>CM031240.1:257549440-258749440 GCA_018340775.1 Taxus wallichiana var. yunnanensis
CTAACATCTCTAGAGATTTTTATTTCATCACTACATTATCTTTAGAGGTTTCGTCACTAGCTTCGGAAACGTTTAACAATTCTATGAGATGTTCCTTAAGCATATGTTTGGAAAACATGAAAAAATAGTTATCAAGATTCTACCGAAACTCAAATATGATTTCATATTTATATTCCTCTAAAAAAATTATCCAATTTCAAAAGAAATCATCTTGAATCAAGTTCATATGAAAAGTTCTATCCGTTTTACTATAGGTAAAAAATATAACCTATTCACCTTGGAGTCTACACGAAGCACATCATAGTATATATAACTTACTCCAAAAATTCAAATTAATATTATGAGAGAGTTTTATGGTCATAATAATGAGTATAACAAAATATCAAATGTTTTCTACAATTTTTACCCTTTGAAATAAATCTAGATCTTTTACTTTAGAGTCCATAATTCTAGTTGGAGAGTCTTACATAACTTAGACAAGAAATGTCACATGGATATTTTAAGAGAGATTTTTACTCATAAAAATAAGTTGGACAAAAAATTCCTAATAGGTGTGTGTGTATCTAGTAGGTGGGATATAGATGTATTGCATGACAATGTGATAACCGAGTGTAGACTACAAGGGAATAAATTTGACCTTTTTTACAAAGGTCAACAATGTGATATCTTTGTGTAGGCTACAACTGAATAAATTTGTCCTAAAATTCATTCTGCTTTTTCTACAAATTTCACCATTTGGAATAAATTTGACTTTTACTATGTGGATTTATGATAAAAAGTGTATCAAATTAGAAACAAAAGTTGCATAATCAAATAACAAAAGGTCAAAGGGAAAATCTAATAGAGGTTTTTCAAAAATAGTTGTCAAACAATAATCTCTTATGAAACCAAAATGTATTAGACCACCGATTCATAATTGGTATGTGTGCAATTGACATGAGGGAGATAGTTATATAAAGGACAATGTTATAACTGTGTGTAGAATACAAGAGAATAAATTTGACCTAAAATTCCTTATTTTTTTCTACAACTTTCACCATTTGGAATAGATTTGAATTTAACTATGTGGAAGTCTAGGAAAAAGTGCATCAAGTTAGCACAAAAAGTTGCATAATCAGAGAACAAAAGGTCAAACGAAAAACATGATAGACATTTTTTTCTTTAAAATGTGTTAAACAATAACCTCCTAGGAAACTCCAAGTGAAGGCTTCCTTTTATTATTCATATATGAAAATATATTTATTTATAAAATACTATATTAAATGATTCCTAAAAATTAGTCTCAGAACTAGCGAGTCGAGAGATGATATTCGTAGGAAAATGTGATAACTATGTGTAGATTAAGTCTAATATGGAATTAATCTAGCATTCCTACCTTATTACATTGTTTTATAAATGGAGTCTCGAGAACCAAATTTGAATTTGACCTTGCCTAAAGTCTTCATGAAAAATAGCTGCAACATATTCTTTAATAAAAAAATATTGAGATGGATATTGTTTTTTAAGACTTATTCTTGAATAAAGTGCTATTTTACTTCAATATTCTTTATTCTCTCATGATACACTTTAATTTTGACAAGATTTAACACTCCTTTACTATCGCAAAGAATCGACTAGTAGTTTGTCTTCATATATGCCCATATTTGTTAGAATACAAGGTAGAAAAATTTGTTCGCACATATCCCGTCATGCAAAATGATACTCATCTTCAATGGATAATAATATAACTGTCTCCTTATTATTGATCCACTAAAATGGTCCTCGTCTAAAATGAAATACATATCCTGATGTTGATTTCCTATCATCGGCGGATCCAACATGGCCAAAATCTATATATATCCTTATAATACTAATTGCGAGTTCTTATTTTATTCTAATCCATAACTTAGTGTTCCTTGGAAATATTATAGAACTCTCTTTGTTGATAACTAATGACACTTCTTTGGCTCTTGCATGAAGGGTGAAATATATCTAAGTTCAAAACAAATGTTTTCCTAGTATAGGTCAAGTAAATGAGACTTCAAACAAGTTTCTGTAGTGATTTCCATTCAGTTAAGGTGAATAATGGAAATGGGAAAGTAACATAATTTTTTCCATTAGATTCACCATTGGCTTGTAATATTTCATTCCATACTATTCAAGTAGTTGTTATCCAATTTTTCCCTCATAAAAAATTGAACAAACATAAACTTGCACACCGAGAAAATTAGGTTGATTTAGTCATGGGATATTGCATTTAAATATTTTATAAATAGGTTGATGTAGGTCAAGAATTGCAGAGAATTTGGGGAAATGAAGAAGCTTTAAAGTCTGAAATTTCAGATTTCGGAGGTGGAGCCATTCAGAGGTAAGCTAGGAGAAATCCGAGACTAGGCAGAAAGAAGTCTGAAATCCTGAAATTTAAAATTTCTGAAACCCCAAGTCTGAAATTCAGACTTCAGGCTTTGAGAGGTTCGTAGAGGTTACATGTGCCGAAATGGATAAACTAACCCCGAAACCCCAAACATTGAAACCTAGAAAACCCAAAAGCCTAAATCTTGAAATCCCCGAAATTCAAAATGTCCAAAACCTGAAGTCCAAAATTTGGACTTCGAGCTTCCGGAGGTTCAAAGGTTTCATGTGACCAAATGGATAAAATAACCCTGAAACCTCGAACCCTAAAATCCTTAAATCCTTGAAATTTAAAATATTTGAAACTCGAAGTCTGAAATTTAGACTTTGATATTTAAGAGGTTTCATGTGCCTAAATGCATAAAATAACCCCGAACCCCAAAACCAAAAAAACCCAAACCCCGAAATCCAAAATCCCCAATAAATGCAAATGTCTAAAACCTGAAGTCCGAATTTGTGACTTTGGGTTTTCAGAATTTTAGAACCTTGAAGCCCAAAACATTAAAATCACAACTTGAACTCAAACCCGAAGTGTAAATTTTGGACTTCAGAGTTTTGGAGGTTTTGTTGACTCAAGTGGATGAACAATATCCCAATATCCAAAATGGAAAGGTCCTAAGTTTCAAATTCAATGTTTGAAATTTTTGATTTCAGAGGTTACAAGACATTTCGTAGTCCGAAGAAACTGACCCAACCACTCACAAATAATACAATATGGAACCCCAATCTTCGAATGGTCATAAATTCTAACTAGGAGCTCAGATTCACACAAGATAGGAATATTTGGAAATCTCACGGTGTTATCTTAATTTAAGTGGGAATAAGTTTTTCAAAATGAAGAAATACATTCCACCATTTTAGAATATGTTTCCAAGTTTTCCACCTACCAAAATGATGAGGTATGAGTTTCCATTCATCTCCAACAAGGAGAAGTACAAGAAGGTATGGGTTTTACGGTGGCGTCCATCATTATTAAAAGATTTTTTAATGCATTTTTGGGTGGTTGAAGCAAGATTTAGAATTCTTCTCTCCCCTTCTCTCATTCTTCCTATATATTGTAATGAGGGGCATTGTTCTAATGTTGGATAATTTTTCTTTCCACCCTCCTTTCTTCTCTTTTCTGTAAGTGAATTTGTGGATTTAAAACCTCCCATTCAAGTTGTATTGCGAGTTTGTGCCTCTTAGTCATTGTAATGTTTTGTATAAAATTTGTGGAGCAATAATATAAGTTTGTGGAAGATTTTCAACCCTCTCTTGTGTTCATTTCTTTCTTGTCATCTCTCATTGTAATATTGGTTAATCGTGCATGGTTATTGTGTTGCATGTTTAATGGTGAATGAATTGGTGATAAGAAAAGGATCTTTGTTGATATTCATCCTCTTCAAATATTATTTCACATTCTTTTTCTTGAAAGGAAATTTATTCATCATTCCTTTTGGTGCATCACCTTTGTTAGTTTAGGTCTAGTTTCCTGTAATCTTATTAACCTTGTCTCCTTGGAAAGATAGAGTAGGTTTTAGGATATATCCTCTACAATTTAGATGTGTGCATAAGAATAGAGGAATAGGATTCAGCCTCCATCTAGAGAGCTTTCGTGATTGCAAAGTCCCACACTTTTGGAAAAGCTCCATGTTATGGAATCACACTGATGGTTTCAACCTATCGTGTTGCAAACAATCAAAGGTGTTGTGATTATGCATTAACAATAGTTCCTTGACATACGTCATCTAAATGAAAAATATTGTATTCTCCTTATTCCATATCTCTAAGATAAGACAATATTATAGTAGCCCTAAATCCATCATGTTGAACCATTTCTTAAGATCATTCTTTACTTCATCAACGATATTATTTGGGCTCCTCGATTACAAGATCATCTACATAAATAACAATAGTAACAATCTCATTACGTATTTTATCGTTGTACAAGTTGGAATATGAGGCAACATGTTTGAATCCATGTTGTAAGAGATGATCATCAATCTTGATGTACCATACTTGTAGTGAATGTTTTAGTCCATACAAAAACTTGATAAATTGACTAACCTTATGGGGATGCTTCTCATCCTTAAATAATTCTTGTTGAGTCATGTATACTTCTTCCTTCATATCACCATTCAAAAAATCACTTTTTACATACATTTGTTGAATATTTCATCCTTTTTGTGTTTCTACTACACAAACAACCTTGATGGTATTTATCTTTCCAAAGGGATGCAAATGTTTCTTCAAAATATATACCTTCCTTTTAATAATATCCTTTTACAACTAATAATTATTTAAATTTATCGACTGATATTTATTCCTTATATTTTTCTTGAATATCCATTTTCATCCAATTGACTTCTTTCCTATAGGTAGATCAACAAACTCCCACATAACAGCTTTTAATTAATGACTAGCATTCATCTTCCATACCTTTCTTCCATTATGACTGACACAATGATTCTTCAACCGAATCTGGTTTAGTGCTATCAATTAGTGAGCTGATTAAGGTGAGATTAAATTTCTCTCTTTCTTGTATTCTCATCCTAATAGCTGCTAAAGAATTTGAAAGTGAGTCCAAATGAGTGTCCTTAAGGGTAATTTCTACTCATTTTGGATGTGATTGCTAATGTTGTGCAAAGTGTTGTCCTCCAAATTCCATAGATCAAGGAATAGTTATCCTTTTAGCTCATCTTCTTTTCTAGAAGAATTATTTTCATCTTTTTGTTATGGAAGCAGCTTATGAGAAGTATCGGAAAGGATTCGTTTTTCATTTTTTATTCTTATTATGATTAATCAATTACCACATCACACATTTAATAAAATCTAGATCCATGAGACGATATCATTTTGAGGTCTATTTTTACCCCAATAGTATGCATTGGAGTATTTTGGGCTAATTATTCTTTTGTTTTGTTTATGGGGACATGCATGTTTACAATACACCTGAACACATGAAGATGAGAGATTGATGGATTATAACTTGTTCAAGATTCCTCTGGCATTATATTATTTAGTGATTTTTTGGGATACATATTATTAATATACACCATCGTTCGAACTAATTATACTCTATACTTATCCTCCAATCTTGTCATGGAAATAATTCAATGAGCCATTTCCATCACTCTGTGATTGTGATGTTCTAAAAATCCATTTTGTTGACGTGTATAAGGATAATTCAAATGTTGTTTATGTCATACTACTTTAGGAAGTCTAAAAACTCCAATGATGTGAATTCTTCCATCGATCCGAGTAGAGTAGACAAATGCACTTATCATATTGGTTCTCAATGAGGTTCTTAAATATTTTTAAGTGTGTAAATGTGTCACTCTTATTTTTAAGGAATAACACCTAAATGTTTTGAGAGAATTCATCTAAAAACAATTGAAAATATTGGATTTCTTGCATAGTGAAAGGTAGCGTTCCACAAATATCGTGTAAATTGCATCTAAATGATCCCCGGCTTGATTTAAACTTGACTTAAATCGAACTTGATGTTTATTTTCTAAAATACAACTTTAACATATAGGGAATGATGAAAAACTTATAAGAAGGCCATATACACTACCTTTTGTGTTGAGTTGGTCAAGGGAACCACTTTATAGGTACCCATAGTAGAAATTTAAAAGTGCGGTGAATTATTCCATTAGGAAAGTGAGAGAAACTTCATGGGATGATACAACATCTAGGGTGAACAAGTTATCTCGCAAGAATGATCGTATATGAAATTTCCATATTTAGTTATTAGACAGTATTTCATACAATTTTTAACTTAGAACTCAACCTTAACCTTATGATTCAATAGATAATTGACAGATAGGATATTTTTTGTCAGGATGGGTATGTAGAGAACATTTTCATCTACAATCCTAACCTAGAATAGTGAAAGTTCCAATGCCTTCATTAATATACCCATTTTCATTTGCAATCCTAACTTGATCTCCTTTGGGTTTTTGGCTTAGCATGAGGAATGTTTATTTTTATCATGCCATATGCTTGCTACAACCATAATCAATAAAAAAACATTATTATATGGTTTAGAATTTTTGGATAAAAGTAGAATCCTTTGATGAGTGAAATCTACATCTTCCTCTTCTTCTTCTTATGATGCATTGTTTTTTTATTTTTACATGTAATTTATTGCTTCCATCTCCCAAGAGGGTGACATCCATGTGGATTTTTTGCGCATATCGACTAGAAGAGTTCAAAGTACAAACATTGTAGTAGCATTCAAAATTTTCATGAGTCTTCGTGTTTAAAATGTGGGAAAAGTACAATCCTTTGATGAGTGCAATCTACATCTTCCTCTTCTTCTTCTTATGATGCATTTTTTTGTTACATGTAATTTTTTTCTTCCATCTCCCAAGAGTGAGAAATACATGTGGATTTTTATGCCATATCGACTAGAAGAGTTCAAAGTACAACCATTGTAGTAGCAATCAAAAGTTTCATGAGTCTCGTGTTTAAAATGTGACACAAATTTTTTTCCTTGTCGTGTGATTTTGTCTACCTGTGTTGTGATTTATTCTTGAAATTTACACCATGAGGATGTGAAATCAAGCCTTTGTCTTAAAATTCATCTTAAATAGAATAGATTTCTTCCTCTTGTTAGATAATATTTACTAGTTTTTTTGAACAATACTACTTATTTAGTGATGTTAAGTGTCATGAAAATGTATGAAATTGTGAGGGGATTGCCCTTAGTGTGATCGGGATCAACATTTTATCCTAAGTATTATCACCAAGTGCTACCACTTCACTCAAATCTTAACTACTCGTCATAGGAGTTATTAAACCTTATGTCTAGGTGACATACATAGTGAATTCAACATTGATGAAATATATCTTTGTTTGAATCTGTTTTCATCGATAGTAGATAGGATGTCCCGAATGGAATTAGATGTCATTGCATCCTTGATATGTCATTTTGTTTCATCGGTGACGCTAAATATGAACAACCTAAGGGATTTTACATTTTCTTTATCGAGCTTTGTATGCTCAACAATGCCAATTAGATTAAGTACACAATCGATAATGATTTCTTAACTATTCAAATCACAGGGATAGTGTGCATTTTTGTTTTGCGCACAATATAGTTATGTCTTTTTAGGAGTTGGGCATCAAAAAGGATATTCTTTGGTGATAACATTACTTACTTACATACATACATACATACATACATACATACATACATACAACTAAAACTCTAGACAAGGTAAAGAGACAAAATTTGTATTTGAACCAATGTTGTACCTTTACAAATATTACAATGTAACTCCTATTAAGGATGATATTTTTCCTTCGAATGGGACAAAAATTGTCATGTGGTTAGACGTGAGTGCTTTTGTTGTCTCCTTTCCACATATTCATCATTAACATCATGTTTAGCTTTGGGTTGTGTTTGCTTCTTCTTTTCTTAGTACTTAATCTTAAACATGAACCACTCGAGAAATCCTTCTTGTATTAATTTGTCGAATTGGAGATTACCAACATTATTTAATTCTTCCTTTTGTGAAAAGATTAAACTTGTGCTATCCTCACTCGTAACTACATCTTATGCATGTATTGATCAATTCAAAGATATAATGCAAATGATTTCTGATAGGGTTATAAACTAATATCAAGAGTTACAAAAAAATCAAAATTTCTATGTGTATCTCATGATCCCTCTACTGCGTAAATTTTTTTGCACATGGTTTTGTTTCCATCTTCTCGAACAAAGGGAAAAATTATAGGGGCTTCGATTGAATCCTCTTGTTTTAAAGGTGCTTATTTTATCTAAAAGAAAATGAAAAAATCATCAATGCGTAGGTCTCTTTGGACTTTGATACAATCTCAATGGATTGTAAAGATATCATGTGCATAAGGTGGATGAAGTGTGGATTTTCTCAAGGAAGATGTAACTGATGTGTGGAGGCACAAAAATTCCTATTCTAAGATCCTTTAGGTTTCAACGTGCCTTCCTTCTACCATCTTTATATAGAAGATCCTACACATTTGGAACAATATTGTATTTTCTCTAATATAATGATGAAACTACAAGTGAAGGCTTCTATTTGTTTTTTAAAAGGGTACATGATAAGGGTTTATAAAGGACCCACATCCTTTTACAAAAATGCCTATTAGGATAGATATAACAGTAAAACATACAAGGAACATATAAAAATATAAGTAAAATTCTAAAAAGAATGAATCCCACAAAGGGGTTACATATTAAGCATATTATTAATAGTATCAGCTGCATCTTTAATTGCAGTATTAGGATTCTTGTCAACCATAGTATCATACAGTTTGAAGATCTCCCTACAGTAAGCCTTAAGGTACTTCCATATATAATCAGTATGTTTTTTCTAGTCCTCAATAATACTAAATTATATGTAGAGCTTCTCCAAAAAATTGAGAACAATACCAGTAACGTTAGCATCTTTTACAGCCTAAGGAGTCATATTAGTATCTATACCTAGTATGATAGGTGGACCCAGAGGATTAGGAAAAGGAGAATAAGGATACACAGTGGAGAGTCTAAGAAAAACCTCTAGAATTTCCTCATCACACTAGGGACCATGAGACGACGCACCATCACCCGTGACAAAGACCAGAAAAAATCACAATCAATCGTCACAGGAGGAGAAGTTCCAGGGTAGGGGGAAGGGGATGGAAGTGGAGAAGAATAAAGATGGGAAGAAGTAGCATAGTGGAAAATGATTAATACATTAGAGTCAAATCTAGGAAGGAGCTCGAGGGGCTCGTGGAGGTGATGAGAGGAGGTGGGGACGGAAGGAGGAGGACGGGGGCCATGATGGGGATTTTAATTTTTTTAGAAAATGCACTAAATAACCAAGGGAGGTGACAAATTTAAATAATAAAAAGATGAGACCCTGATGAGGGAGAGTACCTTTATCTTTGCGAACTTGATTAATTAGAAAATCCAAAGACTAAAATATTAAATTTGCCAAATTTACATTTTTTCCATGGAAAAATTGTGCCCGAAGGAAGTGTTGGGGCGCATATATAAATTTGGACCTCCCTTCAAGTGTAAAATAGATCATAATGTGATTTGTAACTATGTCTCATGGGGGACGTAGAGAGGCATGTTTGTAACTAGACTGGTATTTTCTCTTTCGTTCCCCCAGTTTACAATTTTTCCCATCTCATCTTTAAGAGACTGCTTTTTGTAAACATCACAAAAAAAGAAGGATAGTGGTGGTGGCAATGGAGTCTATCGTAATCTCAAACATAATCTGATCCACCTTGAATTTTCCCTTCTTCCATGATGTGAGGATACTGATAGAAACTCTAGAAGAATGTCCAAAATTATGCTCTATGAAAGGATTAACCCCTTCTCCTGTAGTATGTTCCAAACATCTAGGTAATTCCGTAATTCATGACAACTAGCAGGATCAAATTTGTGGAGAGAAATCCCCATTTTGACAAAAATAAAGTGACCAACGAGTCAAAAATTATCCCAAGGTGATTTAATAAAGGATCATTAGCTCTCCCGGACCCGTCGCTCACACGTGCCAAATGATGATGTAACAAGGGACTTCCATGATAAAAAAATTCCTTCGAAAGAGATATGATTAATAGATTTTTCTCTCACACACAAGTCTCATCATATAAATAAATGGTAATGATAGTAAAATAATTTATTACGTAAACAATGAGAGGATAGCTAAGGATATTAGCTTTGCTGACACAAGATGAAGCAAAATCTACAATGACAATAATAAGAAACATCTCCCTAAGAGTATAAATATTTTGGGTGGTCATTTTCTGACACAGATAGTAGGCTCCTAGGAAAATTTCCAATCCATATCTGTTGATCATCAGATGACACCCTTAGGTTAGCCAAAAAAAGAAATTCTATTTCCTTCAATATAGACATGCTGAAAGATTGTATTTTAGAAGCGAGATTGCAGGATGCGGATGTTATAAACTATATTTATTATATTCCAACTTGTAGGATCATTTGAATTGAGGATGAGGGCCATATTTAAGGATTCACTTTACACAATAAGTTGACTAGATCCAATTCTGAACGCCAAATCCATTCCTTTGAGAATATTTGGGGCTTCTACTCTGTGATTAGTCCCCGTGCAAAAATTAACTGCAGCAGCATCTAAGGGTTTACCCAAAGCATCTCTGAGAATATCCCCACTACCCAATGCTATTGGATTTCCTTTGGAAGATCCATCAGTATTACCTTTAATACAAACAATAGGAGGGGGAATCAAAATCTATTACCTCTAGCAGCGCCAAAGGAAGCCAAATCAAATGAAATTTGAATTTTCTTCTAACAAGGGTAAATTAAATTCAGTAAGATTTTATACTTATGCTTATTCCAGATTAATCAGTTTAAATTCTATTGAAAATAAAAATCAACTCTCATGAAAACTTGTCATGGCTGTTGATTCCGATTCTTAAAGATTTTTTTATTCCTCTCTTTCCAAGTATTCCACGTCGTATGTAATATGAGGATTTTCTAAGAAAGAAATGACACTAGATGATTAAATGGGGATTTCCATTGTATAATAAAATATGAAATAGAAGAGGGAAGCACCCAAGAAACCCCAAAACTATCCAAAAGGAATCTCCAAATGGAATGAGAGATAGGGAAATGAAAAAGAAGGTGGGCAGAAGTTTCTAAATCACTAAGGAAGAGGACACATCGAATTAGGGAGATAAATATATACGTTTAGAATTTTATCCTTACATGAATGAACCATGATAGGTGATCCCAACAAAAAAATTATTTTGCGAACAACCTTTGGGATCTAAAATAATCTCGAGGGAGAGAGTGGCCAAATGTTATTATCTTATTCCTAGGAGAACTGGATTTATTGTGAAGAAAGAAGGGATTTGAGGATGTCAAGACACTACATCCGGATTGAGCTATAACCTTCGTAGGATGATAAGAGCTAGCAAGGAACAAGTTTAGACTTATCGATATAACCATTATTAGTTATACTACATAATCTAGTGAGATGTTGTCTGATCGGATCCCAAAAAGAACAAGAAATTAAGGGATTCTCACCAAATCACAAGTATTTCAATAAATCAACGTGTCTTCCATTACCTAACCACCATTTAGGTCTTGAATCTAGTAGGGATTGAGTGATGACTATTGAATTATAAATAGTAGAGTCACTTAGAATATCAGTAGAGAAGAATTCTTCTTGAGAATAAATATATTTAGATATAAACTAGTGTGTCCATGGGGATTTAATTTTAGAAGAAATATCCCAAACAAGCTTAGATAATATAGCTGTTTTCATTTCGATACTCTTTGAAGCCCAAGACCCCTAGAGCCGTAGGATTATAGACAATATTATAAGAAACCAAAAGAATCCTTTACGATCTTCTAATGCATACCATAGGAACAATTTTCATATTTTTTCAATGTGAGAAGCAATCAAGGAATGAATTTTGAGCGGACGTAAAACATATAGGAAGGATTTGAAGAGTTATTTTAACTAGTTGAAGATTACCAACTTAAATGAGTAGAGAACCTTTCCAATCAATAAGATTCTTCCTGAAATATTTCAATAATAGGGTTCTAGAGATTTTTAATTTGAATTCCTTTAAAATTAGGGAGCCCTAAGTAAGAGGTCGAAAGATCCATAATTTTGCATCCAAAGATGGCATCAATCTTTCTTTCTCTACTAGAGGAAGTATTCATAAAAGAAATGTTGCTCTTGGTGAAATTAATAAGTTGTTCGGAGGAAGATTGATAGTATTCTAGGAGTCTTTTCAAAATTCTAGCCTCCACCACCAAAGTGCACCGAACATAAGAGTATCATCTATGAATTAATTATGGGTAAATACAAGAAATTTAGAGGTAATGGTAATATCGATATAGAATTAGAGATTTTATCTGCAAATAGTTCTCTACTAAGAGTTTCAACCATGAGAATAAATAAGAAAGGTGATAAAGGGTCACCTTGTCTAAATCCCTTGATATTGTAAAATTAACCAATTGGAATACCATTCATTAAAATAAATAAGTGATGACATGAGATGTAACTATGGATCCAAGGGTAACACTTATCATAGAATCCAAACATTCTAAGAAATTTTAGAAGCAAATTCCTTATCACTCGATCTAAGGCCTTCTACATGTCAAGTTTAAGGACCATTCCTACCACTTTGGTATGAAAAGTTGTATGTATGGCTTCATGAACTATGATCACCCCATCTTGAATCATTTGTCCTCCACTGAAATAATTCTTCTGCTATGATATTAATCTTTTAATTCAAGGTTTTATCCTTGTGGAAAGTAATTTAGTAATGATATTGTAGGAAGTATTGTAGATACAGGTCAGTAGTTTGAGACCAATTTATATCCCGAGGCCTTAGGAGCTAGAGAAAGAATTTTTTTGTTCCATTCCTTTAAAAGGAAATCATTATTTTGGAACTCGTAGATAACATCAAGTGGATCAAACTTAATAATATGTGAATAGGATTGAAATAAAGTTGCCGGAAATTCCTCGGTTCGAGGATGCTTATCTTCCTTCATTTCAAATATTGTTCTATGAACTTCTTCCATAGAAAAAGGTTGAGTGATCTAAATATTAATGAAATTAGAAATCAACTTAGACATATGTTGCAAAATTTCAAGGCTATTTCCATCACAAGGAGGATTCTCTTCTTGTAGCATAATAGAATAGAAAATGATCAAGTTAGCTATAATAGAATCCTCAATATTCAAATACCTTCCATCAACCATCATGAGATCCTTAATCTTATCTCTACTTTTATGTCTAGTTTAAGTAACATGAAAAATTTAGTATTAGGATCTCCCTATCAGTAACTAGATTACCCTTGATATTTGCCTCCACTAAATCTCTTCCTCGACAAGGGTTTTGCTAAAGTCACCAAGTAGTGATAACTATTGCTTGTGCTAAGAGGGGGTGTTACCGCTTCACTCAATGTTAGCAGAGTTTTCAGCTTTCTTTTGATATAGTCATTCCTTCCTTCCGCTAATGTCACCAAAGATATTAACTTTCCATGCTTTGCTTATTTTTTTCGACATAACTGATCTTTCTAAAGAATCCATACATGACAGAGCCCTAAAATTCAGCCTTCCACCATTCCTTAGTATGATTGTATAATATGTGATTTTGAAGCCAAGCTAACTCAAATCTAAAAGGAGGATTTTTAGATTTTTGAAATTGAGTTGCATTTAGAAGTAATGGGAAATGATCAAATGCAACCTTAGGAAGGGCCATCAGGAAAAAATCATTGAAATGAGAAATCCAATCCATAGAGCCAAGCATCCTATCCAGTTTTATTTGTATATGATTTCCCCCAAGCCTTCTATTTGACCAAGTAAAGGAAGCTCCATGAAGATCAAAGTCAAAGAACTCACCTTGTCTAATAAAATCAGCTAGAGAATCCATGCTGCTAGCATTGGCATTGGCCCCACATTTTTTCCTAAACAAAAAGAGGAGTATTGAAATCTTCAGCAATTATCCATAGTAAATGTCTACAGTTAGCAGGGAATTCTAGCAGCTCTTTCTAGATATTTTCTCCATGACTTTAAAAGTTAGGAGCGTAGAGATTCATAACAATCCAACCGAGACTTGATCCAATTTCTTGAAAGAAAATTCCTAGAAAGTGGGGAGTTTTGATGATGCATTCTCTGAAAAGAACTTTAGGATTCCAAAAATTCCATGTCTCCTAAGTTACCACCAAGAAAAAAGATGAGAAGAAAAGGAAACATAGGGCCATGACCTAGGACAAATGTCATCTTCTTTCAGCTTAGTTTCCTATAACATCATGATGTTTGGAGAGTGTTTTATTCTGAATTATTTGAGGACTCTTTTTTTGGGGGAGCATTTATTCCCCTAATATTCCATGAGATAATCTTCATTTTCTTGATTTGGATTTCCCCCCACCCTGCATGGTGAGAGTTCTCTGGGTTCCTTGTGTAATATTTTGAGAAGCTTTTGTTGAATCTTGGATTGAGAGGTGAGTCTTTCAGACATTTTCTCGTCACCCATGTCCATGGAATTTTTATGTACACTGCTTCTAGTTTTTTGAGATGGGCTCATATTTTTAGACACAGAGGCTGAAGGAGAGGGTGAGGAAGATATCTCTTAGAAAGGGTGAAAAATAGAAGAGAGGATAGGGACCAAGAAAAAAATTCCTCCTGAAGTAGACATGGGGATTTCAATATTTAAAAATTATTCTAGAAGCATCTAGAACCATGGGAGGTTGGGGGAGTGGTGAATGAAGATGGATGCTTGATTGGTGGTAAAGAAGTATGATCCTCCAAATAGGTTAAAGTTATAACATCATAGGTTTTTT
The DNA here is from genome assembly GCA_018340775.1 of Taxus wallichiana var. yunnanensis. Lineage (NCBI taxonomy): Eukaryota > Viridiplantae > Streptophyta > Pinopsida > Cupressales > Taxaceae > Taxus > Taxus wallichiana. The sequence goes on from CM031240.1 coordinate 257,564,129, forward strand.
CCACGGGACTCGAGATTTAGGTATCACAAAATAAGGAGGAGGATTTGGTACTAATAGTTGTCTTGTAGGATGTTAAAAAGGTTCTCTCGAGGATGGAGTTTGTTGAGAACCAAGCATCTATAAATTGATTTCACCATCCTCTCGCAGAGAAACAAAGGGGGTTGGAGGTGCTAACATCCCTATAAATCTTAGCAATGAATTTAAATTATATCTTGGGTGTACACATTTATTCCTTGGGTTTTGGGGATAGATTTGATGGTCACGCCGAGCATTGTGACCTATACTATTGCAAAATAAGAAATCCTCAAGTATGTATTCGAATTCATTTGGCTACACCCATGTACATAATTCTAAGTACAGATCATTGGATTTGGGAAAAGGAATGTTAATATCAACATCAACACATAATATTACGTGAATCAATATATAACCCATTGTAGTAGCTTGATTGATAGCAATAAGAGTACCTAGAGATAAAGCAATAATCTTTAATGACTTTAGCATGCCAAAAATTCAAAGGGAGGACAGGAAGGTGAACCTAGATCGGGGATTGGCTCATTGTTTCTGCATACACAGATTGAATCTAATAAACTAATTTCTGAGGTAGAAACCTCTTCCGGAAAAAAACCATGGCCCACCTAGAATCACCCACACGAAATATTCCTTATGGACGAAGCTTAAAATAATAAAACCATTAGGCAACGAAAAATATCAAAACAACCATAAGGGACCAATTTAATACAAACCCATTTTATTATATCCTCCGAGGGGGATGGGGGTCCATAATTGTTCCTATCATCAAAAATTCCCTTAAAGCCGTGACAACATCGTGAATCAACAGGCAGGATCTACAGAGAGAATCCTATTAAGAATCTTTGGTTGTAGCTTCACGTAATGGGAATATTTTGGAGACATAGAAGTAAGATTTATCTAGGACCCATATGAAGCATGTGGAAGAAAAATTCCAGAGACATCTAGAGGTTGGTTAAATGGTGGTCCCAACATATCCAACATCAACACATGGACACTAGACGCAGTTGAAATTCAAAAAATTGTAGATTAGGAATATACTAACCTTTTTGTTAATGAATGCTTCTATTTATTATTCATAGATCAAAAGATATTTATTTATGAAATATTATACTAATTATTCATAACAGTGTGTGTGAAGATAGAAGGTGGGAGAAATGTACGGATGACAATTTTATAATTATGTGTAGATTAAGTATAATGTGGACTTAATCTAACAACCTCCTCCATATTTTTTACACCTATCATCATTTGTAAAAAATAGGTTCTAGCATGGCTTTGAAGTCTTCCTGCAACACTTCAATTTCTTCGCAGATCACTTCGAGATTATTATTATATCTTTAAAGCTAGATATTACAGCTCGAGATGAATACTAGATTTAGCTCAAGTGACCATAAATCCAAGGGTGACACTCATTATTCTTTTTTTCAATTCAATATAAAAATATATATTTCTACAATTTTTTATTATTTATAAAATATAGAAGAATAAATATTCATTTTGATTCTCAAAAGTAAAATAAGACAATAAATTGTTAGTTGAAGTTAGATAATATTTTTCCATATTTTGTCAAGATTAATACTTTTTGGATTGAGATATTAGTTGAAAAGATGTATTACTTAAAATAAGAAGGTTGTTGAAATCGTGGATTTATCAATGCAACCTCCCACACCAAAGAATGTAATCTCCATTTTTCTGATCAATTCATTTTGAGATTCCATTCCATCCATTTTAAATAATGTAGATTAAACTCTTCTTCCGAGGAATGAGTTGACCACTCATCCCAAGGAAGATGGATATGTATATTCATGTTTATCTTTCCATTTTTAAAATATCTTTATGATTGTATTTTAATTTTAACATGTAATTATTGTTTTTGTACAATTTTTTGTAAGCTCATGCAGTGTATTCTATATTTTTCCCTTTCTTTCCAATTCAGCAATTTATTTTTCTTGAAATTTTTATTTCCATTCCTGCAATGTAGGTTTACATATTATGCAATGTGGGTTTAATTTTCATGTAATGTGTGTTTCAATTTAATGCAAGTGTGCTATTTAATTCATGCATGTGTGTTTCAATTCCTTCAAGCATTTTTTGATTAGGTGATGATTTGGTATAAGGGACCATTACTCAATATATATTTCTCCTTTTACATGTTTCCTTCCAACACCAACTCTAGATTGAAATTATTAATGTTGAGGATTGATGAACCTATTCAGAAGATGGACTGATAGTGATTTTGAAACAACATGCATTAAATAATTTTACTCTAGATTTGAAATTTAGTGATAAGGTTCTTCTCTTGAAGTTTGAGGATAATTATAGAAAGGCATGTGACATTGCTTATTTTAAAATATGCCACATAGTAGTAAAAATGTTTGATCACCATCCCGTATTAAAAATAATTTTAATATTTTTCCACATGCACCTTCAAACCCCTTCCATTAAGTGTAACACGTAATGATCCCAATGGATGCATGGTTGGTCTGATTTTGATGCACACCTTAATCACATGAACATCACTATGTGGCTAACTCAAATCCTTGTAATTCAAATTTACTTCGTGGCACCCACCGATCATGACATTTACATCAATAGTAACAAGACCAATGTAGTAAAGGAGTCTACAGAGAAAGAGGTTTCACATTAAATTTCGTTCTTCGAAAATGCAAGGGAAGTTCAAATTTTATTTAGGTAATTTTTTTGGGGTTCTAGAGGTTAATGGAGTTGATGTTATTCCTTCATAGTGCCTCTTACGAAAATGAATGAAAAATAATAATTGCTCCCAAATCCTTGTGAAGCCGAAATATTTTCAAGGTTGACTCAGCTCGATCGTAAACACAATAGACATATACTATAGTATGCTTATCTCAAGCAATCAAGCACAATATTATTATCTCATGTTGACGACTATTTGGTTTAATTACAAATGTACATTTGTTAATATATTGATTTTTTATAATAAAAATGTACTGTAATGAGTTTTTGAGACTAAGTGACTTACTCTTTTCACTCAAATATTTAGTTGGTATTGTCAAAAATAATTAATAAGATATGTATTTCACTCTTTTCATTTAGGTTGTCATATAATATTAACTTAGTTTTACCTTTTACTATTATTATGTGAAAAATCATGTTTTGGTAGTAAGTCAATGTAAAGTATTTCATGTTAGAATATCGTTAGGTGTCACACTTTTTATGGATGCAACATCAACATAATGACATGCCAACTCTCCCTCCCCATTGAACTAATTTCAAAACTATTTATACATTTTTAATGTTTTTAGAGAGATATTTTCTATGGATTTATAGTTGTTAAATTGCTATATTAATATAATTTTTGTATTCTCATGTTTAATTAACATTGATTCCCAAAGATATCATTAATGTCCTACTTAATTTCATTTCATGTTGATATCATGTATTAATCAATAACATCGACTATTACTTCAATGTTTTTCGGTAGATTTTGTTACCAGCTTTTAATTTTCCATGTTCCTAGTGATCCTCTCTGTCGACATGTCTATTGTGCTTAATATGTTATTTCAGCTAATTATATTCCATTTTTAGTTTTATGTCAGTTGTAACCGATTGGTAGGTTATGCGACATTCGGTTTGAGTTATAACTATTTTCCTCTCCTCCGTAACCTTCCTTTCTATATATATAATATTATGTTTTACATTTAATAACATATCAAACATTGATATTCTCTATTTATTATTGGTATCATAGCAAGGAAGATTTATCGAGCCATGTTAAAATAATTATTCATCATACATAGTAGTGATAATGACCAACGTGGCAATTAGAAAAATTGTTCAAATTTAGAGACTTACTATGTGAAGGAGGAAGCTCTTATTTAGACACAAACATATGAGAAATAAATGTGTCCATCATTGCTGCATGGAGAAAGTGACCAACATTTACTACTGAAATATTATTTTCTTGCTTGTTATATACTCTTTGAGGAATAAACCTCATGCAAGAGCTATTTGGCATGGATTTTGGCTTCTTGTTGTCCTTCTCGGTGTAGGGAGAAACTATGTTTTGGCATTTTGTTGCTCTAATTTGGTATATTTGTTGGAAAAATTTAATTCCAAGTGTAACTAGTAGGGTTAAAAATAACCGAAAACACAAATAAAACACACACAAGAAATATATATTAGAATAAATTCATATAAACATGGAGCTACTGCTTTATTTTCCAAATGCTTCTCTTCTTGTGTCCAAATATCTATTTATTTTCCTTGTAAAAATTCTCTTTCTCGATCTACGATCTATTATCTTCCTTCCATGTATTCTTCTTTCTCTCCTTATTTTCCTCTATTTATTTTTCATTATGTTGTTGCACACTATTTTTCCCTCTCTCCTTATCTTCCTTTTCCCTTCAAACTACGACTATTCTCTCTACTCTATATTTTATGTCGAGAGTGTTTTTATATGTTGCCACATATATTTTATATACCCCGTTTAAAATTTTATATAATTTAAAAAATTTACTCCTTTTCTTTTTCTCATTTAAAAACATGCCAAATATATATATATATATATTATTGAGAATATATATATTAATATATATGTTATAATATATTTGTGCCCACATTAAAAATATGGCTAACTATTACAAAATCGACTGGAATATTTATAAAAATAATTAATCTCGAGAATCTCACATCCTCGGGAGGAAAAATAGAGATGGGCTCATGGAATGCTTCCACATGGCACAAACATTGATAGGGTTTTGAAATATGTTTCAATGAGAAAATATTAAATGTCATTCTGTGATGGTTGAGGGAACAAAAAAATAGCTTTCAAATGGGGAGGGGCTGAAGATTATGGACCGCAATAAATAATTATAACACCCCCTTAATCTTGAGCCAAACAAAAATTAATCTCTGGTGCTTTGGCAAATGAGTCCATTTTTATGCCCAAATTTTCTCTCAAATGCTCAAACCTTTCGTTTGATAGATGTTTGGTAAAATGTCAGCTACATGCTACTCTAACATGTAAAATTTTATTTGAATTTATCCTTTCTCAGCAATTCATGGATTAAGTGATACCCGATTGAAATATGCTTGATTTTTTCTATTAATTTTTTTATTTTTAGACAATTCTATAGATGACATATTGTCACAATAAATCACGTAAAATCCTTGTTTCTTTTCATGAAAATATGAGAGGATTATTTTTAACTAAACCATCTCGACAAGCGGTTTATTTTAATTCAATATAATATACTTCAGGTAAAGAGACAAAGAAACTAAAAATTGTTGCTTTGAATCCCATGATATAGCTCCTAAACAAACATTGAACACATATCCGATGTACTCTTTCTATAATGTAGACTACCTACCCAATCATTGTCTATATATCAAACTAATTGAAAATATTTATTAGCAACATATAAAATTCTATAATTTCTTGTTCCATTAACATACCTCAATATTTGTTTTCCGGTTGTCAATGAGTCTCTTTTATTGTCTTCATAAATCTAGAAATTAAGCTAATTGCATACACAATTCTTGGTCTAGTTGTAGTTAAATACATCAATCTTCCTACCATAGTTTTGTACCTTGTAGCATCCACATTTCTGCTCCAATCATATTTGGTTTATTTCAAACTTAATTAAGCTGGTGTAGATGTTGGTCTGTTGTCTAGTATTCTAAATTTTTGCAATAGTTTTTTTGCATAATTTTCTTGAGAAAAAAATATGCCCTGCTCTATTTTTTTGAATTCAATGCCAATAAAATACTTCAAAAATCCCAAATCAGTCATCTCAAATTCTTTATTCATGACTGATTTGAATTCAACAATTTCCTTGTTTGAATTTCCAAAGAAAATTAAATTATCTACATACAAAAAAACTATTAAAATCTCACCTTTTTTTCTTTTATGTAGAGTGTGGGCTCACTTTGCTTATTTTTCTAAAGAAATTACTTGTCAAATAGGAATATATCATTCTATACCAATCTCTTTGTGCTTGTTTCAAACCATAAAAATATATTTTCATCTTGTAAACTTTTCTTTCATTCCCTTGAATTTCAGAACTAGGTGACTAGTCCACCTACACATCTTCTTCTAGAACTTCATTCATAAAATCTGATTTTACAACCATTTTATATACTTTCCAATTATGATGAGAAGCTATGGGAATAATTGATCTATTAGTTTCTATCCTTACTACTGGAGAAAATGTCTCATTATAATCATGTCCAACGATTTTTTTTTATAGTGTATGATCACTAATCTTGTATTATGTCTTTCAATTTCACCTTCAGGAGTAGTCTTGGTTTTCTAAACCCACCTGACTCCAATGAATTTATTTCCTTCAATAATATCTACTAGATCAAATGTTTGATTATTTTATATTGCATGGATTTCTTCACACCATTTATTTTCTTTAATTGATTCTTCAAAATAAATAGGATCAATTTCTAAAAATAAAGAAAAATTAATCATTTCATCTTCATTTTCTTCATACCTTAACTGATCATAGATCTCTTGTACATTCCTCATTCTTCCTTGTTGCTACAATGAGTCTGATGATGATGAATATGCTTCATTATCTAGTCCTTGCATGCTTTGTTGGTTGCTGCCATTAGAATATTCACCCCTTTGTGAAATGGGTGTCCAACTTGGTACATTGTTTTCTCTTCCTTCTACTGGTTCAGGAACAATGATAGGTGCATTTACATTTGTTTGTGGCTTCTCCACTACTTGTGCATCTTCCCAAGATGCTTCCTAAATGAATTAAACATCTATGTTGATTATCATCTCCTTAGTAATTGGATTATATAAGCTGTAAGCTTTTGATTACTCACTATACCTAATAAAGATGCACTTCTCTTCTCTATTATCCCATTTTTTTCTTTTCATCTTTGGCACATTTCCATAGGACACACATCAAAAACTATCAAGTGTTCGACACTTTATTTTCTTCCACTCCACACTTCGTGAGATATTTTTTTCCTCACACTCTTCGTAGGACATCTATTCAATAGATATATTGTTATCTCAACTATTTTTGCCTAGAATTCATTGGTAAATTCTATTGCTTTTAGAATTCTTCTTTCTGTTTCTTGAATAGTTATATTTTTCCTCTAAAATACACCATTATATTGAGGTGTATACATAGTTTATGTGAACTATTTCTTGATCCCATGTTGTTTAAAGAAGATTAAATATCATTTGATATATACTCTCCCCCTCTATTAGTTCTCAATGTATTTATATAATGGCCACTATGTTTCTCAACCATTTCCTTTAAATGTTTGAATACCTCAATTTTTTCTTATTTAATTTTACAAGAAATAAATCTATTTCCTTCTATTTTAGTCGTAAATAAATATAATGAAATATATACTTTTAGACATGGAGGGAGTTTTCATGGGACCACATAAATCTGAATGTATAAGCTCAAGAGGTGAGCTTGATCTCTATGATTTACCTAAGGGAAAAGCATTTCTATTTTTCTTCCCCAATATGTATGCCTCACAAACATTGTCTAGCTATTCAATAGGAGGAAATCCTTTAACAATTTTATTTTTATAAAGAACATTCTATCCACAAGAACTCAAATGCGGATACCTGAGATGTCAGACAGTTGATTGATCAATGGTTATTATTTTGAAAGTTGTTGCACCTATTACACTTTGCATACTTAAATGGAACAATCTATTTTGGGTCATATGTATTGTTGTAGTAAGCTTGTTGCTTCCACCTTTATCATATAAAACACATTCTCCATTCTCAAACTTCACCTTATAACCATTTTGGAAAAGTTTCCCAATATTGAGAATATTATACTTCAACCATGGAACAAATAAAACATTATGTATATGCTTCTTGTCTCCTTTCTTGGTGAGAATGGATATAATGCCTTTACCCATCACAAGAACCTTATTTTCTGTTCCCATATTCACTTTAGATAATATAGATTCATTTATATTAATGAACATCTCCTTGTTTCCACACATGTGGTTACTGCAAGCACTATCTAAGTACCATACTTGCTTATTTCCTTGCTCAGCTACATTGCAAGTTAAAAGGAAAGCTCCACCCATTTCCTTCTTCTCTAGTTCAACTTCTTTTGCATTAGAGAATCTTGCATTATGATTATGATTTATCAAATAATATTATTTATTTTTGCATTCACTTGCATAATGCCCAAACTTCTTACAGTAATAACATTACACATTTGATTTATCATACCATTCTTAAGAACCACCTTTGGAAGTGTTGTTGCTCTTTCCTCTTCCTCTGGGTACCGATAGTGGTTGTGACTTCCACCTTATTTCTATTTATTATATATTCCTCTTCCTCTATTGCATACTCCTCTCCCCCTTCCTCTAACATTAGAATTTGTCTTAAAGGCTTGATGATCTATTCATCCTTTGTTCATGGGTTTATAGATAACTCATCAACTCATCAACACTTATTTGTTTTAAGTCCTTAGAATCTTCTATGGCTACCACAATTGGGTCAAATATGACTGGAAGGCTTCTCAATACCTTCTTTTTGATTATATGATCTTCAAACACATCAGCATTTTTCCTCATCTTATTCACAAAATTCGTATTCCTTGTAAATAATTCATTTATAGACTTTAAGTGCACCAAGTTGGGGGACAATTAAGTGGACATCAAATCCTGAATTTTACATTAAAAACAGCAAAACATCAAATTTAGTCTTCCGCGGACTTGAACCATGCCGAAAAGTAAAAACTATGTCATAAAAATGGTACCATTGCATAGGGGAGACTATTAGCTTTGTAGAAATACTGATTTTAAAGTGAATAGAAGAGGATAAATATCATTTTATAATTTTTTACTAATAGTAGGTCTTTAAGACACTTTTTCCTGTGAATGTTTATGTCTACGTTTAAGACTGCAAAATTTGTTTCACTTATCAGAATGTGATAAAACTTATACCATCCCAACCGTGGTGAAATTATATACATGTTAAAAAAAAAAATTATTTGATTTCAATATTTTTTGATGAATTTATGGCGGGCAAACGGAAAGTGCTTTGTTTTCTTTATGTTTTCATACCACTTTCACGGAAAAAATCATAAAAATAAAAAATTATTCAAAAAAATACAAAATAAAATCCATCCCAAGATAGATAGTGGCATATAACTTCTCGCCAAAGGAAAAAATATATATCAATTTTTGGTCATCCAAATTGTGGGCAAACGGACTATAATCTTATCGGCATTTTTAAAAAAAAATACCAAGTCATTGAATTTTGAGTGTTTAATATAGCTAATCTTGTCCATTTTTTACAAAAATTAGTATTATAGAAACTAGATTCCGATGCTATGATTCATATTAATATAATTTTGTCTAATTTTGAGTGTATGTATTGCTAATAATCCCTACAAGTTGATATTATGTTGTTATTTGCAATATGATGTCCACGAATGACCCTATATTTGTCCATCAACTTCCCGCACTTAACCGGTCGGACCTATTTTTTTCTTTGCATCATAGAATTGTATTAGTGCATCCATTCTACCATTTTTTGAGAAGAAATTGTTAATTAGAAAAGCAAGAAGAAGTGTGTTTCGTGACCTTCCATTGTTGGATAATATGTTCTTGTGTATGAGAGATGTATAACATGGAAATTCGTATTTACTATTGGCAGAGAATGAAAAATCTCTGTTTTAATGTAGAATGAACATGAGAACATGCAAAATTAGTTTACCATATTGGCATGTACCTAAAAGTATGACTGTTTTCTCCATATAAACCATGTCCGACCAAAATTTATTCTCCTTCTTACTCGCTTATTTAAAGGTTCAATTTATGAAGTCCAAAGATGAAGATGCACACAATTATCCAATTTAAGGAGGTATAGGAAATAAATACTGGAAAAGTGGAATGTTCCTCTAACAAAGATGAGTAAACAAAGTATGACAAGGATGATGAAAATCCTTCACTATGATCACACTCAACATCTCTGACAAGGTTCAACCACATGTACTAGATGAGATGAAATCAAAGGATTCAAGAATGATCTCTCTTCCATATATGAGTTGAAAAATATGATGAAGATCCTCCATCTCCAGTCAAATATTAATAACCTTAATATGAACGATAGTGAGAAAGTAGAGGAATTTTTATGTCATGTGGAAAAAATATGACTATAGCTTATATTGCTTTGGGAGAAGGTAGAATACAAGATACTTGTACCTATCACATTGATAATTGTTACTCCCCATATTAGGGAATTTTTCACAATATTGAAAATCACAAAAAAAGAGGTGACTTTTGCGTAACTAATGAATTTTCTCCTGTAAGAAGAATCCATCAAGACAATGCACGAATAATTTAAAGAAATGGCATTGATATCAAGATGGTGGAAGATGAATTAGTATCACAAGGTACAAGAAGAGAAGAACTCAAAATAACAACCATACAAGGAAACACTGCAACAATAGTCTCCCAATGTGAATCAATGGTTTCATATCTACATAATGAATATGCATGGCACTGCTAGCTATTGGTATAATGGCCTCTCACAATATAAATCTAGGGAAGAGAGTAAATTTATTTGTATTGATTCAAATAAATATTGATGATGTCCACACCATAGGAAATAGAAAGGATGTGTCACATCCCAAAAAGATGATTATTTAGATGAGGAAGTACAAAAATCAACAAATTGTAGCACACACCAAAATTTTGTTCTAGTCTCCCAAACTTCACATCCATTATAAAATGTTTGGTTGATTCACTCTGGTACCAAGAAGCACATGACATATAATAGGAATTTTTTTTATTCATTGAATGATAAACCCACTTTGGATATCTGGTTCAATTACATAAAACAATGAGTATGTTACATAGGAATAAATAATGTCACCATTCATCTTAGGATGACATGTTATACCCTAAAAAAGGTGCTCTATGTTCTATGCTTAAAAAAAATATCCTGTATATCTCTCATCTCTTCAATCATTAACTCAAGGTGGATTTCATGGTCCATAAATTCATACAATTATATTTTAGCTCACAAGAATGTATGATACTTGATAGATATTTTTATGAAGAATCATTTATTTTCATTAGATGTACTTTTATCCTCTGCATTGCTCTCTATCTACCTCGATGGTGGCATCTACTACAAATATCTAACATTATCGATATAGGAACCTTTCTGTCGGATACCTCTATAAACTTAGTGCTAAGAATATGGTAGATAGAATTCCTCCACTCTCCCATTCATTTCCTATTCATTATGGATGTCAAGAACTATATTGAGGTCACCATATTTATTTTTAGGACCTCATCATACTTTCTTAATGGGATTTCAAGTTTCTATTTATTGATTTATCACTAGTCTCGCAAGACATGGGTGTTCTTTCTCTAGAAGAAGCATGAAATATTTCCTATTTTTTAGATGTTATATCACGAAGTTGTTCATTATACCAGTAACTCCATGTCCTCTACTCGAGATAGTTGTGGAATTCACATCGGATAAATTCTTGGAATTCATAAAATATCATGACATCAAAAATTAATTGACTACCCCTATACACCCCAAATTAATGGCATTGAAAAAATTCGCAATACAACTATTATGGAGATGGCTTGTTGCATGATTTCCAATTGCAAGTTGGAGAAAATATTTTGGCCCGAAGCAGTCAAGACAGTTGAATATATTCTATGTTGGGAATCTACAAAGATCATGCAAGACAAGAAACCATGATAGGTATGGATTAATACCAAGCATTTTATCTCCAATCTTATAGTGTTTGGTTTTACAACATATATGCATATACCAATCAAGCATATGAAGGGGATCGATTGGAAGATAGTCTAATGTATATTTTTGGGGTACAATACTACCTTAAAGTAATGTCGTCTCATGTATCTTGAGACACAAAAGATATATGAGAGTCAAGATATGGTTTAAGATGAGTCATTATTTGAATCATTCCGACACAAATAATACTCGGTACCATCCTCCTCTGATATATTTCTCTCACAATCAACTAATGATCATGAATATTCTTAACACAAGAAAGATGAGCTGCAAAGAGAACTTTTTCATTTATCTTGCTAATCGAGAAAATAATTCTTCACATCTACAACAACATCAAAGTCTAAAATGGGTCCAAATTACCTTCAAGGACTACCAACTAAAATCTCTCCCGATACATCATTAGGAATCGAATGAGAAGGAAAACAAAAATGAGGTAAATCTCACACTCATAAGTTCGAGTGGTTGATAACATCAAACCTAATACAGTTTGATAAGTGCTTAGTAAAGTAGAGTAGAATTAGGCTATGGATGTTGAATATGAATCCCTCGCTCATAATCATACATGGGAACTTATCAATCGAATTACATGAAAAAAATATTTTAAGTGCAAATGGATTTTCAAAACAAATTTAAGGTAGATAGCTCTTTCGACAAGTACAAAAATGGCTAGTTGCAAAGGGATATGCCTAGCAAGAAGTAATTAACTAAAAGAATACCTTTATACTCATTGAAAACATCAAAACCATAAGATATTTTTGTGCACTTATAGTACAAACAAGATGAAATCTTCAACAAATGGACATAAAAAGTTCTTTCTTGAATGTCGATGTCAAATAAGAGGTACACATGACCCAACCTAAAGTATTTATCGACGAGAAGCATCCTAAATATTTATGTCATCTACTTTAGTCTATTTTTGGACTTAAACAAGCACCCATGCCATCATACGTTAAAAAGATGATCACCTATTGTAGCATGGAATCAAATGTAGCCCCTTATATTCAACTTTGTTTATAAAAAATATAGGCACAAATATTTTCATTTTGGTTTTGTATGTCGATGATATTGTGATCATAAAATGTTTACAAAATATCATCGAATATGTTAAGAGTGACATGAAGAAATCATTTGACATGAAAATTTAGGACTACTTCACTATTTTCTTAGTTTGTAGATATGGAAAAGGAAGCATCACATTTTTATCTCCTACATGAAATATGCCAAGACACTCCTGAAAATTATGGGATTTGTAATTGTAGACCTATGTCCACTAAAATGGAAAAACATTTGTAACTTTCTATATTTCGTGATTCACCTCAAGTAGATGCTACTAACTATAAGTAACTTGTTGGGAATCTAATTTACTTGACTTATACTAGAGTAGACCTATGCTTGTTGTCATCTATCATTATAGATTCACTCAAGAGCCAAAAAAATGTCAATAGATAGTAATGAAGCATGTTTTGAGTTATTTATAATGTACAATTGATTATGGTTTGGAATATCGAAAGAAATCCTAGTTATTCTTGCCAAGATATACCGGCTCGGACTATGTTGGATCTGCATTGATAACGTGAAATCAGCTACGCAATATTTTTTCATCTTGGATATGGACCTATCTCATGGATTAGCAAGAATAAAACTCTTGTTTATCTCTCGTCAAATGAAAAAGACTATCGTGCCACACGAGGAGTGTGTGAAATAATTTGGTTATGTCACATTCTCGGATGATATGTGCATTCCTGAAGATAATTCACTTATCATTCATTGTGACAATTAGGGTGTGTTGAAGCTTGTGAATAATATAATTTTCCATTAAAGAACAATTTAGCTTGAATGTCATTACATTCAAATACAATTGTTTAACCACCACATCTAGCTCGATACTACCCAAAAATTCTAAGGTAGTAGATGTACTCACCAAGTCTCTTGGAAAGGTGAAATTTGAGCTTTTTTTTTAGGTACATTTGTAAACACAATGTAATAAGGGGGAAATGTTAACTAAGATAATTATATTGCATTGTTTAGTTTTATGTCGATTGTAATTAAATAGTAGGTTACATTCCATTCAATTTAGGTTAATTGTTTTCCTCTCTTCCATAACCATCCTTTCCACTTGTATATAAAATTCTATTTTACATTGAATAATATATCAATAAAAGTCTCCAAATCCCATATAACCACCTACTAGAATGAAAATCGTTGATAGTTATTTGGTTATAGCTACTAAAATAGAATCCTCAAGTCAACTAACTCATCAAACTATTTTCAAAGCGTAAAAGTAAATGCATTATTTGTAAAGTACCAACGAAAGGATTCCTAAATTTAATTTTTCCTATTTCAATGGAATTATGGAATTCATTGGACAAGCCTGTTGGAAATGAGGTGTCCAAACCTTGTTTGGTTTATTCATTTAAGAATTTCCTACAACCGTTTCACCTGTGTCTAGGCTCTAAAAATATAACTAGGAGTTGTCAAAGATTCCCATATGATAGTATATCATGGAAGGGCTATTTTTAGAGATATTATGACAAATTTTATGAAATTTATGAGGGTAAAAAATAGAGGAGAATATTTTGGACGTGGGATCCTATTTTTAGACCAAAATCTTGCTCTTTAATTCAATCCACCTCATGAGAGGTTTGGCAAATGGTTTTGTAAACCATAGATGGTTTCTCGTGTAACCGGAGGTCTATAAATTGAAGGCTTGGAGAAGCAATTGAAGTAGTGAGTTTTAATCCTCCTAGAATTGTTTCGGTGATACTCTATAAGAAACTTGCTCTGCATGAAGTGTATGTAATCTTGTTATTGGATTTGAAATACATTGAGTGGGATTTTGTAGTGTGGGGTTTTTATCCAAAAGTATTTTCCCCCTGTATATCTGGTGTTTGTGTTTTGTTATGAATATGTTACTTGATATTTCATAATCGTTTTACTATGTTGAAAAGTTTTGCATAATATCTCTCCTCAAATATTAGCATAGGAAGTTGTTCCGCTACTCTTAATTTCCTATCAAGTGGTATAAGAGCCTGATCACCTTTGGTTTCAGTTGTGGGTTGTTGGGTTTTTATGCTAATCCGAGGTTTGAGTGGAGCTTGTGCATACAACAATTAGTTATCGCTACAAATATTTTTCATATGGCGAGCACATCTGGGAGGATTAATGTAGAGAAATTTTCTAGCACAAACTTTGAAATGTGGAAGCTGAAGATGGAAAATCTGTTGGTTGATTGGGATCTATGGGATGTGGTGGATGAGAAGGTCCATAGGCCTACAGATCTAATTTTGGCTGCACAATATGATGTAATGGATAGAAAAGATAAAGGTCTTATTAGACTATGTCTTTCAGATTTGATCCTGATAAATGTCCATGAAGAATCCACTTCGGAGAAGCTTTGGGAAAAGTTTGGTGAGATATACCAAGCTAAGTCTCTAGTAAATAAGATTTTCTTGAGGAATAAGTTGTTTTCCTTGAGAATGGAAGAAGGTGGACAAATATCTGAGCATCTAGAAACATTCAATATGTTGGTGACTCAGTTGAGCTCGGTTGGGATTAATATGGACGAAAAATAAAGGTGCCAAATGTTGTTGGTTTCATTTCCAGACTCATGGCACAGCCAAGTCATGGCCATTGGGAGCAATTCACCACTCTAAAGATGGAGGATGTTATTGGTTCTCTACTCTCCAAAGAGATGAGAAGGAAGGTCTCTCTGAACACCAAAGAGGCTTTGAGTGTTCGAGGAAGAGAAAAAGAACGAGGAAAATATGAGAAGAAGCATGGCCATTCCAAGAATAAGGGGAGATCAAAATCCTTTGGTAAGTCCAAGGCGATATCTTTGGGCTGTGGAAAATCCGTAGACACTTCCGAAGGGAATGCAAAGAAGAAAAGAAAAACAAAAAGAAGAAGTATGATTTTGATTCTGAGTCTGAAAAAGAAGATGGAGATGCCTTTATTGCAGTTTTGACCACTTGTGCAAGTGATAATGCATGGTTGATAGACTCAGGTGCATCTTTCCACATGACTCCTAACAAAAATTGGTTTAGTAAGTATGAAAACTATGATGGTGGTAAGGTGTATTTGGGTGATAATTCTTTCCTTGAAATTGTTGGTCGTGGTAGTATTCAAGTGAAAATTTTTGATGGTAGAATTAGAAGATTTGATGGTGTCTTGCATATCCCAGGACTAGCAAGAAATTTATTATCTGTTAGCAAGCTAATAGATGTGGGTGTGCATGTACAATTTTCTGAAGCAGGTGTGAAAATGGTGAGAGGTGCTATGGTGATAGCAAGAGGAAGTAGATTGGGTACATTGTACCAACTTGATGCATGCATGGTTGAGTGCAATAGCACTTCGGATAAAACTAAGCCAGAAACTACTTCATTGAAAAAGGAGAGGGTTTCCTCCTTTGCGGATGGTCATGGCTTCTGGGTACCTAAGGGTGCTCTATCTACTGAATCAAAATTACCTGTAGAGAAGACCATGTTATGGAACCAAAGGCTTGGCCACATTGGAGAGAAGGGTTTAAAATCCTTAAAAATAAGAACCTTGTTGAGGGGTTGAATGATTGTAATCTGGAGTTTGATTTTTGTGAACATTGTATTTATGGCAAATAGAACCATGTTCAGTTTTACTCGTCTACTCATAAGTCTTCATGTATCTTAGATCTAATCCATTCGGATGTATTTGGTCCTGTTAAGGTTGCTTCTATTGCTAAATCAGTTTATTATGTTACTTTCATTGATGATTTTAGTAGGAGAACATGGGTATATTTTTTAAAGAGTAAATATGAAGTTTTTATTCATTTCAAGGAATTTAAGGCTATGGTTGAAACTCAAACTAGGAAGAAAATTAAGTGTTTGAGATCTGATAATGGTGGTGAGTATTGTTCTGCAGACTTTGTGATTTTTTGTGCAGTTGCGAGGATTAAAAGAAAACAACACAACTTTGTATTCTCCAGAGCAGAATGGAGTTGCAGAAAGAATGAATAGAATGTTGATGGAGAAGGCTAGGAGCATGTTGATTGGAGCTGGTCTAGAAAAGAGGTTTTGGGCTGAAGCTATTACCACTACTTGCTATTTGATAAATAGATCTCCTACATCAGCACTTGTTGATAAAACGCCAATGGAGGTGTGGTCGGGGAAAAATCCTTCAATTAGACATCTGAGAGTTTTTGGCTATGAGGCATATGCACATGTGCCTAAGGAGAAGAGAAAAAAGTTGGATTCTAAGGCTGTCAAATGTATCTTCATCGAATATGGCTATGGTGTGAAAGGATACAAGCTTTGGGATCCTGTTGCACAAAAGGTAATATACTCTAGAAGTGTTATTTTTAGACAAATTAAATATTCCCCTGTTAATTTTCAACCAGAACAACATAAAGAAAATGAACAAAAAAAAGGATGTGGTTCAACTTCCTTCTACACCTGAGAAAGTTGAATCGAGACCCAAAAATAGACAAGAAGTTGAGGAGAGCTCGAATCTTCAAAATAGGAAGAAGTGGAAGAATCTCCACCTCAACTTGTTCAAAAGTATACAAGGCAAAGGCAACCACCTGAAAGGTATGGGTATTCTCCTGATGATTGGAAGTGTATATTTTCTTTGAGTACTAACATTGATGAACCGAGATTTGTACAAGAGGCTTTGGGTATGAATGATGCAAAGTCCTGGCAAATATCCATGGATGAAGAGATGGCAGCCCTTAAAAAGAATGATACATGGGACCTTGTACAATTTCCTAAAGGTTAGAAACCTTTTGGATGTAAATGGGTGTTTAAGAAAAAGATTGGTTCAGATGAAAATGTTGAAAAGTATAAAGCATGGTTGGTTGCGAAGGGTTACTCTCAAGTTGAGGGTATTGATTATGGTGAGATATTCTCTCTTGTTGCTAAAATGACATCCATTCGGTTTTTATTATCTAATTCAGCAGCATATGACCTAGAGGTTGAACAAATGGATGTGAAAACTACTTTCCTTTATGGTGACTTGAAGGAAGAAATCTATATGACACAAACTAGAGCACTACATGGTGAAAGGTAAAAGCAATATGGTTTTTAAGTTAAATAAATCTCTGTATGGCCTTTAAAAAGTCCTAGGATGTGGCACCGAAGTTTGATTCATTTTTTTGAGTTTGGGGTTTGTGCGGTCCAAATCGATCACTTTGTGTATATTTTAAATATGATGGTGATTTTTTCCTAGTAATTACTTTATATGTTGATGACATGTTTTTATTGGGAAAGGAAAAGGTTTGATTGGAGAATTGAAATCTCAGCTCTCTACAAAATTTGAAATGAAAGATCTTGGTGCGAGAAAAACACATACTTGGGATGGAAATTAGAAAGATCATGAGAATAGAAAGCTATGGCTTGGCCGAGTAAGTATGTTTGTTCTATTTTTTAAAGGTTCAACATGCACAATTTTCAACCACTTTGTGTTCCTGTTACTTTGGGAACGAATCTCTCCACTTCAAAATGTCCTTCATCCCCATCAAAGATGGAAGAAATGAGTAGAGTTCCTTACCAGTGAGTGTAGTTTGAAGCTTAATGTATGCTATGGTCTCGTATAAGACCGGACATTTCCCAAGCGATGGGAGTTCTTTCTCGTTTTATGTCTAATCCGGAAGAGTGCATTGGGATGCAATTAAGAGGGTATTCAGATATTTGTGGGGTACATCAGAGTACTCTATATGTTTTCATGGAAGAGGAGATCAACATTCGCTCTACATATTCATGGTTTTGTGGATTCAGATTGGGCCGCTGATGTCGATAGTAGAAGATCCACCAGTGCATATGTGTTTACTCTTAATGGTGGTGCAATTAGTTGGATGAGAAAGTGACAGGATGTGGTCACTTTGTCCACTACTGAGGCAAAGTACATGGCAGCTACTCATGCCTGTAAAGAAGCCATTTGGCTAAAGCGTTTGTGTTCAGATATTGGATTAAAACAAGGTGTAGTTACAATATCTGTGACAGTTAGAGCACAATTTGCCTTGCGAAGAACCCAAATTTTCATGCCAGGACCAAACACATTGATGTTCAGTATCACTTTGTGAGAGATATGGTCGAGGATGGAAGGGTGAAGTTGGAAAAGGTAGAGACAGTTGTGAATGTTGCAGATGTATTAACTAAGCTTGTGAGCACAGTGAAATTCAGGTGGTGTTCCGAGTCTATGGGCCTCTCGGACCCTAGAAGTTGATCCATGATGGTATCTTTCCCTTGGCCCTTGCAAGGTATTCGACAAGTGGGAGATTTTTGGAAATGAGGTATCTCAACCTTGTTTGGTTTATTCATTTAAGATTTTACTACAACCATTTCACATTTTCTAGGCTCTAAAAATATAAATAGGAGTTGTCAAAAGATTCCCATATGATAGTATATCATGGAAGGGATGTTTCTAGAGATATTATGATATATTTTATGACATTTATGAGGGTAAAAATAGGGGAGAATATTATGGACGTGGAGCCTATTTTTAGACCAAAATCTTGCTCTTTAATGCTATCCACCTCATGAGAGGTTTGGCACATGGTTTTGTAAACCATAAATGGTTTCTTGTATAAACGGAGGCCTATAAAATGAAGGCTTGGATAAGTAATTGGAGTAGTGAGTTTTAATCCTCCTAGAATTATTTTTGGTGATACTCCTGTAAGAAAATTGCTCTGCAAGTGTACGTAATCTTGTTATTAGATTTGAAATACATTGAGTGGGCTTTTGGAGTGTGGGGTTTTTATCCGAAAGGATTTTCCCCACGTATATCCGGTGTTTGTGTTTTGTTATGAATATGTTGTTGATATTTCATAATCTTGTTTTACTATGTTTAAAAGTTTTGCATAATATCTCTCCTCAAAGATTAGCATAGGAAGTTTTTCCGCTAATCTTAATTTCCTATCAAAGCCTTCAATTTTAGGACACTCATCAAATAGATGACCAATCTAACAACTAAGTTGTTCAAAATTTGATATCTTAGAAATTTAAAGTATCATTTAAAAGTATTTTGATGAGTTACGGATGGAGAGTATTAAGTTCAATAAACCATTTGAAAGCATCAAACTATAACACTTACAACACGACTTAAAAAAACTGAGAACAATACTTTGGAAAGAGGAGTGGGCTGAAATTTTGTGTTTTGCAATAATTTTGGCAAAGATTTCCCTCCCTTTATATAATAGATAAAAAATAAAAAAATTATAGTTATTCAACTATTTCAAATGAAATTGATTATAAATCATTATAAAAAAATCCTACCACACAATACAACGCGACCATTATCATGCGCATTACAAGGTGATCATCCAGTGAAAAACTACTACCGAAAAAACACATTACAATTCATTATATTTAAGGTTACGCAACCAATAATAAGGTCATCATCCAATCCTAGCTACTTAGTCAATTTCATGCAGCAATATACGAGATCTATAAACTACTACAAAAGGAAACCTCTTCTCTACATAAAAAATGGCCAATTAATACCCACAACTCCATCAAGAATTCTCTACCGGTAGTTAGGTATTATGCATGTTCTTGACTTTGTTTAAAACAACATAGTTTATCAACACGTCAGCCAATTATTTAGTATTATTTTCCAAAGCATTATTCTTCTAGTTTTTCCAATAGATTCTTTGCTAGATTTTGAATTTCTTTCAACATATTGTTAATTTTCCAATTATCTTCAATGGCATGCTCTCTCTGAAAAACATCTGAATGAAGATCAAT
The DNA here is from genome assembly GCA_018340775.1 of Taxus wallichiana var. yunnanensis. NCBI lineage: Eukaryota > Viridiplantae > Streptophyta > Pinopsida > Cupressales > Taxaceae > Taxus > Taxus wallichiana. The sequence continues at coordinate 257,584,640 of CM031240.1, forward strand.
AAATAACATTTGTGCATCTTGTGGATGGAAAGGTATAAGACTACTATGTGACACCATTAGATATGCACGCATGTATCTTGACATTTTCCTGCCGAAACGACATATATTCTTTACATTCTCACCTCCATTATCACCATTACTCTCTTTCACAATCTCAACTCTGTTATCTTCCTTAATTTCCTTCATAATCTCAAATCTCCTTTCCTTTGGTACTCCATCTCTAGTGTTGTCCTGGTTACTTTTCTTCATAATCTCACTTATGTTATGTTGGTATTTGTGTAATTTCAACTACGTAATTAAGTCACACATATTTTGTCAAGACAAAGGACTTGGAGAATATTTCCAATTCATTGTAAACTCCTCTCTCCTACCTATGTAAATTTGATGTTTATTGGTCTTTCTAGGTTGCTCAAGATCTACCTCTTTTCAAAGTCTTCTATATATTTGAAAATTAAAAAAGAGGAGAAAATTAAAAAAATTGAGCAGGGAAGTTCTAGCAAAATTATAATATAAGAAGTTTATTTTGCATATTATTTTTTTGTATCTCTCTTCTGTTTTACCTTATTTTCTTGAATCCTACCTCCTACATCTGGTATCGAGTGAAAATCCTTTGTCTAGGCATGCGATTTCGGACCAACGCAGTGTTGTTCACGTTTTCTTATAGGTTAAACTTTTTCCCTTTAAAATTTGTGTGATATTTTCTTGTTTAAATATGTGTTTTACGTTTGTAGCCATGGTTAGCACTAGCACTAGTCTACTCCAATCAAAAATTCCTATTTTGAATGGGAAAAATTATGATTATTGTGCTATTAGAATGAAAACCCATTTTTGCAGTCAAAATATCTTGGAGCTTGTTGAAAATGGACTTTATGAACCACAAGATCAAGTACAAAGGGACCTTCTTAAAGAAAATAGGACAAGAGATGCAAAATTTGTAGGTTTTATACATTAAGGAATAGACATGTCTATATTCTCTAGAGTATTTGTAGGTAGTAGGTCTAAACAAGCGTGGGATATCCTAGAACTTTCCTATCAAGCCACAAGTAAGGTCAAAATTGTAAAACAACAAATGTTGAGGAGAGATTTTGAGAATATTTAGATGAGAGAATCTAATAGTGTTGATTATTTTAACCCATTTGATGGGTATAGTAAGTTATATTAGGTCCAAATGATCATATAAAAGACCCTTAGAGTCTACCACCAATTTCAACTCCATTAATTTTTAATTGAAGAGTCTAAGGATTTAACTAAGCTCTCTGTAGATGAGATAATGGGATCTCTACCATCCCATGAACAAAGAATAAACATATATGGAAGTTCCACTTTAGAACATGCCTTTAAGAGCCAATTTTATTTTAGTAGATGCAGAAGAAGATTTGTGAATAGAAGAAGAAGAGGAATATTTCATGTGAGAAGAGGTAGATCTCCACCTTCAAGTGATGAAGACATATTTCAGTCCAACTCAAGTGGGTCTTCTAACAAAGGAAGTGGAAGACACCCCTCTCACAAACATTATTATAACCAGTTTCAGGAATAAATGTATGAAAACTCTAATATACAATGCCATTATTGCAAACATTATGGGCATTATGCTACTAAATGTCAAAAAACAATATGATTGAAGAAACCAAAGTAATTTTTTTTCAAAATAATATAATTCAAGAAGTTAAAATCATGGTTCCAGGTTTATTACTTGGCATGTTGCTCAAGAGAGAACAAAATATGTATGGGTCTTGGATTCTAGTTATAGTAACCATATGAAAGGTTGAAAAGAATTTTTTTCTAGCATGGATGATTCTTCCCATCAGAGGTAAAATTGGGTAATGACAACAAAGTTTTAGTAATTGAAAAAGGAACCATAAATATTAAGACAAAACAAGGAGAAAATAATCTCATTCTGATGTCTTTTTATCCTGGTTTGAAACACAACCTCATGAGCATAGGTTAGTTGATACAAAAAGGCTAAAAATGTATTTTAAGAAAGGAGAATGTATTATTCTGGATCAAAATTAAAAAAATAGGTTGATAGTCAACATGGAAATGAAAGGAAATAGAATTTTGCCATTGAAAATACAAAGTGATTTGAGCTTAGAGGGTAGTAGCTCTTATTCTTGTATGGGTCATGGAGATTTCATTGAAGGAGTATCTCAAATCTTAGCATCCTCTAGCTCTCGGAAAAATATGGAGTAGAAAAATATTTATCAAGGAAGTTCCTCAACTCTAGAAGATGCTAAGGTCGTTTTAAGCAAAGGAGAACAAAATTTTCCACAAGTAGGTTCCTAAACCCTAGCGAGCACTAAGAGTCTTCCAAGAAAAGAAGAAAAATTCTCAAGATAGTTCCTCAACCCTAGAGGGTGCTAAGGTTCTTCCAAAAAAAAATGTACAAAAAACTTCTCAACGATGTCTTTCAAGCATAGAGGGCATTAGGAATTTTTCTAAGATGGTTCAAGAAAAAGAAATTCAATAATATTTGTGCCTAACGAGTGCTAGATCTTTATCACCACCGGGTGAAAAAAATATTTTCAAGTAGGAATTTTAATCCTAGTAGGTGCCAACTCTAAATAACATATGGAACGTCAAGGCCTCACTTTGAAAGAGGAGTTTGAAGGATGAAATCTCCATATGAAATCTAAGTCAATCAAGAAAAATAGGTTTGGATTTGGCATTTAAGGCTTGGATACTTATACTTTAATGGAAAAAAAATTATCCACAAGAGGAACATGGTGCATGGAATACCATTGATCGAACCGCCTAAAATGCCATGCCAAAATTACATTCTCACAAAGTATCATAGGGAAATCTTATTGGTTGGAAAGGAATATAGAGCTCAAGAACCTCTTGAAATTGTCCACACAGATCTATGTTGATCTATGGAGACACCCTCAATAGGTGGAAGCATGTATTTTATGACCTTCATCGATGTCTTTAGCAAGAAGACATATGTATGCTTCCTAAAGAACAAGTTAGATATTTTTGAGACTTTTAAGGAATTCTAGGCCCTTGTAGAGAAGAAGAGTGGTCATTTTATTAAGGTGCTGAGATCAGAAAAAGGTGGAAAGTATATCTCAAATTAAATTTTAATTTCTCTCATGGAAAATAGAATACACAAGTAGTTGAGAACAAGGTTGACACCTTAGCGAGAATCTATAGAAGAAAGAAAAAATAGGAATCTCATGAATATGATCAGGAGTCTACTAAAGGAAAAACACTTTCCAAATGAGTATTAGGTAGAAGAGGCTGCATGTTAAGCCCTCGTATCAAACCATTTCTCAACAAAAAGTGTGAAGGAAAATGTTCCTCATCAAGCATGGAGCCAAAAGTAGCATAATGTTGCACGCTAAGAGTGATTGGATGTGTTGTGTATGCCATACTGCCTAAAGAATTGAGAAAGAAATTGGATGATAGAAATGAAAAATTCATTTATGTGGATTACATTGAGTATTCAAAGGATTATAAGTTGTATAATCCCATCACCAAGAAGGTTGTTATCAGAAGAGATGTTGATTTTATAGAGAATGAAGCCTAAGATGGAAGTATTGATGAAAAGAAAAATATATCTTTAGAGATATCTCATGAAGAGTATGAAGTTAAATAAAATGGTACACATGACATTTAACCAACTCCAAAATGGATCAATCCAATAGAAAATCCATTCTGCAGCCCTATTGGTCAACATATTGTAGTAGTAACTCCTCAAAATACACCCACAACTTATAGCCCTCAAAGAACTAATTCAAGAGACAATTTAAAGATACCTACATCATAGGCAATATGGATACCTAGCACAAACACTCAACCTCATGAAGCCTCGGAATGCATTAACTATAAGTCAATAAAGCAGTGATTCATCCAACCCAACATTGGAAAAACTCATATCTTGTCTTAGAAATGCTTCCAAGAAGACAAGAATTTCGAGGGAGATATATGATCAAGTTGAGAAAGACAAAGAGTTATATTTTGATTTTGCATTATTTTCACAAGATGATCCTGTTTATTTTGAAGATGTTGTAGAAAATGAAGAATGGATAAAAGCTATGGATGAAGAAATGGATTCTATTGATAAGAATAAAACTTGGTTATTAGTAAATATTTTTGAAGGAAAGAATGTTATTAGTGATAACTAGTTCTATAAGACCAAATTCAATGCAAATGGAAATGTGGAAAAGCACAAGGCAAGGTTAGTGGAAAAGGGATTCTCACAACAACCCATAATTGATTACAATGAAATGTTTTCTCCGGTGGCTAGAATTGACAGAGTTAGAACTGTTTTAGCCATAACACTCCAGAACAAGTGGAAAGTGTACCAAACAGATGTCAAGTCAGAGTTCTTGAATGGTTATATGGAAGAAGAAGTTTATGTTCAACAACCACCTGGATATGAAATATATGGACAAGAGCATAAAGTTTGTAGACTGAAAAAGGAATTGTATGGCCTAAAGCAAGCTCCGAGAGCTTGGTACAACATAATAGATTCATATTTTCTAGAAAATGGATTCAACAAAAAACAACAGTGAGAGAACCTTATACATCAAAAATAACAATAGAATCCATATTTTAATAGTTTGTTTGTATGTTGATGACCTCATATTCACTGGAAATATGTCTATTGACTTGTTTAAGTCATCCATGAAGAAGGAATTCAAAATGACAGATCTAGGGTTGATGAAATACTTTTTAGGCATAGAAGTGACTCAATTTGAAGAAGGCATATTCATATGTCAGTATAAGTATGCAAATGATGTGTTGAAGAGGTTCAATATGCTGAAAAGCAATCCAACAACAACACCAATTGTTATGGGTCTCAAATTAAGCAAAGAGGATAAGGGATCCAATGTTGATCCAACATTGTACAAAAGACTTGTTGGAAGTTTGATGCACTTAAAAGAAACAAGGTCAAACATCATGTATGGAGTTAGTCTCATCTCAAGGTTCATAATGACTCCCAAAGAATCAGACTGGCTTGTAGGAAATAGGATAGTAAGATTAGTTTTGAATATAACAAATTATGGAAATACGTATGTTCCATCTGATGATTTCAAATTAATGGGAAACATGGATAATGACTTTATAGTTAGCATTGATGAAAGGAAAAACACATACGTCTTGGTATTTAATTTTTTTAGGTGCAATCTTATCGGTATTAGGAAGTAACCAATTGTCACTCTATCGGTAGTATACATGACGATAATTCTAGTAAATTTAGAACACTAGCAACAAAGAAGTAACACATATATTCTATGATAATAATTAAGAAAATTAAATCTCAAATAATCATATGTTCCATAAGCAGAGAAAGAACATTGAAACCAAATATCACTTCATTAGGAGGTTGTCAACAATGACAAGATACATCTAAACTTTTACAAGTCTCAAGACCAGGTTTGCCGACATTTTCAAGAAGCCTTTATAGAAGGATAATTTTTGTATCTTAGAGAATGTCTAGGCTGTACTATCATGGTAGTTAATATTAAGGGGGATTCTTGGTATTTGTGTAATATTCACTACCTAATTAAGTCGAAATATTTTTTCAACACAAAGGACATGATGAATATTCCCAATTAATTATAAAATATTCTCTCCTATTCATGGATATTTAATATTTACTACTCTTAATTTTATTTCTCAAGAAGATATCTCTTTTAAAAACCTCTATATATTTGAGGGATTTTTACGCATTCAAAAATAGGAGAAAATCAAAAAATTGAGCAACGAACCTAGCAAAATTTTAATACAAATTATTCGTATTGTATTTTATGTTTTTCGTATCTCTTCTATGTTTTATCTTACACTTGCTTCCTAAAACCTTAATGTTATATTTATTACTTTGCTTCACAATTGTTTCTTTGATTTCTTGTATGACATCATATCTTTTATCATTTTTATTTTGTTTCATGGTCTCATCTTTGTTATCTTCCTTAATTTATTTCACAATCTCAATTATGCTTTCCTCCACAACCTCATCTTTCTCATCTTGGTTAATTTCCTTCAAAAGAAGATTTATTTTATATTCACTATATTCCTTCCCAATCCCATATATTCTTTCCTTCATGGCCTTGTCTCTATTATCAACTTTATTTTCCATCACAAAATCATCTTTGCTATCTTCATTACTTTCATTCACAATCTCATCTGAAATTTCCTTTACAACCTCATCTTTGTTATCTTTCACATTTTCCTTCACAATATAGATTCTTATTTCCTATATGTCCTTGTAATGAAAATAAATTTTTGAACCTGAAATATTTAATTAATCGCTACTTTAACCAAGAAAAATTATAGCAATTTTTTTAAAATACATAAGTTTGTAACGAATTCAACCATTGTTATTCCCCAATCATACCAGTTTATTAATGATTGGTGGAAATGGTAAGGTATATTTTTATTCCAATGTTAGAAATAGGTCTGTGTTAATTGAGCATTTATCTATAAAAAAAAGAGGATATAATTTAATTGTTATTCGAGAACTTATTCTAAATCAAATTGTAACTAGATCATTAATGATCCAAAAGTGCAACTAGATGTTTTCTATTTAAATCGTCATTGATTTCAAGTTTTATGAGAACAAACAAACTTTATTTGAATAAAAAGAACTCTAATAGGGGTGTCCAAAAATATACCAAGTAATACTTAGCGCTAATAAGGGTATTAGGTTAGTTAGTGTATTAGTGCTAATAAGTAATACTTAGTGTCCAAAATTTTTATTGAGGAGTGTGAAATTATCATATCATTATTCTTTCCCTTATGGTTGGTATGAAAATAGTGTTTTCCTAATTGCAATTTCTTGTTACCACAGGAAATTAAACACCCATTTATTTTGGTATATATAAATCCATAGCTTTATCTATATTATGAGTAACAATGCATTCCTAAGTAACAAACTTGTATTTTATGCCAATTCATTAGCCTACGTATTAACCGCACGAAAGGTTAATAAAATCAATTAATGAGAGTTAACTCATTTACATGAGAATATTATCTTTGTAAAAATAATAATAATAAATAAATAAAGAGAGACCACAGACTTAGTTTAATGCGGTATTTATATCCTTCTAGAAAAACATTAATACCTTGAGGACCAAAGTGGATCCTTAAGAAAAATCTTAGTATAAAGGATCCTAAGCTAAAATATTATCTATAAATAATTATAATTAGTATTTAGTGGCTCCACGCAAATGAGAAATAAAGATTAAACAATAATGGACCATCATAATTTAATTTTCTAAGAAATTGTGGTTATCAACTCCAATTATTATTAAAATTAATTGTAATCCCACCTGTAATTTTCTAAAATCGAGGAAAAGGAGGGGGTCCATATGAAAATTTAAGAAAATACAATAATGAGCCCTAGGATTATATATAATCCTCACCATTCATATTTAGCTACCCTAAATTTCTTTTAGGTTATGATATTTCATCTTCCTCTTTGTTTTCCTCATTCTTCTTTTTGTATTGTTTTTTTCTTTGGCAAGTATAAATAGAGTGAGGCATCCATGGGAGAAAAATAGGGTTTATTTATTTGTGGGTCCACAAATCCTATTTTCATATTCTTGTTAGGGTTTATAAGGAGGAGATGTGATGTACTACTTTTAGCAAAAACTTGAAATGGTTCTCTTTTGATCTCGGGCATTTGTTTGAGTCCATTTTTTTAAAACCATTTGTTTTGAATTGAAAAATTCACCATTCAACTAGATGTGATAATTCAAGCCATTTTGTCTCATTTTTAGGCCTAAATTCTACCATTTGTACGGTGAAAATTAGGATTTAAGTTGTAATTCTATGTTTTCCTATTTTAGGGCATTAATTAATTTGTCTCTTCAATGCATAGTAAGTTAGAAAATTTTCAATTCCTCTAATTTATGCATATATATTATGTTTGGAAACTTTTTTCCCATACAAATAAGCATGTGAACTTACTAAGAATAATAGGTTGTAATAAACTACTTAAAATAGTAAATTTCACCATCTAGAGAAGATTTAGTCAAAGTTAGTTAGATTTTGCTTGGAACCTTGAGTTGGGATTTCTTTTCTTATTTATGAAGCATTGTAACTCATAAAGAGAATAATGAAGAAGGGGATTTATTTTCTTTGAGTTCAAGATATTTGCATAATATAGAATGTGTTTAGAATTTGACTTCGTTAAGATGCATGTATTATATGCAGATTTATCATGGTATATTTAACTAATTTTAATTACCTATGAATATATCTATTCATACTCAAATTTATTTCAATTTTAATATCCATGACAATCAGAGAGAAAGCTACGAGGGGGGAAGCCAAAGCCAAAGTGGGATTTATGTATAGAGCCGCATGTGGGAAAATCAATGAGTTAGGGTTATAGACCTAGTTTGAAAGAGCTAAGTGTGTAAAGGTAGGGAGAGGGGGAAGGATGCACTTTAGTAGGGTTATGGGTCTAGGTCAGCTAAGCCATCCTAGCCCTAAACCCCTTATTTATGTTTTTAATTTTTTTTTATATATATCAAATAAAATAATAGGTCCAAATCGCTATTTAGAATGTGGCGCTCTTCATACTATGCTATGGGTGTTGAAAATAGCTTAACCCCCTTTGGTGGGTTTGTTTTGACACAGTGTATTTTTATTATTATTCTATTTTTTCCACTTACTATCGTTTTTTGTTAAATACATTGAGAAACAAACCACAAAAATGACACTTTTGTAACTATACGATTCATTTACTATCTTTTCATTTGTATGTTAAATACATGGAGAATACTTTTGAATCCATGGAATTTCATATAATATTTTTACAACAAGAAATTTATAACTCTAAGGAATATTTATAATGAATGCCATGAAACACAAATATAAAACATGTCTTAACTCTGCAAAATGTGAATTTCCTATATTAAACTTTCTTATTAAGAAAATATTGATAATTGGGTATAGGATGAGGATAAATCTAAAATATATATATATTTTATGCAAATCCTGAAATTTCATTGTCATATAAAGAATATTAATAAATAGGCATACATGATGTGCGTGAGGTTTCATTATTGTGGAAGCTCCCAACACCATAAAATGTAAATGAAGAGTATTATATTTATATGTATGTAAATCAATTGTCCGAAATGAATAAATCAATTCATAGTAGCTATTATCTTTTTCTCATAATAAAATACAATTAGATACAATTATTGTTTCTATGATTTAATAAGGTACATATAAAATACAATTATTAGCAAGGTAATACTTCCTTAACTAGAAAATAAAAATAAGAAGAATCTTTCATCATATCCACCATTGTAGTGCCCACTTCAAACAACCACTTGAGACACAAGAACACCCTAGGAATTATTTAGGAAAATTATGGACTAATTTTTTTGCTTAAGAGTGTTTGCAACAAGGTTACAATGCAACAATTAGCACAAAAAAGTTTAGGAAAAACAACAAGGATGACTTATAAAATCTCCTAGAACAACCATTATTAACAAATCACAAGGTAAAAGCAAGGGGTTAGATTAATCACTTAGGTTAGGAGGGTAAATTCTCACTTAACCATGCTCTAACTAGATTATAGGGTTCAACTTGATTTTTCACCAAAAAATATCATCAAAACTTCACTAAAAACATACCCATTGGATAGGAAATTTTATCACCTTTCCAACCATCTAAAGAAGTCCTCCTAACTCCTTATATGTTTCAAGTTATGGGCCGACGGACTTTAGGGGAGAAATTTTCCCTTGGGAGAGTCCGTGGGCTTAGGGAGGAAAATCCTTGTGTGGGCCGTCGGAGCGGGAATAATTTGGCACTTTTTCCTTTTCGAGTGAAAAGTGTTATTTACCTCAACACACCCACGAGCCTAGAGGGACACGTGTCTCTTCCCGATTGGCGCGGGAAAAGCGGACCGGTGGAAGAAACTAAGAATTTAGGATTTTAGGCTAAAAAGACAAGGGAGAAATTTTTACGTGCACCTCCACCTAAGGAAATTTTTATGCCATGTGGCAACCATTCATGCCACGTGTCAACACCCCATTGATCGCGAGATCCGCGAGGCCATCGAGCACTCAAGGAATTTGAGATTTTAAAAGGTTAAAACCTCAAAGTCAAAAGAAGTTCCATGCTCCCACCGAGACCAAAAATGCCACGTGTCATCATGTGATTGGACATGGGTCGGTGAGTGGCGGGGAAACTTAGGATTTTCGCTAAAACAAAAATCAAATTTTCGAAAGGAAAATTTTTCTCCACTGTTCCGCTATCGCCGAAAATGCCACGTGTCATCCTTTGATTGGATACGGTCACCGGGGTAGTGGGGAATATTAAGATTTTAAACCAAAATGGGTGTAAAGTTTAAAAATCTCACATGGTCCCGCGCATCCTTCGTGACACGAGTCGGCACGTGATTGGGTCATGGGGCCATGGGGAAAAATGGGAAATTTTTCCCAAAGGAAAATTCTCAAAAAGTTAAGTTTTTAAAAGGGTCCGCCCTTTGAAGTGCCATGAGGAAACATCCAATTGGTTGTGGGGTGGTGGGGCTGCAGAGCTTTTTGGGAAATTTTTTTCTAAAGGTCAAAATTAAATTTTAATAGTTAGATTTTTTTTATTTTGAAAGCCAATTTGAAGTAAAACTTCAAATGGCCATAACTTTTGATAGGAAGCTCAGATTTGGGAAAACAAGGACTTTTGGAAAGATCATGAAGTCCTCTTTATAAAAAAATCATAATTTTTTGATTTTGATTAGTTATAAGTGGAAAATTTAATGAAAACAATACGTAGTATTTAAAAGGAAAACTTGTAGTTTTCCAACTTATAAATTTTTGTTCAAATTTGATCTTCTTCTTTCTCAACATGTCAATTGAAATGGATAATTTTTCTTGGATAGGTTGAAGAGAGTTTCCAAGGTTCAATTAGTTGATTGAGTTGCTATTGATAATTTTCCATCTTTTGAAAAAAAAATGGTTGGGCAAGTTTCAAATTTGATTATATAAAGTTCTCGGATCTTTCTTAAGTGTTGAGTTCAATTTGAATTCCTTTGGGCTTACCATAGCTAGATCATAATGTTTCATTTCTTAGTTCATGATGTAGATTCCATCTATTTTTTTTTTTTTTACAAACTTTGATTGCCAAATTTGAAAATAAAATAGAGATCAAACTTTAAAGGTTCTTAAAAAAATTTCTATCATCCAAGTGTGGGGATCCTTTTTCGATTCCTATATAATACATTTATTTGATCCAACTTATCATTTAAGAGAAATAAAGCAACATTTGATTTCATTTTTTTGTTCATATAATACAAGGAACGAACCCTGTCTTTTTGGTCATACACATTTTCCTTTCACACGAGATTTCATTTCATCACAAAAAATGAAATCCAATGCAACAATGCAAGTTTGAGAAAATAATGCATTCCCTTATTCATTTCCAATAACAACTTTACAACCTTCTCTTTTCCATTTGATTTCTAAATACACTATACAACGCATGTAACATCCTTTCACATTTTTTTCAAAATAGAGAGTAGAATATAACTCCTTTACATTTCACATTCCAATTTACATACTATGTTACCAACACAATGCATTTCCATTGCAAATATTTATACAACTCGTCCACTTCAAGTGGGAAGGGTTACAATGAACTTGCTCAAAGGAAGGGACTCACAAACCGTATATTCCTCTTGCTCCAAAAAACAACATTCTAGTTTCTTAATATTTTCATCTTGATCAAAAAAAGGAAGGAGGGAAAGGAAACGCTCTCCACCCAACAAAGACATCCAATGATAAAGTAGAAGCCATCCTTCCTCGGTGGCCCCCGAGCCCCAACCATATTGAAATAGGAGATGCAATTCAACACATGGCAACAATTACTTCCACAACAACATGTAGCATTTTCACATTCAACAACACATTTCAAGAAGGATGTAGTTCACAACTACATTAAACAAATACAAAAAAATTGAGGCTTATTAAAGCAAGCCAAAAGGAGGAAGGATGTATGGGAATTACTTATACCTCCCATTGGGAAATGAGAATCCACCTTAGCAACCCACAAAAATATATCATCTCCCATACCGTTATGCCCCCAAAATTACTCCTTATGCCCTCCAAAAGTTTCTCCCTTATGCCCCCAAGAGTAAGAAATGCAAGTTATTTATTTTCCATGGTGGATCCCAATCCCAAACACACTCGACAATAAAACTAATGCCATTGGCATTCCAGTATGCCCCTATATGAAATCCCCATAGCCTTCTCCTACACCATGCCCTAAGTAGTCTACTCAACAAGTCAATAAACACATAAAACATTCACCATTTTAAACATGCATAGAAAGAGAAAGAAGCATTTTAAAGGCTCAAGTTTCTACCTCTCCATAATGGAGTTTGTTCCAAAAATGGCAAGCTCTCCATTTCCAAAAATACATTCCAAAATAAATAACAACACAGATGCAATGATCTCTAATCTCCTTCCACAAGAAAGAATAAAAAACAAAAACAAAATTCACCCAAGAGAAGTATGCAAAGTTTTAACAACCCAAAACAAGCAAGGAGTTCAAATTTTAAAGGAGAGGGAAGAGAAGAGGATGATGTGGATCCATGTGGGATGACACATCACTCTTCCTCAACCACAAGACAAAAGTCAAGATCACTAACTTAATCACAATAAATAAAATGACAATCAACTTACACACTCCAATGTAACCCATACCCCAAAACGGGCTGAATTTAAAACATGGAAGAGAATTGCAATTAAAAATTACAAATAGTCATTTCAAAATTCATAAAAAGGTCTTATTTCAACCTCCAAACCATAGGTATGGTTGGTGAATAATTTTAAGAGGTGTGGGACAAGTTTTAACTTGTCCCACAAGCCTCCAAATATATCCTCCAAGGACAAATTCGAATTCCTAAGAGGATGAAGTGTCTTACACTCCAAAATCTAACTTGCATATTCTTACTCATCTTACACAACCTTACACATCTCTTACATCTTCTTACATGTTTCTTACACACTCTTACAAAATTCTCATGATCTATTTGATTTATTTATTTTAACACATGGTTATTCACAACATTAACATAATCAAATAATAACTAATGAAAGAGGTAACACAAAAAAAAAAAACACATGCAAACATCACTAAAAGAAACCACATTAGAGCAATACATAAAATCCCTTGGTCACATTTTAAAGGTGATTCCCCCATGGGAATCCCTAACAACACAACACTCAAACAATAACATTTGCCATGGTGACCTTGTTGAATTCATCTAGAATTCTAATATGGTTAGTCTCTAGTCCCCGACATTGTTGTGATATTTTTACCTGTAAAATAAAAATACCTCCTTTGGCCTCGTGGCCATATCAGAACATCCAAAATGATATAAACAACATCCCGGATCATCTATAAATATGAATCACAACAATATCAAGAATTCAACATTATCATTTTCAATTTAATTAGCACTATATCATCATCCAATAATCTCTATACTAGATCTAATCACAATATCCAATGTCATATATCTAAACAACATCTATAATATGTCCATGTCAAATAGTATATCATCATCCACATATAAGAATGTCTTTACTAATCATCATGCATAATAACTTAATCCACATCGATAATAATTCATGGTCTAACATCTACACATCATAATATATCAAAACATAATAATATCCAAAATAAGATCAATGGTATGAAGATCAAGTATCTTAAAGTGTAAAAGGGAAGTGGGCACTACATCCCTCTCCCCTAGACTCAACTTCCTCCCGGAAGTCGCTAGAAAAAATGTTGAAACTACACTCATAACATGGTGGAATCCTCCCAAGTGGCTGCGGTCTCATCGTATCTATCCCTCTACACCCATACATGATCAATCTCTCTGCCTCAAAGGCCTGTGGTCCTAAGATCTATGATATGGAGGGGCTCCACCATCACCTGCCCATGATCCTACATCTGTAAAGAGGTACATTCCAGCACATGAAAAGGATCTGTAATGTACCTCCTAATAATAAAAACATGAAACACGCCATTAATGCGAGAGAAGATGGGTGGCAATGCTAGACAGTAAGACAAAGGGCCGATACGCTTGAAGATCTCAAAAGGACAAATGAATCGATGAGCTAACTTAGAACCTTTTCCATAATGAATAGGGATTTTATGTGGCCTAACATGAAGGAACACCTTCATGCCCACATCAAAATTAAGTTCAGTCCTATGCTAATCAACATACTTCTTCTACCTATCTTATGCCTCCTGCAGTCTCTACCTCATCATCACTACCTGCTGCTCCATGTCTTGCAAAAGGGCTATTCCAAGAGATACTCTATCCTCTAACTTTTTCTAGCTAAGGGGTGTCCTGCACTCTCTACCATACAAGGCCTGAAAAGGAACCATGCCTATAGAACTCTGAAAACTATTATTATAGGAAAACTCCACCAAGTATAGATACTCCTCCCATATTGCCTAATGATCCATCACGTACATCCTGAGCATGTCCTCCAAAATCTAATTCACCCTCTCGGTTTGTCCATTAGTCTTAGGGTGATAAGCTTTACTAAAATTAATCCTTGTCCCAAGGGCATGTTGCATGGTAGTCCGTAGAATGGAAAGTGTATAAAGATCGCGGTCACAAATGATCTTCCATATAATCCTATGCAACCTAACAATCTCATCTAAATAGACACGTGCCACTGCACTAGTTTATAAGTGGTCTTCACCAAAGAAAAGTGAGCCACTTTTGTCAATTTATCAACCGTGACCATGATGGCGTTGTGGTGATATCTCAACATCGGTAGCCCAACAATGAAATCTATGGAAATGGTGTCCCATTTCCACTCTAGTATAGCATGAGGAAAGAGAATTCTAGCTGGATGCCGATGCTCGGCCTTCTCTTTCTTTCACTCTAAACAACGTGATAAAAACGAGCCACATCTCTACGAATTCCTCTCAAGTGGTATAAGCGTCTCAAGGTAGCGTGCATCTTCTTAACCCCGTGATGGGATGAATAGGGTGCACGATGTGCCTTTGCGAAGATGTCTCGCCTCAAGACTCCATATCTAGGAACATAAATCTGACCTCTCGTGCCTAAGATGACCATCTATCTCTAGTGATAAACCATCAAAATTCTCCTCAAGGGTCTCTGGACTCAATCTCTACTCAAACTACAATGTAGAAGTTGTCAAGAGGAAGCTACTAAAGAATCCTACTCCATAGATATGTACCCACCGAAGTGGCCATACTCACATGTCTCCACCTGTTGAGAGCATCTGAAACCACATTCTCCTTCCCATTCACATGATCGATCTCCATGTCATACTCACAAAGAAACTCCATCCAACGCCGCTGACGAGCATTTAGGTTGGGCTACGTGAAGAGCTGGCGAAGACTCAAATGATCTATCTTGAGTGTGTATCTCTGACCAAGAAGAAAGTGCCTCCATCGAACCAAAGCATGCACAATCGCGCATGAAGCTCAAGATCATGAGTCGATAACTAAGCTCATAATCCTTGACTTTGCAAGACTCAAAGACCACTACTCTTCCCTCCTACATCAGTACACCTTCAAGTCCTACCAACAAAGCATCCGTGCATACAAAGAACTCACCATGTCGATCCAACACTACAAGAATAGGTGTTGTAGTTAGACATTCCTTCATTCTCCTAAAGGCCTACTCACATCTATCCAAAAAAAAAATTTCTTCCATTTCTGCTGAAGGGAAGTGATGGGGTGCGCAATCTGAGAGAAGTCCTGAAAAAATCTCCAGTAGTAACCTAATAATCCCATGAAGCTATGCACCTCTGTCACAGTAGTGGGTGCTGGCCAATCCATAATGGCTCTAATCTTGGAAGGATCGACTGTGATGCCTTCCCCAGAGATGATATGACCCAAGTACTGTACCTCTGACTGAAAGAAAGAACACTTCTCCAAGTTCCCGTAAAGTTGCTACTCATGAAGACACTGAAGAACCTGAAGAAGGTGCCCCTCATGATCCTCATGCGTACGTGATTAAACCAGAATGTCATCAAGGAAGATGAGCATGAAGTTATCTAAGAAGGTCGTAAATACCTGATTCATCAAACGCATAAACACTTCAGGGGCATTCGTCAAACCAAAAGACAACACAGTGAACTCATAATGCCCATATCTTGTACGGAAGACAATCTTATGAATGTCTATCTCCGTAATCCTCAACTGATGATAGCGTGACTTGAGATCAATCTTATAAAACACTGTGTCTTCCTTCATCTAATCAAACAATTCATGAATACGTGGAAGGGGATAACGATTCTTGATCCTTACCTTATTCACCGGTGGTAATCGATACAAAACCACAAGGATCCATCCTTCTTCTTAACAAAAATCACCGGTGCACCCAAAGAGGATACACTAGGATGGATAAGGCCTTTCTCCGTAAGGCCCTCCAAACTAAAACTTGAGCTCCGGGGTGGCCATCTAATAAGGTGCTCATGAGATAGGCTCTACTCCCGGAACCAGATCTATATGAAAATCAATCTCACGTGGAGGTGCATCCCCGATAGATCCCATGGAAAGACATATGAAAACTCTCTTAGAATGGGATGATCATCTAGCGATGGTCCACTAGACCCATCCTCTAACCTGTCATTAAATGTAACAACATACATTTGACAACCCCATTACACACACTACTTGAGATGCATAGCGGAGATGATGTGAATAGAAACGGTAACTCCGACCCCTAAAATCACCGACTCTACTCTAAGGTCATCTACACAAGATATAGTCTTGTGATAAAAATCCATCTTGGCCCTGTGTAAAGATAACCAATCCATACCTAAGACGACTCCATACAAGCTTAAAGGAAGGAGGTAGAGATCCGAAGAAGTGGTGAAAGCTCCCAAATCTATAACACACTCCTTGACCAAGGAGTCAATAGAGATCTTGGCTCCTAAAACCATCTCAACATCCCAAAAATGACTGTGCCTAACTACCAGCAGCTTGCATCACTCTACTAAAGATGGTGCAATAAAATAATCAGAAGAACCATAGTCAAACAATATGGAGGTAGGAATACCCCCAATGCTATATGTAGTCTCAATGACTGTGCTGTAGTGCTCGGCCCGACGGTTTCAACCGCTGCATAAATCCTGTGGCTATGTCCCATATCACCAACTATCGGCTCTAAGATTGGTGTCTTACCATTGTTAGGGTTCTGAGGGGTGTATCTCCAAAATGTCCTCCAACCCCACATCTAAAACAACCTCTTTATCCTCTCCAGGAGTAGCACCACCGTAAGGTGCTCCAAAAGTAGGTGTTGTTGATTCGATGATCTAGCTATGATCTGTTGTAGCCTCTCGCTATCAAGCTCTTGTTTATTGACCTCTAGGTCCACCCTCAGTATCCTCGATGGGTCCCCTAGGAGGAGGCCCCATACTCGAGCTCTTTGTGGAGGCCTATATAGTGGGTGAAACCTGCTTTGGGGTCTAAAGGATGACTATGAAGAATGATGACCACCATGAGGAGGAGCTAACCCCTCAATCTACTATCTTGCATCTACCGTATGTGGCTCTTGACTCAATCAGACTTTGGGTATTTCCTAATTCTCCTATGATATGTAGGCCTTCTCAATGGCCTCGCAATAAATTCTATGAGTAGTGGATCTGAACCACACCTCTAATGTCTAAATTAAGGCCTTGAATGAACTTGTGGATCTGCACCTGCTCATCCTACATGTACTCGATGTATTGAAGTAGATCCAAAAACTTGCTCTCATTCTCTCTCGCCACTTGTAAGGGGATGCCCGTCGAGGTCATGGAAGTCATCGATCCTCTGCTGTATGAACCTCTGTGACAAATATCTACTCCTGAATCTCTCCTCAAATAGCTCCTAGGTGATTATCTCAAAATCAACATGGAACTTCTGCTCCTCTGTCCTCGACCATACCCCAGCTCCATCACTCAGTAGATGGATCACAACATGACCTTTCTTTTTTCTAAAATAAGGACAAATCTTGAAGCACCCACTCAAACTCACTAGTCATGCCTCTACCTAAAATACCCATGTGTCACCCGAATAATGTGATGGTTTATGCTTCATGATCTCCTTATGTGATATGCACGCTCATCCCCAAGCTTAGGGCTTCGAGACCTCTCTTTGTGTCTCGAAACTCGCTACCATGTTGCCTCAAAGGCGAATCTACTCTAGTTGAATCTCCATGGAAATTCTCTCCTCCATGCTCCTCACTGAGTGGAGGAGGTGCATGTCCCTCAATGGAAGTGACTCTATCATGTCTACCTGCATGCCCTCCTACTGATCCTCCGCGTAACACGACATTAACATCCTGAAGGGTCTACAAGATCTATGGCAAGATGGCTGCCACAACATGATCCGGAGGTGGTATATCTAAGTCTATGTGAAAAGACTCCTCATCTTGTCTACGCCTCCTACATAGAACAAAATGAGAGTTAGTTCATTATTTTAAGTCTTCTTTAGTTTCTAAGTTTACTATCATATACAAATTCAAATAGTTTTGTTTTCTAGATTAAAAGTGTGCTAGTTTTATAATTTCATGTCTCAAGTTTTTCTAGTGTGCCCAATGGTCCAAGATTTTGAACCACTGCTCTAATACCAAGTGTAGTGCCCACTTCAAACAACCACTTGAGACCCAAGAACACCCTAGGAATTATTTAGGAAAATTATGGACTAATTTCTTTTTTACTTAAGAGTGTTTGCAACAAGGTTACAATGCAAAAACTAGCACAAACAAGTTTAGGAAAAACAACAAGGATGACTTATAAAATATCCACTAGCAAGCATTATTAACAAAGCACAAAGTCAAAGCAAGGGGTTAGATTAATAACTTAGGTTAGGAGGGTAAATTCTCACTTAACCATGCTCTAAGTATCTTATAGGGTTAAACTTGATTTTCACCAATAAAACGTCATCAAAACTTCCTAAAACATGCCCATTGGATAGGAAATTTTCTCACCTTTCCAACCATATAAAGAAGCCCTCCTAACTTCTTCTATTTTTCAAGTTATAGGCTAGAAGAATTTAGGGGAGAAATTTTCCCTTGGGAAAGTCTCAGGGTCTTAGGGAGGAAAATTTTCCTTGTGCGGGCCTCGTGAAGTGGGGAAGAATTTGGCACTTTTTCCTTTCGGGTGAAAAAGTGCGATTTACCTCCGTGATCCCGTATGACACCTGTCACTTCCTTATTGGCACAGGGAAAAGTGGACCAGCGGAGGCAACTAAGAATTTAGAATTTTGGGCTAAAAAGACAAGGGAAAAATTTTCCACGCACCTCCGCCTAAGGAAATTTTTATGCCATGTGTCACCACCCCATTGGTCGCGAGTTCACGAGCCATCGTAGCGCTCATGGAATTTGAGATTTTAAAAGGTTAAAACATGAAATTCAAAAGAATTTCTACACTCCCACCAAGACCAAAATTTCCACATGTCATCATGTGATTGGACACGGTTGGTGGGCAGAAGGGAAAACTTAGGATTTTCACCAAAACCAAAAATTGAATTTTCCAAAGGAAACTTTATCTCCACTCCTCCGTCATCACCGAAAATGCCACATATCATCTTATGATTGGATGCGGGTTGGTGGGGTGGCGTGGAATATAAATATATTAAGCCAAAATGAGTTTAAAGTTTAAAAATCTCATATCGGTCCGTGGGTCCATTGGGACACATCGCAGCATGTGATTGGCTGCGGGGTTGCGGGGAAAAATAAGTAATTTTTGCCAAAGGAAAATTTTCAAAAAGTTAAGTTTTTAAAAAGGGTCCACCCATTTGAAGTGCAACGTGCCAAAATTTGATTGGTTTTGGGGTGGCGGGGCCATGGAATTTTTGGTGAAATTTTTTCCAAAGGTCAAAATTTGAATTTTAACAATTACATTATTCTTCTTTTGAAGCCAATTTGAAGTAAAACTTCAAATGGCCATAACTTTTTATAGGTAGCTCAGATTTGGGAAAACGAGGACATTCTAGAAAGCTCGCAAAGTCCTATTCACACAAAATTCATCAGTTTTTATTTTGATGAGGATTAGGTGGTAAATTTAATGAAACCAATCTTCAGGTTTTTAAAGCAAAACCGGTGATTTTCCAACTTATAAATTTTTGTTCAAACTTTGATCTTATTCTTTTTCAACATGTCAATTTGACATGGATACTTGTTCTTGGATATGTTTCAATTAGTTTATTGAGTTGTAATTGATACTTTTCCATATTTTGACAAAGAAACGGTTCAACAAGTTTCAAATTTGATTTTATAAAGTTCTTAGGGATCTTTCTTAAGTGTTGAGTTCAATTTGAATTCCTTAGGGCTTACAATATCTAGATTGTAATGTTTCATTTCTTAGTTCATGATGTAGATTCAAACTATTTTTTTATAAAATTTGATTGCCATATGTGAAAATAAAACAAAGACTAAACTTTAAAGGTTCTTAAAACATTTTCTATTATCCAAGCATGGGGATCCTTTTTCCATTATCATCTAAGACATTTATTTTATCCAACTTATCATTTAAGAGAAACAAAGAAACATTTGATTTCTAATTTTTTTAAGTTAATACAAGGGAACAAAACCCCGTCTTTTTTCTCATACGCATTTTCCTTTCACACAGAGATTCCATTTCATAACAAAGCAAATAAAATATAATGCAAAAATACAATTTTGACAAAAGAATGCATTCCTTTATGGATTTCCAATAACAACTTTATAACCTTCTCTTTTCTATTTGATTTCTAAATACACTATACAATGCATGTAACATTCTTTAACATTTCTTTTCAAAACAGAAAGTAGAATATAACTAATTTACATTTCACATTCCAATTTCAATCTTATATTACCAACACAATGCCTTTCCATTACAAATATTTATAGAACTCATCCACTTCAAGTGGGAATGGTTACAATGAACTTTCTCAAAGGAAGGGACTGTCAAACTATATATTCCGCTTTCTCCAAAATAACATGATGTTAGTTTCTTCATCTTTTCATCTTGATCACTAAAAGGAAGGGGGAAAGGAAATGTTCTCCACCCAATGAGAAAGGAGAAGCCATCCTTCCTCATTGGCCCCGAGGCCCAACCATATGTAAATAGGATATGTAATTCAACACATGGCAAAAGTGACTTCCACAACAACATACAACATTTTCGCATTCAACAACACATTTCAACAAGGATGTAGTTCACAACTACATTAAACAAATACAAAAAATTGAGGCTTATTCAAGTAAGCCAAAAAGAGCAAGGATCTATGGGGAACTACTTATGCCTCCAAATGGGAAACGGAAATCCACCGTAGCAACCCGCCAAAATATATCATCTACCATACCCTTATACCCCCTCAAAGTTTCTCCCTTATGCCCCCACAAGAGTAAGAAATGCAAGCTATTTATTTTCAATGGTGGATCCCAATCCCAAACTCCATCCACAATAAAACTGATGCCATTGGCATTCCCTTATGCCCCCCATATGAAATCCCCATAGCCTTCTCCTACACCATGCCCTAAGCAGTCTACCCAACCAGCCAACAAACACATAAAACATTCACCATTTCATACATGTATAGAAAGAGAAAGAATCATTTTAAAGGCTCAAGTTCCTACCTCTCCATAATGGAGTTTTTTCCAAACATAGAAAACTCTCCAATGCCAATAATAGAGTCCAAAATCAGCAATAACACACATGCAATTATCTCCAATCTCCTTCCACAAGCAAGACTCCAATACAGCAAAAAAATCACCCAAGAGAAGTATGTAAAGTTTCAACAACCTAAAACAAGCAAGGAGTTTGAATTTTAAAGGAGAGGGAAGATAAGAGGATGATGTGGATCCATGTGGGATTCCACATCACTCTTCCTCAATCCAAGACAAAATTCAACATCACTAACTTAATCACAATAAATAAAATGACAATCAACTTACACACTCCAAATTAACCCATACCCCAAAAGGGATTGAATTTAAAACATGTAAGAGAAGTGCAACTAAAACCTACAATTAGTCATTTCAAAATGCATTAAAAGGTCTAATTTCAATCTCCAAACCATAGGTATGGTTGATGAATAATTTTAAGAGGTGTGGGACAAGTTTAACTTGTCCCACAAGCCTCCAAATATAGCCTCTAAGGAAAAAATCGAATTCCTAAGAGGATGAAGAGTCTTACACTCAAAAATATGACTTACATACTCTTACACATCTTACACAACCTTACACACCTCTTACATCTTCTTACATGTTTCTTACACACTCTTACAACATTGCATTAAATAGCAACAACTCCATTAATTACATTCTCATTACCTATTTGATTTATTTATTTTAACACATGTTTATTCACAACATTAACACAATCAAATAATAATTAATGAAAGGGGTAGCATATCACAAAATAAACACATGCAAACATCACTAAAAGGAAACCACATTAAAGCAATACATAAAATCATTTGGTTACATTTTAAAGGTGATTCCCCCCATCGGAATCCCTAACCACACAACATTTAAAAAATAACAGTTGTTATGGTGACCTTGTTGAATTCATCTAGAATTATAATATGGTTAGTCCCATGTACCCCGACATTGTTGTGATATTTTAACCTACAAAACAAAAATACCTCCTTTGGCCTCGTGGCCATATTAGAATATACAAAATGATATAAAAAACATCCCCAGATCATCTATAAATATGAATCACAACAATATCAAGAATTCAACATTATCATTTTAAATTTAATTAGCAACTATATCATCATCCAATAATCTCTATACTAGATCTAGTCATAATATCCAATGTCACATGTCCGAACAACATCTATAATATGTCCATGTCAAACAGTATATCATCATCCACATATAAGAATGTCTCTAATAATCATCATGCATAATAACTGAATCAAGATCCATAATAATCCATGGTCTAACATCTACACATCATAATAAATAAAAACATAATAATGTCCAAAATAAGATCGACGATATCAAGATCGGTTTCGAAAGTGTCAAAGGGAAGTGGGCACTACAACCTTTTTTTTGTTTATTTATTTATTTTCAACTCCTACCCTTTTCAATGACTTCCCAAAACAACAACTCAATATATATTTTTGCTTCATCATAAAATTGACAAGATTAAAGCATATCATATTCCACATATAAATATATTGAACATTTCTCAAATATTTAACATTGATTTTCCAAAAAGCATAGTAGTAGAAAATAACCATTCTAAAATACCATTGTTTTTTCTCTCTTATGTGACCAACATGGTTTTGAATCCTTTTCATTACAAAATTTAACCTCTCTTTCCTTCATCATAAAATTGACAAGATTAAAGCATATCATATTCCACGAGATAAATATACTAAACATTTCTCAAATATTTAACATTGATTTTCCAAAAATTATAGTAGTAGAAAATAACCATTCTAAAATACCATTGTTTTTCTCTCTTATGTGACCAACATGGTTTTGAATCCTTTTCATTACAAAATTTAACCTCTCTTTCCTTCATCATAATATATAAATGAATACTACTAATATTTATCTTTCCTTTTACCCAAAAATTAAACGAGAAGGAACTAAAGAGATCTTTTTTAAAAATACACACAATTTTCTTTCTTACAAAACAAGGATTTCCAAGGGCAATGAAAGTGCGATACCAACATCTAATAAAGTTAGTTAAATTATTTCTTTCTTTATATTTTTCTATAAGTTTATAACATAAATTTCAAAAAGGGAACAACACTGTCAATCAATTCCTCCCAATAAGTGTAGAAAAAGCTCCAACATCCACAAAGACAAGCTCTAATAACCATGAAAATGAGGGCTTGATATGCCTCTCAATGTACAGGAATCATTACATGCCACTTCCCATAAGGAGAGGATGTTAGCCTCCCTTCAAGCCCATGGGAGAGAGAGGAAGCATGCCTCCAAGTTGCACAAGTAAAGTAAGGAAGATAAACACCAAAGCATACACCCAAGCATAATAACTTAAAGCCATTTCCACACATACCCAATAAGATCCATAGTTATTCCAAACAAATAATGGATTAGAGGAAATCCATAATATCTATTCCAAATGGGTTTCTAAATCTACAAGCCATAAAATTTACTCTTAACTCCCCACAAACCCTTACTATCATACTATTCATTAAGTAAAGAAGAGAAAGAAACCAATGAAAGCTAACAAATACAAAACAAATGTCTTCACATCCATTCAATGTTTGAAACAAAATTTTTATATCAAACATAGCTTCTAAGCTAGATCAATAAAACGGTTATTAGTGTTACCTCACAAGAAAAACATGCAATAATCCATTTGCAAGAATATTTCACCAAATAATTCTCCTCCTTTCCCAAGCTCCCATCCTCTCCAAGTGAAAATCCCAAAAATTAAAATTCTCCAAAAGTCCCCTCCTCTCCAAAATGGAGGGTTAAGTAAGAAAGGTCCAAAACCAACTACCAATGGGAGGGTGCCATGTGTCACCCATCCATTCCCAATCCATAAGTCTCCATAAAAAATGGGATAAATACATAAATGGAGGAGAATCCCTCAAAAGACACAAACCAATCAAAATGCAACTCCAAAACCAAGAAGGCACCCAAAACAAAACCATAAATATTGATAGGGACAAGAGGGGTCAATTTTGGAGGGAAGAAACCTTTTAGGCCTTGGGAAAAGTCCCCATACCCATAGACCACATCTATGGGGTTAATTTTCATGAAAGAATGACCCCCAACTTTCCAAAACACTCCTCCAAACTTCAAAGTTTGCCCAAATTCGAGATTTTGGGAAAATGTGGATCATTAAGAGGGGTTTGGGGCCCACCTATCCCTTAACTAGGTGGTCCAACACTCTTTTAAACAAGGCTAACAATAATAATTAACTCCAAATCAAGAGGATACAAATAACTCGATAAAAGTTAAAGTAAGCATGCAAGTAAAGTAAATAAAAAAACAAGTTAATTAAATGTGGGTAAGAAAACCAAGAGTGATCAACCAAAAGGGGTGGAAACATAATCCAAGTTGATGATTTTTAACATATTCATGTTTGAACAAAGATGAGATATCATAACCCACAATAAGGGGGAAGATAAATTTGGCCCAATTGACTATTTGTATAATTTGGAGGCGCAACCACTCGGGCCCACATCATCCAAGTGATGCTACCTACAAATTCCTGCACACTCAAGGAAAACCTCAAATACGATCTGTTATGTCTCAAAAGTGCACCATGTAGAGAGATGGATGCAGATTTTCTAAGCCTGCAATATTGGTCTCTCTCTCTCGTAGATACAATGGAAACACCTCGGGCTTTGGGTATACATATTGTGAGGTGAGTCTCTGGGATTAAAAGGCCGGTTCCTTTTTGATGTATTCTAAATTGATTCTATGGGGTTAGGGTAAGAAATAGTTGTAAAATAAATAAACTAACGTGATATACCAAAACTTAAAAGAGGGCATTGACTGAGTATATGCACAATTGATGTGGGAAGGTTTTCTTGATGCACGAGCAAATAGTTTTCTGTAGGTTATTTTAAGGGCAAAAATTGGTGATACTGAGGGAAAAAATATCACAACAATATTGATAAGTTAACATGCACATTAAAGTTAAGTAGAATTTACTAATATTGTAGCAGGTAAGATGGTTGGTCGTGGAATTTGCAATCACAAGACTAACAGAAATATACACAAGTTGCAAATAATTGGTAAGGAAAGAAATTACTTCATACTCGTAAGGAAAAAAATCACAAAATGGTTTAGTACTCCTATATCCAAAAGTCCTCTCTTTGTGCCTTGAAAGGCACACAATATATAGTAAAATAAAATTTTCCCTCCTTCCTAAAAATAGCCTAAGGTCAGATTTCACCATGCATCCTAATTTTATCCTTTATTTAATAATAAATAAAAGGATAAAATAATACAAAATAGTGCAAGAGGCATTAATAGCCTTTGATTACATTTCAGTCAACTGAAGTTGACTGTTCTATTTTTAATAAGGATGGGTGAATAATTTTGCCAAAAATAAGATTGCTTGCTAGGCAAGCATCTCTCCATGAACATGCAACTCTATCTTCTTCTCTATTCTGTCTTGTTGTGAAGGCATGCAAAAATTCAACTCCGTGTATGTGAGCAAAATAATCCAAACATTTGCAATAATACTCATTCATATATCTATCCTGGTATGGACCACCTACCATGTGTACATATTCTGTTGATGTTGACATCTCTTTCTAAGTGGTCACATAAGTAACATTCTCAGTAAGTCAACTCTACCTCCTTGAAGTGGGGGCCACCTCCAATCTACTTTGTTTGGCCACCATGGTGGACTTAGAAATATTATGAGATCCGCCACCCTTTGCATTGTTCACTACTATGTATAGTTGTCGACACTTGAGTTATTCGATACATTGCATGGTTTATACTTTAGAGATTCACCTTTTGGGTGATCATTGGCAATATGATGGTCAACCATTATGATTATTTTCATGCACTATGGTTATACTTTGAAAGTCTTTGCAATGATTATTTGTTTGATGGACAAATGGGTTGTCCCCATCCTCATGGTGACTCACCCCTTGGTAAACTTGGTCGGTGTTATATGTAGCTCAAATAGAGTTTTCTTTGATATTCATTGATCACCTTGATCCCTTGATAGTTGTACCTCTATTTTGACACCGTTTATCCTTGTACTCACAGCTTAGGGTTTCAATTGGCTTTGAATGCGGTCGGTAAAGAACTAACCATGGTTATTTTATTCGGTTCTAGAGATTGATCCTTAGGTGTTGATCGTTGTACTTGGTGATTCTGAGCCATCAATTCCTCTAGATGTGGTTAGGGTTCATTGAATCACCTTATCAAACTCTATATTTAAGTTGATTGGACCCATTTGTGACCATTTCATTCGATCCTTCAACTCACGGGAAAATCTATGGCAAAGTTCTTGTAGACATGACCATTGTTGGAGATTTTAAGCTCGGCCTCGGCCTTCTAAGCTCGTTTTATGGAAACTCCATAGGGTTGTGACCACCATCTTGACTATTTTAAACTCTATATACTCTTTTCCGATGAGTAAAAATCAGCTTTATAAAAATATTTTCTATGTTTTTTTCTTCTAGTAAGCTCTTTTGAAAGATCTAAGTTCCTTTTCTCATGGTGATCTCTTAGTTAGACCTTTCTTGTAGTTCTGCAAGTAAATCTCTCTTTGGCCGCCATTATTGAATATTTTGAAGCTCGGATCTTCGTATTTTTGGCCTTCGAGATCTGTTGTGTTTACATTCTTGTGGCTCTTTTGTTGGTCTTGTCTCGTGCTACTTTCTAAGCGAGATTTGAGTGAATTTTATTTTGATGTGGTCACTATCATTGTGAACCTCGAGCTGAGCACCATGTTACTCTTTGATCTCTATGAATTATTTAACCTCCAATGATGATTAGTCAAGCTTGAAATTTTTATTTTGAGGCAGTGTAATGTCATGAGGCTCAAATATTTGCATTTCTTCTTCGTTTCAGATTTATTGATCGGCATCTATCCTATTAACATCACTGTTTTGATGCAAGGATAATAAGTCTTTGACCTCTGAGCACATTAATTGTTTTGTCATTATTACTTTGAATTTGAAACACTGATAATTCACTATTTCTTTGCATATTTCGTGTCTTCGTGGTTCCTTTGGGGATTTCGAGTTGAAAATTGTGTTGGGTTGCTCCTTTTTCTTGAACTTGATGACCATTTGAGGGTTGCTCAGATTTAACTTAAACAGTAAGTATTTGTTCCTTATTCTAATTTTTCCTTTAATACCCATTAATGGGTCTACGATGAAAACTAGGATCTATACCTTTTTCTTTAATACTGCAAATTTAATCCAGTTTTAATGGGAATGATAATTTCCTGAAACTCTTGAGTATTTCGAGACCTATGTATGAGTTTTGATTCGAAACATGTTAATCACAATCTTTGAACCTTCTCTGAAAAACCCTAGATATTATTCATTATGTTCTACATTCCATCTTCTTTGTACTTGCAAAAATACTTTGAAAGGCTCAGCCATGACCTGATATTTCAACCCTACACTATCTATTACTTAGTCATTTCTTGTAGAGCTTCTATTCTTCAACTTTACCTTCTCGATTTAGCCTTTCAAAGAAAACTATTTGATAAACTGGATTTCCTTTAGTTAGCTGTAATGAGCTTGATCCTTATGTAACTTGGTAGTATTCTAAAAGAAATATTCTTCTGAGCATCTGTGTTTCACCTTGATATCCTTGGATCTGGACCTTTGCTCGAATGTGGTTATCTTCTCTTTACGCAATAATCAGTGGAAGTAATAATTTTTTTAAAATATGTATCATGCTTCCTTGCATTCATGTTCTGTGATTTTGATACAACATCATTTATGATCTTGATCATTGCTCTAATTTGATTCTTGTGAGTACTATTTCGGCATAAGCCTTGTTTCCAATACTTCATTTCCTTTCGCAATCAAGCTTTACTTGGATGCTTGCTGGAAAATTTGAAATGTTGATTTTTCATGACAAAGCCTTGGATTTTTTTTTCCAAAATCTATTGTTTAATGCATTTCCAAAAATAGTGGTTGTATTTCTTGATCTAGAACATAGAAAATAACACCTTTCTTGTTGGACTGATATAGCAATTTGAGAACTGGAAAGATGTTAACTATTTATCTTGATCATATCATGCTTTTCTACTTCATGTACCACTTGTTTGATTTGCATAGTTCTTTTAAAGCACGTAACAATTCAAAACAACATGATGAAAATTTTTAAATGTCCATTTTACATGGTGAATCCTTTTCAAAATTTTCCCAAAATCTTTTCTCTCATCCTATTTCAGCTATTTTCCCTTTTGCTATCTATCTTCACTTCTTAGAATCGATTCTTCCTCTTCTCGCTATAACTAAAACAAGTGTTTCTATCTTCCATTCTCTATTTTCTCATCATTACTTATTCCATTTGCATAATAGTTACTGAAAATCAAATTACATTCTTCCTTCTTTCTAGCATGTACTTATGACTTGTCAATTTTCATGGTCAGTAACCTATACCCGCACACTTAAGAAAACTGTTAGAAAAATAATTAGGATTTTTGGCCTCTCTTATGTCCATGTCTTTCTCTTCTTTTCTCTTTCTTTCCTTCTCGAGTGTATAAGCATGTATGCAATTTGATATTCCAGTAGAATATATCTCATGTGATTTGAGATTCATATGCATGAAGACTTGGATAGTGTAGGAATATGATTTGATCCTTGAGCTCGTAATCGATAGTTAACCTCTTTTATTTTTAGGTACAAAGAACCATGTCTACCCACCATCATAAAAAGTAGAGTTATCTACTAAAAAGGCATCTTGTTTTATAACACCATCTTCTCCACTAGTACCTCATAATGTGGATTTACCTACTAGAAAGATGTCACCTCTTTTATCAAAACCATCACTTCATCACCAAAAACCAAGGCACTTTTTGTGAAATCTATCAAATCTATTTTGGGAGCTCCTGCCCCATCAAAATCAATCTTATCTAAATCATCATTTGTCTCGGTCCAACAACCTTCCTCATTTCAAAAGACTAAAACACTTGCCATGTCTTCGTCATCTTCAAAATATATCTTAGGAGCTCCTCCATCGCTAAAGTCAATTTGGCCTCACTTGTTTCCATCTCAAGCACCTAAGGCTGTTTCTCCCAGTGTTTAAAAAGGTAAAACACTCCCTAAAAATACTTTGTGAAGCTGGGATATGCAGGGCTCTTTTACATCAGCAGCAATGCTAAGATTAAAGAGATGACTCCTTTACCTCTGTCTGCACCTTTGTTTACCATGTTCTACACCGAATTCCTTCACTAGCTTATCTGGTCTTCACTTATATCACTTCCTCTAATGAATCCATATAATTCCAAAGGATTTACACCTACGTGGTTTAACTTTGATTTGATTAGTGCTTACAATCACACTCTAGGTCATGACACCGACGGATGCAAAGCCCTTAAATATGTCGTTAATAACCTTTTGGACAAAAGTGATCTTCTCTTGGAAGAGGAAGAGGAACAAGTGTCTCCTATCATCTCGACTACGTTCGAGCCCGAAGAGTCCATTTAAGCTCTTGATTCTATTGATAACACTCTAGTTGATTCGAGATGATCTTCCACCTTCTCAAATCAACACAAATTGTATCACCAATAGAACACAACGGTATGATAATCCATCGTCTTGTACAGCTCCTCGACCATGAGTCATTATTTCCGTGGCCCTTAATGGAACTCTTCCTTCCTCATCGCCCCCGAGACCTCGTGTCTCTATTCGTGCTTCACCTTGGGCCCAGATTCCTATACCACTTGAGGAGAGTGTTATGAAACAAATCATCCATGATCCAGTCAAAATGTCTCTTTTTGACCTCATTCAGTCATCTCCCAAGCATCGTTGGGCTCGATTGATAGTCTGCGTTGCATCGTGGTGAATTCGGATGAGCCCTAGACTTTCGAAATGGTTGTTGGATTGAATAGACCGTCAACCACCATCTCCTTTGAGGATTATGAAATTCCTCCCCTTTCTTCTGAGGATTTAGAGGCTCCTCTCTTTATCACAATTCAAATCGGTAACACTATGCTAAATCAAACTATGATCCATAGTGGTGCTTTGCACTCAATGTCATCTCCTCCTACACCTTTGGGAAACTTAAGTTACGAAAGAATGTAGTGTCACTGCCACCTTTTGCTCTTCGATCATTTAACGATCAGCTGATGGTTACCTTAGGAATTGTGGTCCTACCCATTCGGGTAGGCAAGAAAATTATTCACGAGATTTTTTACATTTTCAAAGGAAATTTCCACTACAATATGATCCTCGAATGCTCCTAGGTCCACACAATGTACTACGTCCCATCAACCCTCCATCGATGCATAAAATATCAGTATGAGGGAAAAATATATACTCATCCAGGAGACCCTTTTCCATCCGCACAATGTGACATGACTACATGGTTTGTTCCTCCAAAGGAGAATGCTAATTCTATTGATGAGGCTTCGTCTTCTTCCATACCTGAAAAAAAATACTAGATCTACAAAATTTGGAAGATATGTTGCAGCATATTTTGCTAGGGGAGCTTCCCCTTATTTCTTTTGACACCCATCTCAAACCTAACGAGTATGGTAGGCCAGAAAAATAACCTGAATATCAACTAGGTCTTGGCCACATCGTCACTATTGGTCTACCCAATAAACAAAATAACTTCATCTACGGTGGTCTTGATACACCTCATTATCATCCAGATTCTCTTCCTAGGGCAAAACCCTATTATATAGGGTTTGATTATCTCTGAATCCCGCGTTCACAAAAACTTCTCTATATCGATGCGCATGGAAGGGCTTCGGCCCGGGAAAATATGTATAGGGCGTGCATGACCTCGCATCCATTTCAACTCTTAAACCACATCAAAAATTTTGTTTAGGATTTAAACCTCTCTTGAAAGACACCATCACCATTCTCATGCATCCTCTTTCCATTGAAGAACCATCTTCTGTCGTCATGTCTCAAGCATTGCTTAATGATGACACCTATTCCATTCCACCTAACTTTTTTCTTTAGTCTATTCCATTTGCTTAGGTCCACCGACCTATAAGACTAATGGCAAAGCCACTTCCATACCATTGGTCTTCCTGAAATAATTGGAGATGAATCTCTTACTATCAAGCACTATCTATTGTGATGATGATGATTCTATCCTTACTTATCTGGGGAAGAAGATTCATATCTTAATGAAACCATTCCTCTTGAAACCATTAAGGTCGGCCAATCTCTTAACCCACGGGAGTTAGGAGACTTCACCACTTTTCTTTCCAAAATCACCAAGTTTTTTTTTGGTCATATGAGGATATGTCGATCCTCAATCCTTACATCATGGTCCACAATATCATTACTCTTCCGGATATCAAACTAGTTAAACAAAAATGCGTAAGATGCATCCTTGTGTAGATCTCCTCATAAAAGAAGATTTGTAGCTCTTGCTTTCAGATATATTCATCCAACCCATTGAATATCCACAATGGGTTTAAAATGTGGTACTAGTAACTAAAGCAATCGGGAAAATTTGAATTTGCACCGACTTTCAAGATCTTAATCTCGCTTGCCAGAAAGATGATTTCCCTCTACCTAATATCGGTCAACTCTAGACTTAATCTGCGGGCCACGAGATGCTTTCCCTTATGGATGGTTTCTCTGGGCATAATCAAATTATCATCACACCGAGGATCAGCATAATAATTCCTTCATAACCCCTTGGGGACTTTTTATTATCACGTCATGCCCTTCATTCTTAAAAACGTAGGGGTGACTTATCAACATGCAATGACCTACATCTTCCGTGATCTCATGCACAAAATTGTAGAAGATTAGGTCGATGACATTCTCGGTAAATCCAAACACCGTCAAGATCATCTTCTCATCCTTGTACTCTCTTTGAGAGGCTCCTTTATTTTTGAATTCATTTAAATTTGTCTAAATGCGTATTTGGCATTCTCACTGGTAAACTCTTAGGGTTTATCATTTCTATTAGGGGTATGAAGGTTGATCCTAGTAAAATAAAGGATATCCTTGAGATGCCTTCCCTTCTAACTTAAAGTAGCTTCATGGTCTTCAAGGACCCCTTCAATCAGTGTATTGCTTTATCTCATAGCTTTCGGACTATTGTCAACCATTTCATCATCTCCTCCGTAAAAGTTCATTTTGAGTGGGATGAGCATTGTCGAAAATCCTTTGAGGATCTCAAGGCCTGTCTCCTTTCTCCACCTATGCTCACACCTCCACGTGAGGGGGAACCATTCTATCTTTATATATCTATGACTGACCATGCTCTGGGAGCCATGATCTTGCATCGAGATGCTAATGATAAAGAATAGGCTGTCTATTATATCATTCGCAGTCTTCAAGAATATGAGATGCACTATTATAAAGCTAAAAAGTTGTGTTGTGCTCTCTTCTTTGCAACTTATAAGCTTCTTCATTATCTTATTAATCATAAAATTTACATTTTTACGAGTGTCAATCTGCTCAAGACAATGCATGCAAAACCTTATCACAATGATCACATCACCCGTTGGCTCATGCTCATGACAAAGTTTGACCTCGAGTTTGTCTCACAAAATCACAAAATGCGAGGTTATCACCGATAAGTTAGCCGATACCCCTCTTTCAAAAAATTGAATCCCCTTGCTCAATTCCTAGATGAATACATCCAGTAAATTGAGTTTGGTCTATCTCCATTTAAATTTAATCTCTTCTTTGATGGATCCAAGTGTCAACAATAGGTGGAGCAGGTTTCGTTATGATTACTCCTTGGGGTACATCGGTCCCCATCACACACAAATTTAACTTTGAGTGTACCAATAATATGGCTGAATATGAAGCCAGCGTTTTAGGTCTTCAAAATGCCATTAATTTCGGCACTCGTCATATCGACATCTTCGGTGATTCTAAGCTCATCGTTAATCAAATCACTGGTGCCTATCAAATCAAAAATGATATCCTTAAAAATATCGTGATCTCGTTCTTCTTTAACTTAAATATTTTGATAAATGTACTATCTAGGCTATTCCTCGCACTACAAACCTATTTACAGATACGATGGCTTCTTTAGCTTCACTTATCCCTCCATTTACTAAGGATTCATGAATTTACGTGGTTATTCAACGTCTAGACCAACCATCTCATCTCACACAGCTTGACTTCAATCAAGGCAATCACCACTAACACTCAAGATGAGTGGTATCAACACATTTTCGATTATCTATCTTACTTGGTTCTTCCTCTAGATTTGACACCAATGGCAGAAGATATTTTATCCAACGCACAAACTGCTATGCTATTATAGGTAGAGTCCTTTACAAGTATAGTTTTGATGGTATTTTGCTTCGATGCCTCAAAATCCCCGAATCATCTAAAGCCATTCAGGAGGTCCATGACGGTATCTGTGGTGGACACTTTAGTGGCTTGGCCATAGCTAAGAGCATCTTACGTTTAGGCTACTATTGGCCTTCTCTCAATCAACACTACTATGAATATGCCAAGAAATGTGTCAAATATCAACAACACTCTAATCAAACACATATACCTAGTCGATTTGTAACTTGCAGCCGGATTTGTGGCCTTTCTCACAATTGGGTCTTGATCTCATTTTTCTAATCAATCCTTTCTCTTCACGTAACCATCAATCTATCATTAGTGCCATGGTATACTTCACTAAATGGGTGGAGGCTATTCCTCTTTCATCAATCAAAGCTAAACCTATTGTTGATTTTTTCTATCAACACATCATTTTTCGCTTTGGTGTTCCAAACAAACTCATTACAAACAATGGCAAGTATTTCAAAAATGAAGATTTGCAAAAAAATTTGATGCTTTTAATATCAAAATCATCTTTTCTTCTCAATATTATCTGTAAGCTAACGGCCAAGATGAGGCTTCTAGTAAAACTTTGCGTAATATCCTCTCAAAGGTAATCGGTTGAGCTGGTAGGGATTGGCATTTACACATCCATTTTGCTCTCTGGGCTTATTAGACTAGTGTTTGTACCCCTACCGGTGCTACTCCCTTATCTCTCATCTATGGATTTGAGGCGAGTCCTTCCTTTAGAAGTGTAGATTCCCTCTCTTCATGTCTCTCTCGAGAGAGTTTGTCTCGATGAGAAATATCGTCAAAACTATCTAGCACAACTTGAGTTCTTAGATGAATGTCAGCTCAATGCTATTAAGCATCATCAATTCTACCTTGAGCATGTCAAGTGTGCTTATAACTAGCACTTACAACAATGTGACTTCAAATATGGGGATCTTGTCCTTAAAGAAAACCAAAATGTCACTACTTTGGAACAAAGTCATCGATGTAAGTTTGCTCCTAACTAGATGGGACCGTACGTTGTCACTCATAAGTATAGGTCTCTGGGATTATCAATTATATTCCATGGAGGGTATACCGAAATGGAACCTCTTAATGCCTTGCATCTAAGGCCCTTCTACCGTTAAAGTTTATCTTACACAATCTTAGTCACAAAATAGATCTTTCATCCATTTACAACAAGTCATGCATTTTGTAGTGATTTGGAACTATGTGGTTCTCCACGTTATTACTTTTGTATATCTTAAATATGAGTACCGCAGCTCTACTCATGGCATTTTCCTTACAGATTTGTTTCTCCTCATGGGAAAAATACCTTAATCACTACTCCATCTTTCCTAGGTAGTCATCTTGATCAAAGTCCACTTAGGGCATGAGTATGTGCTTGTGTGTGGTCTTTTCCCCCTATATCTGATCTATTTGGTCTAAAACTGGGCTTCTTCCAAAAGATGAACAAAAAAAAAGATTCTATCCTAATCCCAAAAGATATATTGATCCCTCGAAGGACAACTATCCATGCCTTATCAAATAAATCAAAAATATAGACCATTCCTTGAAGAATGGCTACCATCAAAGTCAAAATGCAGACCGCTCCCTTGAAGGACGGATATTTGTTTCATGGCATTTTCGGCCTTTGTAGTAAAAAAATTTTCCTTATCGGCATTTTTTTCACTTTTTAGTATTTGTGAAAGACTTCCCATATCGACTAGTCTTTCCTTATCTAGCAAACTTCTAGTTTTGATCGGTTTCATTTTCTATTAAAAGAAAAATCATGAAAGCTAAGGTATAGGACATTTTCGATCATATGGAGACTTTGTTTTCCCCATATGGGCATGTATTCAATCCTTCATGTGTTTTGACGAGATACATACCTATCTCTCATCCTTATCTACCTCCTAGATCTGGTTTGCGACTACCTAGTGTCGTGTTCATTTTATCCATGTCTATGGCCTTATGTGCATCATTTTTTGTCTTACCATCAAGGTCTCTATTTATGCTTGGTTAGGGAAAAAACTTATCATTCTTTCTCCTATCTAGGTGTAGCTCTTTTATTTTTGTGGGATAAGATCATTCCGTCAATTTCTTTTATCAAACCAAATAAACATTATCGGTACTTATATGTTGTTCACCCGCTTAGATTGACATTTCAACATGTTAATTTAATCAATCAAATCTATCATCTATCAATTCTCATCTTATATATCACAAAAAAACATGTATTAAAGGCGCATGTGAATCCATCTATCTATATCATTTAATTGAATTGACATCTTAACATGCTAATTTAACCAATCATTCATCTATGTCAAATCAAAACTAAATCACATCTATAATCCATCTATCATCTATAATCTATCTATCACATCTATAACATCTATCTGTATCTATCAAAATTAAAAGCATAAGTCCAATCACATAACACACAAGGATGTATATATATATATATATATCTTTCACGTATAAAAGAGTGTATGGCTTCTAATCGAGCCGTATACATCGTATCCAAAATTCATTTAAATCGAGGCTACATCAGTATATCTCTACAAATATCATCTCTATATCATAAAATCTGATAGGTGGAGAACACTGTCTTCCCCTCACTCCTTAGGCATGGGATGCCTATCCTAACCATCTCCTATAGAACTGGAGGTTCTGCGGTCATGAGCCTATGACCTCCTCAATCTCCCCAGTTCTCACACCCTCGATGTGCCACCGGTAGTGGCTGCGATGTCCTCCTCCTCACTCTATAACGAGGCACATCAGGGGGCATGCTTTGAGTAAAATCATCCTCATAATATCTCACCTCAAAGCAGGAGAGCACGATAGGTACTCAAACTCACCATGCCAGGTGCTCTCATCGATGCTTTGCTACTGGTGGCCCTCCTACTACGATACCCTATTCCCGTGACTCGTGATACAATGTTGGTATAACCATACTTGGCCCTAAGGGCCTCTCAATGTCTATAATACCTATCCTCTCGCTGGATAGTTTTATCCCACTCTGACGAGTGGTGACTCTCTCCTCTATATACCGTATCCTACTCCCGACGAGCAGTGGCTCTCTCCTACATCATGGTGTCCCTCTCCTCCATAAGACTCCTAATCTCATCCAGAGTAGCTGGTGTTTCTATACAAGGGTGGCATGCTCTCTCTACATTCTCTTCATCTCAACAGCTATATCCTCCTCATTTGACTCTACAGATGCTATGAGGTGTCCTGGTAGCTCCTCGTGGTACCATGACTCATAACCCTCGTCCACCCCTGCATCATCATCATCATCCAAGGGAGGTGGCATCTCCCCGAGTGGATCTGTTGGGACTAGTATTGAAAGATCTATCTCCTTACTATCCCATCTATATGGAACATGTGTAGTCGGGATAATTTGAATCAAGCCAAACCGCCTCATCACCCATATAAATAAGACTCACTCTAAGATCTTTGGCCTGTAACCCTAATAACCTGCTACATCTCGGCTCCACCGGTGGGTATCCTATCTAGCCCATGTCGGATAGACCATGTATGCGAAGATCTATATCACTGTGAGGATGTCGAGTCCCGAATCTCTTTACATACTAGTTTGTGGATCACCCCGTATCTCCCGAGGCCATGTCTTCCCACCAAAGATTGAAATCCATACTCTAGGGCTCCCTCTGCTCCTAGCATCCATGGAAGTCACGATGGCTTGATCACCGATATGTGCTCATATGCCCGTAAATGGAGTACAAAATCACATTTATCCCGGTCTACGTGCCTATGGTGTACATCCACAACTCATAGTAAATATATGCTACTAGGGCATTAGAAAATGCGAATACTGCATGTATTGTAGGATATTGCAGATGCAATCAAGTAGGAGCAATGTAAATTGTCCACCTCCCAAATCTGGTAGTGCAAAATAAGAGACAACCATCTATATCAGCGCTTATCGGATGACTTTTGGAGTCATCCTGTGTACTCTTATGAGGCTATCCTCACACCCCGAACACTATCTCCAATGCATCTGCCATGTCTCCACCTAACTGCATAAGGGCCCACCTCTTTCCTCTCATAGAGTAATCTCTATTAGGTCCCCTGTGATCTACAATCTAAGGATCTTACTGAGATGTCCTCATGGGTGATGGTCATCTCACCCATCTAAAACCAAAAAGTGCATGTACGGTTATCCTCTTGCTGCATCGGTGCTCATATCAGCTCTACATCTCGGGGTACCCATTGGTAATATTGGAAACCCCTTAGTCTAACTAACTCTAGATGTTGCAACTCATCATCCGTCACATCTGGTAGTATGGTCTCTAAAAGATCAGGAATAGCATCCCGCATGTGTAAGACCTCTCATGCCTGCATCCACAACATCAAAAATCATCATTAGATTCACATCTATCAAAATCAAAATCATTCAAATTTCATCCAATTTTTCTCCAAGTCTCCAAATGCACCATCTTTATAATCGGTCTTGATTGAATTCCAATCGATGCCGATCTCATATTCGACATCAATTGCATTCCAATCGACGCCCGATCATATCTAATCGGTGTTGATTGGGTCAATCGACGCTAATCGGGAGGCAGAGCACCAAAACACCCACTTACCTCCACCAAAACTCCTAATCTAACATCCTACATTCTACACAACAACACAAACCAACATACAAGGCTAAGGAAGGACCACTTACCCCTGCCGCATCCTCTTCCTCTTCTAACCGCTCCCAGAAGCTTCCATTTTGCTCAAATTCAATTTTTGACTTTTTCCAAATCAATCGTTACAACGCAAATGAATCATTAACATTTACGTTTCCTATATTTATAGGATTTTGGGGCGATCGCGCACCGATTATTTTGGTCGGCGTCGAATTTAAAGGGTCGACATCGATTAGGTATGAATCGACGCTGATTGGTGCAAATCGGTGTTGATTTGTTAAGACTTGGTCTTTTTACATCGTATTATCCCACAAGGTTGTCGCTTCATATTCTTCATCTCAACATTGATGCTTAGCTTATTTATCTCGATCATTATTATGACTATATTGTCACCTTTTGGTGTATATTTTTGGTGTTATCATCCATTTCAAGTTTTTCCCTATACATGGGTAACTCATGTTTGTTGCAGCCTAAAGATAGTGGGTTTGTAGGCACTAAAGTTGTCTCATTCACCGATCGTCTAGTTATCCCTACAAATGTGTCACTCTTTGGTTACTATTTTGTAGTTCTCTGTCATTCACAAGTATGTAGCCACTAACGTTGTCTCATACGCGAGACCATCTAGTTTTCCCTACCAATATGAGTTTCTTAAGTTAATGCCTTTTTAAGTTTTGTTACATGCGTCATCAATGGTCGGGCTTCTACTCCGAAATCTAGATGGGGCATCCTTCTTTCTCATCTACCTTTTTCAAACTCGGGATTGGTTTACCTTTTTAAGGTCACCCCATCCCTAGTTTGAGGGGGATCACATCATCACTATTCTTCCTTTCTTCCAACTCCTTGTTTTTGTCTCGCAGCTTTTCTTATTGCAAGTTACTTGATAAAAAGGGGCAAATGTAGACACCTAAAATTGGTTACCCAATTTAGTGTCCCCTGTGTTCGCTTACCTTCTCGGGTAACCCGGGGCACCTTTATATCACCACTTCTCCCTTAGGGTATTAATTAATTATCTAATTAAAACACCTATCCTAAGTTTATTTCACCCCATTATATTTCACTCATGGATAATTAAATATTAACTATTTAATTATACTTTTTACATTTATTTCAACTACTTATCTACCCCATATCAATTTCCAACCTCCCGTATCATTTTTATCCATCCATCCCACCTATTTCTCCTCTCCTAAAACCATGTAGCAGGATTTTTCCCATATTTGAGTTGGGACGATAATATTCTTATCCTCATAATTACGTAATTTTTGCCACTTTGGGAGTCTCTGTTCCCGATCAAGACCGACCGATTACTCGATCGACGATGATTTTTTAGAATGACACTAATTTTACCTCGGTTGGCACCAACTATAAGTACATGACCTAAACTCAGTTTTGGTTAGACAGAGAGATAGATGAAACAATGAAAATCTTGAGCCTAGAGCCTTCGAATTGCCAATCAAGAGAAAGAGCATTCTGTCCAGATTAATCCCTGAGAGGTGCACTGCCACCGTGCCCTCGTAGCATCAACATCGTGAAATTTCTTCAAAGATCTTGGAGATTCCATTTCTCCATTCAGCTAAGGTGGAATTCTGTCCACATCTCTCGCAGCTCCTACAGTGTTTCCACAATCCTGCTTATCAACCAAAGAATCAAGTGTCTTGCCATTTTCCCTCGATCGATGCTGACCCATCCCAGTTGATTTTGATTATCATCAATCGACAAAAATTTACCCAAATCGGCACCATTCCAACCAATTGATGCCGATTACCATCTGATCGACATCGACCGTCTGCGAACGGTATCGAACTTAGGTAATACACATTTAGCTTTGTTTTTACAATTTCCTACTTTCTTTTAGTCTCTACTGCGGTTTTCACATTCTGTCTGCTGTTTTAATTAGAAAATCTAAATATTTATTTACATCGTTCATCATGTATGTATTTACTCTTTATTGAAAAAATGAACTGACATCTACCGAGGAAGCTCATTGCTTCCCAGACCCGCTTTCCAGGTAGTTCACCCATATATCATCTAACATCATCTTTTTCTCATCAAGAGGATTTGTGCATCGCAGTTTCTCGGATCTACTTTGTAGGATTTCTCGTGTGCACCCGCCTTATCTCCATCGGCATTATTTCCATCTACGTCTTTATATCTTATCCAATCTATCAGGTATCAATTTCATTTGATTTTTTCAGGGTTTTTGTGTTTAGTTTGGTGCATTAACTTGACAGTAACAAGTGAAAAATTTTGATCTACATTCTCGCACGCTCGGCGGACTTGACCAAATTCCCTTATTGGTAAGTTCATTTCTTTTCCAGTTTTGAGCTTTTGTTCTTTTTCTTCACTGATTTTCATCAGTTTTCCTTAAGCATTTCCTTTCTTCATTTTGGTCTTGTTTCTTTCATTTATAATTTGCAAAGTCAAAGTTCTTTCTTTCTTGCAAATCTAGATTCCAATTTCTATTTCTAAGATTAGTAAATCTTTCATTTGATTTCAAGATTGCATTTTTGATTTATCTCTTTATGTAAAATTGTCATTTCCTTAAAAGTTTTCTAGTTTCTTAAATAGAAATTTCCTTTCTACTAGAATCTAGTTATCTGGATATATCTTTCTGGATTTGTTTGTGTGTTTTCTTAACCTTGTCTTACAGAGAACTTTTCTTGTTCACGGGATTGTTCAAGGGGAAGAGCTCAACAAAGC
The DNA here is from genome assembly GCA_018340775.1 of Taxus wallichiana var. yunnanensis. Classification (NCBI taxonomy): domain Eukaryota; kingdom Viridiplantae; phylum Streptophyta; class Pinopsida; order Cupressales; family Taxaceae; genus Taxus; species Taxus wallichiana. The sequence continues at coordinate 257,625,835 of CM031240.1, forward strand.
ACTTTTTGAAGTCCACACACCTTGGAGAGATAAATCTACAGGTATTTCTCTTTTACGATGTTTTCTCCTTTTTAAGAACTTAAAAAGAACTTGTTTGTTTTTTTTTCTATCACACTCAAATACTTTAGTTTTGGTGCTTAAAAATAATTAATCACATTTGGGAAAGAGTTTGTTTGACTTCTCTTTATTAAAATCAAACACTTCATTTTTTAGTACTTAACAAGAACTTCTTCTTTGTCATTTCACATTTGTATGCTCTTCATCTAGTTTTCTAAATAGTTTGGAAAATTTATCAAAATCGGTAGTGACACTATTTGATTTTTATTTTTCACCCTTGCACACAAAGAAAAAATCACCAGGTATAAAGCATTTAAACAAAAACTCCTTCCCTGGTCTCGCCTACTTTGAAGTGATATCCAAGAGGAAGAACCTACGTGGTACTTAGGCCACACTACAAATTCACATAAGTTATGGTATATATTGGCAAAGCACCCGACTCCCTTATCGCAAAGTGGTGTATGAAGTGCGAGTGTAGGCCCCTATATTAAGCCATGTATTAGTCTTTACTAAAGTGCCTTCGGACTCCTCACCAAAATATTCCCTAAACAATCCTTAGTTTGTCCATTTGAGTAGTTCCCGTTCTAAAATCCTTCACTAATATTTTCTTTCTTAAAACCATGAAAAATTAAAAGAGATAATCACCTACGCCGCTTGAATTCTTTGTGCATTAATTAGGTTAAATCTCTTTCTTTTTTCTATGTTTGTGCTTGTTTATGACGGTCATCACCCAATCACAATTTAGAAAAATGGCTTAACAGCCTCTTCCTCATCTGGGACCCCCATTAATTTGGATATTTCGCACCCCTCGGGTATTCTTTAGGACCAATGTTAGTTGGTTTCCCATATTGGTCGTATAATCCTTTCTTTCCTAAAGTGGTCCCATCATGACCGGATTCCCCCATTCCTTTAGAAGTATCATTTGTTTCGAGATAGAGTATGTCCTCGCAAAGATCATGATTTTAAGGCTCTCCTTGACCACAACCCGGTAGCCCTTATGGACTACTTAGTTCACAAGTCTACTCGAATACAGGATTATGAGCCACCAATCAAGCAAGTTTACTATTATGCTAATGAGCCATCCCAGGACCTTGTAGAGAAGTTAGCATGCTTCTTTTCACCTCGAACCATGAGAGAAGGTGGCACATCTATGCCTCCTTTTTCTCTTCCACCAACCATGTCGGGTAGTTCTCAAATGATGTTGCCTATTCCTAGCATACCAGCTACCTCATTACCCCACAACCTACTTTTGAGAGGCCCTCTTCCTCAGCTATGGTAGCTATGTCCACATTCCCACAAATTGCTGTCAATTCTTCTATGCTATCTACCGCAACTCGTGGTCATTCGGTTCCTCTTTCCTCAAAGATAGTGGCTTTTACCCATCCCTTGGTGTCGGAACCCTTAATAGCTAATCCAGCGGTCAAAAGCCTCATTCAAAGGATGTTTCCCATGTCATAAAATCTATCAAATCCAATCAACACCCACACCCCTCACTCTATTCCGTTTCAATCAGCAAATGTAGGAATCCCTCGGTCATAGGCTCCATCATTCATTCAACCTTTCTCTCAACCACTTGTTGTCTCATAGCCTGTTCTACTCAAGCTCTTACCAACTAAATACCACACTGGTGACACCTGTAATGCCTGGTTATTCCTCTTATCATCCTACTAATCAGCAGATGAATCCCCCATTAACGCCTCAACAAAATATATCATCTACTTCTTATGCGGGACATACCAACATGCCCTCTCCTCAATTGGATGTCATCAAACTTATTTTTAAAAATATTGCAGACCTAGAAGCCTCCACCGAAGGGTCTCATCCTTCATAATATTTTAAAGAAGTATGTAATGAACCGATTCATCCATCAGTGGCTTTTAAGCCTTATCCTCCCCAATGGGAACTTCTTAAGTTCTCTAAATTTCATAGTCAGGAGGATCCTCAACAATACCTGCGAGTGTTTAAACATGCTTTCTATCTTATATTCAAAGACCAGAAGCTTATGCTCTGAACCTTTCCTATGTCCGTAGCAAGACCTGTTTTAGACTGGTATAATAACATACCCCAACATTCTCTATTTTCTTTCTCTCAATTAGCCCAGATGTTTGTTGAGCATTTCTCAATAAATATCGTACATAAGATCTCGATCATGGATCTCTATAACATTCATCAATTTGATGACGAGCCTATTGCAACTTTTTTCACTCGGTGGAGAGGAATAATAAATCAATTATCCTTCTCCCTTCCTCAACCTCAACAAATCGAGTTGTTTACTTGATCTTGCGCCAACCATATTTCTTCCACCTTAAGGATTCAATCCTTTCATACATTTGAAGAAGCATTCACAATGGCACGTAAACTTGAATCTCATGCCATTGAACAAGGGAAGTTAAAACTTCACTCTAAGTCTAAACCAGACTTTTCTCGATTCACAAAATCAAATCCTTCTTCTTCTAACAAAGACAAGAATCAGGGATCCATGAACACTATCGTCTTAAAGACATCACGATCTGATAACACATCTAATCAAACACCTCGGAGAGACTCTCGAGGACCTCCACCATCTTGGTCTTATACTCCATTGGGGGAATCATACACTTCCATCTTAAACAAGATGTTGGAAGTTGGCATGATCAAACTCCCTCCCATTAGAGAGTTGGATGAAAACAAAGAATGACCATTCTGGTATCGTGAAAATGACTTTTGTCATTATCATAGAAGCAAAGGCCATGACATCAAACGATGTCAGACTTTCAAAAATCTCATCCAAAAATTCATCGATAGAGGTGAGCTCATCTTGGATAATCCCAACGCTCCCCCAAATCAATCTCTTGATGTCTTTAAACAACCTTTTCCTAATCACTCTCCAAACAATGACACTTCAGGATCTCAAAAATCAAATGTGCATATTATCGTGTCATCTCTACTAATAGTTCCTCTCCTAATTCGACCCATCTACAAACATGTCGACCGAGCTTGGAACTTCCTTCCGCTCCTTCAACCTCCGAGATTCCACCATCCTCAGATGATCCATCTTTGAGTCTTCCTCCATTGTTAGAGATAGATTCATCTCCCTCTGCCTCTTTATCTGATCTTCCATCTATACCTGAGACAATGTCATCTTCATCTGTCTCATCATCAAACATTCTTTCGGTGCTTGAGTCATTTACATCCTTCAAGTTTCCACTATGAACACTTCTACTTCATTGCTCCCATTTTTTCCACGACCGTGTCGTTGGTCAACATACCCATTTTTGTACTAACTTCTATCCCTTTGGAAGCGTCTTCGATCTTGACTCTTCTTGTTTCTTTTCCGCAGTAATTGCACCAGTGGATTACTATACCGGGAAGTACCTTCCTCACAAGGGGTTGCTTCTTCATCGTCCACTTCTTTCACCATCGGTGCTTCCTTGCTTATTAAGGAAACATCTAAAGAGATAAAGCAATGACACCAATACTTCGATTCCTAAACTTAGACCTAGATAGTTGAATTCTAATGTTGCATCATTAGTATCATCTCCTTTACTTCCTCCAAAATGGTTACAATCCCTTATGTGGTCGAAGCTTTCACCATCCCTGAAAAGGGAAAACCAATATATAGGACGATCAAAAATCTTGGTTCCGTTCCTCAAAAATCCCTCTCTATGCCTCATAAAAAAGTAGAGTTATCCATTGAAAATCATTCTTCTTCTATAACACCATCTTCTTCACTAGGTGCCTCATAAGGTGGATTTACCTACTGAAATGCATCACCTCTTTTATCAAAACCATCAGCTTCGTCATAAAAAACCAAGGCAATTTTTGTGAAACCTATAAAATCTATTTTGGGAACTCCTCCCCATCAAAATCAATCCTATCTAAATAATCATTTGTCTTGGTCCAACAACCTTCCTCATTTCCAAAGACTAAAACACTTGTCATGTCTTCATCATCTTCAAAATCTATATTAGGATCTTCTCCTCTGCTAAAGTCAATCTAGCCTCACTTGTTTCCATCTCAAGAACCTAACGCTAGTTCTCCCAATGTTTAGAAAGGAAAAATAGTCCCTAAAAAGACATCAAGCCGGATATGTAGGCTCTTTTACCACAATAGCCTACTAAGATTAAAGAGATTCCTCCTTTACCTCTATTTGTACCTTCGTCTACCGGGTTCTATAATGAAATCCTTCACCAAATTATCTAGTCTTTGCTTATATCAGTTCATCTTATCAAACCATAAAACCTTAAAGGATTTAAACCTACGTGGTTTAAATCTTATTTGATTTGTGCTTAGCATCGCACTCAAGGTCATGACACCGAGGGATGCAAAGCCCTTCAATATGTTGTTAATAACCTTTTGATGAAAGTGATCTTCTCTTAGAAGAGGAAGAGGAACAAGTGTCTCCTGTCATCCCGACTACATCTCGAGCCTAAACAGTCCATTCAAACTCCCGATTTTATTGATAACACTCTAGTTGATTCAGATGATCTTCCACCTTCTAAAATCAACGCAATACGTATTACCACTAGAACACAATAGTACGATAATCCATTGTCTTCTATAGCTCCTTGACCATGAGTATTTATTTATGTGGCCCCCAAAGGAAATCTGCCTTCCTCATCGGCCTCAAGACCTCTCGGTCTCTATTCGTGCTTCACCTCAAGCCCGATTCTCATACCGGTTGAGGAGAGTGTTATGAAACAACTCACCCACGCTCCGAACAAAATGTCTCTTTTGACCTCATTCATTCATCTCCCTAGAATTTTCACACTCGATTGTTAGTATGTGCCACATCACAATGAATTCGAGATGAGCCCCGAACTTTCAAAATGGTTTTGGGTTGAATAGACCGTCAACCACCATCTCCTTTGGGGATTCTAAAATTCCTCCCCTTTCTTCTGAGAATTTAGAGGCTCCTCTCTTTATCACAGTTCAAATCAATAGCACTATGTTAAAACATACTATGATCGATAGTGGTGCTATACTCGCCATCTCCTCCTACACCTTTGAGCAACTTAAGTTACCAAATAATGTAGTGTCACCATTGTCTTTCACTCTTCAATCATTTAACGATTAGTTGGCGGCTACCTTAGGAACTATAGTGCTACACATTTGGGTAGCAAAGAAACTTCTTCACAAGATTTTTACATTTTCAAAGGAAATTTCCACTACAATATGATCCTCGATGCTTCTTGATCCACACAATGCACTACGTCCCATCAACCCTTCATCGATGCATAAAATATCGGTATGAGGAAAATCTATACTCATCCAGAGACCCTTTTCCGTCGACAATGTGACATGACTACAAGGTTTGTTCCTCCAAAGGAGAATGCTAATTCTCCCGATGAGGTTTTGTATTCTTCCATACCTACAACAAAATTACTAGATCTGCAAAATTTGGAAGATATGTTGCAGCATTTTTGCTAGGGAGCTTCCCTTATTTCTTTTGATGCCAATCTCAAACCTAACAAGTATGGTAGGCCGGATAAACAACTCCGAATATCAACCAAGTCTTGGCGCATCATCACTATTGGTCCGCCAAATCAACAAACTAAATTTTTCTATGGTGGTCTTGATACACCTCATTATCATCTAGATTCTCCTCCTAGGGCCAAACCCTATTCGGTAGGGTTTGATTATCTACAGAATCCCGCATTCACAAAAACTTATCTATATCGATGCGCGTGGAAGGGATTTGTCCTGGGAAAATATGAACAGGGTGTGCATGACCTCGCATCCATCCCAACTCTTAAACCACATCAAAAATTTGGTTTAGGATTCAAACCTCTCTCAAAAGCCACTTTGTCACCATTCTCATGGATCCATTTTCCATTGAAGAACCATCTTCTCCCGTCCATGTTTGAAGCATTTCTTGATGATGACATTATTTCCATTCCACCTAACTTTTTTTAGTGAATTCCATTTCCTTAGGTCCACCGACTTATAAGACTAATGGCAAAGCCACTTCCATACCATTGGTCTTCCCCGAAATAATTGGAGACAACTCTCCTACTATCAAGCACTATCCATTGTGCTTGATGATGATTATGTTCTTACTTATCTAGGGGTAGAAGATTCTTATCTTCCTAAAACCATTCCTTCTCGACACATCTATGCTTCTTAACAAAGCCACCTTTGAAATTAATATAGGACTGTTGAAGACCCTCTCATCATTAATGTTGGCCAATCACTTAACCCACAGGAGTTAGGAGACTTCACCACTTTTCTTTCCAAACATCGCAAAGATTTTTCTTGGTCATATGAGGATATGTTGGGCCTCAATCCTAACATCGTGGTCCATAATATTGTTAGTCTTATAGATATCAAACCGCTAAACAAAAACTACGTAATATGCATCCTCATGTAGCTCTCCTCATAAAAGAAGAGTTGTAGTGCTTGCTTTTAGATAATTTCATCCAACCCATTGACTATCCACAATGGGTTTCAAATGTGGTACCAGTAACTAAATCCACTAGGAAAATTTGAATTTGCATCGACTTTCAGGATCTTAATCTCGCTTGCCCAAAAGATAATTTTCCTCTACCTAATATCGATCAACTCGTAGACTTAACTTTGGGCCACGAGATGCTTTCCCTTATGGATGGTTTCTTTGGGTATAATCAAATTTGCATTGCAATAGAGGATCAACATAAGACTTCCTTCATAACCCCTCGGGGGACTTTTTGTTATCACATCATGCCCTTCGGTCTTAAGAACGTAGGGGTGATTTATCAATGCATGATGACATCCATCTTCCATGATCTCTTACAAAAAATGTAGAAGATTATGTCGACGACATTCTCGATAAATCCAAACACCGTCAAGATCATCTTCTCATCCTTGTCCTCTCTTTGAGAGGCTAATTCATTTTTTCCTTTGTCTAAATCTGTTTAAATGTGTATTTGGCATTCTCACTAGTAAACTCTTAGGGTTTATCATTTCTATTAGGAGTATTGAGGTTGATCCTACAAAAATAAAGGCTATCCTCAAGATCCTTCCCCTTCTAACTTAAACCAGCTTCATGATCTTCAAGGATGCCTTCAATCAAAGTGTGTCGCTTTATCTCATAACTTTCTTAATGTTGTCAACCTTTTCATCATATCCTCCATAAAAATGTTCGTTTTGAGTGGGATTAGCATTGTCAAAAAATCCTTTGAGTATCTCAAGGCCTATCTCCTTTCTCCACATGTGCTCACACCTTCACACAAGGGGGAGCCACTATATCTTTATATATCTATGATTGAACATGCTCTGGGAGCCATGATCTCGCATCGAGATGCTAATGGTAAAGAACAGGCTATGTATTATATCAATCGCACTCTTCATGAATATGAGACGCCTATTCTAAAGCTGAATTTTTTGTTGTATCTTTTTTTTGTAACTTCTAATCTTCGTCATTATCTTCTTAATCATAAAACTTACATTGTTATGAGTTTCAATCCACTCAAGAAAATGCATGCAAAACCATATCACAATGATCACATCACTCGTTGGCTCATGCTCATGACAGAGTTTGACTCTCAAAAATCTATCAAAGGCTAGGTTATCGCTGATCGGTTAGTTGATACTCCTCTTCCAAACAATCAAATCCCCTTGCTCAATTCCTAGATGAATACATCTAGCAAATTTATTTCAGTCTATCTCCATTTAAAGTTAAGCTCTTATTTGATGGATTCAAGTGTTAACAAGGTGGAGGAGTAGGTTTCATTATGATTACTCCTTGGGGTACATCGATCCCCATCACACATAAACTTAACTTTGAGTGTACCAATGATATGGACGAATATGAAGCCCTTGTTTTAGGTCTTCAAAATGCCATTAATCTCAACACTCGTCATATAGACATCTTCAGTGATTGTGATTTTGTCGTTAATCAAATCACTCGTATATATCAATGCAAAAATGAGATCCTTCAAAATATTGTGATCTCATTCTTCTTCAACTTCAAATTTTCCATAAATTTACTATCCAGTGCTATTCCTCACACTACAAATTGATTTGCAGATATGATAAATTCTTTAGCCTCACTTATCCCTCCATTTACTGAGGATTCACGACTTTGTGTAGTTGTTTAGTGTCTAGACCAACCATCTCATCTCATGCAGTTGACTTCAATCAACACACTCACAACCGACACTCAAGGTGAGTGGTATCAGCACATTTTCGATTATCTATCTTACTCAGTTCTTCCTCTAGATTTGAATACCAATGGCGAAGATATTTTATCCAACACGTAAACCACTATGCTATTCTAGGCAGAGTCCTTTACAAGTGTAGTTTTGATGGTATTTTCCTTCGATTCCTCAAAACCCCCAAATCATCTGAAGCCATTCAGGAGGTCCATGACGGTATCTGTGGTGGAAACTTTAGTACCTTGGCCGTAGCTAAGTTCATCTTATGTTTAGGATACTATTGGCCTTCTCTTAATCAAGACTCTATGAATATGCCATGAAATGTGTCAAATGTCAACAACACTCTAATCTTACACATATCCTCGTCAAAGCTTTTCATAAGCTGCAACGGATTTGTGGCCTTTTTCATAATGGGGTCTTGATCTCATTGGTCTCATCAATCCTCACTCTTCATAGCATCATCACTCTATCATTACTACCATGGAATACTTCACTAAATGGGTGGAGGCTATTCCTCTTTCATCAACCAAAGCTAAACCTATTGTTGATTTTTTCTATCAACACATCATTTGTCACTTTGGTGTTCCACATAAAATCATTACGGACAATGGAAAGTATTTCGAAAATGAAGATTTGCAGAAAATTTGTGATGCTTTCAATATCAAACTCAATTTTTCTTCTCCATACTATCCCCAAGCTAATGGCCAAGCCGAGGCTTCTAATAAAACTTTGCGTAATATCCTCGCAAAGGTAACTAGTCGAGCTAGTAGGGATTGGCATTTACACATCCCTTTTTCTCTCTGGGCTTATCAAACTAGCATTCGTACCCCTACCGGTGCTACTCCCTTCTCTCTCGTCTATGGGTCTGAGGTTGTCCTTCCTTTGGAAGTCCAGATTCCCTCTCTTTGCGTCTCTCTTAGAGAGTTTGTCTCTAATGAGGACTATCGTCAAAATCGTCTAGCACAGCTTGAGTTGTTAGATGAACATCATCTCAATGCTCTTGAGCATCATCAAGTCTATCTTGAGCATGTCAAGCGTGCTTATAACAAGCAATTATAAAGAACATGACTTCAAAGTTGGGGATATTGTCCTTAAAGAAAACCAAAATGTCACTACTCCGAACAAAGTCAACAAGGTAAGTTTGCTCCTAACTATATGGGACCGTACGTTGTCACTCATAAGTACGGGTCCGAGGCTTATCACTTGTCTTCCATGGAGGGTATACCTAAAATGGAACCTCTTAATGCCTTGCATCTAAGGCCCTTCTACTATTAAACTTTATCTTACACGATCTTAGTCACAAAACAGATCTTTTATCCATTTACAACCAGTCATGCATTTTTAGTGATTTGGAACTATGTGGTTCTCGTGTTATTAGTTTTGTATACATTAAATATGTGTACTGCGGCTCTACTCATGGAATTTTCCTTACGGATCTATTTCTCCTCATGGGAGAAATAGCTTAATCACTACTCCATCTATCCTAGGTAGTCATCTTCATCAAAGTCCACTTGGGGCATAAGTACACGCTTGTGTGCGCCTTCTCCCCCTCTATTTGATCTATTTAGTCTAAACCTCGCTTCTTCCAAAAGCTCAACTAAAAATATGTTATCCTAATCCCAAAAATAGAACGATCCTCAAAGGACAGCTATCCATGCCTTATCAAATAAATAAATAATATAGACCATTCCGCGAAGAATGGCTACCATCAAAATCAAAATGTAGAATGCTCCTCAAGGACAGCTTGTTTGTTTCGGGGCATTGTCGGCCTTTGTGGTAACAAACTTCCCTTATCAGCCAATTTGTTCACTTTTAGTATATCCGAAAGACTTCCCGTATCAATCAATCTTTCCCTATCTAGAAAACTTCCGCTTTTGATCGGTTTGATTTTCTATTAAAAGGAAAATCATGAAATATGAGGTATAGGACCTTTTGATCATATGGAGACTCGTTTTCCCCATATGGGTGCATATTCAATCCTTAGTGTGTTTTGACGAGATACATACCTATCTCTCATCCTTATCTACCTCCTAGATCTGGTTTGTGACTACCTAGTGTCGTTCATTTCATCCGTGTCTATGGCCTTATGTGCATCATTTTTTTATCTTATCATCAAGGTCTCTATTTATGGTCGATGTTAGGAATATCTATGTTGTAGTGTGAACATAGAATATTATGTAAGTGATTATATTATCTAGGATAATATAATATGTGTTGTAAATGTAATTATGAGAGGGTGAGTAAATATTGTTATGAGTTGTTGAGTAAACAAATCATTAACAATATTAGTTTTGTGAGAAAACAAAATCTCACGTATAATAGCATGGAGTTGTTTTAGGAGTTATGTGTGGAGATATTTATGGAGATTATATCTCCTTAAATATAGGAACAACATCTCCTATTTAAATGGATGTAATACTTCCTATGTATTGAGCAAGAATAAAGAGTAAGATTTTGAAATTTCTTTATGCAATTATGATATTAACTTTTCATTTGGTATCAGAGCGGGTTTAATGCAAGAAATTTCAGTGCTTTCATGATCAGATCCGTCTCAAAGAATATATTATATTTTTCGTTTCCAGATGTGGGTTTTTCTATAATTTTGTGTGCAGAATCACGTGCTGGTCAAGAAACTACAGAAGAAATGTTAGAAGAACCCAGAACGTAGTTTGGAAGAAATACGGATTTTACTATGCAGCTATCAAATTAAGCACATCAATTCTTCTACTGAAAGTTTTCTCCAATTTTCAATAATGTTGAATTGTTAATACAAGTTCTTGACTTGCTTGGAGGTTAAAAGGTATTCAATATAAAATTTTAAAGTACTTGATTCAATTTTGTATTTTTTTATCAGTATTGTACAAAATAATGGAGAAACTAAATCTGATTGAAAAGTTTGAAGGACAAGATTTCCATACATGGCAACTACATATGCAATTACATTTAATAGAAAAGGATCTATGGGATGTGGTGAAGTCTAATTAAACTCCACCCACCGGAGGAAATGAATTGGTAAAATGGAATGCAAAAGATCGAGAGCATTGGGTACCATTGGTCTGGGCTTATCAAAAGCTTATCTGCATCATGTGGATTTCACAAAATCTGCAAAAGAAATTTGGGAGTCTCTTAACAAATTGTTTGGTTCTCAAGTGAAATGGCAAAGACTACATTGAAGCAACGCTTGTACGGGTTGAAAATGGAAAGAACTCAAAAATGGCAGATCATATCAGTAAGTTTCGTTTCTTTGCTAAATCAACTAGCTGGAATTAAAGAACATGTAAAAGATGATGATGCTAAAGCTATTCTTCTTAATAAAGCATGCCTAAGAGTTACTCAAATATTGTATTTACTTTGAGTAAAATTACTATTAGTCTAGAAGGAGTGCTTTCTACATTGTTAGAACAAAGCAATCATGAAGAACATGAAGAAGTACTATATGTAGGAAACAAACCGAGCTCCTCATCTAAGAAGGAAAAACATAAACCAAAGAAGGTTCCTTCACATGGAAAAATAAAATACTTTTATTGTAATGAGATTGGGCATGTAATACTCGAATCAGTAAAAGAGAGCTCAGGGATCTTCTTGATGACAAGATAGATCGTAAAGCCCTTCTAGCTGAAGTAGAAACTGATTGGGAAGTCTACTCAACCGATGAAGAACTTTCATGTCCTAGTGATGAGGATTTCCTATGGTAGACTCTTTTTTCTTGTTGGAGGAAGGAGGCAATGGAGGAAGGAAGAAAACCAGCGTCCTCTCGTCATTCACCAACGATGGGTTCGCAGATGATGTGGTGATATTTTATTTCAGTTATGTGGTGTGTTTATACACAAGGGGGTGAAACTAGTTTCATGTTTTGATTTTAATGTGTTCACATAGACTAACAACAGTTCCTGAGTGTCTATTTGGTGTGGAAGAAGCAAACTGCATGACTCAGCTTACAGGGGAAAATCATCTACGTACGGTCCTCTGACTGTCGTACGGTCCTCTGACTGCCATACTTCGGTGGAAGGTACTTCGGTGGAAGGTGATCAGTCGATGAAGATGTTCATACGACAAGGATGATCATTAGCAGCAAGATCCAGATAGCAAGATCCAGTAGCAATGAATACTCCGACAAGGTTGATGTTTCCAGGAGCTCTTACCCCATGTTCACACTAAGGGGGCGAATGTTAGGAATATCTATGTTGTAGTGTGAACATAGAATATTATGTAAGTGATTATATTATCTAGGATAATATAATATGTGTTGTAAATGTAATTATGAGTGGGTGAGTAAATATTGTTATGAGTTGTTGAGTAAACAAATCATTAACAATATTAGTTTTGTGAGAAAACAAAATCTCACGTATAATAGCATGGAGTTGTTTTAGGAGTTATGTGTGGAGATATTTATGGAGATTATATCTCCTTAAATATAGGAACAACATCTCCTATTTAAATGGATGTAATACTTCCTATGTATTGAGCAAGAATAAAGAGTAAGATTTCAAATTTCTTTATGCAATTATGATATTAACTTTTCATCGGTTAGGGACTAACTTATCATTCTTTCTCCTATCTAGGTGTAGTGATTTTATTTCATGGATAAGATCATTCCGTCACTTTCTTCTATCAAACCAAATAAACATTCTCAGTACTTATCTCGTTGTTCACCAAGTTAGATTGACATTTAAACATGTTAATTTAATCAATCAAATCTATCATCTATCTATGCTCATCTTATATATCACAAAAAAAAGCATGTATTAAAGGCGTATGTGAATCCATCTATCTATATCATTTAATTGAATTGACATCTTAACATGTTAATTTTACCAATCAATCATCCATGACAAATCAAAATTAAATCACATATATAATCCATCTATCATCTATAATCACATCTATCACATCTATAACATCCATCTATATCTATCAAAATTAAAAGCATGAGTACAATCACATAACACAAAAGGATGTATATATATATATATATATATATATATATATATATATATATATATATATATATATATATATATATGTGTGTGTGTGTGTGTGTGTGTGTGTGTGTGTGTGTAAAAAGAATGTATGGCTTCCAATCAAGCCATATACATTGTATCCAAAATTCATTCAAATCGAGGCTACATCGTATATCTTTACAAATATCATCTCTATAGAGTAAAATCCGATAGGTGGAGAACAATGTCTCCCCCTCCCTCCTTAGGTGAGGGTTGTCTATACTGACTATATCTTATGAACGGGAGGTTCCCGTGGTCATGACCCTATGACCTCCTTAGTCTCCCCAAAGGTGCTCGCACCCTCGATGTGCCACTAGCATTGGTTGTTGATGTCATCCTCCTCACTCTGTAATGAGGCACATCAGGGGCATGCTTGAGTCAAAGCATCCTCATAATATATCACCTCGGTGAGGATAGCCTCGATAGGTACTCAAACTCACCATGCCGGTGCTCTCATCGATGCTCCCGATGGTCGCCTCTCCTTCTATGGCACCTTGTACCCCTAACTCGATATAGTGTTGGTATCAAAATACTTGGCCCCGAGGGCCTCTCAGTGTCTATGATACCTATCCCTCTACCGGATAGATGTATCCTAATCCTTACGGGTGGTGACTCTCTCCTCTATAGTTTTATCCCACTCTTGACGAGTGGTGTCTCTCTTCTCGAATCGTGGTGTCCCTCTCCTCCCGAGAGTCCTAATCTCATCTATATCAACTCGGTGTGTCTGTACCAAGGCAACATGCTATCCCTGTAGTCTCTCCAACTAAGCAGTTATATCGTCCTCATTTGACTCTGCGGACGCTGTGAGGTGTCATGGTAGCTCTCTGTGGTACTATGCCTCATAGCCCTCGTCCACCCTTGCATCATCATCATCATCTATGGGAGGTGGGGCCTCCCTGAGTGGATTTTCTTGGACCAGCACTCATGAGATCTGTCCCCTCTATAATCCTGTATTTATGGCACATATGTAGTCGATAATCAATCAATCCAAACTACCTCATCACCCATATAAACAGGACTCGCTATAAGACCTCTCGCTTGTGACCCTTGATAACCCTATAACGCCTCGGCTCCACCGGTGGGATTCCTATTTGGCCCATGTTGGATAGACCCTTTATGGTCTCCATATCACCCGTGAGGGTTTCAAGTGTCAAAAATCTCTGTGCATACCACTCTATGGATCTCCCCTGTCTCTCACAAGGCTATGTCTTCCTGCCATCATCAAAATCCATACTCTAGGGCTCCATCTCGCTCCCGGCATCCATGGAAGTCCGGATGGCTCGATCATTGATATGTGCTCATATGCCTAGCAATGGATCACAAAACTCACATTTATCTCATTCTCGCATGCCTATGGTGTACATCCACAACTCATGGTAAATTTTTGCTAGTAGGGCATCAAAAATGTGAATACTCGTATGAACTCCAGGATATCGTAGACGTAATCAAGTAGGAGAAATTGAAATTGTCCACCTCCCAAATGTTGTAGTGAAAAGAAGAGATAGCCATCTATATCGTGCTATCACCGGCTTTTGGAGTCATCTGCCGATCTGTGAGGCTATCCTCACAGCCCCAGACACTATCTCTGAGGCATCTACCCTGTCTCCATATAACCGTACAAGGGCCCTCCTCTACTCCTCTCACTAAGTAATCTCTATCGTCCCCCATGATTAAGCAACTCCGAGGATATTGTAGATGTCCTCATGGTTGATGGTCATCTCACCTGTATGGAACCAAAAATTACATGTCAGACTATCCCATCACTACATCAATGCTCACATCAGCTCTACATCTTGGGGTACCCATCGGTAATAACGGAAACCCCATAGTTTGACTAAGTCAAGATGGCACCACTCATCATCTCGTCACGCCCGGCGCATGGTCTCTAAAAGCTCGGAATAGCATCCCGCATGTGTAAGACCTCTCGTGTTTGCATCCACAACATAAAAATCATCGTTAGATTCACATCTATCCAAATTAAAATCATTCAAATTTCAACCAATTTTTCCTCCGAGTCTCCAAATGCACCATCTTTCTAATCGGTGCCGATTGAATTCCAATTGATGCCAATCTCATAATCAATGCCAATTAAATTCCAATCGACGCGATCATATCTAGTTAGCATCGATTGGATCAATCAATGCCGAATGGGAGGCAAAGCACTAAAACACCCTCTTTCCTCCACCAAAACTTCTAATCTAACATCGTACATTCTACACAACAACACAAACTAACATTCAATGCTAAGGAAGGACCACTTACCCCGCCACGTCCTCTTCCTCTTCCGATCGCTCCCGTAAGCTTCCATTTTACTCAAATTCAATTTTTCGCTTTTCCAAATCAATCTTTAGAATGCAAATAAATCATTACAATTTACCTTTCCTATATTTATAGGATTTTGGGGTGGTCGGTGACGATTATTCTCCTCTCCATCAATCCATCCCACCTATTTCTCCTCTCCTAAAACTATGCAGCAGGATTTTTCCCGTATTTGAGTTGGGAGGATAATATTCTTATCCTCACAATTCAATACTTTTGCCACTTTGGGAGTCTATTCCCCGATCGGCGCCAACCAGTACTCGGTCGATGCCGATTTTTCAAAGCAATGCTTATTTTACCTTGGTTAGCACTGACTATAAGTACACAACCTGAACTCAGTTCTGGTTAGATAGAGAAATAGATGAAACAACAAAAATCTTGAACCTAGAGCCTTCAAATTGTCAATCAAGAGAAAGAGCATTTTGTCTAGATTAATCCTTGAGAGGTGCACCATCACTCTGTTTTCGTAGCATCAACATCGTGAAGGTTCTTCAATATCTTGGAGATTCCATTTGTCTGCTCATCCAAGGTGAAATTTTTTCCACATCTCTACAGCTCCTACAGTTTCCACAATCCAAGCATCAACCAACAATCAATTGTCTTGCTATTTTCCTCGATCTATGCCGACTAGCCCAGCCGACACCGATTTACCCAAATTGGCATCATTCCAACCAATCGACATCGATTACCATCCGATTGATGCCGACCACCTGTAAAAAGGTACATAACTCGTAATACACGTTCAACTTTGTTTTTACAATTTCTTTCTTTCTATCACCTCTCCGTGGGTTTTCACATTCTCTTTGTTTTAATCAGAAAATATAAATATTTATTTACATATTTCATCATGTATGTCTTTACTCTTGATTGAAAACATGAACTGACATTTCACGAGGAAGCTCATAACTTCTTAGACCTAATTTCTAGGTAGTTTACCCACATATCATTTAACATCATATTTTTCTATCAAGGATCCGTATATCGCAGTTTCTCGATCTACTTTGCAATATTTCTCATGTGTGCCCATCTTATCTCCATTGGCATTCTTTCCATTTACATCTTCGATCTTATCCAATCTATCAAGTATCGATTTCATATGATTTTTTTAGGGTTTTTTGTTTAGTTTAGTGCATTAACTTGACAGTAACAAACGTGAAAATTCTTGATCTACACTTATGTCCATGTCTTTCTCTTCTTTTCTCTTTCTTCCTTCTAAGTGTATAAGCATGTATAAAGTTTGATATTCTGGTAGATTATATCTCCCGTTATTTGAGATTCAAATGCATGAAATAGGACAGTGTACGAATATGATTTGATCCCTAAGTTCGTAATTCAACAATTAACCTCTTTTCTTTTCGTGTATAGTAGCCTCTACAGCGAGAGATGGAGAAAATATGGAGTAGAGATGCTTTGATCAAGGGAAAAAAATCCACAAGGCAATGACAAAGTTAACTCATAAACCTTTACTTTCTCTTTCATGCATGCGTACCTTTGATTTCAAAGAGCTATACTTTACCTTTCTATTACATCCCACGGCTTGTGTGGGAAATGTTTGAAAACTCCTTATGAATAAAACATTGAATTCTATAAATGAGTTGTAAATTTCTTTCTACATTTCTACTTTCTGTATGGATTGTATGATGAACTAAACAACTCGAATATAATTGAATGTATTAATCATGAAGGAGATAATTTAGATAATGTGTAACATCCAAGAATGAATTCCCGATTTTTGCAATCATACTTATGTTTTCTATTCCAAAACTTTACACTTCACCTATTTTGCAATTGAATGTTGTCATCAAGACAACACAACTGTCCTTCGGGGTTTGTGTTCTTTTGCTGAGGATAGTCATGAAATTACAGACTATGTGATCTATTACATTTTGTAAGAGCACACATAGCTACAGATTTCATGTAATCTTTTAAATAAATTAGCAAAGAATAACATAAGTGTAGGTATACTTCACCAACGCTATGTATCGTAAAAAAATTTTGAGTTGCCCTTTTCTACACAAGTGCAGAAATTGTCAACATTTATGGTGATCTCAAGGGGAAAGTCACTGCTAGATTATATACCTGCTTCTTGCTCTTTTCCATTTGGTATGGGGTCTGAATATGTAACAAAAATCTACCTTTTTGAAAGGTCCAACCCTTCCAAAACAAACTAAAACTAGGAAAAAATATGGCAAATCAGATCACATGCAAGAATGCACTTATTAAAATAAAGAACAATACAATGTGCGAAACCGCACTTATTGAATGGAAATCCTACTCTAACAATCGCTGTAAGATTTTCAATAATAGTGTTTGAGAGACATACCATTCACAGGAATGGGGAGTTCCTCTCCATTCAGCTTTGAAAGATGAAAAGCACTGTGTTCCTTGCAAGCTGAAATCATGTAAGGACCACTGCAAATTGTATCAAACTTTGTGTGTCTTCCTGGCTTTACACGATCAACATCCCACTTTAACATAATATCTCCTTCATTGAATATTTTGAATTTGGTTTTCTTATCAAAAGTATTCTTCATTTTTTTAATTCTTTTCCATATTTAAATGAGGTTGATCTCTTAGCTCTTGTAATTCCATTAACTCTGCATAACGAACTCCAATGGTTCATTCTCAAGTAGCTCCATTTGATGCAACAAATATAATGCAAGTAACTCAACCAAATAGGAATTCTTGCTTATTTCCATACACAAGTTTGTACGGTTAATTACCAACCGATCTCTTAGAGTCACCTTGTCACTAAAGTGCTAAATTCAACATTAAATGCCAAGCTCTTTGATTATCCTTGAGTGTTCTTCTCGATGGTCCTCAACATATTTTTTTAGTACTTTTAGCTAAACCATTACCTTGTGGGTAATAATTAGATGAAGAGCTTAAATAGATTCCATGGTTGATGACCTAATATGTTACTTTAGCACCGAGAAATGATATAGCATTATCTAATATGATAGTTGTCGAACACCAAATCAGTAAACTATACCTTCATAAAAGGATAGTATCAAATTTTCATTAGCATATTTCAAGGCTATGGCTTCACCCAACATGTAAAATAATCTATAGTATTTAAGATCCACTTATGTACTTGTGAAAAGGTAGGTTTATCATGCCAATAATGTCAAGACCCCACTCGAATAAAAGGTTGATCAACTAAAATAGGTCAGAAAGGTAGCGAAGCTAAACATTCTTTTCCAAAAAAGAAAGAACATTTCTTACACCTTCTAATCTATTCAAAACAGTATTTAAATATGCTAGGCCAATAGTAACCTACTTTCAAGATATTTAAGGCTATAGTATGTGCCGAGAAGTGACCTTTTGCGGGGCCTTCATGGAATTCTGATAATATTTTCTGAATTTTATTACAGTCAACACATCGCAGCAACATTCCATTTATATCTCTTTTGAACAACACACTATCAACGAAAAGATAAGGAATAGCTTGTAACCTGAAATACCTTCGTTTATTCTTATCCATACCTTCCGGATAGGTGCCATGCTATAAATAGTTAACCAAATCAGTCATCCACCTTGATTCCTGAATTTCTTGAGAAATTTTAGGTTGCTGATTTTCTGGTTGACCACGATATTTGATTACTGATACGTAATTTCAGCATGTTGTTCTGAATCTTTAGGTTCTTTAGCTTGTTGTTTTTCCATATCAGCAATTAGATGCTCACATAAACCTTTACCTTGAGTCTCTTAGCAACTGGATATCCACATCATATTCCATAAATTTTGTTATCCAACCTACTCTTTTCTCTTTCAATTCTTTATTTAGCAAGAAAGCTTTCACACTTGGATGAGAAACAAGAACATGAATTTTATTGTTTGAAAGCATGTACTTAAAATTCTTTAGTCCTATAACTACTGAAAGTACTTGTTTTTCAAGAAATGTGTACCTTGTTTCATAATCATGCAAAATCTATCCAAAGAAAGAAATTGGCTATTCAATATTCTCATCATTAACTTGAGTTAAAATAATTGAGATTGTTTCAGCTCTTGTAAGTGCATACATTGTAAAATCTTTATCAAAATTTGGATTTGCAAGAGTATAAGCCGAGAGATAGTTGTTTTGATTTCTTCAAAACCTTCTCCCCTTCACGGACCAAGAGAACGTTTTCTCTTTCTTTAACATAGTTGTTAACAGCTTTAACCAATGCTGCAAAATATGAAACAAATATTCTAACAAATTTGATTTTTCCAAGAAAGCTCTGTAATACCTTCTTGTGATGAGGTAATGATAGTTGTGATATAGCTTCAATTTTGAAAGGATCAATTGCTAAACTTTTCTTAGAAAGAATATGGCCGTAGTTTACCTTGATGTAGACAAAAGATAGACTTCTTGGGGTTTAAGGATATTCCAAATTGTCTCATAACTAAAAATTCTTCCTTAAATGCATTAAATGTTCTTCAAAATCTTTTGAAAATATAGTAACATCATCAAAATAAACAAGATTTCATTTATTTAATAAGCTACGTAAATCCATGTCCATTGCATGTTGAAATGTTGCACCAGCATTTTAAAGACCAAAAGGCATTCTTTTGTAAGCATAAGTACCCCACTTGGTTTTAAAAGATGTCTTATATCTATCTTCTTCTTGGACTAAAATCTGATTGTATCTCATTTGTAACCATCTAGAAGAGATAGTCTATCCGAACTAGAAACTCTTCTCAAAATCTAATCCATATTCGGTAGTGGGTAATGATATATTAACGATGCTTTGTTAAGATTTTTGAAATCCACACATAATCTGATTTCTCCATTCTTCTTCCTAACAGAACAAGATTTTCTACCCAACTCTAGTGCTTAATTGGGAAAATAATTCCCGATTCAATCAACTTCAATGACTCTTTCATCATAAGAGGTTCTATTCTAGGATTTATAATCCTCTGCTTTCTACCTAATCGGTTTAGAATTGGGATCCAATTCAATGGTATGCTATGCTAAATTGGGATCAAACCCTTTCAAGTCTTTCTATGCAAAGATTAATAAAAGACTATTTTTCAACCGAGGAACATACCTTTCCAAGGAATAAATTTTTCCTCCATCAATTGAAATCTCTTCATAATTATCGCATGAGTTGACATCTTAGTTTTTTCCTTACTCAACTAGTCATCAACACTTTGAAGATGTCTTCTAATGTGAGTGGTCCTAGAGGTAATTTATTTGTCTTTAATTGAACAATCTAGTCATAGTATAAATTTTGTAATAAATCCTAATTTATTACGTAAAATTTAATTTCTTGCTATAAAAACCTACAAATTTGATCATTACTTTAAAAATCGCCAATTTGATTCATTATCGTGTATAAAGGGCCTAACAATTGGCTTAATATGGGGCTAAATTTTGTTGTCTTCTATCTGTTTTAGCACTTCAAAACTATCACCAACCGCTGCAAGCCTGTCTCGCGTGCTTATTTTCAGTTCTAGGAATAGATTGAATATTAATAGCGTTAAAATATTATATTAAGTATGAAATTCTATGTCTATAATATTTCAAAGAATGAATTCTTACAAACATTAAAGTTTTTACTTGGTTGATAACCAACTCGTAATCACCAAAAAAATGTAATGTGTTAATACCTCTCTTCTCGCCCAAAGTAAGCCATGAATTAATGCTTCGTATTCAACTACATTACAAGTTCATGTAAATTGGAGACTCAAAGCTCGAAAATACCTTTGGTTTGTTAGGAAGTGAGAATCAAACCTACTCCCTATCCTTTCTTGTTCTTAGCTCCATCAAAATGAAGTTTCCAAATCCCTTCCGCTATATTTTTTGTTTTGGATAGCAAGGGAAGTGGTCCATTTTATTCATGCATACAATATACACCAAAAATATGTTCTTTAACTTCCTTAAAAGGATCATGGTTGTATTTTTCAACTATTTTTCATCCATAAACATGTTAGAAACAACCTCTAATGTTGAAACTGAGCTACATCATTGAAATCAGATTGATCCAACGCCAATAATTGGCCACCGCATTTGGAGAATGAGGCTAAATGTGAAATATGGACAACGGTTTTGAATTGACAAAGAACCTTAGTGCCATAACATGTGGTGAAAAAAAAGAAGAACTAATCTAAAGAGAGATAACCTCCTATTTTAGCTATAAAATGTCTAGATAAGCACAAAGCAAAATATGGAGGTAAATCCATAATAGTAACATCTTGTAGGATGGAAACATTCGGGCAAGCGTGTAACGTTACTTCTAAATTCCTAATTACACCAATTGTATTAGTTGTAGTTCCATCAAGTTGTAAAACACTCTTTTCTGTAGGCTCATATTGCAGGCCCAATTTTTCCACAATTACTTTTGGCATAACTGTGCTACTTGCACCGCTGTCCACCATGCAGTTATGAACTAGATTTTCTCCAATAATCAGTGATAGATAAAATGGTGGTGGTTTATTTATATCATGATCATTTAAAACTTTATGAACCATCCATCTAACCCCTTTTAGGCAGTCTTGATCAAGTGTTCTAAGGACCATATCTGCCTTTTGAACCTCCTTTTCTGCTATTTTGGAAGAAATTTACATCTTAGCTAGTTCATGAGAGAGAAAATCCTGTTGTCCTAGAATACTTAGAGCATCCCACATCGAGATGTTAACATTATGTTTTTTCATTACATCAATGATATTAAAAGAAGCAACCATTTTAGAGATAGACTTAATTGTTTTAACATAAGCTTTGGCAAAAATGATTATGCTTAAGCAACTTTAGATATCCGAGGAATAAATAATCTTCTTAGATCAAAGTTGTAGTTTTTTTACTACTCTTTACCAGTTGTAACACTTGTTGTTCTTTGTGGGACAACAGATCGCTGCTAGCTTTTTTAGGGTCAGTAGATGCTTTGAATTATCGGTAATAGTGGGCAACATAGGTCTATTTTCTATTTATTATTTTCAGAGTAGCCTTTTCTTGAGCTTTGGTGGTAACTCGCAATGAAATCTTCCTCATTGAAGCCGAACAAATTCTATTCAGTGTGATTTAACATGAGTTTCTTGCTGCCCACTCTCCATTTGAGGCATGAACAATGCTTCAAATTCGTGTTAAGGAAAGCATTTGGGAAATTTGCAATTGAATCAAAGTTGGTTGTAAGGTGACACTACTCTTCTATAGCCATGTTAACAGAAATAAAGAATTAGATGTACTAGGAACATTAAGATCAAATTGTCTTTGCTTGATAAGGTTGTCTATTATTTTGATTCTATTAGTAAGGTTGCCTATTTTGCTAATAAGGAGTTTGATAAGGTCTGCTAGGTAATGCAAGTTTGTTTTCAATTAATGTTAGCTTATTTCCCATGGTTTGCAAAGCTTTAAACATATCTAGAGATGGGGCTGCAATAGTACACTCTACAATCATAATAAGATCCGGAATACATGCTAAATTTTCCAAAAATGGCATCAAAGGCCATGGTGTTAATTTTCTAGCTTTGAATAAATTTGTTTTCAGCTTTTATAGCAATTTCATAGGCATCGGAAGAGTATCACCTCCCATGGATTGAATCATAGTTTAAATATAGCTATTTAATTCTCTAAGGTAATAAAGGAAAGCGTGATCAGCTTGAGGCTTAACACTTGCTAGGATTCTTTCCCAAGTTCTAGCAAAATGGATGTTGAAACTAGACATGTACTCATGAGGGGCTCTTTTAATAGTAGATAGTTGTTCTATGAGGGATAAATGGTCTAAATTATCTTGGAACTGTTTCAGTAGTTTTTCACCTAAATCATCCCAAGATCTTATGCTTCCAATCTCTAGGTTTCTATACCATTGCAAGGCTTGTCCTTTAAAAGATGTAGCTAAAAGTCTTAAAGCTATGTCTTCATGAGTGATATTATGGACTGCACATATGGCTGCAACATCTTTAATATGTTCAATAGGTGTAACTTGATTTTCACCGGTGAATGATGGAAAAAATTTCATGGCAGCATTGGGAATATCATGATAAACTGGAATTACTAATGCGCTTCCGTTAGTAAATGGCAAAAAATTGCGGGTGGTTGAAGGGCCATTGGAAAATCGGGATATTGATTGAAAAATTGATACGTGGTGAAGGAATATCGGAGGAGGGTTATCAAAACTAGGTCTATTATAGGGTAATGTATTACTAACTCTTCTCGCTTCTAGCGAATTCAAAGGTAAAGAAACAAACTCAGAGGAATTCCTCTTAGTCACTTTAGGCATAGAACATGTTGCAATACTTGTCTGAATCAGCTTTACGGAGTCGCCAAAAGATCATAAAATATTTAGAATAAATTACTTCATCTTGCTCCCGAAAGGAAATTTTATTTGCTGTAAATCTACTCTAGAATTTGTAACTTGCATGAAAATCTAATTCATTGTCCCATTGGGCATGCCGTAAACTATTATCACTCAAAAGTGCATCCTGTGGAGAGAGATGGTTGCAGATTTTTTTAGCTTGCAATATTGGTCTCTCTTGTAGATACAATGGAAACACCTCAGTCCAGTGGGTATATCTATTGTCGGTGAGTCTCTCGGGATTAAAAGGTCGGTTTATTTTTTATGTATCCTAAATTGATTCTCTGGGGTTTGGGTAAGAAATAACTATAAAATAAACAAACTGGGGTGATACACCAAAACTTATATGAGGGATTTGATTGAGTATATGCACAATGGATGTGGGAAGGTTTTCTTGATGCACAAGCCAATAGTTTTATGTAGGTTATTTTAAGGGCAAAACTTGGTGGTACCGAGGGAAAACATATCACAACAGTATTGATAAGTTAACATGCACATTAAAGTTAAGTAGAATTTATTGATATTGCAGCAGGATAAGATGATTGGTCTGGGAATTTGCACTCACAAGACTAATATAAATATAGACAAGCTGCAAATAATTGGTAAGGAAAGAAATTACTTCATATTCAAAAGGTAAAACGACAGATGCTTCAAGATACTCTCTATATCCAAAAAGTCTTCTCTTTGTGCCTTGCAAAGGCACACAATATATAGCAAAATAAATTTTCTCACCCTTCCTAAAAATAGCCTAAGGCTGTACTTGCCCATGCATCCTAATTTTATCCTTTATTTAATAATAAATAAAAGGATAAAATAATAAAAACTAGTGCAAGAGGCATTAATAGCCTTTGATTACATCTCAGTCAACTGAAGTTGACTATTCTATTTTTAATAAGGCTGGGTTAATAATTTTGCCAAAAAAAAAGATTACTTCTAGGCAAGCATCTCTCCATGAACATGTAACTATGTCTTCTTCTCTGTTCTATCCTCTGTGAAGGCATGCAAAAATTCAAATCCATGCATGTGTGAAAAATAATCCAAACATTTGCGATAATACTCATCCATATATCTATCTGGTATGGACCACCTACCATGTGTACATATTCATTGATGTTGACATCTCTTTCTAATTGGTCACATAAGTGACATTCTGCAAGTCAACTCTACCTCCTTGAAGCGGGACAACCTCCTATATTCTTGGTTTTTCCACCTTTGTTGACTTAGAAATATTATGAGATCTGCCACCCTTTGCATTTTTCACTACCATGTATAGTTGTCGGCACTTGATTTATTTGATACATTACATGGTTTATAATTTAGAGATTCACCTTTTGGGTGATCATTGGCAGTATGATGGTCGGCCATTGTGATTATTTGCATGTAATATGGTTAGAATTTTTAAGTATTTGCAATGATTATTTCTTTGATGGACACGTGGGTTGTCCCCTTCCTCATGGTGACTCACCCCTTGGTAAACTTGGTTCGGTGGTATATGTAACTCAAATAGAGTTTTCTTTGATATTGATTGATCATCCTGAGCCCTTGATCTTTGTACCTCTTTTTTGACGCAGTTGATCCTTGTACTCATGGTTAGGGTTTCTGACTTGGCTTTGAATGCGGTCAGTGAGGAACTAACTATGGTTATTTTCTTCGGTTCTTGAGATTGATCCTTAGGCGTTGATCATTGTACTCGGTGATTCTGAGCCATCGATTCCTCTGGATGTGGTTAGGGTTTAATGACTCACCTTCTCAAACTCTATGGTTAAGTTGATTGGACCCATTTGTGACCATTTCATTCAATCCTTCATCTTGTGGATGAAGCCCTGGAAAAATTCCTGTAGACCGCCATTGTTGGAGATTTTATGCTTGACCTCAGCCTTCTAAGCTTGGTTTATGAAAACTCCGCAGGGTTGTGACCACCATATTGATTATTTCGAGCTATGTATACTCTTTCGAGTGAGTAAAACTTAGCTTTATGTAAAATGTTTTCTATGTTTTTGCTTCTATTAAGCTCTTTTTTGCAAGATCCGAGTTTGTTTTCTCATGGTGATCTCTGAGTTATACCCTTCTTGGATGTTCCGTGAATTACTCTCTCTCTCGGCTGCCATTATTGAAGCTTTGGAATCTTGGATCTTCTCGTATTTTTAGTCTTTTTAGCTCTATTGTGTTTACATTCTTGTGGCTCTTTTGTTGGTCTTGGTTGTGCTTGTGCTACTTTCTTAGCGAGATTTGAGAAAAATTTGTTTTGATGTGGCCACTATCATTGTGAACCTCGAGCTTAGCACTATGTTACTCTTTGATCTCTGTGAATTCTGTAAGCTCCAATGATTATTAGTCAAGCTTGAAATTTGTTATTTTGAGGCAGTGTAATGTCATGAGGCTCAAATATTTGCATTTCTTCATTGTTTCCACTTTTTTTGATCGGTATCTATCCTATTAACATCACTGTTTTGATGCAAGGATAGTAATTATTTGACCTCTGAGCAAGGTAATTGTTTTTTCATTATTACTTTGACTTTGAAACACTAATAATTCACTATTTCTTTTCATATTTCGTGTCTTCATGGTTCCTTTGGGGATTTCAAGTTGAAACTCGTGTTGGGTTGCTCCTTTTAATAGAACTTGATGACCATTTGAGGGTTGCTTAGATTTAAGTTAAACAATAAGTATTTGTTCCTTATTCTGATTTTTCCTTTAATACCCATTTATGGGTTTGCGATGAAAACTAGGATCTGTACCTTTTACTTTAATACTGCAACTTGAATCTAATTTTAATGGGAATGATAATTTCCTAAAACTCTTGAGTATTTCTCAAACCTGGGTATGTATGAGTTTTGATTTGAAACTTGTTCTTGGGTCAATCTTTGAACCTTTTCTGAAAAACCTTGGATATTCTTCATTAAGTTCTACATTCCATCTTCTTTGTACTTGCAAAAAGATTTTGAAAGGCTCAGTCCATGACCTGATAATTCAACACCGCACTATCTTCTACGTAGTCATTTCTTATAAAGCTTTTGTTCTTCATCTGTACCTTCTTAATTTACCCTTTCAAAGTAAACTATTTGATAAACCGGATTTCCTTTAGTCGGGTCAGTAATGAGCTTGATCCTTATGTAACTTGGTAGTAGTCTGAAAGAAATATTCTTCTGAGCATCTGTGTTTCACCTTGATATCATTGGATCTGGACCTTTGCTTGAATGTGGTTATATTACCTTTACAATAATGAGTTGGAAGTAATAATTTTTAAAAAAAAAATTGTGTATCATGCTTGCTTGCATTCATGTTTGTGCTTTTTTGATACAACATCATTTATGATCTTGATCATTTCTCTAATTTGAAGCTTGGGAGTACTATTTCAGCATAAGCCTTGTTTCCAATGTTTTATTTCCTTTTACAACTATTTCTTACTTGGATGCTTGCTTTGGAAAATTTGAAATGTTGATTTTTCATGGCGAAGCCCTAGCAAAGTTTTCCTGCAGTCTCTGTTCTTTAATGCATTTCCAGAAACAAGTGGTTGTATTTCTTGATCTAGAACATAGAAAGTAACACCTTTCTTGTTGAACTGATATATAAAATTGAGAACTAAAAAACATGTTAGGTGTTTAGCTTGATCATACCATGTTTTTCTACTTCCTATATCACTTATTTGATTTGCATAGTTCTTTTAAAGTATGTAGTAATTGAAACCAACATGATAAAAAGTTGTAAATGTCCATTTTACATGGCAAAAACCTATCAAAATTTTCCCAAAATTTTTTTTCTCATCATGTTTTAGTTGTTTTTCATTTTTCTATCTAGCTTCAACTTCTTGCAATCTGATTCTTCCTCTTCTGTTGCTACCGAAACAAGTGTTTCTATCTTCCAATCTCTTTTGTACTATTACTTCTTCCATTTGAAGAATAGTTACTGAAACTCAAATTACATTCTTCCTTCTTTCCAACATGTATTTATGACTTGTCAATTTTTATGGCTGCAACCTATACCTACACACTTAAGAAAATAGTTAGAAAAATAATTAGGCTTTTTGGCCTCTCTTATGTCCATGTTTTTCTCTTCTTTTCTCTTTCTTCCTTCCAAGTTTATAAGCATGTATGCAGTTTGATATTCTAGTAGAATATATCTCCTATTATTTGAGATTCATATGCATGAAATAGGACAGTGTAGGAATATGATTTTATCCTGACCTCGTAACTAACAATGAAAGTTAAAATCTTTTCTTTTTAGGTACAGACCTCTAGAACAGAGATGGAGAAAAACCTAGAGTAGAGATGCTTCGATCAAGGAAAGAAATCCCCAAGGTAATGATGGGTTAAATCATACTCCTTTACTTGATCTTTCATGCATGTATACCTTTTATTTCTGTAGATGTGCTTTACCTTTTAGTTACATCCCATAGCTTGTGTGGGAAACATTTGAAAAATCCTTATGAATAAAACATTGAATTTTGTAAATGAGCTGTATATTTATTTCTTCATTTCTTCATTATGTATGTATTGTATGATGAACTAAACAACTCAAGTAATATAATTGAATGTCTTAATCATGAAGGAGATAATTTAGATAACCTATAATGTCTAGTAATGAATTCTCGATTTCTGCAATCTGTACTTATGTTTGTTGTTCCAAAACTTTACACTTCACGTATTCTCGCAATTGAATGTCCTCATCAAGATAACACAACCGTCCTTCGGGGGTTGTGTTCTTTTGATGAGGATAGTCATCAAATTGCAGAGTATGTCAAATCTTATGTTTTGTAACAGCACACATAGCTATATATTTCATGTAATATTTTAAATAAATCAACAAATGAATGGCATAATTTGATATAATCTCCCCTATCTTAGGTATACTTCACCAATACTATCTATCGTAACAAAGTTTCGAGTTGCCCATTTCTGCACAAGTGCAAAAATTGTCAACATGATCGATATGATAAAATATCCATATAAATCATGATGAAAATATGACTATAAAATATCAATTAAATAAAATTCAACAACATTTATTCTACCAATGATACATCAAATTATGATCCAAACATTAGCAATATGTAACTCAAAAATCATGATCATTATTGAATCTATTATAGTAATAAGATATATTAATATACAACATCATAATATCCTCAATAAAATTCACCACAAGAATGAAGAATAAGAATTAATGGTAACAATACTATCAATTTGAGTCTCACATGAAATCTACCTAGTTAGGTTAATTTGTTCCAAATAAGGATGAGAAGATATATACATATATTTGAGAAATCAACCCATATAAACATTATCCTAATATAGGTCAAATTTCCTTAGATTAGTCATATCCACCATACTAACTCAAAACCAAGTAACGAGGGTACATGTTGTAAACTTGTTTCATGAATCTCGTGCACCTTCATACTAAGGGCAAGCTATCGTCACCAAGGGAAACATCCAAGTCACTATGATTTAATTTAAATAATTTGTGATAATATTCTTTTAACTTTCTCTAACATAATCTAATTATAAAATATATCTTTAATTAAAGGAGTGACAATTGGAGGGGCACTACATCGCCATCCTCTAGAATTTGTACTTCCTTGTGGAAGTCACCGGAAGTAGTAGGCATACAGCATCTTAAGGGTCTCACATTATACCATTTAGTCATAGTCAAGACAAATATGTCCCCCATATCATACCTAGTCATTCCATAGAGGTATTTCTCGTCACGAGAAAATTAGATAAGGAAAAATTGTAACTTCAAAGAAGTTTATTGTCATTATCATTTAAAATCCATATATTTTCCATGTAAGTGGATGTGTAGTAAAAAGTCCACTTTAAGTATCTATGGTAAGATGAAAAAAAGAACAACATCACTTATATCCCAAAAGTTTTAATAAGTTATGCGTACTTGATGTGCATGAACCCACTCCCAAAAACCATAATTATGTGACACAAAAGCAAACAAAAATATCAATTTTTTTCCAAATTTATGGGTGGTTCCATCTACTAGTCACACTTAACTTTAAAATATGGATAATAGTTCACAAGATTGTCCAAATTGTTTTTTTAACATTTTCATTGTTCATTAAAGGGTCAAAGATGAAGGTTTGTATAATACCCAAACACACTATAAAGGTAGATCACTTGATGTTGTAATTTGTTTTAGTCTAAAATATTGAACCATCCTTAGCTTGAACCATCAATAATTCAAGTTTAAAATTTTGCTTAATAAAACCCATACGAATAGTTTAAATTGTTTTACTCTACAATTTTACCAAAGTTTTCCACCACGGAAAAGCAATTTCCTCATTTTCTATACTCGAACAGGGGTCACTATCATTAATAAAAAAATATAAGAACTATTTTCATAGGTTTTCATTAGCTTAATCCTTAACTCTTAAATCATGTCTCATGTCCAATTATTTTGGTTTAGATAACCACATGAGAATGGTACAATTTTATTTTTTTCTATAGTAACTTAGAGTCATATCTTATGTAAATACAATGCCTATACCACCATAACGCAAAGCACGCGACCAACATCAACTAATATTAGTACTATATTTATTTCAACAACAACATGAGTCATTTGAGATTTTAAAATGTTCAAGGGTACAAAACTTCTATCCCATAGGCACAAAAATGAGAAAAGAAGATTAGATGCCTCAAGAGGTTCAAGTCTTAAAGAAGGTTTCTAGGGAAAATCTCCAACATGTTTCTTATGTGACCACACAAATAACTTTCCCTTTTGTACTTCCCAAGAAGGTCAAGAGAAACAACAAAAGGTTTCCTCCAAATGGAAAGGAATATTCCAAAATTTCTCCATATCCTTAACATATGTTTCTCGGTTGTTTCAACTAGCATAAGTCATAAAGACCCACTAAGTTCAAAATATGGGTACTTCCTTAAAACTATAGGTATAGGCTTGCTTTCAAAGTGGGTCACAAGTAAAGTATGGTGGAACCATGAAATAATACTACCACGATGGAGGTAATTATATCATCAATGTGAACTAAACACAATAAAATCCAAAATTAATTATAATGCAATATGTAACACTATCTCTAAAGTTTTTCATCATTCAAGGTAGTGAAAGAGATTCAAATAGTTTCCACTTTTTTCTATTGAAACATAAGGTCAAAGGTGAAATATCCTTGTTAACAAGTTATAGATCTATCAAGGTGATAAATTCCTTATACATAAGTCAAAAGGGTTGTAAAATTTAACAGAAAATCTAATGAAATTCAACCATCTATCTATGCTATAAACATTTTCTATATGTTTATAAATTTTTTTATATCAAATTAAAACATAGAAATAGTTCAAATCAATATTACAACCAAATCTAGTATGTAACTAAAATAGAGGTTCACCATGTGAGGAATAGTATATAATTTAAGTGGCCCTATTATTTAAATCATGTATATTTCATATTCTTATGGGTATAAACACTTATCTCCCTCCACTAAGGTTGTTTATAAAACATTTTCTAAGATCAAGAAGGCGTAAATTGCTCGCAATTGTAATCTTGGTCATAGGTTATAGTATGTTTATAATTTAACTTTTGTAATTTTTCAGTTCTTATTTTTTCATCCATATCATCTCAAAAATTTACAATACTAAGTACTAACACCAATTTTGGTATGATCCTCAGCCTACCAAGTGACATACGCATAACCATTTTCTCTTAGAGAGAAGAGAAAGAATAGAAATCATCCTTTGTTATTTTCACTTAGTGATTATTTCCCTTTTAAGAAAAAGGTTTAAATAAGGAACCATTTTTCCAAATGTTATATTTTTCTCGTTAAATTTTGAACAGTTAGGTATCCTGAATAGAGTTATTAAAGGTTTATGTTTAGTTATTTCGTCATTAATTTTTTTGTAACAATTATATTACATCATAATGTTACGAGGAACCTAGGGTTAGAAATATTACATTATGGAGACAGACTTGATTTTTTAGAGATTTTGATAATTTTTATTTTAATCTTAGAGAGGGACAAGTATATAAGGGCCAACATTAAAGTATGGCATCTTGACGAGTGATTACTTGAATCCATCAATGTCATAATGTTAGCATCAATTATGATTCCAAGATGGAAAGTGTAGGTTAATATAAATAATCATACTTTAATTTTAATATCATCCATTAAAGCTATGTAGGATATAAGTAATAAAAATGCCATCAATTTAAGCTATGTAGGATGTAATATCATCCATTAGATCAAATTATTTTGGGCCTTTGATCTTAGGTTTTCAGAAATTCCCCGAAAATCCTTATGGAGTCTCTTTTATTCCCTTTTAACCCTAATCCATCTCATTTTTTAATTTTGTAGGTTTTGGAGCACAGAGGCCATGCAAGCCTTGAAATCTATTAAGGGTTTCACATTGCTCTTGGATGGATACACACATATTTGGAGAGTTGTTTTGAATACCTCTTCTCGGGTTTGCTTTGTATCTTAGTTGTTATTTTTCATTTTGTGGAGAGTTACCCTATTCAGGTTATGGACATTATTTGCGTCATTTTTTTATTTGGTTAAAAATGAAGTGTATTTACATGGTTTTAGCGTTGAGGATATATATATATAATATTTATTTTAGCATTAAATGGTTCAAACACAAAAATTATAGTAAAGTACTTTGCGCAAAAATAATGGCCACTTCCCATTTGCGATGGAATAGGGTTTATTAAATTGTGGGGGTGGGGGCACCACACCCCACCCCATATAATATTATATAGGTTGGGGTGGGGCGCCCCCACCCCTAACACCATTCATTTGAAACATAAAGTCGTATACAACATTGAGTTATAATTTTTAAATTTTTTTATTTAAATCCACTCCCACTACATTATAATAGAAGGCATATCAATATTAAATATTATTTATTATATGTATATAATATGTATAATATATATATATATATATATATATATATATGTATGTAATATAAATTGTTCATCTTAAATATATATATTATTGCTATTTATAAAAGTATATAGATTTATATAATTAGTTTAAGATTCTAATTATTTATTAATGTTTTCTTTTCCTTTAATTTCCTAATATAAAATTTAAACTTAGGTTTATTTATTCGATCAATATAAGAATATGTACAACCATGTATACAAAATTTTATAAATCAACTACATTTATCTATGAGATAGTTGGTCCAATACCCTTTGCAAAAAATGTAAAAAAAGATTGATTATAAAATTAACCCAAACAATTTTTATTTTTTTTCTATTAAATTTAAGTTACCAAGAATACAAGGAAATAATAAATCAACATATTCTTTACATACAAGAGGACCATTCCTTTCAAATTAAATTTACAATACAACTTTGAAATAAAGGTTTAAATCTGAGATAATTCATTTGAATTATAAATCTACTTCAAAATCCTTCTTCCAATGATAATAATACAAGCTTCCACAAATATATTTTACAAGAAATACTCTATTAAAATGCAAGATTTGCGAGCCTTCCGCTTTAACTGGAAACAACATGGCCAATTTTACAAATAGGAGTTCATTTATAGGCTCATATACAAAAGTATCCATATCAAGATAACCTTCCAACATCATAACTTCAATTTTCACTCTTTTGTCTTCTCAAATTGGAATCACAATACCAAGAAATGTGATTAGGTGATGCTCTCAACCCAACCTTAATCCAATAATAGGATAATCCATCCTCCTTATTTTCCCCCGATTGCCAACCATAGGACAATAGATTGTTTTTGAAACTTTGATAATTCCAAAACAATAATGGCTTCAATAAACATACAATACACAATTTACAGGACATTAAACTAAACACACATGAATGAGATTTATAATTATCCAATAAACAAATAGGCTTGAAAAACAAGCCCAAGGAGAAAGGAAACATGTGAACCACCTCCTTTTACCTCTCTAATGAGTTAGCGTATTCACCCAAGATACCTCCAAGTGCACATCCAACTTCTCAACATATCCCTTTTCCCTCCCAATGCAAAATACACAAATTTTAGCAATTTTTATTCTTTTCTATCCCCATAGGTGGAACCCCCTACTCATACTCCCTCCACAATTCTTAATTTTTACCTTTTACCTCCAAAAATTGTCCCATTTTCCATCTCCTAAACCATTCTTAAATGAAAGATATCCCTTTCCAACATATAACATTCACAACACACATACATATGCTCAAACAACAAAAATTTCAAATTTATATTAAGAAATAAAGAAACAAAACTAAGTGGAGATCCTAACTCTCTATCAAGCCTCTATAATATTTATTTAATAATCTTCAATCTCCTTTAAACCAATAAAAATCCCAAATATGCAACTCCAAAATCTCCAAGCATGTAATCCTCAAAGCAAAAATTCCCAAAAAAAAAAGTGTAGAAAATTAGACAAATAACCACATATCATCAAAATTCCTTCAATAAATAGAAAATAAGGTGAGGATCATAAGGTGGCTCCATGTAGGATTCCACTTCATCATTCCTCAATTCCAACTCAAAAAGTCAATATATAATGGCCTATGCACTTTGAAACAAACAAGTAAGGCTATGACATGCACTCCATACCTTTCAAGGAAAAATTAAATTGTGTAAGAATAAAAGTGACATTATTTACTCTTTTACATTCAACATATGTATTGAAAATGATAAAATCAGCTCCATACTTCATAAGTAGGTTGGTGGTGACTTTGAGAAGCGAGGGACAATGTTAACTTATCCCACAAGTCTCAAAAAATGTCCTCTAAGGAAGAATACAAGATCGGGAAAGGAGGAAGAGTATAATCAACCAAAATGCAATTAAATTTGTTCACATAAAGCAAAATTCAAGGACCATCTACTCTATTAATTACCTAATTGTCACAAATTTAGTTAAATTAGCTAATTAAAACATATTAAAAGTGTTAATAAAGTGAGTAAATTTTTTCAAATAATTAGATACATGCACCAAAAATTAAATACACAAATTTTAAAAAAGTGAAAAACTTACAACCCATGAAAACATACATTAGGTCACCCCATGAGAAACATCATAACGAAGCATAACAAGTTGTCAAATTGGCCTTGTTGTAAACACCCAACATCCGTATGTGTTTTTACCCTATACCCTTTCGGGGTATAGTGATATAACTTTCTGCAGTAAAAACAATAATACCTTTCTCGTCCTTGAGGCCATATCAATATGTCATGGGAATCAACACATATAAAGAATCCACGATACAATCATCGGTATATTTCAAAAATACAACACACATGTCTATATCTTCCATCAACCTCATACACATAGCCATCAAATTTACAAATTTTTATCAATTATTTGAAATCACTTAACATTTCAATTCTACTCTAGTAAATAATTTACAATCATCAATAATCCAATTCACATTCTACAATAATCATGAAATTCCCTATATCTACTATAATTCCTAACTACTAAATACACTCAAAAACATATTACCGATCCCTAATACCATCATATTGTTAGAAATTCACAAAATCAATGAGACCACATGGTTATTCCAATACTCCGAATATACTCAATACGTCAAAAATCCAAATGTCAGTATATAAAAAAGTAACCATTCTAGATCATCATCATATCCTTAAATGTCCATCAAGGTCCACAATACATGCATACAGTCAAAGTAACAATCAGAACATAATAGTAATCATGATGTCACTCATATCTTAACAACATGCTAACTAAAATATAATAATATGGTCCATGTCTCTAATCAACCGAAATTAAAATCTTAGTATAATCAACATTGAAAAGGAGTGGGAATTACAGAGGATCTTAAAAATATCTACTAACATCTCTAGAGCTTTTTATTTCATCACTACATTATCTTTAGAGGTTTCGTCACTAGCTCCGAAAACATTTATCAATTCTATGAGATGTTCCTTAAGCATATGTTTGGAAAACATGAAAAAATAGTTATCAAGATTATACCCAAACTCGAATATGATTTCATATTTATATTCCTCTAAAAAATTTATGCAATTTCAAAAAAAATCATCTTGATTCAAGTTCATATGAAAGCATTATAGCCATTTTACTATAGGCAAAAATTCTAACCTATTCACTTTGGAGTCTACGCAAAGCACATCATAGTATATATAACTCCAAAAATTCAAATTAATATTATGAGAGATTTTTTTGGTCATAATAATGAGTATAACAAAAATATCAAAAAAAATTGTACAGATTTTTACCCTTTGAAATAAATCTATCTTTAACTTTAGAGTCCGCAATTCTAGCTAGAGTGTCTTACATAACTTAGAGAAGAAAGGTCACATGGATATTTTAAGAGAGATTTTTACTCATAAAAATAATTTGGACAAAAAATTCCTAATTGGGATATCTTTGTGTAGACTAGAACTGAATAATTTTTCCTAAAATTCATTCTTTTTTTCTACAAATTTCACCATTTGGAATAAATTTGACTTTTACTATGTGGATTTCTAATAAAAAGTGTATCAAATTAGCAACAAAAGTTGCATAATCAAATAACAAAAGGTCAAAGTGAAAATCTGATATAGATTTTCATAAAAATTTGTTAAACAATAATCTCGTATGAAACCAAAATGTATTAGACCACCGATTTGTAATTGGTATGAGTGCGATTGACATGAGGGAGATAGTTATATAAAGGACAATGTTATAATTGTGTGTAGAATACAAGTGAATAAATTAGACCTAAAATTCCTTCTTTTTTCTACAAATTTAACCATTTGGAATAGATTTGACTTTACCTATGTGGAAGTCTAGGAAAAAGTGCATCAAGTTAGCACAAAAAGTTGCATAATCGAGAGAACAAAAGGTCAAATGAAAAACATGATAAACATTTTTTTTCATAAAAATGTGTTATACAATAACCTCTTAGGAAACTCATGAAGGCTTCCTTTTATTATTCATTTATGAAAATAGATTTATTTATGTAATACTATATTAAATGATTCCTAAAAAGTAGTGTGTAACTATTAGGTCGAGATAGATGTTTGGAGGAAAATGTGATAACTATGTGTAGACTAAGTCTAATATGGAATTAATTTAGCATTCCTCCCTTATTACATTGTTTTATAAATGGAGTCCCATAACCAACCAAATTTCACACGGCCTAAAGTCTTCATGAGAATAAGCTGCATGACATATTCTTTAGTAGGACAATATTGGAGATGAATATTGTGTTTGAAGACTTATTCTTGAATAAAGTGCTATTTTACTTCAATATTCTTTATTCTCTCACTATATACTTTAATTTTAACAAGATTTAACACACCTTTACTATCACAATATTTGACTAGTAGTTTGTCTTCATATATTCCCATATTTGTCGAGAATACAATGTAGAAAAATTTGCTCACACATATTCCCTCATGTGGCATGATACTTAGCTTCAATGGATAATAATATAAATGTCTCCTTATTATTGATCCACTAAAATTGTCCTGGTCTAAAATGAAATACATATCGTGATGTTGATTTCCTATCATCTGCGGATCCAACATGGCCAAAATCTATATATCCTTATAATAATAATTGCGACTTCTTATTTTATTCTAACATAACTTAGTGTTCATTGGAAATAGTATACAACTTTGTTTGCTGATAACTAATGACACTTCTTTGGCTCTTGCATGAACGGTGAAATATATCTAAGTTCAAAACAAATGTTTGGCCTAGTATAGGTCAAGTAAATGAGACTTCAAACAAGTTTCCTATAGTGATTTCCATTCACTTAAGGTGAATAATGGAAATGGGAAAGTCACAAAAAATTTTCCATTAGATTTTCCATTGGCTTGTAATCTTTCATTCCATACTATTCAAGTAGTTGTTGAAAATTTTTACGCTTGTGCAAAAATGGGCAACTTGAAACTTTGTTACGTTGTATAGCATTGGTGAAGTATACCTAATCTAGAGGAAATTATATCGAAACTATATCGTTACTTGATTTATTTAAAAGATTATGTGAAATCTACAATTATGTGTACTATTACAAAATGTAACGATCACATAGTTTGTAATTTCACGATGCCCTCAAAAAACAACACAAAATAACAAAGGAAAACTATTTTGTCTTGATGAAGACACCGAATTATAGAATAGGTGAAGTCTTTGGTTTTGGAATAGCAAACATAAGTACATATTACATAAATCGAGTTCATACTAAATGTTACGAGTTCTTTAAAATTTTCCCTCATGATTAAGACATTCAATTATGCTACTAAGTTATTTAGTTCATTATACAATCCATACGAGAAAGCAAAAATGCGTAAAGAGATATATAACTCATTTATAGAATTCAATGCTTCATTCACAAGGAGAGTCAAATTTTTCCCATACAAGCCATGGGATGTAAATAAAAAGTAAAGTACAGCTACTTGAAAAGAAAGATACACATGCATGAAGGAAAAATAAGAGGAGTAAGAGGATGAACCCATCATTGCCTTGTATATTCTTCTTTGTGCAAAGCATCTCCATGCCAACCCCTTCATCCTCAAGTCATCGTACCTGAAAACAAAAACAAAATCAATTATCAGTCACAAGCTCGGGGATCAAACCATATTCCTACACTATCCTACTTCATGCATATGAATCTTATCCTAAGCGGAGAGAAGCATTCTACTTGAATGAAAAACTGCATACATGCTTTTTTCACTCAAGAAGAAGAAAAGGAAAAGAAAGAAAGAAGGAAAATATGGATATAAGAGAGGCCAAAAATCCTAATTATTTTTCTAAATATTTCTTAAGTGTGCGAGTGTAGATTAGGTTACAAAGAATGAAAATTTGACAAATAATAAGTACATGCTAACAAGAAGGAAGAGTGCAACTCAAAGTTCAATAAACATTTAGCAAATGGAAGAGGTTAGAGCTCAGAAGAGATAATGGAAGATAGAAGTACATTTTTCAATTTGTAAAGAAGAAGAAGAATCAAATTATATAAGCTAAAGTTAAAAGTAAAAAGGATTATAGCTGAAACAGGATAAAAGAGAAGATTATGGAAAAACTTTGCGAGGCTTCGCTTGTAAAATCAACATTTCAGATTTTTCAGCATACATATCAAAGCTTTAATGAAAGGAAAAGTAGTATATAATTGCAAAAAAGAATTCTTTATAGCTTAAACAACTGAAGTGAATTGAAATTCCAAGATAATCTCACAAATTTCAGCTTTTCTAAGTTGCAATTTTCAGAATAAAGTAGATATGAGAGCACAAAATTACTACAATATCAATGAAATACATTCATTCAAGCAAGGTTGTACTCATCTACAACATAAGCAGAAGCCATTATAGGTGAACAAAATATATCTCATGATGACAGTTTGAAGTAAGCTACAGAAGACACAATGTGCATGAAAGATCATCATATAGTAGCTATACAAGCAAAGACCAGATTAAGCTACAGGTCTTCATGAGCTCAACTTCTCATAATAGAGGGGATACTTGCAAGCAAGGAACATGTCTAGTTTGAAAATATTTTGAAAGAGAGATAATTATGGAAAAAAATTGGCAGGGCTTTGCCCTATAAAATCAACATTTACAACTTTTCCTACATTTATATAAAACTGAAAATCAAAGAAATGCAGTAAAAGTAACATGGTAAAGTATCGAAACCAAGGCTTATTGCAAATAGTGACATCAAAATAGATCATGAGTTACTTAAACTACTGCAGATATCAAAGAGTTACAAAAGAATCAAACATACAGATATAGTTTCCAGCAAAATAAAACTTTATTTTCTTCAAAATAACTATATATTGTAGTCCCCGGATGATGGCAGAACTAGTCTCTGAGTTGGAGGATTCACAAGGAACAGACAATATGATGAGTAAAAGAAATGATCAATGTCAAGCCACTGTTCCATCTCTGATTGATAAAGAAAATAAAATTTCACCATTAGAACAAATTCAGAGCTATGAAAATAGAGATACGAGATATTCGAGCGGCCTGCAGACCTACATATTTAGATAAAAGGAGATTTTCCAGTTTATGATTAAATCTAAGGTATAAATCCTAACAGGTTAAATCTTCCAAGACCTACAGTCACCAGTTTAATGCCATAGAAGTCAAAATAAAAAAATGGCAGCCTTAGTAAAGAACATAGAGGGTCTTTTCTATAAAGGCCGAACTCGAAAATAAAGACCGAGCGTCAAAAAGACAAACTTTATACTCTTAACATAGTGTTTTACAAGATTCAAAATAACAAAATCAAGCTCAAAGACTCAGCATTCATGGCTAAAGCTTGGATACCTAAGCACAAGAACAAAAATCAAATGGTCGAGCGTAAGCTCGAGGATCACATGAGGTGCAAGGAGGAGAACAAATAAAATATAGCCAGCAAAAGTACAAATTTCCATGAAATAGTAGTTATACAGTCAAGTATTAATTTAAGATCTTATTTTTCAAAGTGACCATTCGACCTTAAACTACAGTTCAAAACATCATTCAAGCGAGCTCATGAAGTTCATACCAAGAGCAATTCAAGTAACATCTACAACTATAAAAGGGCCATGAAAAGTTATGATATCCCATATTTAAAGTATAGTTGTCTTTTCAGACAAGTGCATCAATTCAAGAAATGAGCAATGGGATGATGAACCCGAATACCCACACCTCGAAATGCACATATCTACGGTTTTGGAAAGTCAATAATCAATAAATAGTGGCAAGTATTTAAAGAGAATCCATAGGTTTACCTTCTCCCATAGATGTCAGTGAATCAAGATGGAACTCAGAGTCGCAAGTTCGAATTAGAGCCAAAAACATGAGTACCTATAATGATTTTCAGGTTGAAATAACCAAGGTCAAACCAATGGATCACATGAAAATGCAAAGGAAAAATGGTTATCATTATTTTGAAGTCAAAATGGCAAGGACAAAGTAGCAGTGGTAATTATAAGGTCAAAACTTACCTTCCCTCATCGAGACAAAGATATGGCCCGGTTACAGTCTCGAGCTCAAAGGACTTCAACAATTGTGCCCAAGGACCAAACAGAGATCTTGAGAAAAAATAAAACCCCACAAAGCTCGAAGATCATGACAATTGTGACAAAATCCACAACCACCTTGCTCAAAAAATGAAGATACAAATGCCTGAAAACAACAGGGAACCATTTTCATAATCGAAAAACCAGAGCTCAAAGTTTGCAAGAGAACGCGCCATGACCACAACGCTCCCTTTAAAATCTCGGGCAAAGAAATCAGAAATTTCAGAAATACACAAAGCTCAAGGTTCAATATAATAGTGGAAAATACCCACAATTGTTGTGCTTAGAACAAAGAAATCCCCTAAATAGAGAAAAATGAGCTTCAGAACGACCAAGAATTCAAAGACCACAAACTATGTAAATGCTTGAAGGCTAAATGGTTGAGGAATGGAAT
Source organism: Taxus wallichiana var. yunnanensis (assembly GCA_018340775.1). Lineage (NCBI taxonomy): Eukaryota > Viridiplantae > Streptophyta > Pinopsida > Cupressales > Taxaceae > Taxus > Taxus wallichiana. Next base: position 257,666,966 of record CM031240.1, read on the forward strand.
GATACGAGCTTTAGAAACTTCAACCATGGTGGCCATAAATAATTTTTCCAAGGATTCACCCACGAGCCCAAAAACCAAATGTAACCATCAAAATAAAGGAGCTCAATTTTTAACTCTTCACTTCAGCGTTGGTCAATTCCAACTCAACCATGATCAAAAATCGATAGCTCAATTTATTCAAGCACACAGATCAAAGGCCAGAGATCAAACTTCACATCCAAAGAAAACCACTTGGGTAATACGCCACCGACCACAGTCAATGTACAGTTAAAAACCCTAACCATAGGTCATGGATTAACGACATCGAACCAACCAAGATTAAGATCAAGGACTCGAATGATCATCAAATTTCAAGAAAACTCAACCGTAGTTAGGTCTTCACTGACAAGTGCATGGAGGAGTGAGTCACCATGGGGAAGGGGATAGCCCACGTGTCAACAAATTTTAAATCATTTACAAATGGATTTCTAAAGTCTAAACCTTATTGCATGCTTCCAAAAAACAAATGCCACCATCATATACCCATGATGACTTAAAAGGTGATTTTCAAAATATATGCATGTATATAATTATCAAGCCGATCAACTATAGCATGACATGTCTATTAACCAAGGTGGTCGAACTAAAATTTGCTAAGTTCACAAGGTGGCAAAGCCAAATATATGCAAAAGTGGTCACCACTCTAGGGAGGAGCAGATTGATTTGCACATTGTCACTCATGTGACCACTCAGTAAAAGAAGCAAATATCAAAACATGTGCACATAGGAGGGTGGTCCCCACAAATAATTATTTTGTAAATATTTCTAAGTGTTGCAATTATTTTCTCACATGTAGAGAGTTGTATTTTTACATGCCTTCACAACAAGATAGAATAGAGAAGATGACGAATTTGCATGCTTAAAGGAGGAAGACTTGCCTAGCAAGCAAATTGTATTATTAGCAAATTATTCACCCATTCTTTCCTTAAAATAGAACAGTCAACTTTAGTTTGACTGTATTGTATCTAAGGCCATTAATGACTATTTTTAAATTGCATGTCTATTTTGTATTATTTTATCCCTTTATTTATTATTAAATAAAGGATAAAATTAGGATGCATGGGCGAGTACAACCTTAGGCTATTTTTAGGAAGGGTGAGAGAATTTATTTTGCTATATATTGTGTGCCTATGAAAAAGGCATGGGAGAGGAATTTTTGATACTAAAGCAATTTTTGCAGTTTTCCCTTTGAGTGTGAAGTATTTTATGCCTTTCCAAGTTATTTTGCAGTCTCTGTGTATGTTTATATTAATCTTGTGAATGAAAATTCCATGATTAACCACTTTACCCTACTACAAATTCAATCTTTTCTACTTAATTTTAATGTGCATGTTAACTTATTAGTACTGTTGTGAATCTCCCTCAATACAATAAAGTGTTTTGCCCTTAGATATTATGCAAAAAAAAGCATTAATTGGTTCATGCACCAAAAAATTCTCCACAAATCAGTTGTGTATTTTACTCAGTCAAATTTCTCATACAAATTTGGTGTATCACCTTAGTCTTAATTATTTTATAGTCATCTTTTACCCTAGAACTCCCAAAAAGTAGTTTAGTATACACCAATAAGGAACCGACCTTTTAATCCTAGAGATTCACCTCACAATAGGTATACCCACAGACTTGAGGTGTCTCCATTATATCTACGAGAGAGAGAGAGATCAATTTTAAAGGATTATAAAATATGCAGTCATCTCTCTACAGTGTGCACTTTCGAGAGATAATAGTTTTTTGCACGCCCAGTGGGACAACGAATCAGATGTGCATGCAAGTTACAGAATCTAGAGCAGATTTACAGTAAATAAAAGTTACTTTCAAGAGAAAGTTGCAACGATTTATTGTAAAGATTTTATAATCTTTTGGTTACTTTGTAAAGATGATTTCAGACCAGTATTGTAGCATGTTCCATGCCTAAAGTGATTACGAGATCATTGGTAAGACAAATTCCTCCTGAGTTTGTTTCTTTACCTTTGAATTATGCTAGAAGGAGAAGAGTTGGTAATACATACCCTATAATAGACCTAGTTTTGATAACGCTCCTCCCGATATTCCTTCACCACATATCAATTTTTTCAAATGGCCCTTCAACCACCTAGAAATATTTTGACCTTTATTAATGGCAGCCCATTAGTAATTCCAGATTTACCACGATATTCCCAATGCTGCCATGAAAAGTTTTCCCTCATTTACCGGTGAAAATTAAGTTACACCCTACTCTGAACATATTAAATATGTTACAACCATATGTGCAGATCCATAATATTAGTCATGAAGACGTAGCTTTAAGACTTTTAGTTGCATCTTTTAAAGTATAGGCCTTACAATGGTATAGAAATCTAGAGATTAGAAGCATAACATCTTAGGATAATTTAGGTGAAAAGCTCACTGAAACAGTTCCAAGATAATTTAGACCATTTATCCCTCATAGAAAAATTATCTACTATCAAAAGAGCCCCTCATGAGTATATGTCTAGTTTCAACATCGATTTTTCTAGGACTTGGGAAATAATTCCAACAAGTGTCAAGCCTTAAGCTGATCACACTTTCCTTTATTACCTCAGAGCTTTAAATAGTGATATTTTAACTATGATTCAATCCATGGGAGGTGACACTCTTCTGGATGCCTATGACATTGCTATAAAAGCTAAAAATATCCTTATTCAGGATGGAAAATTAACACCAAGGCCTACAATGCTATTTTTGGCATATTTAGCCCCTATTCCACAACCTATTACAATTGTGGAGCCTTCTATTGCAGCCCCATCCCCAGATATGTTTAAAGCCTTGCAAATCATGGGAAATAATCTGACATCAATTGAAAATAGACTTGCATTGCCTAACATATCTTACCAGGCTCCTTATCGGTAAAATCAACAAAATAGGCAGCCTTACCAACAGAATCAAAATTATAGGCAGCCTTATTAGCAAAGGTAGTTTGATCCTAATGTTCCTAGTACATCTAATGCTTTGGTTCCAGTTAATGTGGATACAGAGGAGTGGTGCCAACCTTGCAATCAGCCTCATTCAGCTGTAAATTGCCCAAATGCTTTCCTATACCTGAATCTTGTTGCATAACCTCAATCTGAAGCATTGTTCATGCCTCAAATGGAGAGTGGGCAGCAAGAAGGTTGTGTTCGAAAGAACTTGAATAGAATTTGGTCAATTTAAATGAAGAATATTTCATTGCGATTCAACTAGAGCTCAAGAGAAGGCTACGAAAATAAAAATAGCAAAATAGACATGTGTTACCCACTTTATTCACATGATAATTCATCATCTCTATCCCCAAAACCAGCTAGCATTCTTGTTTTCCCACAAAGAACAACAAATTTTACAATTGGTAAAGAGCAACAAAAATAGCTTGATCCAAGAATATTATTTATTCCTTAGATATCTAAAGTTGTTGAAGCAAAATTTTTTTTAAGGATTATGCTAAAACAGATTGAATATATCTCTAAAACAATTGCATCTTTTAATATTGTTGATGTAATGAAAAATCATAATGTTAATATCTCAATGTGGAATGCTCTAATAATTCCAAGACAAAAAGATTTACTCTCTCATGAACTAGCTAAACCGTAAATTTCTTCCAAAATAGCAGAAAAAGAAGTTCAAAAGACAAATATGGTCCTTGGAACACTTGATGAAGACCGCTTGAAAGGGGTTAGATGGATGGTTCAAAAGTTTTAAATGCACATGACAAAAAGAAAACACCACCATTTTATCTATCACTGATTATTGGAGAAAATATAGTTCATAACGACATGGTGGATAGCGGTACAAGTAGCACAGTTATGCCGAAGCAATTGCTGAAAAATTGGGCCTGTAATATGAGACTACGGAAAAGAGTGTTTTACAGCTTGATGAAACTACAACTAATACAATTGGTGTAATCTAAAATTTAGAGGTAACGTTACACACTTGCTAGAATGTTTCCATTCTCGAAGATGTTACTATTATGGATTTACCTCCATATTTTTCTTTATGCTTATCTAGAGATTTTATAGTGAAAATAGGAGGTTGTCTCTCTTGATTGGTCCTTGTTTTTTACCACACGTTATGGCAAAAAGGTTACTATCACTTCAGAACCATTGGCAAGATTTCATATTGAACCTCATTCTCTAATGCAAGGTGGCCAATTATTCGGGTTGGATCAATCTGATTTCAATGATGTAGCTCATGTTTTGGCATTAGAGGGTGTTTCTAACATGTTTATAGATGAAAAAACAGTTGAAGAACATGCCCATGATCATTTTAAGGAGGTTGAAGAACATATTTTCATGTATATTGTATGCATGAAGAAAATGCAACACTTCCCTTCTTGTCGGAAAAAAAGAATTCGAGGAAGGGATTTTGAAGCTTCATTTCGATGGAGCTAAGAACAAGAAAGGACAGGAGAATGTTTGATTCTCACTTCCCCAACAAACAAAAGGTATTTCATAGCTTTGAGTCTCCAGTTTTCATGCACTTGTAATGTAGCTAAATATGAAGCATTAATTCATGGCTTGCTTTGGGCCAGAAAAAGAGGTATCAGCACACATTACAAATCTTTGGTGATTTTGAGTTGGTTATCAATCAAGTAAAAAGCTTCAATGTTTGTAAGAATCCATTAATGAAATCTTATAGACATAGAGTTTCAGACTTAATGGAAGATTTTGATGCTATTAATATTCAGTCTATTCCTAGAACTGAAAATAAGCACGTAGACAGACTTGCAGCAGTTGGTGCTAGTTTCGAAGTGCTGGAATAGATAGAAAATAACAAAATTCAGCCTCATATTAAGCTAATTGTCAGGCCCTCTATACCTGATAATGAATCAAATTGGTAGGTTTTTGAAAGTGATGATCAAATCTACAGGTTTTTACAACAAGAAGCTAAATTTTCTGTAGTAAATCAGGATAAATTACAACATTTATACGGTGACCAGATTGTTCAATTAAAGAAAAATAAATTGCCTCGAGGACTTGTCACATTGGAAGACATCTTCAGCACTTGATGACCAGTTAAGAAAGGACAAAACTAAGATGTCAACTCATGCTGATAATTATGAAGAGATTTTAGTTGATGAAGGAAAGAATTTATTCCTTGGAAAGGTATGTTCCTTATCTAAAAAACAGTCTTTCATTAATCTTTGCATAGAATTTAAAGATGTTTTCACTTGGAGATACCAAGACTTGAAAGGGTTTGATCCCAGTTTAGCATAGCATACCATTGAATTACAGCCAAATTCTAAACTAGTTAGGCAGAAACAGAGGCCTGTAAATCCTAGAATAGAACCTCTTATGAGGAAAGAGTTATCAAAATTGATTGAATCAGGAATTATTTTCCCAGTTAAGCATTCAAGTTGGGTAGAAAATCTTGTTCCTGTTAGGAAGAAGAATGGAGAAATCAGATTATGTGTGGATTTCAGAGATCTTAACAAAGCATCGTTAAAAGATCATTATCCATTACCGAATATGGATTAAATCTTGAGAACAGCTTTCAAGTTCGAGATAGATCATATCTTCTGATGGATTACAAAGTGGATACAATAAGATTTTAGTCCAATAAGAAGATAGATACAAAACAACTTTGACAACCAAGTGGGGTACTTATGCTTACAAAATAATGCCTTATGGTCTTTAAAATAGCGATGCAATGTTTCACGATGCAATGGACATGGCTTTTTACAGCCTTTTAAATAAATACATTCTTATTTAATTAGATGATGTTACCATATTTTCAAAAGATTCTAAAGAACATCTAATGCATTTAAGGTATAATTTTCAGTTATGCAGGAAATTTGGAATATCCTTGAACCCCAAAAAGTCTATCTTTTCAGTACATCAAGGTAAACTACTTGGTCATATTGTTTCTAAGAAAGGTTTAGCAATTGATCCTTTCAGAATCAAAGCTATATCACAGCTATCATTTCCTCATCACAAGAAGGCATTATAGATATTTCTAGGAAAAATCAACTTTGTTAGGAGATTTGTTCCAGATTTTGTAGCATTGGTTAAACCGTTAACAGCTATGTTAAGGAAAGAGAAAACTTTCTCTGGACTAGTGAAGGGAGAGAAGGTTTTTAAGATATCAAAGTAGCTATCTCTCAGGCTCCTACTCTTGCAAATCCAAATTTTGATAAATATTTTACAATGTTTGCACTTGTAGGAGTTGAAACAATCTCAACCATTCTCACTCAGATCAATGATGAGAATATCGAGTAGCCAATTACTTTCTTTGGACAAAGTTTGCATGATTATTAAACAAGGTACACACTCCTTGAAAAAAGTAATTTCGTGAGTCGAGGACTAAAGAATTTTAATTACATGCTCTCAAACAATAAAATTCATGTTCTTGTTTATCATCCAAGTGTGAAAACTTTTTTGCTAAATAAACAATTGAATGAGAAAAGAGCAGATGGATAACGAAGGTTATGGAATATGATGTTGATATCCAAATTACTCGAGACAGGTTTGAAGTAAAGGTTTATACGAGCATCTAATCACCGATATGGAAAAACAAGTGCAGAGAACTCAAGATTTAAAACAACATGCTAAAATTACGTATCAGCAATCAAATATCATGGTGCAACTAGAAAATCAGCAATCTAAACCTTCTCAAGAAATTCAGGAATCAAGGTGGATGATTGATTTGGTTAATTATTTATAGCATGGCACCTATCTAGAAGGTATGGATAAGAATAAATGAATGTATTTCAGGTTACAAGCTATTCCTTATATTTTCATTGATGGTGTATTGTTCAAAAGAGATATAAATAGAATCTTGATGCGATTCATTGATTATGATAAAATTTAGAAAATATTATCAGAATTCCATGAGGGACCTACAGGAGGTCACTTCTGAGCATGTACTACAACCTTAAAGATCATGAAAGTAGGTTACTATTTGCCTAGCATATTTAAGGACTTTTTGAATGGATTAGAAAGTGCAAGAAATGTGCTTTCTTTGTTGGAAAGGAATGTTTATCTTCGCTGCCTTCACAGTCTATTTCGGTTGATCAACCTTTTATATAGTGGCATCTTGATTTTATTGGCATGATACCCACCTTCTTCACAAGGACATAAGTGGATCTTAACTTCTTCAGATTATTTTACATGATGGACTGAAGCAATAGCCTTGAAAGATGCTAACAAAGCTTCAATACTATCCTTTTATGAAGGTATAGTTTGTAGATTTGGTGTTCCAGCAACTATCATATCGTATAATGCTTTACCATTTCTTGGTGCTAAAGTAATGATTGGGCTATCAACCATGAAATTTATTTAAGCTCTTCATCTAATTATTAAACACAAGGTAATGGCTTAGCTGAGAGTAATAATAAAAATATGTTAAGGATCATCAAAAGAACACTCAAGGATAATCGAAGAGTTTGACATCTAATGTTGAATTCAACACTCTGGGCCGACGGAGTGACTCTTAAGAGATTAGTTGGTAATTCACCGTACAAACTTGTGTATGGAAAAGAAGCAAGAATACATATTTCAATTGTGTTACCTACATTAGATTTGCTACATCAAATGGAGCTACTTGAAAATGAACCATTGCATGTTTGTTATGCGGAATGATGGAATTATAAGAGCTAAGAGATCAAGCTCATTTAAATATGGAAAAAATCAGAAGCAAATGAAGAATAATTTTGATAAAAATCCAAATTTAGAGTCTTCAATGAAGGAGATATTGTGTTGAAATGGGATGCTAATTGTGCAAAGATAGGAAGACACTCAAAGTTTGATACACTCGGAGTGGTCCCTACATGACATTAGCTTGCAAGGAACACAATGCTTTTCATTTTTCGAAGCTGAAAGGAGAGGAACTCCCCATTCCTATGAATAGTATGTTTCTCAAACACTATTATTGAAAATCTTCCAATGATTGTTAGAGTAGGATTTGCATTCAATAAGTGCGGTTTTTGCACATTACATTGTTCTTTGTTTTAATAAGTGCATTCATGCATGTGATCTCAGTTTTACCGATCTTTTCCCGCTTTTAATTTGTTTTGGAAGGGTTAGACCTTTCGGAAAAGGTATATTTTTGTTACATATTTGGACTCCATGCCCAATGGATAAGAGTAAGGCACTAGTCTACAAGCTAGAAGGCAACTTTCCCGTAAGATCCCTAGAAATGTTAACAATTTCTGCACTTGTGCGAAATGGGAAACTCAAAACTTTGTTATGATGGATAGCATTGTTGAAGTATACCTAAGCTAGAGGAAACTATATCAAAACTATTCTTTGCTCATTTATATATAAAATATTACGTCAAATATGAAGTTATGTGTATTGTTAAAAATGTAACAGATCACATAGTCTATAATTTCATGATGCCCTTAGCAAAAGAACACAAAATCCCGAAGGACAGTTGTGTTGTCTTGATGAAGACACCAAATTCTAAAATAAGTGAAGTGTTTGGTTTTGGAACAGCAAACATAAGTACATTACATAAATCAGAGTTCATACTAAATGTTACAGGTTCTTTAAACTTTTCCCTCATGATTAAGACATTCAATTATGTTACTAAGTTGTTTGGTTCATTATAAAATCCATACAGAAAGCAGAAATGTAGAAAGAGATATACAACTCGTTTACAGAATTCAATGCTTTATTCACAAGGAGAGTCAAATGTTTCCCATACAAGCCATGAGATGTAAATAAAAAGTAAAGTACAACTAATGAAAAGAAAGATACATATGCATGAAGGATAAAGAAGATGAGTATGAGGGTGAACCCATCATTGCCTTGTATATTCTTCTTTGTGCAGAGCATATCCATGCTAGCCCCTTCATCCTCAAGTCATGGTACCTGAAAAGAAAAACAAAATCAACCATCAGTCATGAGCTCAGGGATCAAACCATATTCCTACACTATCCTACTTCGTGCATATGAATCTTATCCTAAGCAGGAGATGTATTCTACTTGAAGGAAAAATTGCATGCATGCTTTTTCACTCAGAAAGAAGAAAAGGAAAAGAAATAAAGAAGAAAAACATGGATATAAGAGAGGCCAAAAAGCCTAATTATTTTTCTAACTGTTTCTTAAGTGTGCAGGTACAGGTTACAGCCATGAAAATTTGACAAGTCATAAGTACATGCTAAGAAGAAGGAAGAGTGCAACTCAAAGTTCAGCAAACATTTTGCAAATGGAAGAGGTTAGAGCTCAGAAGAGAGAATGGAAGATAGAAGTACATTTTTCAATTTGCAAAGAAGAAGCAGAATCAGATTTCACAAGCTGAAGTTAAAAGTAAAAAGTATTATAGCTGAAACAGGATGAGAGAGAAGATTCTAGAAAAAAATTGCCAGGGATTCACCCTGTAAAATCAACATGTCATATTTTTCAACATACATATCAAATTTGTAATGAAAGGAAAATCAATATATAATTGCAAGAAAATAATTCTTTATAGCTTAAACAACTTGAAGTGAATTGAAATTCCAAGATAATCTCACAAATTTCAGCTTTTCTAAGTTGCAATTTTAAGAATAAAGTAGATATGAGAGCACAAAATTACTACAATATCAATGAAATACATTCATTCAAGCAAGGTTGTACTCATCTACAACATAAGCAGAAGCCATTATAGGTGAACAAAATCTATCTCATGATGACAGTTTGAAGTAAGCTACAGAAGACACAATGTGCATGAAAGATCATCATATAGTAGCTATACAAGAAAAGACCAGATTAAGCTACATGTCTTCATGAGCTCAACTTCTCAGAATAGAGGGGATACTTGCAAGCAAGGAACATGTCTAGTTTGAAAATATTTTGAAAGAAAGATAATTCTAGAAAAAAATGGTAGGGCTTCACCCTATAAAATCAACATTTACAACTTTTCCAACATTTATATCAAACTGAAAATCAAAGAAATGTAGTGAAAGTAACAGGTAAAGTATCTGAATCAAGGCTTGTGCCAAATAGTGACATCAAAATAGATCAAGAATTGCTTAAACTACTGCAGATATCAAAGAGTTACAGAAGAATCAAACATATAGATATAGTTTCCAGCAAAATAAAACTTTATTTTCTTTAAAATAACTATATATTGCAGTCCCAGGATGATGGCAGAACTAGTCTCTGAGTTGGAGGATTCACAAGGAACAGATAATGTGATAAGTAAAATAAATGATCAATGTCAAGCCACCTTCCATCTTTGATTGATAAAGAAAGAAAAATTCACCATTAGAAAAAATTTAGAGCTACGAAAAATAGAGATACAAGATATTCGTGAGCAGACTTGCAGACCTACAAATTCGGATAAAAGGAAATTTTCTAGTTTAATATTAAATCTAAGGTATAAATCCTAACAAGATGAATATTTCAAGACCTACAAATCACCATTTTAATGCCGAGAGAAGTAAAAATAACAAAAATGGTGGCCTCAACAAAGAACATAGAGGGTCTTTTTGAAAAAGGCTGAAATCAAAAAGAAATACTTGAAAGCGTCAAACAAAAACTTTATACTCGTAACATAGAGTTTTCCAAGATTCGAATAACAAAATATAGCTCAAAGACTCAACATTCATGGCTAAAGCTTGAGACCCTAACCACAAGAATAGAAATCAAATGGTTGAGGGTAAGCCCAGGATCACATCAGGTGCGAGGAGGAGAACAAATAAAATATTGCTAGCGATGACATTTTCTATGAAAGAGTAGCTATAAAGTCAAAGTATTAATTGAAGATCTTATTTTTTTAAAGTGGCAATTCGACCTTAAACTATAGTTCAAAACATCATTCAAGTTAGCACTTGAAGTTCATATTAGGATCAATTCAAGTAACATCTACAACTATAAAAGTCCCATGAAAAGTTATGATATCCCATATTTAAAGTATAGTTGTCTTTTCAAACAAGTGCATCAATTCAAGAAATGAGCAATGGGATGATGAACCTGAATACCCACACCTCGAAATGCACATATCTATAGTTTTGGAAAGTCAATAATCAATAAACATTGGAAAGTATTTAAACAGAATCCATAGGTTTACCTTCTCCCATAGATGTCAGTGAATCAAGATGGAACTCAGAGTCGCAAGTTCAAATTAGAGCCAAAAAAATGAGTACCTATAATGATTTTCAAGTCAAAATAACCAAGGTCGAACCAATGGATCACATGAAAATGTAAAGGAAAAATGGTTATCAGTATTTTGAAGTTGAAATGGCAAGGGCAAAGTAGCAGTGGTAATTATAAGGTCGAAACTTACCTTCCCTCATCAAATAGTATAACAGTTACACAGTCCCAAGCTCAAAGGACTTCAACAATGCCAGCCAAGGGACCAAACAGAGATCTCGAGAACAAAGAAAACCCCACAAAGCTTGAAGATCATGAAAATGGTGACAAAATCCACAACCACCTTGCTCAAAAAATGAAGATACAGATGCTTGACAACAACAGGGAACCATTTTCATAGTCGAAAACCGAGCTCGAAGTTCGCAAGAGAATGTGGCCATGACCACAATGTTTGACTTTGAAATCTTAGGGAAAATAAATTAAAAACTTCACAAGTACACAGAGCTCGAGGTTCAATATAATGGTGGAAAATACCTACAACTGCCATGCTCAAAACAAAGAAATACCCCAAATAGAGAAAAATGAGCTTCAGAATGACGAAAATTTCAAATATCACAAAGTATGCAGATGCTCAAAGGCTAAAAGGCCGAGGAATGGACTGATACGAGATTTAGAAACTTCAAGCATGGCGGCCATAATTTTTTTTTCCAGGGCTTCGTCCATGAACCCAAAAACCAAATGAAATGATCAAACTGAAGGGGATCAAGTTTTAACTCTTCACTTCAGCGTGGGTGAACTCCAACTCAATCATTATCAAGAATAGATGGCTCAATTTCTTCAAGTGCACAAATCAAAGGTCAGAGATATAGCTCTGCATTCAAAACAAACCACTTGGGCAATACGCCACCAACCAAAATCAATGCACATTTAGAAACCCTAACCACAGGTCATGGATTAATGACATCGAACCAACTAGTAGAAATATCAAGGACTCGTAACGATCATCAAATTCCAAGAAAACTCAACTAGAGTTAGGTCTTCACCGAAAAGTGTATTGAGGGGTGAGTCACCGTGGGGAAGGGGATAGCCCCTATGTCCACAAATTTTAAATCATTTGCAAATGACTTTCTAAAGTCTAAACGTTATTGCATTCTTCCAAAAAATAAATTCCAACCATCATATGCCCATGATCACCGAAAGGATGATTTTCAAAATATATGCATGTATATAATTATCAAGCCGATCAACTATATCATGACATGTCTATTAACCAAGGTTTTCGACATAAAATTTGCTAAGTCCACAAGGTGGAAAATCCAAATATAATGCAAAAGTGGTCCCAACTCTAGGGAGGAGCAGATTGATTTACACATTGTCAGTCATGTGACCACTCAGTAAAAGAAGCAAATATCAAAACATGTGCACATAGGAGGGTGGTCCCCACAAATAATTATTTTGTAAATTTTTCTAAGTGTCGCAATTATTTTCTCGACATGCAGAGAGCTGTATTTTTACATGCCTTCACAATAAGGCGACAGAGAAGATGACGAATTCACATGCTTAAAGGAGGAAGAATTGCCTAGCAAGAAAATTATATTATTAGCAAATTATTCACCCATTATTTCCTTAAAATAAGATAGTAATGTATCTAAGGCCATTAATGACTATTTTTAAACTACATGTCTAGTTTGTATTATTTTATCCCTTTATTTATTATTAAATAAAGGATAAAATTAGGATACATGGGTGAGTACAGCCTTAGGCTATTTTTAGGAAGGGTGAGAGAATTTATTTTTCTATATATTGTGTTCCGTTAAGACATAGGAGAGTAATTTTTGGATATAGGAGTACTGAAGCAATCTCTACCAATTTTTCCCTCTGTGTGTGAAGTATTTTGTGCCTTTTGAAGTTATTTTGTAGTCTTGTGTATGTTTATATTAATCTTGTGAATGAAAATTACCTGATTAACCAACTTACCCTGCTGCAAATTCAGTCTTTTATGCTTAATTTTAATGTGCATTTTAACTTATTAGTACTATTGTGAATCTCCCTCGATAATGAAGTGTTTTGCCCTTAGATATTCTACCAAAAAAATAGCTTTAATTGGTTCGTGCACCACAAAATTCTTCACAAATCAGTTGTGTATTTTACTCAGTCAAAGTTCTCATAAAAATTTGGTGTATCACCTTAGTCTTAATTATTTTATAGTCATCTTTCACCCCAGAACTCCCAGAAAGTAGTTTAGTATACACCAATAATTAACCAAACTTTTAATCCATCTGTGAGAGAGAGAGAGATCAATTTTGTAGGCTTAGAAAATATACAGCCATCTCTCTATAGGGTGCACTTTCGAGAGATAACAGCTTGTTATCCAATTCTTCCCCTCATGAAAAATTGAACAAACATGAACTTGCACATTTAGAAAATGGGGTTGATTTAGTCATGGGATCTTGCATTTAAATATTTTCCAAATAGGTTGAAGCAGTGAAGCACTTGCAAAAATTTGGGGAAACGCAGAAGCTCAAAGTCCGAAATTTCAGATTTTAGAGGTGGAACCATTTATAGGTAAGCTAGGAGAAATCCGGACACTAGCCGGAAGGAAGTCTCAAATCCTTGAAATTCAAAATTTCTGAAACCCCAAGTTTGAAATTCAGACTTTGGGCTTTCGAGGTTCGTAGGTTACATGTGCCCAAATGGATAAACTAATGCCAAAACCTTGAACCCCAAACCCGAAAACCCAAACCCCTAAATCTCAAATCCTTGAAATTCAAAACATCTAAAACCCGAAGTCCAAAATTTGACTTCAGTGCTTCTAGAGGTTCGGTGGTTTCATGTGACCAAATGGATAAACTAACACTTTGAAACCTCGAACCTGAAATCCTTAAATCCCTAAAATTAAAAATATCCAAAACCCGAATTCCTAAATTTGGACTTTGAGCTTTGAGAGGTTTCATGTGCCCAAATGGATAAACTAATCCCAAACCCCAAAAATCTAGAAACCCAAACCCCGAAATCCAAAATCCCTAATAAATGCAAAGATCCAAAACCTGAAGTCTAAATTTGTGACTTTGGGGTTTTAGAATTTTAGAACCTTGAGGCCCCAAAACATGAAAATCACAACTCGAAGTCCGAAACCCAAATTCCAAATTTTGGACTTCGGAGTTTCAGAGGTTTTGTTGAATCAAGTGGATGAACGGTAAGCTGATCTCCAAAATGGAAAGGTCCTAAGTTTTGAATTCTGAATGTTTGAAATTTTGGATTTCAGACGTTACGAGGCATTTCAGAGTCCAAAGAAATAGAGTCAACCACTCACAATTAATGTAGTATGGAACCCCAATCTTCAGATGGTCATAAATTCTTACTAGCAGCTCATATTCACACAAGATAGGACTTTTTGGAAAGCTCTCAGTGTTATCTTAATTTAAGTGGGAGTAATTTCTGCAAAATGAAGAAATACATTTCACCATTTTAGATTATGTTTCTGGGTTTTCTACCTACCAAAATGATGAGGTATGAGTTTCCTTTCTTCTCCAACAAGGAAAAGTACAAGGACGTATGGGTTTTACATTGGTTCCCATCATTATTACAGGATTTTTAATGCATTTTTGGGTGGTTGAAGCAATATTTCTAATTCTTCTCTCCCCCTTCTCCCAGTCTTCCTATATATTGTAATGAGAAGCATTGTTTTAATGTTGGATAATTTTTCTTCCCACCCTCCTTGCTTCTCTTGTCTGTAAGTGAATTTGTGGATTTAAAACCTCCCATTCAAGTTGTATTACAATTTTTTGCCTCTTTGTCATTGTAATTTTTTGTATCAAATCAGTGGAGCAATAATATAAGTCTGTGGATGATTTTCAACCCTCTCTTGTGTTCATTTCTTTCTTGTCATCTCTCATTGAAATATTGGTTAACTATGCATGGTTATTATGTTGCATATTTAATAGTCCATGTTTAATGGTGAATTAATTGGTGATAAGAAAAGGATCTTTTTGGATGTTCATCCTCTTCAAATAATATTTCACGTTCTTTTTCAACAAAGGAAATTTATTCATCATTCCATTTGGTGCATCACCTTTGTTAGTTTAGGTTTAATTTCTTGTAATCTTATTAACCTTGTCTCCTTGGAAAGATAGAGTAGGTTTTAGGATATATCCTCTACAATTTAGATGTGTGCATCAGAATAGAGGAATAGGATTCGACCTCCATCTAGCGAGCTTTCTGATTGAAAAGTTTCAACCTATTGTGTTGCAAACAATTATGGGTTTGTGATTATGCATTTACAATAGTGCCTTGGCATAACTCATCTAAATGAAAATATTTTATTCTCCTTATTCCATATCTCTAAGCCAAGACAATTTTATAACAGCCATAAATCTATCATGTCGAATCTTTTCTTTAGATCATTCTTTACTTCATCAATGATATTATCCTGGGCTCCTCTCGATTACAAGATCATCTACATAAAGAACAAGAATAACAATATTAGTACGTATTTTATTGATGTACAAGTTAGAATATGAGAGGAGATGTTTGAATCTAGTTTGTAAGATATGATCATCATTCTTAATGTACCATACCCGGTGAATGTTTTAGTCAAGATGTAAACTTGATAAATTGAAAAAACTTATGGGGATGTTTCTCATCCTTAAATCATTCTGGTTGAGTCATGTATACTTATTCCTTCATATCACCATTCAAAAATCACTTTTACATACATTTGTTGAAGCTTTCATCCTTTTTGTATTTATAGTGCACAAACAACCTTGATGGTATTTATCTTTCCAATGGGTGAAAATGTTTCTTCATAATATATACCTTCCTTTTGATAATATCCTTTTTCAACTAATCGTGATTTAAATTTATCAACCGATATTTCTTCCTTATACTTCTTGTTGAATATCCATTTTCATCTAATTGGATTCTTTCCCGTAGGTCGATCAACAAACTCCCACATAACATTTTTAATTAACGACTAGCATTCATCTTCCATAGCTTTCTTCCATTATGACCGTACAATGATTCTTCAACTGAATATTATTTGGTGTTATCAATTAGTGAGTGATTAAGGTGAGATTAACTTTATCTCTTTCTTATATTCTCATCCCAATACCTACTGAAGAATTTTGAAGTGAGTCCAAATGAGAGTCCTTAAGGGTAATTTCTACTCATTTTGGATGTGATTGCTAATGTTGTGTAGAGTTGTCCTCCAAATTCCCTAGATCAAGGAATAGTTATCGTTTTATCTCATCTTCTTTTATAGAAGAATTATTTTCATCTTTTTGTTGTGGAAGTAGCTTATGAGAAGTAGTAGGGAAGGATTCATTTTTCATTTTTGATTCCTATGATGATTAATCAAATACCACATCACACATTTAATAAATTTTATTTTTCTCTAGATCCATGAAACGATATGATTTTGAGGTCTCTTTTTACCCCAATAGTATGCATTGGAGTATTTTGGGATAAATATTCTTTCTTTTCTTTATCGGGACATGCAAGTATACAATACACCCGAACACATGAAGATGAGGTATTGATGGATTATAACTACTCCAGGATTCCTCTCGCATTATATTATTTAGTGATTTTTGGGATACGTATTATTAATATACACCATCGTTCGAACTAATTATACCCTATACGTATCCTCCAATATTGTCATGGAAATAATGCAATGAGCCATTTCCATCACTTTGTGATTGTGATGTTCTAAAACTCCATTTTGTTGATGTGTATAAGGATAATTCGAATGTTGTTTTATGTCATACTGCTTCAAGAAGGATAAAAAATCCAATGATGTGAATTCTTCCATTCATCCGAGTAGAGTAGAAAAATTCACTTATGATATTGGTTCTCAATGAGGTTCTTAAATATTTTTAAGTGTGTAAATGTGTCAATCTTATTTTTAAGGAATAACACCTAGATTTTTTTAGAGAATTCATCTAAATTTTTTTGAAAATATTGGATTTCTTGCATAGTGAAAGGTAGCATTCAAAAATATCGGTGTAAATCACATCCAAACAATCCATGGCTTGATTTAAACCTGAATTAAATCAAACTTGATGTTTCTTTTCTTAAATACAACTTTAACATATAGGGAATGATGAAAAACTTATAAGAAGGCCATATACACTACCTTTTGTGTTGATTTGGTGAAGGGAACCACTTTATAGGTACCGATAGTAGAAATTTAAAAGTGTGGTAAATTATTCCACTAAGAAAGTGAGAGAAACTTCATGGGAGGATACGAAGTCTAAGGTGAACAAGTTATCTCGCAAGAATGCTCGTCTTTATGAAATTTCCTTATTTAGTTATTATACAAAGATTTCATACAAATTTTAACTTAGAAGTCAACCTTAACCTTATGATTCAATAGATAATTGATGATAAGATATTTTTGTCGAATGGGTACATAGAGAACATTTTCATTTACAATCCTAACCTAGAATACTGAAATTTCCAATGCCTTCATTAATATACCCATTTTCATTTGCAATCGTAACTTGATCTCCTTTGGGTTTGTGGCTTAGTATGAGAAATATTTATTTTCATCATTTGATATGCTTGCTAGAACCATAATCAATCAAACAAACATTATTAAAGGGTTTAGAATTTTGGGAGAAAAGTAGAATCCTTTGATGAGTGCAATCTACATCTTCCTCTTCTTCTTCCTATGATGCATTGTTTTTTTGTTGTTACATGTGATTTATTGCTTCCATCTCCCAAGAGGGAGACATCTAATGGATTTTTGTGCCATATCGACTAGAATATTTTAGTGTACAAACATTTTAGTAGCATTCAAAATTTTCAAGAGTCTGCGTGTTTAAAATGTGAGAAAAGTATAATCCTTTGATGAGTGTAATATACATCTTCCTCTTCTTCTTCTTATGATGCATGTTTTTGGTACATGTAATTTTTTTCTTCCATATCCCAAGAGTGAGAAATCCGTGTGGATTTTTTATGCCATATCGACTAGAAGAGTTCGGTGTACAACCATTATAGTAACATTCAAAAGTTTCACGAGTCTGCATGTTTAAAATGTAACACAATTTTTTTCCTTGGTGTGTGATTTTGTCTTCCTTTTTTTTCTACACTGTGTTGTGATTTATTCTTCAAATTTCCACCATGGGGATGTGAAATCAAGCCTTTTTCTTAAAATTCATCTTAAATAAAATAAATTTCTTCCTCTTGTTAGATCCTATTTACTAGTTTTTTTGAGCAATCTTGCTTATTTAGTGATGTTATGTGTCATGAAAAATGTATGAAATTGTGAGGGGATTTCCCTCAGTGTGATCAGGATCAACATTTTATCCTAAATATTATCACCAAGTGCTACCAGCTTCACTCAAAGCTTAACTACTCATCATAGGAGTTATTAAACCTTACGTGCTAGGTGACATACGTAGTGAATGCAACATTGATGAAATATATCTTTGTTTGGTTTTATTTTTCATCGATAGTAGATAGGATGTCCCAAACGGAATTAGATTTCATTGCATCCTTGATATGTCATTGTGTTTCATCGGTGATGCTAAATATGAACAACCTAAGGGATTTTACATTTTCTTTATCGAGCTTTGTATGCTCAATAATGCCAATTAGATTGGGTACACATCGATGATGATTTCTTCAATATTCAAGTTATAGGATAGTGTGAATTTTTGTTTTGCACACATCATAGTTATGTATTTTTAGGAGTTGGGCATCGAAAAGGATATTCTTTGGTGATAATAGTATATATATACATATATGTATATATCTATGTATGTATGTATGTATGTACATACATACATACATACATATATATACATACATATATATATATATATATATATATATATATATATATATATATATATATATATATATGTATATGTATATACTGAAAAAAGAAAAAAATTTTATTTGAACCAACGCTATACCTTTACAAATATTACAATGTAATTCCTATTAAGGATGATATTTTTCCTTCAAATGGGACAAAAATTGTCAAGTGGTTAGATGTGAGTGCTTTTTTTGTCTCCTTTTGACATATTCATCATTAACATCGTATTTATCTTTGGGTTGTGTTTGCTTCTTCTTTTCTTAGTACTTAATCTTAAACATGAATCACTCAAGAAATCCTTCTTGTATTAATTTTTGAATTGGATATTACCTCATAAGCGGATTTAACTAATGCCTTGAGGTTTTGGTGTAATGGTTCATTACATTTGGTATCAAAGCGACCACCCAGGTTTGAGTCCCGACATGAGTAGCTACGCTAGCATTGCATTGTTCGCCCGAGGCTTGTATAGGGCAGGGCAGGGTCTCGCTATACGAGAACAAATCTAGCCCAGGGTCTAGGCTACAAAATTGTGGTGGGATGTTATGATCCTCATGTGTAGATTTCACTAACGCCTCATGGTTTTGGTGTAATGGTTCGTTACAAATTCCTATTAAGGATGATATTTTTCCGTCAAATGGGACAAAGAATTTTATGTGGTTAGACGCGAGTGCTTTTGTTGTATCCTTTTCACATATTCATCATTAACATCATGTTTAGCTTTTGGTTGTGTTTGCTTCTTCTTTTCTTAGTACTTAATCTTACATATTAAGAATATTATTAATAGTATCAACTGCATCTTTGGTTACAGTATTAGGATTCTTATCAACCATAATATCATACACTTTAAAGAGCTCCCTACAAAGAATCCTTAAGGTACTTCCATATATAATCGGTATGTTTTTTTCTAGTCCTCAATAATACTAAATTATATGTAGAGCTTCTCCAAAAAATTGAGAACAATATCAGTAATGTCGGCATCTTTTATAGCCTAAGGAGTCATATTAGTATCTATACCCGGATGATAGGTGGACCCTAAGGATTAGGATAAGGAGAATAAGGATACATAATGGAGAGTCCAAGAAAAACCTCTCGAATTTCCTTATCAAACTAGGGACCATGAGACGATGCACCATAACTAGTGACAAAGACTAGAGAAAGTATTGGAGAAAAAATCACAATCAATCGTCACATGAGGAAAATTTCTAGGGTAGGGGAAGGGTATGGAAGTGGAGAGGAAGAAAGAGGGGAAGAAGTAACACAATGGAAAGTTATTATTAAATCAAAGTCGAGCTAGGTAGGAGGTCGAGGAGCTAGTGGAGGTGATGGGAGGAGGTGCGGACGAAAGGAGGAGGGGGGGCCATGATGGGGATTTCATTATTTTTTAGAAAATGCGCCAAATAACCAAGGGAGGTGAATAATTTAAATAATAAAAAGATAAGACCCTAATGTAGGAGAGTACCTTCATCTTTGCGAGCTTAATTAATTAGAAAATCCAAAGAAAAAAATATAAAATTTACCAAATTTACATTTTTCCCATGGAAACATTGTGCCCAAAGGAAGTGTTGGGGCACATATATAAATTTGTACCTCCCTTCAAGTGTAAAATATATCATAATGTTATTTGTAACTATGTCTCATGGGGGAGGAAGAGAGGCACATTTGTAACCAGATGGTATTTTCTCTTTCATTACCCCCAGTTTACAATTTTTCCCATCTCATCTTTAAGAGATTGCTTGAAGTAAATATCACAAAAAAAAGAAGGATAGGGTGGTGAAAATGGAGTCCATCATAATCTAAAACGTAATCCGACCCACCTTGAATTTTCCCTTCTTCCATGATGTGAGGATACAACTAGAAACTCTAGAAGAATGTCTAGAAATCGGCTCTATGAAAGGATTAACCCCCTTCTCCTACATTATGTTCTAAACATTCAGGATATTCTGTAATTCATCACAACTAGCAGGATAAAATTTGTGGAGAGAACTCCCCATTTTGACAAAAAATAAAGTGACCAACGAGTCAAAATTAATCCCAAGGAGATTTAATAAAGGATCATTAGCTCTACTGGACCCGTCACTCACACGTTCCAAATGATGATATAACAAAGGACTTCCATAATAAAAAAATTCTTCAAAAGAGATATGATTAATATATTTTTCTCTCACACACAAGTCTCATCATATAAATAAATGGTAATGATAGTAAAATAATTTCTTTCGCCAATAATGAGTGGATAGCCATAGATATTAGCTTTCTTTGACATAAGATGAATCAAAATCTACAATGAGAATAATAAGAAACATCTCCCTAAGAGTATAAATATTTTGGGTGGTCATTTTCTAACACAGATAGTAGGTTCCTAGAAAAATTTGAAATCCATATTTGTTGACCATCAGATGACACCCTTAGGTTTGCCAAGAAAAAGAAATTCTATTTCCTTCCATATAGACATGCTTTGAAAGATTGTATTTTAGAAGTGAGATTGCGGGATGCGGATGTTATAAACTATATTTATTATATTCCAACTTGTAGGATCATTTGAATTGAAGATGAGGGCCATATTTAAGGATTCACTTTACACAATAAGTTGACTAGATCCAATTCTGAGTGCCAACTTCATCCCTTTGAGAATATTTGGGGCTTCTACTATGTGATTAGTCCCCATGCAAAAATTAACTATAGTAGCAACCAAGGGTTGACCCAAATAATCTCTGAGAATATCCCCACCACCTAAGGCTATTGTATTTCCTTTAGAATATCCATCATTATTACCTTTAATACAAACAACAGGAGGGGGGACCAAAATCTATTAGCTCTAGCTACTGCAGAGGAAGCCAAATCAAACGATATTTTAATTTTCTTCTAACAAGGGTAAATTAAATTAATTAATATTTTATAATTATACTTATTCCAGATGAATCGGTTTAAATTATCTTGAAAATAAAAAACAACTCTCATGAAAACTTTTCATGGCTATTGATTCCGATTCTTAAAGATTTTTTTACTCCTCTCTTTCCAGATATTCCATATCGTATGTAACAAGAGGATTTTCTAAGAAAGAAATGACACTGGATGATTAAATGGGGTTTTCCATTGTATAATAAAATATGAAATAGAATAGGGAAACACCAAAGAAACCCAAAACTATCCAAAAGGAGTCTCCAAATGGAATGAGAGAAAGGGAAATGAAAAGAAGGTGGGCGAAGTTTGCAAAGCACTAAGGAAGAGGACACATCGAATTAAGAGAGATAAATATATACGTTTAAGATTTTATCCTTAGAGGAATGAATCATGATAGGTGATCCCAATTTTTTTTTAATTTTCGGAACAACCTTACGGATCTATTATTGTTTCATAGGAGGGCCACAAGATGGACATTAGATAGAAAAAAGAATATTTAATCTAAAAGATTCCCAAGGGAGAGAGTTGCCAAATGTTATTATCCTGGGAGAACTTTATTTATTGTGAAGAAAGAAGTGATTTGAGGATACCAAGACACTACATCTAGATTGAGCTATAACCTTTACAAGATGATAAGGGCTAGCAAGGAACAAGTTTAGACTTGTCGATATAACCATTATTAGTTATACCACATAATCAAGTGAGATGTTGTCTCGATAAGATCCCAAAAGGAATAATAAATTAAGGGATTCTCACTAAATCACCTGTCTTTCAATAAATCAATGTGCCTTCCATTACCTAACCACCATTTAGGTCCCGACCTAGTAGGGATTCAGATAACTATTGAATTCTAAATAGTAGAGTCACTTAGAATATCAAGAGAGAATAATTCTTCTTGATAAGAAATATATTTAGATATAAACAAGTGTGTCCATGGGGATTTACTTTTAGAAGAAATATCCCAACAAGCTTAGATAACATAGCTATTTTCATTTATGATACTCTTGAAGCCCAATACCCCCTAGAGCCGTAGGATTACACCACGTTATAAGAAAACAAATGAATCCTTTTACGATCTTATAATACATACCATAGAACAATTTTCATATTTTTTTAACGTGAGAAGCAATCAAGGGATGAATTTTGAGCATGATGTAAAACATATAGGAAGGATTTGAAGATTTATTTTAACTAGTTGAAGATTACCAACTTAAATGAGTAGAGAACCTTTCCAATCAATAAGATTCTTCTCAAATATTTCAATAACGGGGTTCTAGAGATTTTTAATTTGAATTCTTTTAAAATTAGGGAGCCCTAAGTAAGATGCTTTGAAAGATCCATAATTTTGCATCCAAAGATGGCATCAATCTTTCTTTCTCTACTAGGGGAGTATTCATAAAAGCAATACTACTCTTGGTGAAATTAATAAGTTGTTTGGAGGAAGATTGATAGTATTCTAGGAGTCTTTTAAAAATTCTAGCCTCCACCACCAAAGCTACACCGAACATAAGAGTATCATCTATGAATTAATTATGGGTAGCTACAAGAAATTTAGAGGTAATGGTAATACCGGATATAGAATTAGATATTTTAGCATGACTAGTTCTCTATTAAGAGTGTCAACCATGAGAATAAATAAGAAAGGTGATAAAGGGTCACCTTGTCTAAATCCCTTGATATTGTAAAAGTAACCAATTGGAAAACCATTCATTAAAATAAATAAGTGATGACATGAGATGTAACTATGGATCCAAGAGTAACACTTATCACAGAATCTAAACATTCTAAGAAATTTTAGAAGAAAATTCCAACTCACTCGATCAAAGGCCTTCTACATGTCAAGTTTAAGGACCATTCCTACCACTTTGGTATGAAAAGTTGTATGTATGGCTTCATGAACTACGATCACCCCATCTTGAATCATCCGTCCTCTAATGAAATAATTCTTCTATTATGATATTAATCTTTTAATTTAAGGTTTTAACCTTGTGGAAAGTAATTTAGTGATGATATTGTAGGAAGTGTTGTAGATACTTACAGTCAGTAGTTTGAAACCAATTTATATCC
This sequence comes from Taxus wallichiana var. yunnanensis, assembly GCA_018340775.1. Taxonomy (NCBI): domain Eukaryota; kingdom Viridiplantae; phylum Streptophyta; class Pinopsida; order Cupressales; family Taxaceae; genus Taxus; species Taxus wallichiana. Next base: position 257,690,804 of record CM031240.1, read on the forward strand.
CGAGGACTTAGGAGCTAGAGAAAGAAAAGTATTGTTCCATTCCTTTACAAGGAAATCATTAGTTTGGAACTCGGAGATAACATCAAGTAGATCAAACTTAATAATATGCCAATAATATTGAAATAAAGTTATAGGAAATTCCTCCATCGAAGATTCTTATCTTCCTTCATTTCAAATATTGTTCTCGAACTTCTTCCATAGAAAAAGGTTGAGTGATCTAAATATTAATGACATTAGAAATCAACTTAGAAATATGTTGCAAAATTTCAAGGCTATTTCCATCACAATGAGTATCCTCTTCTTATAGCATACTAGAATAGAAAATGATCAAGTCAGCTACAATAGAATCCTTAGTATTCGAATACCTTTGATCAACCATCATAAGATCCTTAATCTTATCTCTACTTTTATACTTAGTTTATGTAACATGAAATAATTTAGTATTACGATATCCCTATTGTAACTAGATTACTCTTGATATTTACCTCCATTAAATATCTTCCTCGGTAAGTTTTGCTAAAGTCACCAAGTTGTGATAACTCTTGCTTGTGCAAAGAGGGAGTGTTACCGCTTCATTCGGTGATAGCGAGTTTAGAGATTTCTTTTGATATAGTCATTCCTTCCTTCTAACTAATGTCACCAAAGATATTTAATTTCCATGCTTTGAGTTATTTTTTTACATAACTGATCTTTTTATAGAATCTATATGTGTGAGCCCTAAAAGTCAGCCTTCCACTATTCCTTAATATGATTGTCTAATATGTAATTTTGAAGCCAAGATAACTCACATATAAAATGAAGATTTTTAGATTTTTAAAATGAGATGAATTTATAAGTAATGGGAAATGATCAGATTTAACCTTAGGAAGGGCCATCAGCATAAAATCATCAAAATGATGAATCCAATCCATAGATCCAATCATTCTATCTAGTCGTATTTGTATATGATTTCCCCAAGCCTTCTATCTAAAAAAAAGTAAAGGAAGCTCCATGAAGATCAAATTCAATGAAATCACCTTTTTAAGAAAGTCATCAAGAGAATCTAGGATACTATCATTGGCACTTGCCCCACCTATTTTCCTAAACAAAAAGAGGAGTATTGAAATCTTCAACAATTATCCATGGTAAATGTCTACAGATTGACAGGAATTCCGATAGCTCTTTCTCAATATTTTCTGCATGAATTTAAAAGTTAGGAGCATAGAGATTCATAACAATCCAACCGAGACTTGATTCAATTTCTTGAAAGAAAAATTTCAGAAAATGTGGAGTTTTGACGATGCATTCTCTGAAAAGAACTTTAGGATTCCAAAAATTGCATATGTAACCTAAGTTACTAGTAGAAATATGAGAAGAAAAGGAAACATAGGGCCATATCCTAGGACAAATGTCATCCTTTTTAAGCTTAGTTTCCTGTAACATCATGATGTTTGGAGAGTGTTTTATTTTGAATTATTTGAGGACTCTTTTTTTGGGGGGAGAATTTAGACCCCTAATATTCCATGAGATAATCTTCATTTTCTGGATTTGGATTCCCCCCCACACTGCATGGTGAGAGTTCTCTAGGTTCCTTGTGCAATATTTTGAGAAGCTTCTTGTTGAATCTTGGATTGAGAGTTGAGTATTTCAGGGACCTTTTACTCGTCACCCATGTCCACGAAATTTTTACAAATTGCTTCTAGTTTTGTGAGATGGGATCAGATTTTTAGACACATAGGTCAAGGAGAGGGTGAGGGAGATATCTCTTAGAAAGAATGAAAAATAGAAGAGAGGATAGGGACTGAAGAAATAAATTCCTCTGAAGCAGACATGGGGGGATTTCAATATTTAAAAATGATTCTTGAAGCATTTGAAGCAAGGGGGAGGTTTGGGGAGTGGTGAATGAAGATGGATTCTCTATTGGTGGTAAAGAAGTATGATCCGCCAAATAGGTTGAAGTTATAACATCGAGGTTTTTTCCAAGGGACTCGGAGATTTAGGTATCATGAAATAAGGAGGAGGATTTGGTACTAATAGTTGTCTGCGGGATGTTAAAAAGGGTTGTCGAGGGTGGAGGTTGTTGAGAACCAAACATCTATAAATGGATTTCACCATCCTCTAGCGAGAGAAAAAGGGGTTGGAGGTGCTAACATCCCTATAAATCTTAGGAATGAATTTAAATTTTATCTTCGGTGTACACATTTATTCCTTGGGTCTCTGGGATGGCTTTGATGGCCATACCGGGGCCTTGTGACTGTCTTATTGCAAAATAAGAAAGCCTCAAGTATGTATTCGCATTCATTTGGCTACACCCATATACCCAATTATGAGTACAAATCATTGGATTTGGGAAAAGGAATGTTAATATCAGCGTTAACACATAATATTTGGTGAATAAATATATAACCCATTGTAGTGGCTTGATCGATAGCAATAAGAGTACCTGCAGATAGAGCAATAATCTTTAATCACTTCACTTGCCAAAAATTTAGAGGGAGGATGGGAAGGGGAACCCAGATTGGGGCTTGGTTCATTGTTTTAGTAGATGATTGAATCTAATAAACTAATTTCGAGGTAGAAAATTCTTATGGCAAAAAACCATGGCCCACCTAGAAGCACCCACACAAAATCTTCCTTATGGCCGAAGGTTAAAAGAATAAAACCAATAGGCAACACAAAAATCTCAAAATGACCATAAGGGATCCATTTAATACATACCCATTTTATTATATCCTCTAGAGGGGATGGGCGTCCATAATTTTTACTATCATCAAAAATTCCCTTGAAGCAAGGACAACATCGATAATCTATGCAGGGGATCTACAGAGAAAGATTCCCATCAAGAATATTTGGTTGTAGCTTCACAAAATGGGAATATTTTGGAGACACGTGAAGTCACATTTATCCAGGACCCATATGGAGCATGTGGAAGAGAAATTTCGGATACATCTAGAGGTTGGTTAAATGGTGGTCCCAATAGATCCAACATTAACACAGGGACACTAGACGTAGTTGAAATTTAAAAAATTGCATATTAGTAATGTACTAACATTTTTGACAATGAATGCTTCATTTATTATTCATAGATCAAAATATATTTATTTATACAATATTATACTAATTATTCATAACAGTGTGTGTGAAGCTAGAAGGTGGGAGAAATGTATGGATGACATTGTGATAATTATGTGTAGACGAAGTATAATGTGGACTTAGACTAACAACCTCCTCCATATTTTGTACACTTATCGTCATTTGTAAAAATAGGTTTTAGCATGGCTTTGAAGTCTTCCCGAACACTTCAATGTCCTCGCATGAGATAACTTCGAGTTGATTATTATATATTTAAAGTTATATATTAGAGCTCGGAGATGAATACTAGATTTAGTGTGAAGTGACCATAAATCCGGGGTGACATCATTATCTATTTTTTGAATTCAATATAAAAATATATATTTCTACAAAAAAATTATTAATTATAAAATATAGAAGAATATATATTCATTTTGATTCTCAAAAGTAAAATAAGATAGTCAAATTGTTAGTTGAAGTTAGATAATATTTTTCCATATTTTGTTGAGATTAATACTTTTTGGATTGAAATATTAATTGATAAATATGTATTCCTTAAAATAAGTAGGTTGTTGAAATCATGGAGTTATCAATGCAACCTCCCACACCAAAGAATTTAATCTCAATTTTTCTAATCAATTCATTCTAAGATTTCGTTCAATCCATTTTCAAATAATGTAGATTAAACTCTTCTTACGAGGAATAAGTTGACCGCTCATCCCAAGGAAGACAGATCTATATATTCATGTTTATCTTTCCATTTTTAAATATCTTTATGATTGTCTTTTAATTTTCTCATGTAATTATTGTTTTTTGTACAATTTTTGTAAACCTATAGGTGTATTCTATATTTTTCCTTTCTTTCCAATTCAGCAATTTATTTTTCTTGCAAGTTTTATTTCCATTCCTGCAATGTGGGTTTACATATTACGTAATGTGGGTTTAATTTTTGTGTAATGTGTGTTTCAATTTAATGAAAGTGTGCTCTTTAATTCATGCACGTGTGTTTCAATTCCTTCAAGCATTTTTGAATTAGGTAATGATTTGGTATAAAGGAGCATTACTCAATATATATTTCTCCTTTTACATGTTTCCTTCCAACACCAACCCCGGATTGAAATTAGTAATGTTGAGGATTGATGAAACTCATCGGGAAGATAGACTAGCTAGTGATTTTGAAACAACATGCATTAAATAATTTCACTCTAGATTTCAAATTTAGTGATAAGGTTCTTATCTTGAAGTTTGAGGATAATTATGGAAAGGCATGTGACATTTCTTATTTTAAAATATGCCACATAGTAGTACATGAGACGTTTGATCACCATCCTGTTTGAAAAAAATAATTGTAATATTTTCCCCATGCACCTTCAAACCCCTTCCATTAAGTGTAACATCTTGGGGGTAATGATCCCGATGGATGCATAGTTGGTTTGATTTTTAGTCACACCTCAATCACATGAACATCACTTGTGTGGCTAACTCAAATCCTTGTAATTTTAATTTACTTCTTGGCACCCACTTATCATGACATTTACGTCAATAGTAACAAGACCAATGTAGTAAAGGAGTCTACAGAGAAAGAGGTTTCACATCAAATTTCGTTCTTGAGAAAATGCAAGGGGAGTTCAAATTTTATTTAGGTAATTATTTTGGGGTTCTAGATGTTAATGGAGTTGATGCTATTCCTTCATAGTTCCTTTTACGAAAATAAATGAAAAATAATAATTGCTCCCAAACCTTGTGAAGGTGGAATATTTTTAAGGTTGACTGAGCTCAATCGTAAACACAATAGACATATACTATAGTATGCTTATCTCAAGAACTGAAGCACAATATTATTATATCATGTTGTGAGTGTTTGGTTTAATTACAAATGTACATTTGTTAATATATTGATTTTTTCTAATAAAAATGTACATAATGAATTTTTGAGATTAAGTGACTTACTCTTTTCACTCGGTGGTTTAGTTGGAATTGTCCATAATAATTAATAAGATATGTATTTCACTCTTTTCATTTAGGTTGTCATATAATATCAACTTATTTTTACCTTTTACTATTCTTATGTGATAAATCATGTTTTGGTAGTAAGTCAATCTAAAGTATTTCATGTCATAATATCGTTAGGTGTAACACTTTTATGGTTGCAACATCAACATAATGGCATCCCAACTCTCCCTCCCCGTTGAACTAATTTCAAAAATATTTATACATTTTTAATGTTTTAAGAGTGATAGTTTTTATGGATTTATAGTTGTTAAACTGCTATATTAATATAATTTTTGTATTCTCGTGTTTAATTAACATTGATTCCTAAAGATATCATGAATGTCCTACTTAATTTCATTTCAAGTTGATATCATGTATTAATCAATAACATTAAGCATTACTTAAACATTTTTGGTAGATTTTGTTACCGGTTTTCAATTTTCCATGTTCTAGTGATCCTCTGTCGGCATGTCTATTGTGCTTAATATGTTATCTTAGCTAGTTATATTCCATATTTTAGTTTTATGTCAATTGTAACCGATTGGTAGGTTATGTGACATTCGGTTTGAGTTATAACTATATTCCTCTCCTCAAGAACCATCCTTTCTATATATATAATATTATGTTTTACATTTAATAATATATTAACAAACATTGGATATTCTCTATTTATTATTTGTATCTCGAGCAAGGAAGATTTATCGAGCCATGGTAAAATAGTTATTCATCATACATAGTAGTGATAGTGACCAACTTGGCAATCGAGAAACTCTTGAAATTTGGAGACTTACTTATGTGAAGGAGGAAGCTCTTATTTAGACGCAAACCTATGAGCAATAAATGTGTCCATCATTGCTACATGGATAAAGTGACCAACATTTACTACTGAAATATTATTTTCTTGTTTGTTATATACTCTTTGAGGAATAAACCTCATGGAAAATCTATTTGGCATGGATTTTGGCTTCTTGTTGTCTACTTTGGGTTAGGGAGAAACTATGTTTCGGCATTTTGTTTCTCTAATTTGGTATATTTGTTCAAAAAAATTAATGCCAAGTGCAACTAGTAAGGAAAAGAAATAACCAAAAACACAAATAAAACACACACACACACAAAATATATATATATATATATATATATATATATATATATATATATATATTCGATAAATATATATATATATTCGAGAAAATTCATACAAACATAGAGATGTTGCTTTATTTTCCAAATTTTTCTCTTCTTGTTTCCAAATATCTATTTCTTTTCCTTATAAAAAAATTCTCTTTCTCGATCTACGAGATCTATTATCTTCCTTCCATGTATTCTTCTTTCTATCTCGTATTTTCCTCTGTTTCTTTTGCATTATGTCATTGCACACTATTTTTCCCTCTCTCTCCTTTTCTTCCTTTTCCCCTTCGAACTACGACTATTCTCTCTTCTTTATATTTTATCTTTGAGAGTTTTTTATATGTTGCCGCATATATTTTATATACCTCGTTTACAATTTTATATAATTTAAAACATTTTTGTATATATAAAAATATATACTCCTTTTCTTTTTCTCTTTGAAAACATGCCAAATTTATATATATAGATATATATATATATATATATATATATATATATATATATATTAATGAGAATATATATATTAACATATATGTTATAATATATTTTTGCCCACATTAAAAATATGGCTAACTATTACAAAATGGACTGGAATATTTATACAAAATAATTAATCTTGGGAATCTCACATCCTTGGGAGGAAAAATAGAGACGGGCTCATGGAATACTTCCACATAGCATAAACGTTGGTAGGGTTTTGAAATATATTTAAATGAAAAAATACTAAATGTCATTTTGTGATGGTTGAGGAAACAACAAAATAGATTTAAAATGGGAGGGCTCAAGATTATGGACCACAATAAATAATTCTAACACCCCCCCTTAATCTTGAGCCAAAAAAAAAAATCTCTGGTGCTAGGCGGTCCATTTTTTATGCCCAAAATTTCTCTCAAATGCTCAAACCTTTCCTTTGATAGATGTTTGGTAAAAATTTCAGCTAGATGCTACTCTAACATGTAAAATTTTATTTGAATTTATCCTTTCTCAAGAAATTCATGGATTAAGTGATACCTGATTGAAATATGCTTGAATTTTTCCATTAAAAACTGATTTTTAGACAATTCTATAGATGACATATTGTCACAATAAATCACAGAAAATCCTTGTTTCTATTCGTGAAAATATGAGAGGATTATTTTTAACTAAACCATTTGACAAGCAGTTGATTTTAATTCAATATAATCTACTTCTATAGTAGACAAAGAAACTAGAAATTGTTTCTTCGAAGCCCATGATATAGCTCCTAAGAAAACATTGAACACATATCCAGATGTAATCTTTCTATAATGTAGACTACCTACCCAATCATTTTCTATATATCAAACTAATTGAAAATCTTTATTAGCAACATATAAAATTCCATAATTTCTTGTTCCATTAACATACCTCAATATTTGTTTTCCTAGTTGTTAATGATCCTCTTTTGGAGTCTCCATAGATCTAGAAATTAAGCTAATTGCATAGACAATTCTTGGTCTAGTTGCAGTTAAATACATCAAGCTTCCTAGCATAGTTTTGTACCTTGTAGTATCCACATTTCTGCTCCAATCATCTTTGGTTTATTTCAAACTTAATTAAGTTGGTGTAGATGTTGGTTTGTTGTCTAGTATTCTAAATCTTTGCAATAGTTTTTTTCCATAATTTTCTTGAGAACAAAAATATGCCCCGCTCTATTTTTTTGAATTCAATTCCAATAAAATACTTGAACAATCCCAAATAAGTCATCTCAAATTCTTTCTTCATGAATGATTAAAATTCATCAATTGCCTTTTTTGAATTTCCAGTAAAAATTAAATCATCTACATAGAAAAAAACTATTACAATCTCACCTTTTTTTGCTTTTATGTAGAGTGTAGGCTCACTAGTTATTTTTCTAAAGAAATTACTTGTCAAATAGGAATCTATCATTCTATACCAATCTCTTTTTGCTTGTTTCAAACCATACAAAGATCTTTTCAACTTGTACACATACACATTCCCTTGAATTTCATAACCAGGTTGCTAGTCCAAATACACATCTTCTTCTAGAAATTCATTCATAAAATCTGATTTTTACAAACATTTGATGGAATTTGCAATTTTGATGAGAAGCTATGGGAATAATTTTTCTCACAGTTTCTATCCTTGCTACTGGAGAAAATGTCTCATTATAATCATGTCCAAGATTTTTTTATAGCGTATGATGACTAATCTTGTCTTACGTCTTTCAATTTCACCTTTAGGATTAGTCTTTGTTTTCTAAACCCACATTTGCAATGACTTGTTTTCCTTCGAGAAGATCTACTAGATCAAATATTTGATTATTTTATATTGCATGCATGTTTTCATCCATTTCTTCACACCATTTATTTTCTTTAATTAATTCTTCAAAATAAACGGGATCAATTTCTAAAAATAAAGAATAATTAATCATTTCATAATTATTTTATTCATACCTTAACTGATCATAGATCTTGTGTATATTCCACATTCTTCCTTGTTCTGCTACAATGAGTCGATGATGATGAATATGCTTCATCATCTGGTGCTTGCATGGTTTGTTGGTTGCTGCCATTAGAATATTCACCCCTTTATGAAATCGGTGTCCAACTCGGGTACATTTTTTCTCTTCCTTCTACTTGTTCGGAATAATGATATGTGCATTTAAATTTGTTTGTATCTTACCCACTAATTGTGCATCTTCCAAAGATGCTTCATGAATTACTTAAACATCTATGTTGATTATCATCTCCTTAGTAATTGGATTATATAATCTGTAAGCTTTTGATTGCTCACTATACCCAATAAAAATGCACTTCTCTCCTCTATTATCCCATTTTGTTCTTTTCATATTTGGCACAATTCCATAGGCCACATATCAAAAAAATATCAAGTGTTCGACACTTTATTTTATTCCACTCCACACTTCATGAGCTATTTTTTCCTCACACTCTTCATAGGACATCTATTCAACAGAGATATATTGTTATCTCAACTATTTACGCCTAGAATTCATTGGAAAATTCTATTGTTGTTAGAACACTTCTTGGCATTTCTTGAATAGTTATATTTTTCCTCTAAAATACACCATTATATTAAGGTTTATACCTAGTTGTGAACTATTTCTTGATCCCATGTTGTATAAAAATATTAAAATATCATTTGATATATACTCTTCCCCACTATTAGTTCTTAATGTCCTTATATAATGGCCACTACGTTTCTTAACCATTTCCTTTAAATGTTTGAATACCTCAAATGTTTATTCTTTAATTTTACTATAAATAAATATATGTCCTTCCATTTAAGTCATAAATAAAGATAATGAAATATATACTTTTAGACATGGAGTGATTTTTCATTGGACCGTCTGAATGTATAAGCTAATGAGGTGAGCTTGATCTCTATGATTTACCTGAGGGAAAATCATTTCTATTTTCTTCCCCAATATGTATGCCTCACAAACCTTGTCTAGCTATTAAATAGGAGGAAATCCTTTAATAATTTTATTTTTATAAAGAACATTCTATCCACAAATACTCAAATGCACATACCCGAGATGCCGGAGAGTTTATTGATCAATGGCTATTATTTTGAAAGTTACTACACCTGTTACACTTTGCATACTTAAATGGAACATTCTATTTTGGGTCATATGTATTGTTGTAGTAAGCTTTGTTGCTTCCACATTTATAATATAAAACACAATCTCCATTCTCAAAATTCACCTTATAACCAATTTGGGAAAGTTGCCTAATATTGAGAAGATTATACTTCAACCATGGAAGAAATAAAACATTATGTACATGCTTCTTGTATCCTTGCTTAGTGAGAATGGATATAATGCCTTTACCCACCATAGTAACCTTATTGTATGTTCCCATATTCACTTTAGATAAGATAGATTCATTTATATTAATGAACACCTCCTTCTTTTGACACATGTAGTTCTTTGTAAGCACTATCTAAGTACCATACTTGATTTTTTCCTTACTCAGCTACATTCCAAGTAAAAAAACAGCTCCACCCATTTCCTTCTTCTCTGGTTCAACTTCTTTTGCATTAGAGAATCTTGCATTATGATTATGATTTCTCAAATAATATTATTTATTTTTGCATTCACTTGCATAATGCCCAAAATTCTTACAATAATAACATTACACATTTTATTTATCATACCATTCTTAAGAACCACCTCTGGAAGTGTTGTTGCTCCTTCCCCTTCCTCTAGCTGTTGATAGTGGTTGTGACTTCCACCTTATTTCTAGTTATTATATATTCCTCTTCCTCTATTGTATGTTCCTCTCCCCTTGCCTCTAACATTAGAATTTTTCTTGAAGTCTTGTTAATTGGATGGTCTTGATGATCTATTCATCCTTTGTTCATGGGTTTATAGATAAATCATCAACTCATCAACATTTATTTGTTTAAACTCCATAGAATCTTCTATGGCTACCATAACTGGGTCAAACATGAGTAGAAGGATTACTGAATACCTTCTTTTTTATTCTATGATCTTGAAACACATCAGCATTTTTCCTCATCTTATTCACAAGATTCATATTCCTTGTAAATAATTCATTTATAGACTCTGAGTATTTGATGAGAAGAGTTTAAAACTATCTCCTTAGCATCGATGTCTTACAACTTTTCATTTATCACTTCCTTGACATGCATTTTGTATGGTATTCTATGTTTTCTGGAAGTTTGTAGCTACTTCTATCCTTTGGAATGAATTTATTCCTGTATTATAGATGTAGCTTAAAGATTTTGCTTCCTTTTTCTATTAACCTTCAAAGCATTCTTTTTGCTTGTGTTAATGCATTAAATGTAGATTATTCTACTACCTCTATATAGCCTCCATCCACTAGTTCCCATACCTATTAAGAGGAGGTAAAAGTCTTCATTTAATGCACCAAATGCCATATTTATTCCCATCAAATAGTGGGAGTTGTTGCCAAGAGTTGCTTTGTTACTAGAAGCCATCACAAATAAACCTAGAAAATTAAACCCAAAACCATGAGTTATTGAGCTTTTTGTTTGCTCGATATCGATCGTTGGAAAAATTTAGTGCTAAGTGCAACCAAGAAGGGAAAGAAATAATCGAAACACAAATAAAACACATACAAAATAAATATATAATGATTAGTTCTAAAAACTTCATACAAACATAGAGTAGTTGTTCTATTTTCCAAATTCTTCTCTTCTTGTTTCCAAATCTCCATTTCTTTTCCTTAAAATAATGTATTTCTCAAGATGTTTCTCTATTATCTTCATTCTCTCTATTCTTCTTTCCCTCTATATTTACCTTTATCTCTTTTTCACTTTGTTGTTTCCCACTATTTTCCCTCTCTCTCTTTCTTCCTTTTCTCCTTCGAGTTGTTGCTCTTCTCTCTTCTCTATATTTTATGATGAGAGTGCTTTTATATGTTGTATATATTCTATATACCTCCTTTACAATTTTATATAACTTTAAATTTTTTTGTATATATAATAATATATACTCCTTTTCTTTTCAGCTTTAAACATGCCCAAATATATATATATATATATATATATATATATATATATATATATATATATATATATATATATATATATATATATATATATTTGGGCCCACATTAAAAAAATGTCCAACCAATAAAAAATTGAATTGAAACATTTATGAAAAATAATTAATCCCGAGACTCTCACATCAATGGGAGAAAAATAAAGAGTGACTCACGGAAGGATTCCATGTGGCATAAACATTGGTAGGGGCTTGAAAAATATTTCAATAAAAAAATATTAAATGCTAGTCTACTCTAGTTGAGGGACTTGAAAAATAGGTTTAAAACAAAGAGGGGCTCAAGATTACAACTGCGAAATAAATAACAGTCTTGTGCAACATGAAAAAGAAGAAACCAGACCATTTTTATTCTTTACATCATAGAATTGTTTTAGTGCATCTATTCTACCATTTATTGAGAAGAAATTTTGCATTAGAAAAGCAAGAAGAAGTGTGTTTGGTGACCTTCCGTTGTTGGATAATATGTTCTTGTGTATGAGATATGTACAACATGGAAATATGTATTTACTATCACTAGAGCATGACAAATCTCTATTTTAATGTAGAATGAATGTGAGAACATGCAAAATTGGTTTACGATATTGGCACATACCTAAAAGTATGATTGTTTTCTCCATATAAACCATGTCCAGGACCAAAATTTATTCTCCTTGTTACTTAGTTATTTCAAGGTTCAATTTATGAATTCTAGAAGATGAAGATGCACACAATTATCCAATTTAAGGCGATATAGGAAATAAATACTTGAAAAATGGTACGTTCCTCTAACAAATATGAGTAAACAAAGTATGACAAGGATGATGAAAAATCCTTCATTATGATCACACTCAACATCTCTGACAAGGTTCAACCACATGTACCAGATGCGATGAAATCAAAGGAGTCCAAGAATGATATTTATTCCATATATGAGTTGAAAAATATGATGAAGATCCTCCATCTCTAGTCAAATATTCATACCCTTAATATGAACGATAGCGAGAAATTAGAGGAATTTTTATGTCATGTGGAAAAAATATGAGTATAGCTTATATTACTTCGGGAGAAGGTAGAATACAAACTACTTGTACCTATCACATTGATAACTCTTCCTCCCCATCTCGGGACGTTTTTCACAATATTGAGCATCACAAATAAAAGAGGTGACTTTTGCATAACTAGTTAATTTTCTCTTGTAAGAAGAATCCATCAAGAATATACATGATTAATTTGATGAAATGGCATTCATATCACGATGGTGGAAGATGCAGTAGTATCACTAGGGAAAAGAAAAGAATAACTCACAATAACAACCCTACAAGGAAACACTACAACAAAAGTCTCCCAATGTGAATCAATGGTTTCATATCTACATAATGAATATGCATGACACTGCTTAGCTATTGGTATAATGGCCTCTCACAATATAATGTTGGGGAAGAGAGTAAATATATTCATATTGATTCAAATAAATATTGATGATGTCCAGACCACAAGAAATAGAAAGGACATGTCATGTCCCAAAAAGATGATTATTTAAAAGAGGAAGTACCGAGAATCAACAAATTGTGGGACACACCAAAAATGTTTTCTAGTCTCCCAAACTTTGCATCCATTTGAAAATGTTTGGTTGATTCACTCTACCACCAACAAGCACATGACCTACAATAGGAATATTTTTTATTCATTAAATCATAAAGCCACTAGATATCTAGTTCAAATTATAGACAACAATGAGTATGTTACGTAGGGAATAAAGTATGTATATCTCTCATCTCTTCAATCATCAACTCAAGGTGGATTTCATGGTCCATAAATTCATACAATTATATTTTAGCTCACAAGAATGTATGATACTTGATGGAGTTTTTTTGAAGAATCATTTATTTTCATTAGATGTAGTTTTATCCTATGTAGTTTCTCTATCTACCTCAACGATGGCGTCTACTACGGTATGACATTATTGATATAGGAACCTTTCTATCGGCTACCTCTATAAACTTAGTGCTAAGGATATGGTAGATAGAATTCCTCCACTCTCCCATTCATTTCCTATTCATTATGGATGTCAAGAACTATATTGAGGTCACCATATTTATTTTTTAGGACCATGTCATACTTCCTTAAAGGGATTTTAGTACTTCTATTTGTTGATTTATGACTAGTCTCATGAAGACATGAGTGTTCTTTCTCTAGAAGAAGCATGAAATATTTCCTACTTTTTAGATGTTATATCACAAAGTTGTTCATTAGACCAGGTAACTCCTTCTCCTCTACTCGGATCTTGGTGGAATTCACATCGATAAATTCTTGGAATTTGTGAAGGCTCACGGCATCAAACATTACTTGACCACCTCTATACACCCCAAAATAATGGCATTGCAAAAATTTGCAATACAACTATTATGGAGATGGCTCATTGCATGATTTCCAATGCCAAGTTGGAGAAAATATTTTGGGCTGAAGCAATCCGGACATAACTGAATATATTCTATGTTGGGAATCTAAAGATCATGCAAGACAAGAAATCATAATAGGTATGGATTAATACCAAGAATTTTATCTCCAATCTGATAGTGTTTGGTTTTACAACATATATGTATGTACCAATCAAGAACATGAAGGGGATCGATTTAAAGATAGTCCAATGTATATTTTTGGGGTACAATACTACCTTAAAGTAATGTCGTCTCATGGATCTTGAGACACAAAAGATATATGAGAGTCAATATATGGTTTAAGAAGAGTCATTATTTGAATCATTCCAACACAAATAATACTCGATACCAACCTCCTCTCATATATTTCTCTCACAATCAACTGATGATCATGAATATTCTTAACACAAGAAAGATGAGTGGGAAAGAGAAATTTTTGTTTATCTTGGTCACCGATTAAATAATTCTTCACATCTACAACAACATCAAAGTATGAAATGGGTCCAAAGCACCTTGAAGGACTACCAACTGAACTCTCTCCCGAGATACATCATCGGGAATCACAATGAGAAGGAAAATGAAAAATGAGGTAAATCTCACACTCGTAAGTTCGGTGGTTGATAACATTGAACCTAATATAGTTCGATAAGTGCTTAGCAAAATAGAGTAGAAGTAGTTTATGGATGTTGAATATGAATCCCTCGTTCATAATCATACATGGGAACTTATCAATTGAACTACATGAAATAATATTTTAAGTGCAAATGGATTTTCAAAATAAAATTTAATGCGAGATAGCTCTTTCGACAAGTACAAAAAGGCTAGTTGTAAAGGGATATGCCTAGCAAGAAGTAATTAACTACAAGAATACCTTTATACTCACTGAAAATATCAAAACCATAAGAAATTTTTGTGCACCGATAGTACAAACATGATGAAATCTTCAACAAATGGACATAAAAAGTTCTTTCTTGAATGTCGATGTTAAACAAGAGGTATACATGACCCAGCCTAAAGTATTTATTGATGAGAAGCATCCTAAAAATTTATGTCATCTAGTTAAGTCTATTTGTGGACTTAAACAAGTACCCATGCCATCATACATTAAAAAAGATGATCACCTATTGTAGCATGGAATCAAATGTAGCCCGTTATATTCAAATTTGTTTATAAAAAATATAGGCACAAAGATTTTCAATTTGGTTTTGTATGTGGATGATCTTGTGATCATAAAAAGTTTAGAAAATATCATCGAAGATGTTAAGAGTGACATGAAGAAATCCTTTGACATGACGAATTTAGGACTACTTCACTATTTTATTAGCTTGTAGATATGGAAAAGGAAGCATCACATTTTTATCTCCTACATGAAATATGCCAAGACACTCCTGAAAAATTATGGGATTTCTAATTGTAGACCTATGTCCACTGAAATGGAAAAAGGTTTGTAACTTTCTATATTTTGTGATTCACCTCAAGTAGATGCTACTAACTACAAGTAACTTGTTGGGAATCTAATTTACTTGACTTATCTTGGAGTAGACCTATGCTTGTTGTCATCTATCATTACAGATTCACTAAGAAGCCAAAAATGTCAATAGATAGTAATGAAGCATGTTTTGAATTATTTCTAATGTACAATCGATTATGGTTTGGAATATTGAAAGAAATCCTAGTTATTCTTTCCAAGATATACCAACTCGACTATGTTGGATCTGTTGATGACGTGAAATCAGCTACACAATATTTTTTCTTCTTGGATATGTACCTATCTCGTGGATTAGCAAGAATAAAACTCTTGTTTTTCTCTCGTCCATTGAAGAAGACTATCGTGCCGCACGAGGAGCCTGTGTGTGAAATAATTTGGTTACGTCACATTATGGATGATATGTGCATTCCTAAAGATAATTCACTCATCATTCATTGCGACAATTAGGGTGTGTTGAAACTTGTGAAGAATGTAATTTTCCATGAAAGAACAATTGAGGTTGAATGTCATTACATTCGAATACAATTCTTTAAACACCACATCTAGCTCCAGTACTACACAACAAATTCTAAGGTAGTAGATGTACTCACCAAGTCTCTTGGAAAGGTGAAATTTGAGCTTCTTTTTAGGTACATTTGTAAACACAATGTAATAAGGGGGAAATGTTAACTAAGATAATTATATTGCATTGCTTAGTTTTATGTCGATTGTAACTGACTAATAGGTTACATTCCATTCAACTTAGGTTTAATTGTTTTCCTCTCTTCCATAACAATCCTTTCCACATGTATATAAAAATCTGTTTTACATTGAATAATATATCAATGAAAGTCTCCAAATCCCATAGAACCACCGACTAGAATGAAAATCGTTGATAGTTTTTGGTTATAGCTACTAAAATAGAATCCTCAAGAGTCGACTAACTCACCAAACTATTTTCAAAGCGTAAAAGTAAATGCATTATTTGTAAAGTACCAACGAAAGGATTCCTAATTTTAATTTTTCCCACTTCAATGGAATTAGGGAATTCGTTGGGGAAGCCTCCAAATTCAGCATACTCGTCAAATAGACTGACCAATCTAACAGCTACGTTGCTCAAAATTTGATATCTTAGAAATTTAAACTATCTTTTAAAAAGTCTTTTGATGAGTTCTGGATGGAGAGTATTAAGTTCAATAAACCATTTGAAAGCATCAAAAGATAACAGTTACAACACGACTTTAAAAAAACTGAGAACAATACTGGAAAAGAGGAGTGGGCTGAAATTTTGTGTTTTGCAATAATTTTGGCAAAGATTTCCCTCCCTTTATATAATAGATAAAATAGAAAAAATTTATAGTTATTCAACTGTTTCCAATGAAATTGATTATAAATGATTATCAAAAATACTACCACACAATACAACGCTGAACATTGTGATGCGCATTACAAGGTAATCATCCAGTGAAAAAACTACTACCAGAAAAACACATTACAATTCATTATATTTAAAGTTCTGCAACCAATAATAAGGTCATCATCCAGTCCTAGCTACTTTGTCGATTTCAAGCAGCAATATACAGATCTATAAACTACTGCAAAAGGAAACCTCTTCTCTGCATCCAAAATGGCCAATTAATACCCACAACTCCATCAAGAATTCTCTACCGGTAGTCAGGTATTGTGCATGTGCTTCAGCTTTGTTCAAAACAGCATAGTTTATCAACACGTCAGCCCAGGTATCTAGTATTATTTTCCAGCATTCTTCTTCCGGTTTTTTCAATAGCTTGTTTGCTAGATTTTGACTTTCTTTCAACATATTGTTAATTTTCCAATTATCTTCAATGGCATGCTCTCTCTGAAAAACATCTGAATGAAGATCAATAAATAGCATTTGTGCATCTTGTGGATGGACAGGTATAAGACTGCTGTGTGAAGCCATTAGATATGAACAGTAACTTGACATTTTCCTGCCAAAACGAACATATTTCTTTACATTCTCACCTCCATTATCACTGGTCAGTACTTTCTTTCACAATCTCAACTCTGTTATCTTCCTTAATTTCCTTCACAATCTCAAATCTCTTTTCCTTCGGTACTCCATCTCTAGTGTTGTCCTGGTTACTTTCCTTCATAATCTCATTTATGTTATGTTGGGATTTGTGTAATCTCAACTACCTAATTAAGTCAGACAGATTTTGTCAGCACAAAGGACTTGGAGAATATTTCCAATTGATTGTAAAATCTTCTCTCCTACCTATACACATTTAATGTTTACTAGTCTTTCTAGGTTGCTCAAGATGCTATCTCTTTTCAAAGTCCTCTATATATTTCAGACATTTGTATGCATTCAAAAAGAGGAGAAAATCTGAAAAATTGAGCAGGGATTTTCTGGCAAAATTTTAATATAAGAAGTTTATTTTGCATATTATTTTTTTGTATCTCTCTTCTGTTTTACCTTATTTGCTTGCATCCCACCTCCTACATCTGGTATCGAGTGAAAATCCTCATTCTAGGCACATGATTTCATACCAACGCAGGTGTTGTTCACGTTTTCTTATAGGTTAAACTTTTTCCCTTTAAAATTTTTGTGATATTTTCTTCTTCAAATCTATGTTTTATATTTGTAGCCATGGTTGGCACTAGCACTTTTGATCTACTCAATCAAAAATTCCTATTTTGAATGGGAAAAACTATGATTATTGGGCTATCGGAATGAAAACCTATTTTTGCAGTCAAAATATCTTGGAGCTTGTCGAAAATGGATCTATGAACCACAAGATCAAGCAAACAAGGATCTTCTTAAAGAAAATAGGAAAAGGGACGCAAAATCTGTAGTTTTTATACATCAAGGAATAGACATGTCTATATTATCTAGATTATTTGCAGCTGGTAGGTCTAAACAAGCATGGGATATCCTAGAAACTTCCTATCAAGGCACAAGTAAGGTAAAAATTGTAAAACAACAAATGTTGAGGAGAGATTTTGAGAATATTCAGATGAGAGAGTCTAATAGTGTTGATTCATTTTTTACCCATGTGATGGGTGTAGTAAATTATATTAGGTCCCATGGAGAGACCTTAGAAGACC
The DNA here is from genome assembly GCA_018340775.1 of Taxus wallichiana var. yunnanensis. Taxonomy (NCBI): domain Eukaryota; kingdom Viridiplantae; phylum Streptophyta; class Pinopsida; order Cupressales; family Taxaceae; genus Taxus; species Taxus wallichiana. The sequence goes on from CM031240.1 coordinate 257,709,501, forward strand.
AGAGGATCATAGAAAAAATCCTTAGGATTCTACTAGCCAAGTTCGACTCCATTTATTTTTTATTGAAGAGTCTAAGGATTTAACTAAGCTCTCTGTAGATGAGATAACTGGATCTCTACTATCCCATGAACAAAGAATAAACATATATGGAAGTTCCTTTTTAGAACATGCCTTTAAGAGCCAATTTTCTTTTAGCAGATGCAGAGGAAGGTTTGGGAACAGAAGAAGAAGAGGAATATTTCATGTGAGAAGAGGTAGATCTCCACCTTCAAGTGATGAAGACATCTTTCGGTCCAACTCAAGTGGGTCTTCCAACAAAGGAAGTGGAAAATGCCCCTCTCAAAAACATTATTATAACCAATTGCAAGAAGAAAGGTATGAAAAATCTAATATACAATGTCATTATTACAAAAATTATGGGCATTATGTTGCTGAATGTCAAAAAACAATATTATTGAAGAAACCAAAGTAATTTTTTTTCAAAATAATATAATTCAAGAAGATAAAATCATGGTTCTATGTTTATTACTTGTCATGTTGCTCAAGAGAGCACAAAATATGTATGGTTCTTGGATTCTTGGGTAATGACAACAAAGTTTCAGATAATTGAAAAAGGGACCATAAATATTAAGACAAAACAAGGAGAAAAGAAGTTCATTCTTGATGTCTATTATGTCCCTAGGTTGAAACCCAACCTCATGAGCATAGGTTAGTTGATACAGAAAGGCTAAAAATGTATTTTAAGGAAGGAGAACGTATTATTCTGGATCAAAATCAAAAAAATAGGTTGATAGTCAAAGTGGAAATGAAAAGAAATAGAATGTTTCCATTGAAAATACAAAGTGATTTGAGCTTAGCGGGTGCTAGCTCTTATTCTTGTATGGGTCATGGAGATCTCACTGAAGGAGTATCTCAAATCTTAGTGTCCTCTAGATCTCAAAAAAATATGGATAGAAAAAAAATTTCTCAAGGAGGTTCCTCAACTCTAGAAGGTGCTAACGTTGTTTCAAGCAAAGAAGAACAAAAATTTCCACAAGGAGGTTCCTAAACCATAGCAGGCACTAAGGTTCTTCCAAGAAAAGAAGAAAAAAATTCTCAAGAAGGTTCCTCAACCCTAGAGGGTTCTAAAGTTATTCCAAACAAAGACGTACAAAAACTTCTCAACGATGTCTTTCAAGCATAGTAGGTGTTAGGATATTTTCTAAGATGAGTGAAGAAAAATAAATTCAATAATATTTGTGCCTAATGAGTGCTAGCTCTTTACCACCATTGGGTGAAAAAAATATTTTCAAGTAGGAATTTTAATCCTAGTAGGTTCCAAATCTAAATAACATATGGAACATCAAGACCGCACTTTGAAAGAGGAATTTCAAGCATGAATTCTCCATATGAACTCTAAGCCAATCAAGAAAAATAGGTTTGGATTTGGCATTTAAGGCTTGGACACTTACACTTTAATGGAAAAAAATTACTCCATAAGAGGAACATGGTGCATGGAATACCATTGATGAATCGCCTAAAATGCCATGCAAAAATTGCATTCTCACAAAGTATCTTAGGAAAGCTTATTGGTTGGAAAGGAATACAAAGCTCAAGAACCTCTTGAAATTGTCCATACATATCTATGTTGATCTATGGAGACAACCTCAATAGGTGGAAGTGTGTATTTTCCGACCTTCGTTAATGATTTTAGCAAGAAGACATATGTATGCTTCCTAACGAACAAGTTAGATGGTTTTGAGACTTTTTAGGAATTCTAAGCCCTCGTAGAGAAGAAGAGTGGTCATTTTATTAAGGTGCTTTGAGATCGAAAAAGGTGGAAAGCATATCTCAAATTAACTTTTAATTTCTCTCATGGAAAATGGAATACATAAGTAGTGAGAACAAGGTTTACATCTCGGTATAATGTTTATGTGAAAAAAAAAAATAGGAATCTCATGAATATGATCGGAGTCTACTAAAGGAAAAACACTTTCCAAATGAGTATTAGGTAGAAGTGGTTGCATGTTCAGCCCTCCTATCAAACCATTTCTCAACAAAAATTGTGAAGGAAAAAGTTACTCATCAAGCATGGATCCAAAAGTAGCATAATGTTGCGACTTAAGAAAAGAGGATAAGCGATCCAATGTTGATCGACATTGTACAAAATACTTGTTGGAAGTATGATGCACATAACAAAAACAAGGTCGGACATCATGTATGGAGTTAGTCTCATCTCAAGGTTCATGATGACTCCCAAAGAATCACACGGCTTGTAGGAAATATGATAGTAAGATTATTTTCCAAAGATAACAAATTATGGAAATATGTATGCTCCATCTAATGATTTCAAATTAATGGGAAACATGTATAATGGCTTTATAGCTAGCATTGATGATAGGAAAAACACATACGTTTTGGTATTTAATTTTTTCAGGTACATTCTTATCGGTATCGAGAAGTAACCAATTGTCACTCCATCATCCGCAGAAGTAGAGTATGTAGTAGCCATAACAACAACCTATCGATAGTATAGATGAGGATAATTCTAGTAGATTTGGAATACTAGTAGCAAAGAAGTAACACATATTTTCTATGATAATAATTAAGAAAATTAAATCTCAAATAATCATGTGTTCCACAAGCGGAGAAAGAACATTGACACCAAATATCACTTCATCAGGGTTGTCAACAATGACAAGATATATCTAGACTTTTATAGGTTTGAAGACCAATTTTCCGACATTTTCATGAAGCCTTTACCAAAGGATAATTTTTGTATCTTAGAGAATGTCTAGGTGTAGTTGCATGGTAGTTAAGATTAAGGGGGAGTGTTGGGATTTGTGTAATCTCAACTACCTAATTAAGTAAAAAAATAAATTTCAACACAAAGGACCTGATGAATATTTCTAGTTGATTATAAAATATTCTCTCCTATTCATGGAGATTTAACGTTTACTACTCTTCATTATGTTTCTCAAGAAGATATCTCTTTTTAAATTTCTCTATATATTTGAGGCATTTGTATGCATTCAAAAATAGGAGAAAATCCAAAAATTGAGCAATGAACTCTAGCAAAATTTTAATACAAACTATTTATATTGTATTTTATTTTTTTCGTATCTCTTCTATGTTTTATCTTACACTTGCTTCCTAAAATCTTAATGTTATATTTATTACTTTCCTTCACAATCGTTTCTTTCATTTATTGTATGACATCATATCTTTTATCATTTTTATTTTGTTTCACGATCTCATCTTTGTTATCTTCCTTAATTTCTTTCACAATCTCAATTATGCTTTCCTCCACAACCTCATCCTTCTCATCTTGGTTACTTTCTTTCAAAATAATATTTATTTTATATTCACTACATTCCTTCCCAATCCCATATATTATTTCCTTCATGGCCTTGTCTCTATCATCAACTTTATTTTCCATCACAAAATCATATTTGTTATCTTCATTACTTTAATTCACAATCTCATCTAAAATTTCATTTACAACCTCATCTTTGTTATATTTCACATTTTCCTTCACAATATCAATTCTTCTTTCCCGTATGTCCTTGTAATGACCATAAATTTTTGAACCCGAAATATTTGAAATTAATCGCTACTTTAACCAAGAAATTTTGTAGCAATTTTTTTACGATACATAAGTATGTAACGGATTCAACCATTGTTATTCCCCAATAATACTTGTTTATTAATGATTGGTGGAAAGGGTTAGGCATATTTTTAATTCCAATGTTAGCAATAGGTCCATGTTAGCTGAGCATTTATCTATAAAAAAGAGGATATAATTTAATTGTTATTCGAGAACTTATTCTAAATCAAAGTGTAACTAGATCATTGATGATCCAAAAGTGTAACTAGATGTTTTCTATTTAAATCGTCATTGATTTCAAGTTTTATGAGAACACAAACATTATTTCAATAAAAAGAACTCTAATAAGGGTATTAGGTTAGTTAGTGTATTAGCACTAATAAGTAATACTTAGTGTCCAAAAATTTGATTGAGGAGTGTGAAATTGTCATATCATTATTCTTTCCCTTATAATTGGTATGAAAATAGTGTTTTCCTAATTGCAATTTCTTGTTACCATAGGAAATTAAACACCCATTTATTTTGGTATATATACATCCATAGCTTTATCTATATTGCAAGTAAAATGCATTCCTAAGTAACAAACTTGTATTTGATGCCAATTCATTATCCTACATATAACCACCGAAAGGTTAATCAAATCAATTAATGAGAGTTAACTCATTTACATGAGAATATTATCTTTCTAAAAAAATTAATAATAAATAAATAAAGAGAGACCACAAACTTAGTTTAATGCGGTATTTATATCCTTCTAGAAAAACATTAATACCTTCAGGACCAAAGTGGATCCTTAAGAAAAATGTTAGTATAAAGGATCCTACGCTAAAATATTATCTATAAACAATTATAATTAGTATTTAGTGGCTCCACACAAAATGAGAAATAAAGATTAAACAATTATGAACCATCATAATTTAATTTTCTAAGAAATTGGGGTTATCAAATCCAATTATTATTAAAATTAGCTTTAATCCCACTTGTAATTTTCTAAAATCGGAGGAAAAATAGGGGTCTCGCATGAAAATTTAAGAAAAAAATAATGAGCCCTAGGATTATATATAATCCTCACTATTCATATTTAGGAACCCTAAATTTCTTTTAGGTTATGATATTTCATTTTCCTCTTTGTTTTCCTCTTTCTTCTTTTTGTATTTTTTTATCTTTGGCACGTATAAATAGAGTGAGGCGTCTGTTGGTGTGTGTGACTGTCTAGTCATCATCCACATCACCTAGGTGTTTTATCTCACCTTGCTGAGATTCATAGTTCTTAGGAAGTCAAATGACAAGTGTCGATTCTCACATAGAATCGACATCTTCATTTCATGCGTCAATGCGTCATAGGAGTTACATTCCTTATTTGGAATTTTAACTCCTCTTATTATGGCATCATATGCGTTAGTCAATGTCATATTTGTTAGTGGCGTCATTGAGTTTCTTTCCATTTTTAGGCATGGAGGTTATACAACACCCCTATTTGTACTTCCTATTTTTCGATCTATAAGCATGAGCAGACTCATTCTTCTTACTTGCAATCTTCTTTCCATTGTTTCGAATCTTGCGTATTGCATTGGGTTGTCATTACCATCGGAGTGCAACTTAGTTGTGGTGCATCGCTTTTCAACATCGTTTCTTGTGAATCCCTCTTTCATGGTATCGAGTGGTTTCGGTAAACATGCACTCTTTGTTTCTCATTTTTTATTACTTCGGTTTCATCTCATTTCCTTGTGTTCAAGTTTTTTTTAATTATCATTTTGGAATTATTGCTCACCTCATATTGAGGTTTCAGTAGTTGCAAGTTAAGGTATTTGGTTGGTTTGCTTATCAGCTGAGTTTGTATTTGGATATTTCTAGATCTTTGTGGCTATTGTTTCTGGGTTGTTTGTGTGTTTCTTGCTTGGTTGTATTCGATTCAATGCTGCGAGGGTAAAAGAAGAGCTCATTTTTGGCGTGGACCTGTGATTACTGGTTGGGATCGTTGTTTTTTCTTCACCGGTGTATACTTAGACTATTCCAAGATTTTTCCTCATTGTTGTGGTTCATTGTTGTCTCGAAGTTACCTTTGCATGCACGTTTTGGTCATTTTCACCAGTCGTTTAAACTCTACCTAGTCTCTCACATTCTTACGAGCCTACTCATGTTTTTGGGAGCCTACTTAAAATATTTTTTCGAGCTCTCAAAAAACCTCTCATGCTTTTGCCTAGTCTCTCACGTTTTTTGCAAAACTACTCACGTTTTTTCCTGGTCTCTCATGTTTTTTCCAAAACCACTAATGTTTTTGCGAGCCTTGCTGCATTCCCTACTCCAACTTGCATTTTCCTCCTGTCCTCGTGTGTTTTCTTTCAGTGGCTACATTTTTGCACTGCTCCCAATGTTCAAACCTATTCCAGGATTTTTTTGGATTGTTTTGAGTGTTTTCTCCCTTCCAGGCATTTTTACACTGTCCTTGGGTGTTTTTCTCTCCACTATTGCATTTTCCCCTCTGTCCCTGTGTTTTTGTGGACTGCTTTCGGGTGTTTTCTCCTTCTGCCGGCATTTTTGCACCTTTGTTCAAGCATTTTTTTGCACCGCTCTCGCATTTCAGACATTTTCCATTTTCCCAAAGACATGTGGACAATTACAGTTCTTTTGCCAGGTAATATCTTTCCAAAAATACGTTTTTTATTCACTTTTCTTAAAAAATGTGTTTGTATTCATTTTTCCTTATCCTTTTTTTTAAAAACGTTTTGTTTCATTACTTTTAAAAGGTATAAGGTAAAAACATTACATTTTATTGGCATTGCAAAATTTGGTCTTTTGGCTTGTTGTATTTTTAACCTTCTGTCGAGTGTCAAGACGAAGGGTGAGGTCCAGGATTGGCAGGTGGCTAATCCCTCCTCGCAATACAAATAAACCCTATCTCAAATTCCATGCCGTTTCCAATGGGCATACATATGACACCTTTTGCATGTGTTTAGGGTGCTTTTTAAATCCATTTGCAGGCTTATTGGCTTTTTCTCGTCAGTTGTGGGAATTGGTTTTTGCTATAACTTTTGACTCATTGCTTAGTTTTGAGCACTTCTTTAGTAAAAGTTACATGTTTTTTTACACTCTAGATGATGGGATCATTAGATTTGTAAATGCACTAATTTTATAAACTGTCACATTCAGGGGGTGTCTTTGTATTGCTTAATTCAGCTCATTTTTTTAAAGCTTTGTTATATTCCCTTTTTTGTGGACTTGTGAGCACGTCCGCCACAGTCTTACGACAAAGGGATTCTTTCATGTGATGTGATATGTTGTTTCTCACAAGCTCTTTCTTCCCCTCTTACTTCTCTCTTTACGTACTTGCTTGCCATGTCGATCTGTTGTGCCCTACGAACCTTGATTGTTGTCTTCACCATTGCGCATTATTACGCTAATTGCAAGGTGATTGAAAAATGGTTCTCGGAACACAGTCGCATCTGGTTGTAATCAATGCACTGAATTATAAAGTTCCACAAAAAGGGGAGGTTAATCTTGTCTTCCTTAGAGGCTCCTCTTGTCATGGACATTGAATTTCATCCCTCTCGTTGTTCAACTAGGACCAGGAAACTACCTACAATGGAAGAGTGGGATACTCGATCATTGTATTATGTACAATTTGTTACCACATCTTCTTGGGTTGGCACCTGAACCTATTGACCGCATTCATCACCAAAATTGGTTGAACAAGAATAATATGGAATACGGGGTTCTTTGTCTTCTTACTGTACAGAGACCTTCAATGTCAATTAGAATTCACCGATTCTGCGCACAGAGCTTGGATCTTCATTTAGAATTTTCATGGAGACTTTGATCCTCCTTCATCTAGTTATGGATCTTCTGATGATCTTGCATCCATGGAGGAAAGTGATTTCACCAATACTTTTTCTTACGAAGGGCCACCCACACATATTTCTGTGCATGCTCCTTCAGAACTTAGTATTGCTCCTATCATAGTTTCTAGTGACTCTCCTCCACAGGACTCTTCGGTTGAATTCTCACCTGCACACCATGCTACCTTGGATCTCAAGTTTTCCCCATCATGAGCATCTACTGATTCTGTTGATTCTAGCTTGGAGATTCTTCCATCCCCTGTTGCTTCCAGAGACTTCGAGATTTCTTCTTCAAAGGGTTCTTATAATCCTCCACAATAGGACATTGATTTCCTTGACTCAGACTTGGATGATATGCTTGAGGATACCGACATCATAGTGCAACATCTTCTTCAACCTACTGCCTCTTCTCGAGATCAGAGTTTCCATCCCACCAGCTTCCACTGACTCTCCACCGTAGTAAGTTCATTTGCCCCTTCAGGGCTCTCTTGATGATATATCTATATTTGTGGACTCTCACCTTATGGAGATTGACAGGATTGTCACCACTTCTCTTGATATATTATCTCCTTCTCATATTGGGCCACCTTCTCGGCACTCTCCATGTTCCTCCTCCTTCTGATCATAGACCTTTGGTCCCTTCAGATTCATTAGGAGTCCATCGGAAATCATCTTCTGGGGGAGCTAGATAGCGCTCTTTTTTTTCCTCTTCTCCTCTTCTTCTTTCCAGAAAGATGTTGTTTGTACATGGGCACCTTATCAGGCCTTTAGTTGTCGGGGCCCATTGACACATCTTTCTTAGTTGTCTAGGGAGTCTTCTTTTCTGCTCGAGCTTACCTTGTCCTCTTCCATGGCTTCGATGAATAGGGGTGTTGGTCCGTGTGACTGGTCAAATATCATCCACATCACGTACGTGAGTCATATCGCCTTATGAGAGTCATAGGTCTTAGGAATTCAAATGAAAAGTGTCGATTCTATCATAGAATCTGACATTGTCATTTGCGTCAACGCATCATAGGAGTTACATTCCTTATTTGGAATTGTAACTCCTCTTCTTTTCGCGTCATATGCATCGACCAATGTCATATGTGTCGGTGGAATCATTGAGTTTCTTTCCATGTTTAGGCATGGGGGTTACACAACACCCCTATTTGTACTTCCTATTTTTCGATCTATGAGCATGAGCAAACCCATTCTTCTTACTTGTAATCTTCTTTCCATTGTTTTGAATCTTGCGTATTGCGTTGGCTTAACGTTACCATCGAAGTACAACTTTGTTGTTGTGCATCAATTTTCGACATGGGAGAAAAACAAGGTTTATTTATTTGTGGGTCCATAAATCCTATTTTCATATTCTTGTGAGGGTTTATAAGGAGGAGATGTGATGAACTAACTACTTATAGCAAAAACTTGAAATGGTCATATCTTTTGATCTCGGGTGTTTGTTTGAGTCCATTTTTTTAAAACCATTTGTTTTGACTTGAAAAATGCAACATTTAACTATATGTGCTAATTCAATCCATTTTGTCTCATTTTTGGACCTAAATTCTACCATCTCGTACGGTGAAAATTAGATTTAAGTTATAGTTCAGTTTTTCCTAATTTAGAGCATTAATTAATTTTAGTCTCTTGAATGCATAGTAAGTTAGAAATTTTTCAATTTCTCTAATTTATGCATATATATTATGTGTGGAAACTTTTGTGCCCGTATGAATAAGCATGTGAACTTACTAAGAATAACAGGTTCTAATAAACTACTTAAAATAGTAAATTTCACCATCTAGTGAAGATTTAGTCAAAGTTAGTTAGATTTTGCTTGGAACCTTGATTTGGGATTTCTTTTCTTATTTATGAAGCATTGTAACTCATCGGGGAATAATGAAGAAGGGGATTTATTTTCTTTGAGTTCAAGATGTTTACATAATATGGAATGTGTTTAGAATTTGACTTCATTAAGATGAATGTATTATATGCAGATTTATCATGGTATATTTAACTAATTGTAATTACCTATGAATATATCTATTCATACTCAAATTTATTTCCATTTTTAATGTCCATGGTAATTGGAGACAAAGTGCACAGGAGTGGGACACCAAAGCCAAAGTAGGATTTTTGTATAGAGCCACGTGTGGGAAAAGAAATGAGTTAGGGTTATAGACCTAGTTGGAAAGTGCTTAGCATGTAAAGGTAGGAAGAGGGAGAAGGATGCACTTGGGCAGGGTTAGGGGTTTGGGTCAGCCGAGCCATCCCACCCTAAACCCGTTATTTATGTTTTTAAATTTATTTTGTTTAATATTAATCAAGAAAAATAATAGGTCCAAATTGCTATTTAGAATGTGGAACTCTTCATATTATGCTATGGGTGTTGAAAATAGCTTAACCCCCTTTGGTGGGTTTGTTTTGACATAGGTGTATTTTTATTATTATTCTATTTTTTTTCACTCGACTATCATTTTTTTCTTACATACATTGAGAAACAAACCACAAAAATGATACTTTTGTAACTATACGATTCATTTACTATCTTTTCATTTGTATGATTAATACATGGAGGATACTTTTTAAGCCATACAATTTCATATAATATTTTTTACAACAAGAAATTTATAACTCTAAGGAATATCTATAATGAATGCCATGAAACACAAATATAAAACATGTCTTAAATCTGCAAAACGTGAATTCTTATATTAAGATTTCTTATTGAGAAAATATTGATAATTGGGTATAGGATGAGGATAAATCTAAAAATATATATCATGCAAATCTTGAAATTTTAGTGTCATATGAAGAATATTAATAAATAGGCATACATGATGTGGGTGAGGTTTCATTATTCTGAATCTCCCAACACCAATAAAAAGTAAATGAGAGAGTATTATATATATATGTATGTAAATCCATTGACCGAAATGAATAAATCAATTCATAGTAGCTATTATCTTTTTCTCATAATAAAATACAATTAGATACAATTATTGTTTCTATGATTTAATAAGGTACATATAAAATACAATTATTAGCAAGGTAATACTTCCTTAACTAGAAACTAAAAAAAAGAAGCTTTCATCATGTCCACCATTGTAGTGCCCACTTCAAACAACCACTTGAGACCCAAGAACACCCTAGGAATTAGTTAGGAAAATTATGGACTAATTTTATTTTTCTTAAGAGTGTTTACAACAAGGTTACAATGCAACAACTAGAACAAACAAGTTTAGGACAAACAACAAGGTTTACATATAAAATCTCTTATAACAACCATTATTAACAAAGCACAAGGTCGAAGTAAGGGGTTAGATTAATCACTTAGATTAGGAGGGTAAATTCTCACTTAACCATACTCTAACTGGCTTACAGGGTTCAAATTGATTTTTCACCAAAAAACATCATCAAAACTTCCTAAAGCATGCCCATTGGATAAAATTTTTTCTCACATTTCCAACCATCTAAAGAAGTCCTCCTAACTCCCTATATGTTTCGAGTTATGGGCCGATGCAGAATTTATGGGAGAAATTTTCCCTTGGGAGAGTCCATTGGCTTAGGGAGGAAAATTTTCCCTTGCGCGGGCTAGTGGAGCGGGAAGAATTGGCACTTTTTCCTTTTCAGTGCAAAATCACAATTTACCTCAATGCACCCGCGAGCCCGTAAGAACACGTGTCGCTTCTTGATTGGCATGGGTAAAATTATACCGGCGGAGGCATATAAAAATTTAGGATTTTAGGCTAAAAAGACAAGGGTAAAAATTTACACGTACCTCCACCTAAGGAAATTTTTATGCCACGTGGCACCCATTCATGCCACGTGTCAACAACCCATTGGTCACGGGTCCACGGGCCATCATTGTGCTCAAGGAATTTGAGATTGTATAAGGTTAAAACCTCAAAGTAAAAAGACGTTCCATGCTCCCGTTGAGACCAAAAATACCACGTGTCATCACGTGATTGGACGCGGGTCAAAGGGCAGCGGGGAAAATTTAGGATTTTCACCGAAACAAAAAATCAAATTTTCCAAAGGAAAATTTATCTCCACCCTCTGTTGTCGCCAAAAATGCCATGTGTCATCCTTTGATTAGATGTGGGTCGGTGGGGTGGTGGGGAATATTAAGATTTTAAGACAAAATGGGTGTAAAGTTTAAAAATCTCACGCGGGCCCGCGTGTGCTTTAGGACACGTGTCAAGCACTTGATTGGCTATGAGGTTGCGGGGAAAAATGGGAAGTTTTTCCCAAAGGAAAATTTTCAAAAAGTTAAGTTTTTAAAAAGGGTCTCGCCTTTGAAGTGCCACATGGAAACATCCGATTGGTTGCGTGGTTGCCGGCAAACTTTTGGGGAAATTTTTTCCAAAGGTCAAAATACAAATTTTAACAGCTTAGATTATTTTTCGTTTGGAAGCCAATTTGAAGTAAAACTTCAAATGGCCATAACTTTTGATAGGAAGCTCAGATATGGGAAAACGAGGACTTTCTTGAAATCTCTCAAAGTCCTATTTGCACAAGAATCATAATTTTTTTATTTTGATTAGGTTTAGGTGGTCAATTTAATGAAACCAATATGCAGGTAGGATTTTTAAAGAAAAACTTATAATTTTCCAACTTATAAATTTTTGTTCAAAATTTGATCTTCTTCTTTCTCAACATGTCAATTGGACATGAAGACTTGTTCTTGGATAGGTTTAAGAGATTTTCAAAGGTTCAATTAGTTTATTGAGTTGCAAATGATACTTTTCCATCTATTGACAACAAAATGGTTGGGCAAGTTTAAAATTTGATTTTATAAAGTTCTTAGGGATCTTTCTTAAGTGTTGAGTTCAATTTGAATTCCTTAGGGCTTACCATATATAGATTGTAATGTTTCATTTCTTAGTTCATGATGTAGATTCAAACTTTTTTTTTTGATAAAATTTGATTACCAGATTTGAAAATAAAATAGAGATAAAAATTTAAAGGTTGTTAAAACATTTTCTATCATCCAAGCATGGGGATCCTTTTTCCATTCCTATATAATAGATTTATTTGATCCAAATTATCTTCTAAGAAACAAAGCAACATTTGATTTCCAATTTTTTAAAATTTAATACAAGGGAACAAAACCCTGTCTTTTTTCTCATTTGCATTTTCCTTTCAAACAGAGATTTCATTTCATCATAGCAAATCAAATCCAATGTAACAATGCAAATTTGAGAAAATAATGCATTCCTTTATTTATTTGCAATAACAAATTTACAAACTTCTCTTTTACATTTGATTTCTAAATACACTATACAATGCATGTAACATCCTTTCACATTTATTTTCAAAACAGAGAGTAGACTATAACTCCTTTACATTTCACATTCCAATTTAAATCTTATGTTACCAACACAATGCCTTTTCCATTACAAATATTTATTCAACTCATCCACTTCAAGTTGTAAGGGTTACAATTAACTTGCTCAAAGGAAGGGACTATCAAACTGTATATTTCTCTTGCTCCAAAACAACAACATGCTAGTTTCTTCATCTTTTCATCTTGGTCACAACAAGGAAGGAGGGAAAGGCAATGCTCTCCACCCAACCAAGACATCCAATGAGAAAGTAGAAGCCATCCTTCCTCATTGACCCCGAGCCCCAACCATATTGAAATAGGATATGTAATTCCACACATGACAACAATGACTTCCACAAAAATATACAACATTTCACATTCAACAACACATTTCAAGAAGGATGTAGTTCACAACTACATTAAAAAAATACAAACAAAACTAAGGCTTCTTCAAGCAAGCCAAAAAGAGAAAGGATCTATGGGGAACTACTTATGCCTCCCAATGGGAAATGGTAATCCACCTTAGCAACCTGCCAAAATATATCATCTCCCATACCCTTATGCCCCCAAATATTCCTCCTTATGCCCCCATAGTTTCTCCCTTATTCCCCCAAGAGTAAGAAATGCAAGCTATTTCTTTTCCATGGTGGATCCCAATCCAAGACTCACTCAACAATAAAACCGATGCCATTTGCATCCCTTATGTGCCCCCATATTAAATCCCCATAGCCTTCTCCTACACCATGCCCTAAGCGGTCTACCCAACCAACCAAAAACACATAAAACATTCACCATTTCACACATGTATAGAAAGAGAAAGAAGCATTTTAAAGGCTCAAGTTCATACCTCTCCATAATGGATTTTGTTCCAAAACAACAAGCTCTCCAATGCCCAAAATATAGTCGAAAATTATAAAAATACACATGCAATGATATCCATTCTCCTTCCACAAGCAAGACTCCAAAACAACAAGAAAATTCACCCAAGAGAAGTATGTAAAGTTTCAACAACCCAAAACAAGCAAGGAGTTCGAATTTTAAAGGAGAGGGAAGAGAAGAGGATGATGTGGATCCATGTGGGATGCCAAGTCACTCTTCCTCAACCCCAAGAAAAATTCAACATCAATAACTTAATCACAATAGATAAAATGAAAATCAACTTACACACTCCAAATTAACCCATACCCCAAAAGGGGTTGAATTTAAAACATGTAAGAGAAGTGCATTTAAAACTTACAAATAGTAATTTCAAATGCATTAAAAAGGTCTAATTTCAACCTCCAAACCATACATATGGTTGGTGAATAATTTTAAGAGGTGTGGGACAAGTTTAACTTGTCCCACAAGCCTCCAAATATAGCCTTGTTGTCCACTCAAAATTCCCCTGCTCTTAAGAAAGTGAAAATTTCAAAATTTTGAGTTTTAAGTGTCTTCTCTATTGTACTCAATGTTAAAAGTCGAGAGATTGAGAAAATCTGCGTTTTTGGGTCATTTTGTGTGTTTTTTGGGCCTGTCGGACATTTTTGTCCCAAGCGTGTACCAAGTACAAATGGGCGCTGTTCCCCCGATCGGCCGGATTCCCAAGTTTTCCTTTTTCGGGCTGTCAGAACTTCTTGTCCCAAATGTCCCAAGTTCAATTTGACAAGTTGTTCCATTTTCGGCCGAATCACCCGAACCGCATCCTTCGCGCTTTCATGTCCCGCGTGTCCCAAGTTCAAACGGGCGCTCTGTTCCCCGATCGGCCGGTTTCCCCGAAGTTTGTCTTTTTCGGGCCCGTCGGAACTTCTTGTCCCAAATGTCCCAAGTTCAATTTGACAAGTTGTTCCATTTTTAGCCGAATCACCCGAACCGTGTACTTCGCGCACTTTTGTCCCGCATGTCCCAAAAGGCATTTGTGCGTCTTTTCCCGTTTCACCCGAATCGGCCGAGCCGCGTGTTTCACGCATTCGCATCTCACATGTCCCAAATGAACCAAGTGCCATTCGTGCTTATTTTTCCCACTCTACCCGAATATCATGCTTATTCAAATTGGTAGGTATGTATTAAATACGCATTCATTATCTTTCTCTCTCCTAATCAGCTATATAACGAGCATACCCTCTATGCATTTTTCACACTGCTTCCATGCTATCCTTTGCTCGAACCCTTACAATCTGAATTCCTGCACGTGTATCCCTTCCCTCTGTAATTCCTTCCCGAGTCTAGCTTGCGGCTCTGCCCTCCGAATTACTATCAATATGAAGATCAAATTTTAGCGACAGGAACAAATCTCGCCATTAGAGTCTTCCGTTCCTAATATTGGGGACAATGAAGCTCGTCATCTTGATTTCGGTGATTTTTGGACAAGGATGGCAGATGCAAACCCTACACCAATGGCGCAGATGATTCACGACAGTGGTTTGGCTTTCACTGGAGGTTTTCCAATCTCGGTGCAGTGTGCTGATACAGTGCTTTCATGCGGAGCTCACTTCAACCCTAATTCGAGCGAATTGACCAACGTACACGGGGAACTCATCGCCAAATGGATACGCCACTATTAGCACTTTGCACTAAGGATTCTAGAAATGGATAATGCCATAGTTGTTTCCCGGGGATCAAGCACAGGCCTGTTTAATCAAGACAGTGACAAATACAAGGCCCGGGTGGCGAAGTCCTGGCTAAAGAACCCTAAGAAGGGAGCATCTCGTCTGTCCAAGACTCTTTTCTGGGCTGATTTCAATGAAGAATTGTCGGATTTTATAATCTTACTGGCTTGGGTTATGGGCTTACCCTCCACTAATGAATTCCATTTCTAGATGTGCCTGTTCATCAGCATGGTGTGCGATGGAACTCAAAATATCAACTGGGTGGAAATCATAAGCATGAACTTGGCGGAGCAGCTGTCCAATGTACAACAAATGAAGAAGTTCTACATGACTTCATACCTGATGTATACTCTAGTGGCATCAAGGTAATGGTTTGGTTTTTCTTACATTGATGCCCATAAAGATGATCCTGTATATGCCTACTGCCCGCAGTTCACCCTAGAGACTAGCAATCGCAATTTCAGAAGGGTAAATGATGCTTTCACCATGTACGTGGTCAGGTTGCTTGAAGGTGACACTGCTAGAAGGTTTTCTGATGAAGCCATGAACCTGATATCGCACTACGGTGCCTATTTTATCCAATTCAGAAAATTCTCCTACATCAGGCTTGCTGGTTATGAGAGCACCCCTCTGAGGCTTCCCATGTTCTGCAGGTGATAGGATGGATTTGATAGAAGTATGCAGGCGATTGAACAAATTACATAGAACTTGCAGAGACAAGAAGATTATTGGTGTGCACTTTCTCATCTCTTTGGGAAATTACACTTGTAAAACAGCTTTGGATGCACGAGAATGTAGAAAGATCCTGGTTCCCATCATTTGTTCATTTCTTCAAGCCAGAACTTGCTTCAACTTGAAGAAGTTCATTGAAATAAAACATCAAGAAAATCTATCATCACAGGCAGATATAGAAGACTACTGGGCTGACTGTGCAGATGATTTTGAAGCTAGAAGGAGGCAATATGGCAGGTTCTCTCTGCAATTGATCCAAGAACTCGGCTTGTACCAAGTTCCTGAAGGACTCCAGGATGACAAATCTGATTCATACTCATATGAGTATGACAATGTGATTAAGCACACTCCCTTGGAGAACTTAGATTGGAACAAGAAAGAGAAAGATGATCTAGCCGAGATCCTAGCTCTAGTCTTAGTCAGGACTAAGATCTGGTTTGATAGGAAAGTTTGAGAGCTTAGAAGGAACTCAGGAGAATTCTCCTCTAAAGATGTTTCGACACTAAGGAGGGAAGCATCGACTCTCATATCAGATGCACCTGTGCAAACCCCTCCTGCCTCATCAACGCAAGGACTGCAGCTTCTACTCCTTCTTCATCCACTAAATTGTACCAAGAAATTCAAAGAGGTTAAGAAGGAGCACATGTGGAAAAAGATTCTCGGAAAGTAGGTAGAAGTTCCTTTGGGACCAAAGAACATCATTGTTCTTAGTGAAAGTGAGGAGAGTGAAGTGCCATCCCCTGCAAATGCTCCTGAAGATCCAACAGATAAAGATAAGGAAGTCCAGAGCACTGAACTTCCAAGTGCTATTGATTCCTCTGGCAAAGTTGTCTCAAGCGCCCCACTCACATCTCAACTTGAGTCAACAGCTGTGTAAACCTTGAGCGTCATGAGCTCTCTGTCTCTTGGTCCTCTTGCCCCTCCTGCTACTTCCTCTTCCTCTTTTGCATGGGTGCAACCTTTTGTTGACAGTAGGAAGAGGAAATCTTCCTCTCGGAGCTCAGGGCCAAATTTTGATGCTATCGCAGCCTTGTTAGGCACTACTCCTTCTCATGCCAAGAAAGTCAGAATCACCTCTAGAATAGTATCTGATGCTCAAGGTCAGCAGTTCCTGGAGATTGCTAAACCGATAGTAGACAAATCAGAGTAGGATTTGCAGGCGTCGATTAGAACTCTCAAGGATTCCTATGGGAGAGTCTACCCCTGAAGGTGAGATCCACAACCTCTAGGAAACGGTCACAAGAGTCATTGGGAGGGTAGAGAAAGGGCAGCAAACTATTGAACAATTGGAAGAACAAGCCCAGATTCTCACAGGTTTTATCAAATCTCTTTTGTCTAAGGACAAAGTTTTGGACCCTACCCCATTGACTACTCTTCCACCACCTGTGATTCTGAGCCAAGATGAAGTACAGATTATCAAAGACATGCACAAGTATTCCATTTATAGCAGAGCTATGGAGGCCATGGTGGAAGATATGCTTGTTGCTGGATCGAACTTCATTGATGAAGCTTTCAAACTCCATGGAAAGGTGAACAACTTGCAACAGAAGATCTCCTCCACTATCGGGATCATGGATAAAGAGCTCAAACTTTGGAGTAGTTGCATAGTAGACCTTTGTCTCATGGGACAGACAGATGAGAACATTTTATTGGCGAATAAGGTTTTTGGTGATGCAAAGGATAATCTGTCAGAATCTTGGGTTTACAGCGTGGAGTGGAAAATCAAAGTTTTAGAGGAGGCATTGGGAGAACTGAAGAATTGCTGGCAGAAGGGTGAGGCTTTCAAGACACTGGTTGTGTCTGCTTTCAAAGATATACATTGTCATCTTCAGGATGAAACTTTTGGTGTGCCTTTTTCCTTGCAAGAAATCAAAGCTCAATTCAGAGCTTTTGTCAAAGATAATCTATTCAAGGAAAGCTCCATCTCCAAAGAGAAAATGAAGGAGATATGCTCTCTTCAATCTGCCATTGAAGAAGCAAATAAAGACTATCATACTCATGTCGAGTTTGATAAGGAAATGGAGAAGTGCCTCGGATTTTGGACCCAGTCTACAGCCAACACGTCAGTCCCTCGTGGCAGAGACATAGCTGAGGCATTGAAGAGATTCAGGCAGTGAATTTTGAAGTCAGTGGGTCCCTCCCATTCATAACCACCTATCTTCTTCTCCTTATTCTTCTCTTCTTTTCTAATTATTTTTCTCGATTCATTGTAATAAGTTGAGGTATTGCAATTGGAAATCCTTAACTAATCTTTAGTTAAAAGAAGTAGTTACAAAGAGTAACTAATTTGTAAGCTATATAATGGCCTCTCCACACCATTTTGAGGGAGGAAGAACTTGGCTTATTTTCTGAAAGTGTAAATAGATCATAAAGAAATCAATACAGAAGGGCTTTTCATTCTTTGTCTATCTGATCTCTTGTTATCCCCACTTTTCATTTAATTTTGTGAAGATCATTTATCTGTGTTATGTTAAGAAACTTTGTGTTCTGGCAGATGTTATTTATAGAACTTTGTGTCTTTAAATTCCATCTTATTTATATGATACAAATGATCTTGTTTCAGATTCACTTGTAACTTCGCATACATAAAGAATTATTCTTATCTATAATTACTCGAGTGTTGCCTTTCTGCTCATTCTCGTACTCTCATTCCTCAGTCCTTTTGTAATTGATGATCTTTATAGGAAACACTTTCGTAATATCCAAGTTCAACCAGGAAATCATGTTTTGTATATTTGTAAATAAGTTCATTTCTAAATAAGGGAACCTCTCCCATTAAAGAGGAGGGACTTCTTGTCCTCTGACTGTTGCTCTTCGTAAAGTCCTATTTGATGACCAACAGTTTTTGGCAACTCCGGTGGGGAAAATCATATTCCAGTTCTGTAATTT
The DNA here is from genome assembly GCA_018340775.1 of Taxus wallichiana var. yunnanensis. Classification (NCBI taxonomy): domain Eukaryota; kingdom Viridiplantae; phylum Streptophyta; class Pinopsida; order Cupressales; family Taxaceae; genus Taxus; species Taxus wallichiana. Next base: position 257,728,437 of record CM031240.1, read on the forward strand.
TTGATCATCCTTTGATCTCAGCTCACTCTGCTTTACTCGAGGGAGAAGGGCCCTTGGTATTGAAGATTCTCAGTTCCAACTTTTGGAACAACAAGGTTTTCCTTTCCCTTCAACAAGAAATAGAAAGACTCGTTCGACAAGCACTCCACCTATTTGAGATAGAAACCCTACGGGTGGTATTCCTTCAGAGCCAACTAGTCCTAATCTTCGAGCTTTGATTCTTGCTAGTGTTGCAGTTCCTCTCCAAGCCATTTTTCCAAGAATGGCGGTACCATTTCCCTGGGGTCATCGTGTCGGGCCCCTTGCTCTTCCTCAGCCTTTGCATGAGTTACCTAGAGGTAACAAGAAGAACTTCCCTAAATTCAAAGGTGATGGAAAAGTGCATCCTGATGAACACATCGCAGCCTTCATAGTTGCATGTGGAGTTCTAGGAGTTGAACATGAAGACGTCTCCATGAGACTGTTCATTGAGACTTTACAAGATAATGCTGCTGATTGGTTCTATCACCTTCCTATTGTACTATCACTAGCTGGGACACAATGAGAACTAGGTTTGAAAACCGTTTCAAACCAGCAGAAGATGTGCATGCCTTGCTAGCCCAAATCTCTCAGATAAAGAAAGATTCACCAGAGCCCATGAGAGAATTTGTGGCCCGATTCAACAGGTTAATTAATAAAATTCTGGCAAATACTCGACCTGTTGATCAAATCCAAAAATGTTTCTTCCTAAATGCCCAATCGCCTGAAGTTAGTTATGCACTGAGAAGGGCTAATCTTGCAACATTGGTTGAAGATCAAACTCTTGTTGTTAGTGTTGAAGTTGATTTAATCATGTTAGGGAAGTTGAAGTGAGACCCTTCTAAATCTAAATCTACTTCTTCCTCCTCTTCCACCCCTGGACCTAATACTGATCCATTGGTTCAAAAACTTGTGAATGATCTCATTGCCATAAAGAAACAATTGGCTCAGCATGCTCCTTATGCAGACGTTCCAAGGAGGAATTTTCAGCCCAGAAATCATTTTCCTGCTTCTCAAACAAGATTAGCACTTGAAGGACCTCCTGTTAAGGTTCCTATCAATGCAACCTGTGAAGTTGAGGAACCATATGATGATGAGGATAATGAAGTTTGCGAGGAGTTTGTGGAAGAAGTTGATGATGAAGCAGATGAACTTGAAGGATCTCGAGTTAATTTCTTCACCACTGAGGGCATTGATGATGGAGATGATTATGATGAAGTAGTAGCGGACATGAATAGTGAATCATTCGCTATCATGACTCGAGAGAAGACAAATCAGAGGGAGAAAGTGACACAACCCCCCAAGAAATCTAAGGAGTAGCCGACAACTATCCCCGTAATTGCAAAAAGAGGATCTCCTATCCCCGTTTCATCTACACCAAAGGTGAGTCCTGTCAATCCTGCTATTAAAGTTACTTCTTTTTCCCCTAAAGTTGATAAACCTAGGATCTCAAGTGATGATGGCCCGTCCACTTCTGGGTCTTTTGATATTATTGATCACCTAAAAAAGACTAAGGTTCAAATTTCAGAGGCTGAGTATTATCAAACCCATCCCAAAGCTTTTGCTAAAATGATTCACTTTGTCAATTCCCATTCTAAAACCACCTCTAAAGGCCTTTTACCCACTCCTTCTTCTGCACCACACCTAGTCCAGTCCTGCAGTTACCCCTCACCTAATGAAAAAATTAAACCATTTTATGTAACACTTCTTATAGCTGGCCATAGGCTCAGTAATTGTGTCATAGACTCAGGAGCCTCAGACAATGTGATGCCTACTAAAGTAGCTCATGCCTTAGGCTTGACCCTCACACGCACTTATGGATCTTGTTACTCTATGGAGAGTAAGGAAGTGCCCCTGGTCGGAAGAATTAAAGATGCACAAGTGGCTTTTGCTACTTTTCCTGAGAAGAGAGTTTTGGCTACCATCTTAGTAGCAGATATTCCTCCTTCATATGGGATGTTGCTAAGTAGGAACTTCTGTAAGGATGTGGGTGGAGAAATTCAAATGGATTGGTCACATGCACTCGTACCTGTTAATGGGAAAATGAAGAAGTTGCTACCTGAGAAGCAATCTGAGTATATTGTACAAAAACGGATGATCCTAAAGCACAAATACTCTATGAGGATATGGGGCATGGTAACTACATGATTATGTCCCCTGATGAAATTCAACTCCCCAAAGTGTCACCTAAAGATCCTAATGGTGTTTGGATTTTAGAGTTTGATGGAAGTTGTTCCTCAGCTGGTTCTGGAGCTGGTGTCCTACTGGTGTCACCTGAAGGAAGCCTACATCCTTTTTCATTCAAGTTGTAGTTCGAAAATACTAATAATACAGCAGAGTATGAGGCTCTCATTCTTGGACTACAAGTGGCCAAAGAACAAGGTGTAAAGAATCTTCTGGCTCGTGGTGATGCAGAATTGATTGTAAAGCAAGTTAGAAGCCTTTTCCAGGTAAAAAATGGAAGGTTGAAACATTACCGGAATCAGGTTTGGGATTCCATTGAATTTCTTGATGCTTTCTCCATCAAAGCAATACCTAGGGAGAAGAACAACAGGGTTGATTCACGCTAGCAGTCTCAGGGTCACTACTGATTCCTCATCCTGACTTCTCTCAAGACAAGTTCACCATTGAGATGGTCCATCGACCTAGTGTACCTGATAATACAAATAACTGGCAAGTTTTCAATGATGATCAACACTTGCTTTCTTTCTTAGAACTCAAGGGTAATTTTGAACAACTGTATTTTGAAGGAAGTGACAACCTGCCTCGTGAAAGTGTGCCCTTTGACAAAGCAGTCACCCAAGGAGAAGAAATGGATCAAGATGGATGCATCAAACTCAAAGGAAACAAGATTCCTAAAGGATTGGTGAGTTTAGAGGAACTATTTGATAAACATGACAGGTATGTAAAGTCTAGAGCTTCTACTGGACCTCAACAATCAGCTGAGTATGACAAGATTAATATTGGGAGTTCTACTGATCCTAAGCTCGTGAACATTGGAAAATGTTGCACAGCAGATGAGAGGAAAAAAGCAATTGATCTTTTAAAGAGGTATAAGGATGTTCTTGCTTACTCTTATGAAGATTTAAAAGCTTTCAAACCAAAAGATATGCAGCATTTTATTCCTCTCAAACCTGGAATTAAGCCTTTTAAGTAGAAACAGAGGCAATACAACCCCAAAATAGCTGACACCATCTTTCAGAAATACAGAAGTTGTTGAAGGCCAAAATCATTTTTCCCATTCACCATTCAACATGGATTGCCAATATTGTGCCTGTTAGGAAGAAAAATGGTGAGATCCGCATCTGTGTTGATTTCAGGAATCTGAATCAGGCTTCCTTGAAAGATAATTATCCTTTGCCTATGATGGATCAGGTCTTGCAAGCAGTAACAGGATCTGAAATGTTATCTATGCTTGATGGATTCTCGGGATATAATCAGGTAGAGGTTGATACTGCAGATCAACACAAAACAGCTTTCACTACTCCTTGGGGTACCTTTGCTTACAAGAGAATGCCTTTTGGGCTCATTAATGCTGGTGCCACTTTTCAGAGAGCTATGGATCTGGCTTTTGGAAGTTTGAAAGGGAAGTGTATTGTCATATACCTTGATGACTTGACTGTGTTTTCTAAAACAAGGGCGGATCATTTTGACCACCTGGAGACAGTTCTGCTAAGATGTAGAGAACATGGGATTTCTTTGAATCCTAAAAAATCTGTCTTTTGTGTCACAGAGGGGAAATTATTAGGGCACATCATCTCCAAAGATGGTATTAAGATTGATCCTGAGCGAGTTCAAGCTATCCAGCAAATTCCTCTCCCAACCAACAAAAAGGGCGTGCACTCTTTCTTTGGTAAGATCAATTTTTTAAGAAGGTTCATCCCTGATTTTGTAGAGTTAACTTTGAATATTTCTCAAATGATGAAAGGGAAACAAACGTTTGGTTGGTCTTCTGAAGGAAAGGAATCCTTTGAAGGTATTAAAAGAGCTATTGCTAAAACTCTTGTTTTAGCCTGTCCTAATTTCAGCAAAGATTTTATTATCTATTGCTATGCCACAGATAATACCTTGGCTGCTGTTTTGACTCAAGAAGAATCTAATGAGCATGAACTCCCAATTTCGTTCATGAGTTAAAATACACCATGATGGAGAAACATGCTTTTGCAGTGGTCAAAGCTGTTAAGCAGTTTCGTTTTTACATCCTCAACTCTCACTCCATGGTGTTGGTTCCAGATACAACTGTTAAGTCAATTCTCACACAACAAGAATTTGGATCCAAGAGAGGGAACTGGGTTGCTAAGGTCCAAGAATATGACATTGACATCAAACCAACCAAGCTTGTTCATGGAAAAGGCCTTTGTGAGCTCATTGCTGAAGGAGCTAAGCATGAATTACTGGAGAACAAAGTTGGCCTTCCTACCGTTCTGTTTCTTAGCTCAGTTGATGAATGGTATGCTGATATCGCTCATTTTCTCACCTATGGAGAATGCCCCTCTCATTTAACTGCCAAAGAAAAGAGGACTGTTAAACTAAGGTCAGTGCAATATGTGTTGTGGGAAAATGCCTTGTTCAAACGTGGGTTAGATGGAAGATTTTTGAAATGTGTGGACAAGGAACAGCAGAAAAAGTTACTCTCAGCTTTTCATGATCAGGCATGTGGAGGGCACTATTCATCAATGGTCACTGCTCATAAGATACTTCGTGGAGGATATTACTGGCCTTCCTTGTTCAGAGATGCATCCAAGTGGGTTGATAAATGTGAGGCTTGTCAGACCTTCGTGGGAAGACCCAAATTGGCCTCTTTGCCTCTTAAGCCAGTTGTAATTGAGGAACCTTTTCAACAGTGGGGTTTGGATTTCATTGGAACACTTAATCCCGCTTCTAGTGCTGGTCATACTCATGTATTAACTGCCACAGATTATTTCACCAAATGGGTAGAAGCTATTCCAGTTAAGAGTACTACTTCTGAAGTGGTGTGCAGCTTCATCAAAGAGAACATCTTAGTAAGGTATGGTGTACCTAACAAGATTGTGACAGATAATGCTTCGAATTTCTCTTCAACTGAGATAATGGATTTTTGCTATGGGTATGGCATCTCTTTGGCTCACTCCTCATATTACTATCCTCAGGGAAATGGGCAAGCAGAATCCACTAATAAAAATTTGGTGACTATTATAAGGAAATTAGTCAATGAGTCTCAACGAAACTGGCACAAGAAGCTCTATGATGCTCTTTGGGTAGACAGGATTACACCAAAGAGAGCTATTGGAATGTCTCCTTTTCAAGTGGTATATGGAGTAGAAGCTCAATTGCCAGTAACAGTGGAGCTGCCAGCCTTGCATCTAATGAAGGCCATTGAAGATACTAGTTTCAGTGATGCTTTGGATAAGAGAATTATGTACCTTCACAAACTGAATGAGGACAGATTGGAGGTTGCTGATAGGATATCTATTCACCAGCAGAAGGTAAAGGTCCTGTTTGATAAGAAAGCCAGGTTCAGAGATTTCCAAGTTGGAGACACTGTGTTGTTATGGGATAAAAGGCATGAACCTCGTGGCAGCCATGGCAAGTTTGATTCCCTTTGGCTCGGACCTTTCAAGATCAGACACTTTGCTGGTAAGAATTCCTTTTATCTTGATTACATGGATGGTTCTCCTCTCCCACTTCCTTATAGTGGGCAGTACCTTAAATTGTTCAAGTCTTAGGTGATTAGGGAGTCCTTTGTATATTCTGTACAACGTTTTTGTTTTTCTTTCCTTTTTGTTTTGGTGTGTTGTCCTCTGTATTGGTTTGCTTTTTGACTCCGTGGCCCAATGGATAAGGTACTGGTCTACTTCCTAAGTTTGTCTAAGTTCTTACCTTGTCTCATTCCTTGAATTTATGCCAAGTCATCCCCAGAAGGAGCCAGCTGTTGTCCACTCAAAATTCCCCTGCTCTTAAGAAAGTGAAAATTTCAAAATTTTGAGTTTTAAGTGTCTTCTCTGTTGTACTCAATGTTAAAAGTCGAGAAATTGAGAAAATCTACATTTTTGGGTCATTTTGTGTGTTTTTCGGGCCTGTCGGACATTTTTGTCCCGCGTGTCCCAAGTTCAAATGGGCGCTCTGTTCCCCGATCGGCCGGTTTCCCCGAAGTTTGTCTTTTTCGGGCCCGTCGAAATTCTTGTCCCAAATGTCCCAAGTTCAATTTGACAAGTTGTTCCATTTTCAGCTGAATCACCTGAACAGCGTACTTTGCACTTTCACGTCCCACGTGTCCCAAGTTCAAACGGGTGCTCTGTTCCCTGATCGGCCGGTTTCCCCGAAGTTTGTCTTTTTCGGGCCCGTCGGAACTTCTTGTCCCAAATGTCCCAAGTTCAATTTGACAAGTTGTTCCATTTTCGGCCGAATCACCCGAACCGCGTACTTCGCACACTTTTTTCCCGCATGTCCCAAAAGGCATTTATGCATCCTTTCCCCATTTCGCCAATAGGTGAGCCGCGTGTTTCACGCATTCGCATCTCACATGTCCTAAATGAACCAAGTGCCATTCGTGCTTATTTTTCCCGCTCTACCCGAATATCATGCTTATTCAAATTGGTAGGTATGTATTAAATGCACATTCATTATCTTTCTCTCTCCTAATCGGCTATATAATGAGCATACCCCTATGCATTTTTCACACTGCTTCCATGTTATCCTTTGCTCGAACCCTTGCAATCTGAATTCCTGCACGTGTATCCCTTCCCTCTGTAATTCCTTCCCGAGTCTAGCTTGCGGCTCTACCCTCCGAATTACTATCAATATGAAGATCAAATTTCAGGGACAGGAACAAATCTCGCCACTAGAGTCTGCCGTTCACAATATTGGGGACAGTGAAGCTCGTCATCTTGATTTCGGTGATTTTTGGGCAAGGATGGCAGATGCAAACCCTACACCAATGGCGCAGATGATTCACGACAGCTGGTTTGGCTTTCACTGGAGGTTTCCCAATCTCGGTGCAATGTCTGATGCTTTCATGCGAGCTCACTTCGACCCTGATTCGAGCGAATTGACCAACGTACACGGGGAACTCATCGCCAAACTGGATGCTGCCACCATTAGCACTGCACTGAGGATTCCAGAAATGGATAATGCCATAGTTGTTTCCCAGGATCAAGCACAGGCCCTGTTCAATCAAGACAACGACAAATACAAGGCGCGGTGGCGAAGTCCTGGCTAAAGAACCCTAAGAAGGGAGCATCTCGTCTATCCAAGACTCTTTTCCGGGCTGATTTCAATGAAGAATTGTCGGATTTTATAATCCTACTAGCTCGGGTTATGGGCTTACCCTCTACTAACGAATTCCATTTCTGGATGTGCCCGCTCATCAGCATGGTGTGCGAGGGAACTCAAAATATCAACTGGGCGGAAATCATAAGCATGAACTTGGCGGAGCAGCTATCCAATGTACAACAAATGAAGAAGTTCTACATGACTTCGTACCTGATGTATACTCTGGTGGCATCAAGGCAATGGTTTGGTTTTTCTTACATTGATGCCCACAAAGATGATCTTGTATATGCCTACTACCCGCAGTTCACCCTACAGACCAGCAATCACAATTTCAGAAGGGTAAATGATGCTTTCACCATGTACGTGGTCAGGTTGGTTTAAAGTGACACTGCTAGAATGTTTTCTGATGAAGCCATGAACACGATATTGCACTACGGTGCCTATTTTATCCAATTCAGAAAATTCTCCTACATCAAAGCTTCATTGCCATGAGAGCACCCCTCTAAGGCTTCCCATGTTCTGCAGTGATAAGATGGCTTTGATAGAAGTATGCGGTAGTTGGACAAATTGCACGTAACCTACGAGAGACAAGAAGATTACTTGGTGTGCACTTTCCCATCTCTTTGGGAAATTACACTTGTAAAATAGCTTTGGACACACGTAATGTAGAAAGAGCCCTAGTTCCCATCACTTTGCTCATTTCTTCAAGCCAAGAAGTTGCTTCGACTTGAAGAAGTTCATTGAATGAGAACATCAAGATAATCTATCATCGCAGGGGTAGATACAAAAGACTACTAGGCTAATCAATGCGAGATGATTTTGAAGCTAGAAGGAGGCACTATGGCAGGTTCTCTCTGCAACTGATCCAAGAACTCAGCTTGTACCAAGTTCCTGAAGGACTCCAAGATGACAACTCTGATTCATAATCATATGAGTATGACAATGTGGTTAAGCACACTCCCTTGGAGGACTTAGATTGGAACAAGAAAGAGAAAGATGATCTGGCCGAGATCCTAGCTCCAGTCTTAGTCAGGACTAAGGTCTGGTTTGATAGGAAAGTTCGAGAGCTTAGAAGGCACTCAGGAGAATCCTCCTCTAAATATGTTTCGACACCAAGGAGGGAAGCATCGATCGTCATATCGAGACGCACTTGTGGAAACCCCTCCCGCCTCATCAACGCAAGGACTGCAGCTTCCACTCCTTCTTCATCCACTCAACTGTACTCAAGAAATTCAAAGAGGTTAAGAAGGAGCCTGTGGAAAAAGATTCTCAGAGAAAGCAGGTAGAAGTGCCTTTGGGACCAGAGAACATCATTGTTCTCAATGAAAGTGAGGAGAGTGAAGTGTCAGCCCCTGCAAATGCTCCTAAAGATCCAACAGATAAAGATAAGGAAGTCCATAGCACTGAACTTCCAAGTGCTATTGATTCCTCTGTAGCAGTTGTCTCAAGCGCCCCACTCACATCTCAACTCAAGTCAACAGCTTTGCAAACCTTGAGCATCATTAGATCTCTGTCTCTTGGTCCTCTTGCCCCTCCTGCTGCTTCCTCTTCCTCTTTTGCATGGGTGCAACCTTTTGTTGACAGTAGGAAGAGGAAATCTTCCTCTCGGAGCTCAGGGCCAAATTTTGATGTTGTCGCAGCCTTGTTAGGCACTACTCCTTCTCATGCCAAGAAAGCCAGAATCACCTCCAGAATAGTATCTGATGCTCAAGGTCAGCAGTTCCTGGAGATTGCTAAACCGACAGTAGACAAATCAGAGCAGGATTTACAGGCGTCTGATTTAGAAGTCTCAAGGATTCCTATGGGAGATTCTACCCCTGAAGGTGAGATCCACAACCTCTAGGAAACGGTCACAAGAGTTATTGGGAGGGTAGAGAAAGGGTAACATACTATTGAACAATTGGAAGAACAAAGTTTTGGACCCTACCCCATTGACTACTCTTCCACCACTCAGTGATTCTCGAGCCAACATGAAGTACAGTAGTATCAAAGACATACACAAGTATTCCATTTATGGCGAGCTATGGAGGCCATGGTGGAAGATATGATTTTGCTGGATTGAACTTCATCGATGAAGCTTTCAAACTCCATGGAAAGGTGAACAACTTGCAATAGAAGATCTCCTCCACTATCGGGATCATGGATAAAGAGCTCAAACTTTGGAGCAATTGCATAGTAGACCTTTGTCTCATGGGACAGACAGATGAGAATATTTTATTGGCGAATAAGGTTTTTGGTGATGCAAAGGATAATCTGTCAGAATCTTGGGTTTACAGCATGGAGTGGAAAATCAAAGTTTTAGAGGAGGCATTGGGAGAACTGAAGAATTGCTGGCAGAAGGGTGAGGCTTTCAAGACACCAAGGTTGTGTCTTCTTTCAAAGATATACATTTTCATCTGTAGGATGAAACTTCTGGTGTGCCTTTTTTGCCTACAAGAAATCAAAGCTCAATTCAGAGATTTTGTCAAAGATAATCTATTCAGGGAAATCTCCATTTCCAAAGAGAAAATGAAGGAGATATGCTCTCTTCAATCTGCCATTGAAGAAGCAAATAAAGACTATCATACTCATGTCAATTTTGATAAGGAAATGGAGAAATGCCTTAGATTTTGGACCCAGTCTACAGCCAACATGTCAGTCCCTCGTGGCAGAGACATAGCCGAGGCATTGAAGAGATTCAGGCAGTGAATTTTGAAGTCAGTGGGTCCCTCCCATTCATAACCACCTGTCTTCTTCTCCTTATTCTTCTCTTCTTTTCTAATTCTTTTTCTCGGATTCATTGTAATAAGTTGAGGTATTGCGATTGGCAATCCTTAACTAATCTTTAGTTAAAAGAAGTAGTTACAAAGAGTAACTGATTTGTAAGCTATATAATGGCCTCTCCACGCCATTTTGAGGGGAGGAAGAACTTGGCTTATTTTCTGAAAGTGTAAATAGATCATAAAGAAATCAATACAGAAGGGCTTTTCATTCTTTTTCTATCTGATCTCTTTTATCCCCAGCTTTTCATTTAATTTTGTGAAGATCATTTGTCTATGTTATGTTAAGAAACTTTGTGTTCTGGCAGATGTTATTTACAGAACTTTGTGTCTTTAAATTCCATCTTATTTATATGATACAAATGATCTGTTTGAGTTCATCTGTAACCGCATACATAAAGAATTATTCTCATATCTATAATTACAGTGTTTCCTTCTCTGCTCATTCTCGTACTTTCATTCCTCGAGTCCTTTTGTAATTTATGATCTTTATAGGAAACACTTTCGTAATATCCAAGTTCAACCAAGAAATCATGTTTTGTATATTTGTAAATAGGTTCGTTTCTGATTAAGGGAACCTCTCCCATTAAAGAGGAGGGACTTCTTGTCCCCAGACTTTTGCTCTTCATAAAGTCCTATTTGACGACCAACAAGCATACAAGGACAAATTCAAATTCCTAAGAGGATGAAGTGTCTTTGACTCCAAAATCGTACTTACATACTCTTACACATCTTACACAACCTTACACATCTCTTACATCTTCTTACATGTTTCTTACACACTCTTACAACATTTCATTAAAGATCAACAACTCCATTAATTACATTCTCATGACCTATTTGATTTATTTATTTTAACACATGGTTATTCACAACATTAACACAATCAAATAATAACTAATGAAAGGGGTAACACATGACAAAATAAACACATGAAAAAATCACTAAAAGGACACCACATTAAAGCAATACATAAAATCCTTTCATCACATTCTAAAGGTGATTCCACCCCATCGAAATCCCTAACAACACAACACTCAAACAATAACAATTTTAATGGTGACCTTATTGAATTCATCCAAAATACTAATACGGTTAGTCTCTAGTCCCCCGACATTGTTGTGATATTTTAACTTGCAAAATACAAATAAATCCTTCGGCCTCATGGCCATATCATAACATCCAATATGATATAAACAACCTCCCCAGATCATCTGTAAGTATGAATCATAACAATATCAAAAATTCAACATTATCATTTTCAATTTAACTAGCACTATATCATCATCCAACAATCTCCATACTAGATATAATCACAATATCCAATGTCACATGTCCGAACAACATGTATAATATGTCCATGTCAAACAATATATCATCATCCACATATAAGAATGTCTTTACTAATCATCATGCATAATAATTGAATCCAGATCCATTATAATCCATGGTCTAACATCTACACATTATAATATATCAAAACATAATAATGTCCAAAATAAGATCAATGATATCAAGATCAGTAATCTAAAAGTGTCAAAGGGAAGTGAGCACTACAACCATAATTTTTTTGTTTATTTATTTATTTTCAACTCCTACCCTTTTCAATGATTTCCCAAAAAAACAACTCAATAGATATTTTTCCTTCATCATAAAATTGACAATATTAAAGCATATCATATTCCACATATAAATATATTAAACATTTATCAAATATTTAAAATTGATTTTTCTGAAAATCATAGTAGTAGAAAATAACCATTCTAAAATAACATTGTTTTTTTCTCTCTTATGTGACCAACATGGTTTTGAATCCTTGTCATTACAAAATTAAACCCTCTTTCCTTCATCATAATATATAAATGAATACTACTAATATTTAGCTTTCATTCTACTCAAAAATTAAACAAGAAGGAACTAAAAGCTCTTTTTTTACACATACACACAATTTTCTTTCTTACAAAACAAGGATTTCCAAGGAAATGAAAGTGCAATACCCACATCTAATAAAGTTAGTTAAATTATTTCTTTCTTTATATTTTTCTATAATGTTATAACATGAAATTGAAAAATGGAACAACACTTTCAATCAATGCCTCCCAATAAGCATACAAGAAGCTCCAACATCGACAAAGACAAGCTCTAATCACCATGAAAATGAGGGCTTGATATGGCTCCGAATGTATAGGAATCATTACATGCCACTTCCCATAAAGTGAGCATGTTAGCTTTCCATCAATCCCATGGGAGAGAGAGGAATCATTCCTCCAAGTTGCACGATTAGAGTAAGGAAGATAAACACCAAATCATACACCCAAGCATAATAAATTTAATCCATTGCTACACATTCCCAATAAGATCCATAGTTTTTCAAAACGAATAATGGAGTAGAGGAAATCCATAATATCCACTCCAAATGGGTATCTAACTCTACAAGCCACCAAGTTTCCTCTTAACTCCCCAAAGACCCTAACTCTCTTACTATTCATCAAGGAAAGAAGAGAAAGAAACCAATGAAAGCTAACAATTACAAAAGAAATTTCTTCACATCCATTTAACATTTGAAAAAAAAAATTTGATATCAAACATAGCTTTTAATCCATTCGAAATAATATTTCACCAAATAATTCTCCTCCTTTCCCAAGATCCCATCCTCTCCAAGTGAAAATCTCAAAAATTAAAATTTGGAAAAAGTCCCCTCCTCTCCAAAATGGAGGGTTAAACAAGAAAGGTCCAAAATAAACTTCCAATGGGAGGGTTCCATGTGTCACCCATCCCTTTCCAATCCATAAGTTTCCATAAAAATGGGATAAATACATAAATGGAGGAGAATCCCTCAAAAGACACAAACCAATCAAAATACAACTCCAAAAAAAAGAAGGCAATAAAAAAACAAAAATATTCATAGGGACAAGAGATGTCAATTTTAGAGGGAAGAAACCTTTTAGGCCTTGTGAAAATTCCCCTTACCCGTAGACCACATCTAAGGGGTTAATTTTCATGAAAGAATGACCACCTACTTTCCAAAACACTCCTCCAAACTTCAAAGTTTGTCAAAATCGAGATTTTGGGAAAACGTGGCTCATTAAGAGGGGTTTAGGGCCCACATATCCCTTGACTAGGTGGTCCAAAAATCATTTAAACAAGGCTAAGAATAATAATTAATCCAAATCAATAGGATACAAATAATTTGATAGAAGTTAAAGTAAGCGTGCAAGTAAAGTAAATAAAAAAACAAGTTAATTAAATGTGGGTAACAAAACCAAGAGTGACCAACCAAAAGGGGTGAAAACATAATCCAAGTTGATGATTTTTAATATATTCATGTTTGAACAAAGACAAGATATCACAACCAACATTGAGGGGAAGATAAATTTGGCCAAAATGACCATTTGTGTCACTTGGAGGTACAACCACTAATTCCCACATTATCCAAGTGATGCGACCTACAAATTCTTACACACTTAAGGAAAACATCAAATACGATCTGTTATCTCTCGAAAGTGCACCCTGTAGAGAGATGGCTGCATATTTTCTAAGCCTGTAATATTGCGCTCTCTCTCGTAGATATAATGGAAACACCTCAGGTCTGTGGGTATACCTATTGTGAGGTGAGTCTCGAGATTAAAAGGCCGGTTCCTTTTTGATGTATCCTAAATTGATTCTCTAGGGTCAGGGTAAGAAATAGCTGTAAAATAAATAAACTGAGGTGATACACCAAAAATTATATGAGGGCTTTGACTGAGTATATGCACAATTGATGTGGGAAGGTTTTCTTGATGCACGAGCCAACAATTATCTGCAGGTTATTTTAAGGGAAAAACTTGGTGGTACTGAGTGAAAAAATATCACAACAATATTGATAAGTTAACATGCACATTGAAGTTATGAAGAATTTACTGATATTGTAGCAGGGTAAGATGATTGGTCAGGGAGTTTGCACTCACAAGACTAACATAAATTTACACAAGTCAGTAAATAATTGGTAAGGCAAGAAATTACTTCATACTCAGAAGGAAAAAATTCGTAGAATGCTTCAGTACTTCTATATCCAAAAAGTCCTCTCTTGTGCCTTGCAAAGGCACACAATATATAGCAAAATAAAATTTTCCTACCCTTCCTAAAAATAGCCTAAGGATGTACTCGTCCATGCATCCTAATTTTATCCTTCATTTAATAATAAATTAAAGGATAAAATAATACAAACTATTGCAAGAGGCATTAATAGCCTTTGATTACATATCAATCAACTAAAGATGACTATTCTATTTTTAATAAGGCTAGGTGAATAATTTTTCCAAAAAAATATTTCTCGCTAGGCAAGCATCTCTCCATGAACATGCAACTTTTTCTTCTTCTTTATTATGTCATGTTGTGAAGGCATGCAAAAATTCAACTCCTTGTATGTAAGCAAAATAATCCAAACATTTTATATAATACTCATCCATATATCTATCTCGGTAAGGACCACCTTTGTGTACATATTTTGTTGATGTTGACATCTCTTTCTAAGTGGTCACATAAGTGACATTCTGCAAGTCAACTCTACCTCCTTGAAGTGGGGACCACTTCCAATCTTCTTGGTTTGGCCACCTTGGTGGAATTAGAAATATTATGAGATCCACCACCCTTTGCATTGTTCACTACCATGTATAGTTGTCGGCACTTGATTTATTTGATACATTGTGTGGTTTATACTTTAGAGATTCACCTTTTCGGTGATCATTAGCAATATCATGGTCGGCCATTTTGATTATTTTCATGCACTATGGTTAGAATTTGAAAGTCTTTGCAATGATTGTTTGTTTGATGGACACATGGTTTGTCCCCTTCCTCATGGTGACTCACCCCTTGGTAAACTTGGTCGATGGTATATGTGACTCAAACAGAGTTTTCTTTGATATTCGTTGATCATCCTAAGTCCTTGATCTCATACCTCTATTTTTACGCCATTGATCCTTGTACTCACGGTCGGGATTTCTGAATTAGATTTGAATGTGGTCGGTGAGGAACTAACCATGGTTATTTTATTTGGTTCTGAGTTTGATCATTAGGAATTGATCATTCTACTTAGATATTCTCGAGACATCGATTCCTCTGGATGTGGTTAGGGTTTATTGACTCACCTTCTCAAACTTTGTGGTTAAGTTGACTTGACCCATTTGCGACCATTTGAATCAATCCTTGAACTCACGGGTGAAGCCCTAGGAAAATTCCTGTGAGACCGCCATTGTTTGAAATTTTAAGGTCGGCCTCGGCCTCGACCTTTTGAGCTCGGTTTATGGAAAGTCCGTAGGGTTGTGACTGCCATCTTCATTATTTCGAGCTCTGTATACTGCTTCACGAGTGAGTAAAACTCAGCTTTATGCAAAATATTTTTGTGTTTTTTACTTCTATTAAACTCTTTTTCAAGATCTCGAGTTCCTTTTCTCATGGTGATCTCTGAGTTAGACCTTTCTTGGTAGTTATGTGAGTTACTCTCTCTCTAGCCGCCATTATTGAAGCTTTGAAGCTTCGGATCTTCTCTATTTTTGGCCTTCTAAGCTCTTTTGTATTTACATTCTTCCGGGATCTTTTGTTGGTCTCGATTGTGCTACTTTCTGAGTGAGATTTGAGTGAATTTTATTTTGACATGGCCACTATCGTAGTGAACCTAGAGCTCAGTACCGTGTTACTCTTTGATCTATGTGAATTCTGTAACCTCCAATGAGGATTAGTTGAGCTCAAAATTTGTTATTTTGAGGTAGTGCAATGTCATATGGCTCAAATTTGTGTATTTCGTCATCATTTCAGCTTTATTGATCATCATCTATCCTTTTAGTATCACTATTTTAATGCAAGGATAGTAAGTCTTTGACCTATGAGCACGGTAATTGGTTTTTCATTATTACTTTGAATTTGAAACATAGATAATTCACTATTTCTTTGCATATTTCATTTCTTATTGGTTCCTTTGGGGATTTCGAGTTGAAAATCGTGTTGGGTTGCTCCTTTTTGTTGAACTTGATGACCATTTGAGGGTTGCTCAGATTTAACTTAAACAATAAGTATTTGTTCCTTATTCTAATTTTTCATTATATACCCATTAATGGGTCTACGATGAAAACTAGGAAATATACTTATAATTTAATACTGCAACTTGAATCTGGTTTTAGTGGGAATGATAATTTCTTGAAACTCTTGAGTATTTCTCAGACCTAGGTATGTATGAGTTTTGATTCAAACCTATTAGCGGTCAATCTTTGAACCTTTTCTAATAAACTTTGAATATTATTCATTATGTTATGCATTCCATCTTCTTTTTACTTACGAAAGAATTTGAAAGGCTCGGCCATGACCTGATATTTCAACCCCGTACTATCTCATTACTTATTCATTTCTTATAGAGCTTTTGTTCTTCAACTCTACCTTCTTGATTTACCCTTTCAAAGAAAACTATTTGATAAACTAGATTTCCTTTAGTTGGCTATAATGAGCTTGATCCTTATGTAACTTGGTAGTAGTATGAAAGAAATATTCTTTTGATCATATCTGTTTCACCTTAATATCCTTGGATTTGGACCTTTTCTCAAATGCGGTTATCTTCCTTTACTGATAATGAGCTCAAGTAATAAGTTTTTTTAAAAAATATGTATCATGCTTCCTTACATTCATGTCTGTACTTTTTGATACACCATCATTTATGATCTTGATCATTGTTCCAATTTGAAGCTTATGAGTATTATTTTAGGCATAATCCTTGTGTCCAATGCTTTATTTCCTTTTAGAAAACTCTTTTCTTACATGGATGCTTGCTGAAAATTTTTAAATGTTAATTTTTCATGGCGAAGCCCTGCAAATTTCTTCCTTCGAGCGTATAATCATGTATGTATTTTGATATTCCAGTAGAATATATCTCCTATTTTTTGAGATTCATATGCACGGAATAGGATAGTGTAGGAATATGATTTGATCCTTGAGCTCATAACCGATAGTTAGCCTCTTTTCTTTTTTTCGTGCACAGTGGCCTCTACAATGGAGATGGAGAAAAAGCTGGAGTAGAGATGCTTCGATCAAGGAAAGAAATCCCCAAGGCAATGATGGGTTAACTCATACTCCTTTACTTTCTCTTTCATGCATGTGTACCTTTTATTTTAGTAGTTGTACTTTACCTTTCGATTACATCCCACAGATTGTGTGGGGAACATTTGAAAACTCCTTATGAATAAAACATTAAATTTTGTAAAATGAGTGTTATATTTCTTTCTACATTTCTACTTTTTGTATGGATTGTATGATGAAGTAAACAACTTAGTAATATAATTGAGTGTCTTAATAATGAAGGAGATAATTTACATAACCTCGTAACATCCAAGAATGAATTCTAATTTCGTGATTTGTACTTATGTTTGTTCCAAAATTTACACTTCACTATTCTGCAATTGAATGTCTTCATCAAGACAACACAACTATCCTTCGGGGCTTGTGTTCTTTTTCTAGTGATAGTCATCAAATTGCAGACTATGTGATTTGTTTCATTTTGTAACACCACACATAATTAAAGATTTCATGTAATCTTTTAAATAAATCAGCAAAGTAAAGACATAATCTGATATAATCTCCCTAGCTTAGTTATACTTCACCAACACTATCTATCATAACAAAGTTTGGGGTTTCCCATTTCTGCACAAGTGTAGAAATCGTCAACATTTCTGGTGATCTGCGAGGAAAGCTACCTACTAGCTTATATACCAAAGGCCTTGCTCTTGTCCATTGAGCATGGAGTTCTGAGTATGTAACCATGATTTTCCTTTTTCCGAAAGGTCTAACCCTTCCAAAACAAACTAAAACTAGGAAAAGATCTGGAAAACCAGATCACGTGCATGAATGCACTTATTGAAATAAAGAACAATGCAATGTGCAGAAACTACACTTATTGAATGGAAATCCTACTCTAACAATCACTGTAAGATTTTCAATAACAATGTTTGAGAAACATACCATTCACATGAATGGGGATTTCCTCTCCATTCAACTTTGAAAGCTAAAAATAATCATGTTCCTTGCAAGCTAAAATCATGTAAGGACCACTCCAAATGTATCAAACTTTGTGTGTATTCCTAGCTTTGCACGATCAGCATCCCATTTTAACACAATATCTCCTTAATTGAATATTATGAATTTGGATTTCTTATAAAAATATTCTTCATTTGCTTTCCGATTATTTTCCATATTTAAATGAGCTTGATCTCTTAGCTCTTGTAATTCCATTAACTCTGCATAACGAACCTACAATGGTTCATTCTCAAGCAGCTCCATTTAATGCAACAAATGTAATGTAGGTAACTCAACTGAAATAGGCATTCTTGATTCTTTTCGATACACAAGTTTGTACATGAATTACTAACCGATCTCTTAGAGTCACCCTGTCAACAAAAATTGCTAAATTCAACATTAAATTCCAAGCTCTTTGATTATCGTTGAGTGTTCTTCTGATGATCCTCAACAAATTTTTTTAGTACTTTCAGCTAAACCATTACCTTGTGGGTAATAATTAGATGAAGAGATTAAATAGATTCCATGGTTGACAACCCAATTTTTTACTTTAGCACCAAGAAATGCTAGAGCATTATCTGATATGATAGTTGTTGGAACACCAAATCTATAAACTATACCTTCATAAAAGGATAGTATCGAAGTTTCATTAGCATCTTTCAAGGGTATTGCTTCATTCCATCGTGTAAAATAATCTATAGTAGTTAATATCCACTTATGTCCTTCTGAATAAGGTGGGTTTATCATGCCAATAAAGTCAAGACCCCACTGCATAAAAGGCTAATCAACTGAAATAGGCTGTAAAGGCAGCGAAAGCTAAACATTCTTTTCCAACAAAGAAAGCACATTTTTTACACTTTCTAATCCATTCAAAATAGTCTTTAAATATGTTAGGCCAATAGTAACCTACTTTCATGATCTTTAAGGTTGTAGTACATGCTAAAAAGTGACCTCCTGCAGGTCCTTCATGGAATTTTGATAATATTTTCTGAATTTTATCGTAGTCAACACATCACAAAAAGATTCCATTTATATCTCTTTTGAACAACACACTATCAATGAAAAGATAAGGAATAGCTTGTAACCTGAAATACCTTTGTTTATTCTTATCCATACCTTCTGGATAGGTTTCGTGCTATAAATAGTTAACCAAATCAGTCATCCACCTTGATTCTTATATTTCTTGAGAAAGCTGAGGTTGCTGATTTTCTAGTTGGATCATGATATTTGATTGCTGATACATAATTTTAGCATGTTGTTTTGAATCTTCAGGTTCTGCAGTTTGTTGTTTTTCCATATCAACAATTAGATGCTCACATAAACCTTTACCTCGAACTATCTTAGCAACCCGGATATCAACATCATATTCCATAAATTTCGTTATCCAACCTACTCTTTTCTCATTCAATTCTTTATTTAGCAAGAAAGCTTTCACACTTGGATGAGAAACAAGAACATGAATTTTATTGTTTGAAATCATGTACTTAAAATTCTTTAGTCCTCTGACTACTAAAAGTACTTGTTTTTCAAGAAATGTGTACCTTGTTTCATAATCATGCAAACTCTATCCAAAGAAAGAAATTGGTTGTTCAATATTCTCATCATTAACCTGAGTTAAAATAGCTGAGATTGTTTCAGCTCCTGCAAGTGCATACATTATAAAATATTTATCAAAATTTTGATTTGCAAGAGTAGGAGCCTAAGAGATAGTTGTTTTGATTCCTTCAAAACCTTCTCTCCCTTCACTGGTCCAAGAGAACTTTTTCTCTTTCTTTAACATAGCTATTAACGGTTTAACCAATGCTGCAAAATCTAGAACAAATCTTCTAACAAAGTTGATTTTTCCTAGAAAGCTCTGTAATGCCTTCTTGTGATGAGGCAATGATAGCTGTGATATAGCTTCGATTATGAAAGGATCAATTGCTAAACCTTGCTTAGAAAATAATATGGCCAAGTAGTTTACCTTGATGTACTAAAATATAGACTTTTTGGGTTCAAGGATATTCCAAATTGTCTACATAACTAAAAAGTCTACCTTAAATGCATTAGATGTTCTTCAAAATATTTTGAAAATATAGTAACATCATCTAAATAAACAAGGATGCATTTATTTAATAGGCTACGAAAAATCCATGTCCATTGCACGTTGAAATGTTGCACCAACATTTGAAAGACCAAAAGGCATTCTTTTGTAAGCATAAGTACCCCACTTGGTGGTAAAAGTTGTTTTATATCTATCTTCTTCTTGACTAAAATCTGATTGTATCCGTTGTAACCATCTAGAAGAGATAATCTATTTGAACCTGAAACTGTTCTCAAAATTTGATCCATATTTGGTAGTGGGTAATGATATTTTAACGATGCTTTGTTAAGATCTCTGAAATCCACACATAATCTGATTTCTCCATTCTTCTTCCTAACAGGAAAAAGATTTTCTACCCAACTTGCTTGAATGCTTAATTGCGGGAAAATAATTCCTGATTCAATCAATTTTGATAACTCTTTCCTCATAAGAGGTTCTATTCTAGGATTTATAGGCCTCTATTTCTACCTAACTAGTTTAGAATTTGGCTGTAATTCAATGGTATGTTGTGCTAAAATGGGATCAAACCCTTTTAGGTCTTGGTATCTCCAAGCGAAAACATCTTTAAATTATGTGCAAAGATTAATAAAAGACTTTTTTTCAGCTAGGAACATACCTTTCCAAGGAATAAATTTTTCCTTCATCAACTGAAATCTCTTCATAATTATCAGCATGAGTTGACATCTTAGTTTTGTCCTTTCTCAACTGGTCATCAATGTTGAAGATGTCTTCCAATGTGACAAGTCCTCGAGGAAATTTATTTGTCTTTAATTGAACAATCTAGTCACCATATAAATGATGTAATTTATCCTAATTTACTGTAGAAATTTAGTTTCTTGCTGTAAAAACCTACAGATTTGATCATCACTTTCAAAAACCTACCAATTTGATTCGTTATCAGGTATAGAGGGCCTAATAATTAGCTTAATATGGGGCTGAATTTTTTTGTTTTCTATCTATTCTAGCACTTCAAACTAACACCAACTACTACAAGTCTGTCTGCATGCTTATTTTCAGTTCTAGGAATAGACTGAATATTAATAGCATCAAAATATTCCATTAAGTCTAAAACTCTATGTCTGTAAGATTTCATTAATGGATTCTTACAAACATTAAAGTTTTTTACTTGATTGATAACCAACTCAGAATCACCAAAATTTGTAATGTGCTGATACCTTTTTTTTGGCCCAAAGTAAGCCATGAATTAATGCTTCATATTCAGCTACATTACAAGTGCATGTAAATTAGAGACTCAAAGCTAAGAAATACCTTTCATTTGTTGGGAAGTGAGCATCAAACCTACTCCCTATCCTTTCTTGTTCTTAGCTCCATCAAAATGAAGTTTCCAAATCCCTTCCGCTGAATTTTCTATTTTGGATAGCAAGGGAAGTGGTGCATTTTCTTCATGCATACAATATACACCAAAAATATGTTCTTCAACTTCCTTAAAAGGATCATGGGCATGTTCTTCAACTATTTTTTCATCCATAAACATGTTAGAAACACCCTCTAATGCTGAAACTTGAGCTACATCATCGAAATCAGATTGATCCAACGCTGAATAATTGGCCACTGCATTTGGAGAATGAGGCTCAATGTGAAATCTGGCCAATGGTTTTGAATTGACAGTAACCTTAGTGCCATAACATGTGGTGAAAAACAAGGACCAATCTGAAGAGAGATAACCTCCTATTTTCGTTATAAAATCTCTAGATAAGCACAAAGCAAAATATGGAGGTAAATCCACAACAGTAACATCTTGCAGAATGGAAACATTCAAGAAAGCATGTAACATTACTTAAATTCTGATTACACCAACTGTATTAGTTGCAGTCCCATCAAGCTATAAAACACTTTTCTTGTAGGCTCATACTGTAGGCCCAATTTTTCAGCAATTGCTTTTGGCATAACTATGTTACTTGCACCACTGTCCACCATGTAGTTATGAACTAGATTTTCTCCAATAATTAGTGATAGATAAAATGGTGGTGGTTTCTTTATGTCATGAGCATTTAAAACTTTCTAGAACCATCCATCTAACCCCTTTTAGGTGGTCTTGATCAAGTGTTCCAAGGACCATATCTATCTTTTGAACCTCCTTTTCGTTGTTTTGGAAGAAATTTATAGTTTAGCTAGTTCATGAGAGAGTAAATCTTGTTGTCCTGGAATACTTAGAGCATCCCACATCGAGATGTTAACATTATGTTTTTCATTACATCAATGATGTTAAAAGAAGCAACCGTTTTAGAGATAGATTCAACTGTTTTAGCATAAACTTTAGCAAAAACTGATTCTGCTTCAACAACTTTAAATATATGAGGAATAAATAATCTTCTTGGATCAGGCTATAGCTATTTTTTTCTACTCTTTACCAGCTTGTAACACTTGTTGTTCTTTGTGGGACAACAGGACTGCTAGCTAGTTTTGGGGCTGTAGATGTTGAATTATCAGTAATAGTGGGCAACACAGTCTATTTTGCTATTTTTTATTTTCAGTAGCCTTTTCTTGAGCTCTAGTGGTAACTGCAATGAAATCTTCCTCATTGAAGTTGACCAAATTCTATTCAGGTGATTTCTAAACATGAGTTTCTTGCTGCCCACTCTCCATTTGAGGCATGAACAATGCTTCAGATTGAGGTTGTGCAACAAGATTCAGGTTCAGAAAGCATTTGGGAAATTTGCAGCTGAATGAGGTTGGTTGTAAGGATGACACCACTCTTTAAATCCATGTTAATTGGAACTAAAGAATTAGATGTCCTAGGAACATTTAGATCAAATTGTCTTTGTTGATAAGGCTATCTATAATTTTAATTATATTGGTAAGGCTGCCTATTTTGATGATTTTGCTAATAAGGATCCTGATAAGGTCTGCTAGGTAATGCAAGTCTATTTTCAATTGATGTCAACTTATTTCCCATGATTTGCAAATCTTTAAACATATCTAGAGATGGGGCTACAATAGTAGGCTCTACAATCATAATAGGTTACGGAATAGGGCTAAATCTTACCTAAAAATGGCATCGAAGGCCTTGGTGCTAATTTTCCATCCCGAATAAGGTTGTTTTCATCTTTTATAGAAATTCATAGGCATCGGAAGAGTATCACCTCCCATGGATTGAATCATAGTAAAAATATCACTATTTAATGCTCGAGGTAATAAAGGAAAGCGTGATCAGCTTGAGGCTTAACACTTGTTGAGATTCTTTCCAAATTCCTAGCAAAATCGATGTTGAAACTAGACATGTACTCATGAGGGGCTCTTTTAATAGTAGATAGCTATTCTATGAGGGATAAATGGTCTGAATTATCTTGGAATTGTTTCAGCAGTTTTTCACCTAAATCATCCCAAGATCTTATGCTTCCAATCTCTAGGTTTCTATACCATTGCAAGGCTTGTCCTTTAAAAGATGCAGCTAAAATTCTTAAAGCTATGTCTTCATGAGTGATATTATGGACTGCACATATGGCTGCAACATCTTTAATATGTTCAGTAGGTGTAACTTGATTTTCATTGGTTAATGATGGAAAACTTTTCATGGAAGCATTGGGAATATCATGATAAACTAGAATTACTAATGGGCTTCCATTAGTAAAGGGCACAAAATTTCTGGGTGGTTGAAGGGCCATTGGAAAAACTGGGATATTGATTGAAAAATTGATACGTGGTGAAGGAATATCAGGAGGAGGGTTATCAAAACCAGGTCTATTATAGGGTAATGTATTACCAACTCTTCTCCTTCTAGCAGAATTCAAAGGTAAAGAAACAAACTCAGGAGGAATTCCTCTTACCGATGATCTTGTAGTCACTTTAGGCATGGAACATGCTGCAATACTGGTCTGAAATCAGCTTTACGGAGTTGCCAAAAGATCATAAAATATTTAGAATAAATTGCTGCAGCTTGCTCCTAAAGTAAATTTTATTTGTTGTAAATCTAGCAAATCTGCTCTAGAATTTGTAACTTGCATGCAGATTTGATTCGTTGTCCCATCGGGCATGCCAAAAACTATTATCTCTTGAAAGTGCACCCTATAGAGAGATGGATGTAGATTTTCTAAGCCTACAATATTTGTCTCTCTCTCGTAGATACAATGGAAACACCTCAAGTCTGTGGGTATACCTATTGTGAGGTGAGTCTCTGGGATTAAAAGGCCGGTTCCTTTTTGATGTATCCTAAATTGAGTCTCTGGGGTTAGGGTAAGAAATAGCTATAAAATAAATAAAATGAGGTGATACACAAAAAATTATATGAGGGCTTTGACTGAGTATATGCACAATTGATGTGGGAAGGTTTTCTTGATGCACGAGCCAACAATTTTCAGTAGGTTATATTAAGGGAAAACTTGGTCGTACTTTAGGGAAAAATATCACAACAAAGATTGATAAGTTAACATGCAAATTAAAGATAGGTAGAATTTACTACTATTGCAGGTAGGGTAAGATGATTGGTTAGGGAATTTGCACTCACAAGACTAACGAAAATATACACAAGCTACAAATAATTGATAAGGAAAGAAATTACTTCATACTCGAGAGGCAAAAATTGGCAAAATGCTTCAAGTACTCCTATATCAAAAATTCCTCCTTCTTTGTGCCTTGTAAAGGAACATAATATATAGAAAAAAAAAAATTTCTCACCCTTCCTAAAAATAGCCTAAGGCTGTACTCACCATGCATCCTAATTTTATCCTTTATTTAATAATAAATAGAAGGATAAATTAATACAAACTAGTGCAAGAGGCATTAATAGCCTTTGATTACATCTAAGTCAACTGAAGTTCGCTGTTCTGTTTTTAATAAGGTTGGGTGAATCATTTTGCTAAAAATAAGATTACTTGCTAGGGAAGCATCTCTCCATGAACATGCAACTCGTCTTCTTCTCTATTATGTCTTCTTGTGAAGGAATGCAAAAATTCAACTCTCTATATGTAAGAAAATAATCCAAACATTTGCAATAATACTCATCCATATATCTATCTGGTATGGTCCACTTGGGATGTGTACATATTCTCGATGATGTTGACATCTCTTTCTAAGTGGTCACATAAGTGGCATTCTGCAAATCAACTCTACCTCCTTGAATGGGGACCACCTCATTCTACTTGGTTTGGCCACCTTGGTGGACTTAGAAATATTATGAGATCCACCACCCTTTGCATTGTTCACTACCATGTATAGTTATCGGCAATTGATTTATTTGATACATTGTGTGGTTTATACTTTAGAGATTCACCTATTTGGTGAACATTGGCAATATTATGGTTGGCCATTATGATTATTTGCATGCACTATGGTTAGACTTTGAAATTATTTGTTTGATGGACATGTGGGTTGTCCTCTTCCTCACGGTGAAATCACCCCTTGTAAACTTGGTTGGTGGTATATGTAACTCAAATAGAGTTTTCTTTATATTCTTTGATAATCCTAAGCCCTTGATCTTTGTACCTATATTTTGAAGTTGTTGATCCTTGTACTCATAGTTAGGATTTCTTTGCATGGCTTTGAATGCGGTCGGTGAGGTACTAACCATGGTTATTTGCTTGATTTCTAGAGATTGATCATTGTATTTATGATTCTGAACCATCAACTCCTCGGATATGGTTAGGGTTTATTGACTCACCTTCTCAAACTCTATGGTTAATTTGATTGGACAAATTTGTGACCATTTCATTCGATCCTTTAGCTCGTGGGTGAAGCCTGGAAAATTTTCAGTAGACCGCCATTGTTGGTGATTTTAAGGTCGGCCTAAGCCTCGGCCTTTTGAGCTTGGTTTATGGAAACTCCCAAGGTTGTGATCTGCTATTCTTGGTTATTTTGAGCTTTATATACTCTTTCGAGTGAGTAAAACTCAGCTTTATGCAAAATATTTTCATTTTTTTGCTTCTATTAAGCTCTTTTTGTAAGATCTCGAGTTCCTTTTCTCGTTGCAATCTCTGAGTTAGACATTTTTGGATGTTGTGTGAGTTACCCTCTCTTTGGTCGTCATTATTGAATCTTTTGATGCTCGGATATTTTGTATTTTTGGCCTTAAGCTCTGTTTCATTTACATTCTTGTGGCTCTTTTATTGGTCTCACTGTGTTACTTTCGAGTGAGATTCGAGCAAATTTTATTTTGACGTGGCCACTATCATTGTGAATCTCAATCTCAATCCCATGTTACTCTTTGATATATATGTGATTCTCTCTTAGTAACCTCCAATGATGATTAGTCAAGCTCAAAATTTGTTATTTTCACGCAGTTAATGTCATAAGGATCAAATATTTGCATTTCTTCTTCATTTCAGCTTTATTGATTGGCATTTGTCCTATTATAACATCATCAAGTTTTGATGCAATGATAGTAATTATTGGACCTCTGAGCACGGTAATTGTTTTTCCATTATTCCTTTGACTTTGAAACACCGATAATTCACTATTTCTTTGCATATTTTGTGTCTTTGTGGTTCCTTTGGGGATTTCAAGTTAAAACTCGTGTTAGGTTTCTCCTTTTTATTGAACTTGATGACCATTTGAGGGTTGCTCATATTTAACTTAAAAAGTAAATATTTGTTCCTTATTCTATTTTTTCCTTTAATACCCATTAATGGGTCTCATGCGATGAAAACTAGGATCTCAGTACCTTTTCTTTTAATACTGCAACTTGAATCCAATTTTAATGGGAATGATAATTTCCTAAAACTCTTGAGTATTTCTCAGACCTGGGTATGTATGAGTTTTTATTCAAAACCTATTAGCATTCAATATTTGAACCTTTTCTAAAAAACCCTAGATATTCTTCATTATGTTCTGCATTCCATCTTCTTTGTACTTACTGAAAAAAGACTTTGTAAGGCTCAACCATGACCTGATATTTCAACCTTGCACTATTTTTTACTTAGTCATTTCTTGTAGAGCTTATGTTCTTCAACTGTACCTTCTTGATTTACCCTTTCAAAGAAAACCATTTGATAAACTAGATTTTCTTTAGTTAGATGTAATGATATTGATCCTTATGTAACTTGGTAGTATTCTCAAAGAAATATTTTTCGAGCATTTGTGTTTCACCTTGATATCCTTGGACATAGACCCTTACTCAAATGTGGTTATCTTCCCTTTGCAATAATGAGTTGAAGTAATAAGTTTTTTTAAAAAAATTGTATCATGCTTCCTTGCATTCATGTTTGTACTTTTTCTATGATACAACATCATTTATGATCTTGATCATTGCTTAATTTGAAGCTTGTGAGTACTATTTAAGGCATAAGCCTTGTTTCCAATGCTTTATTTCCTTTCTGTAACTATTTTTACTTGGATGTTTGCTAGAATATTTCAAATGTTGATTTTTCAAGGCGAAGCTCTGCTAAAAATTTTCCGAATCTGCTTCTTTAATGCATTTCTAGAAATAGTGGTTGTATTTCCTGATCTAGAAATACAAAAGTAACACCTTTCTTATTGAACTGATATAGAATATTGAGAACTCAAAAATTCTAGTTTTTATCTGGATCATATCTTGCTTTTTTGCTTCATGTATCACTTATTTGATTTGCATAGTTATTTTTTTAAAGCATGTAGTAATTAAAAACAACATGATGAAAAGTTGTAAATTTCCATTTTATAGGGTGAATCCTTGTCAAAATTTTACCAAAATTTTTTATCTCATCATGTTTCAGTTGTTTTCCTTTTTCTATCTATCTTCACTTCTTGAATCTGATTCTTCCTCTTCTACTGCAACTAAAACAAGTGTTTCTATCTTCCATTATCTCTTTTGTAGTATTACTTCTTACATTTGCAGAATAGTTACTGAAAATCAAATTACATTCTTCCTTCTTTCCAACATGTATTTATGACTTATCAATTTTCATGGCTGCAACCTATACCTGCACACTTAAGAAAACAGTATAAAAATAATTAGGCTTTTTGGCCTCTCTTATGTCCATGTCTTTCTCTTCTTTCTCTTTCTTCCTTCTGAGTGTATAAGCATGTATGCAGTTTGATATTCTAGTAGAATATATCTCTTTTTATTTGAGATTCATATGCATGAAATAGGATAGTGTAGGAATATGATTTGATCCTTGAGCTCGTAATTGATAGTTAACCTCTTTTCTTTTCAGTACAAAGGCCTCTACAACGGAGTTGGAGAAAAAGCTTGAGTAGAGATGCTTTGATCAAGGAAAGAAATCCCCAAGGCAATGATGGGTTAACTCACACTCCTTTACTTTCTCTTTCATGCATGTGTACCTTTGATTTCAGTAGATGTACTTTACCTTTTCAGTTACATCCCACAGCTTGTGTGGGAAATGTTTGAAAATTCCTTATGAACAAAACATTGAATTCTGTAAATGAGTTGTATATTTCTTTCTGCATTTCTACTTTCTATAGATTGTTTGATGAACTAAACAACTCATTAATATAATTGAATGTCTTAATCATGAAGGAGATAATTTAGATAATCTATAATGGCGAGTAATGAATTCTGATTTTTACAATCTGTACTTATGTTTGTTGTTCCAAAACTTTACACTTCACCTATTCTACAATTGAATGTCCTCATCAAGACAACACAACTATCCTTTGGGGCTTGTGTTCTTTTGCTGAGGATAGTCATGAATTACTGAGACTATGTGATCTGTTACGTTTTGTAATAGCACACATAGTTGTAGATTTCATGTAATCTTTTAAATAAATCAGTAGTAATGACATAATTTGATATAATCTCCCCTAGCTTAGGTATACTTTACCAACATTATCTATCATAACAAAGATTCGAGTTGCCCATTTGTACACAAGTGCAGAAATTATCAAAATGATCGACATGATAAAATATCCATATAAATCATGATGAAAATATGACTATAAAATATCAATTAAATAAAATTCCACCACATTTATTCTACCAATGATACATCAAAGTATGATCCAAATGTTAGCAATATGTAACTCAAAAATCACGATCATTATTGAATCTCATATAGTAACAAGATATATTAATCTACAACATCATAATATCCTCATCTCAATAACATTCATCACAACAATGAAGAACAAGAAGTAATGGTAACAATACTATCAATGTGAGTCTCACACGAAACCTACCAAGTCAGGTTAATTTGTTCCAAATAAGGATGATAAGATATATACATATATTTGAGAAATTGACCCATATAAACATTATCCTAATATAGTCAAATATCCATAGATTACTCATATCCACCATACTAACTCAAAACAAACTAATGAGGGTAAAGGTTGTAAACTTGTTTCACGGATCTCGTGCACCTTCATACTAAGGCCAATATGTCGTCACCAATGGAAACAACCAAGTCACTATGATTTAATTTAAATAATTCATGATAATATTCTTTTAAGTTTCTCTAACATGATCCAATTATCAACTATATCTTTAAGTAAGGGAGTGAGAATTGGAGGGGCACTATGTCGCCCTCCACTATAATTTGAATTCCTCCTGGAAGTCGGTGGAAGTAGTAGGGATACAACATCTTAATGGTCTCACATTATACCATTTAGTTATAGTAAAGACAAATATGTCCCCCCATATCATACTTGGTCATGCCAGAGAGGTATTTCTCGTCACGAGAAAATTAGATAAGGAAAAATTGTAACTTCAAATAAGTTTATTTTCATTATCATTTAAAATCCATATATTGTCCATGTAAGTGGATGTGTAGTAAAAAGTCCACTTTAAGTATACGTGGTAAGATGACTAAAAAGAAAAAAATCACTTATATCCCAAAAGTTTTAATAAGTTATGCATACTTGATGTGCATGAACCCACTCCCAAAAACCATAACGGCGTGACACAAACACCACACAATAATATCGATTTTTTTTCCAAATTTATGGGTGGTTCTATCTACTAGTCATGCATTAACTTTATACTATGGATAATAGTTCACAAGATTGTCCAAATAGTTTTTTTAACATTTTCATTGTTCATTAAAGGGTCAAAGATGAAGGTTTGTATAATACCCAAACACATTATAAGGGTAGATCACTTGATCTTTTAATTTTTTTTTACATTCACACAAAGAAATTTACAGATGGGTTGTATGTGTAAATAGATATATAGCCAATCATAAAGTTATTATTACCTTTCTAATTGTATTTTTCAATCTTCTTAGCTTGAACCATTAATCATTCAACTTTAAAATCTTCCTTAATAAAACCCATAGGAATAGTTTAAATTTTTTTAGTCTACAATTTTACCAAAGTTTTCCACCATGGAAAATAAATTTCCTCATTTTCTATACTCGAACAGGGTCACTATCATTTAAATATTATTACTTTGTTCCAATCATATGTGGTTTAAATCCCCTTCTATTGTTTTTCGTTATTTTCCTTGTTTAAAGTGTCATCCGGTTCAATACTTCCTAAGCTAGTTTAGTTCATACTTCACATAAAAACTTAATAACAAAGCCCCACATGAGGTCATCTAACTATACATTTTAAATTCCAATAATTAACCCTTGTAAAACATTATATATGCTACCCCTTTCAAAATTATTTAATTTATCCTTATAATTATAATGTCATTTATTTACTTAATAACCTAAGGCTAAGGTCTCAACTTACCCTAACCATTAAGTGGCCCAATTCAATCCATTACCCATACATTTTAATTAATTTTTCATTCACACGAAATCACATCACGTAAAGTTACATGGTGGAATCTCATCCATTATATTAAATCATTTTGGGCCCTTGGATTAGAAATTCCCTAAAACTCCTTATGATGTCTTCTTATTCTTTCTTTCACCCTAAACTCATTCATTCATTTGTTCCATTTTTTTATTTACAAGTTTTGGGAACATGGAGGCCATGGATAGTTTCTCATTGTTCATGGATGGACTAGACATTTGGAGATTTATTTTACATCCCTCTTCTAGGTTTTCCTTGTATTTTCCTTGTTATAGTTTTTTCTGTTTACCCCATTTGGGTATGGGCATTTTTGGCCAAATTTTATTTCTTGTTTAACATGATATATACACAGGGGTGAGGGTTCGAATGTATCTATACACACACACACACACACACACACACATATCTATATATTGATAATTTTTTTATAATAAATTTGTAGGTATAGCTGAATTGAATAAGAAAGCCTGATTATATGGCCCAATTTTTATACACACACACACAATTATATTGTATAATATAAGGGGTCGATTAAACCGAAATAATAATATAGTGTCATATTAAAAAAAGGATTCCGTGACCATTTATACACAAAAGAGTTTATAACTATTGGGGGAGGGTGCAAGCCCGCCCCCACCCATATTATAATATATGGGTTGGGGTGGGGTTGGTGCCCTCCTCCACAACATTTTCTTTTTTTGTTTTATTTATAAAATGCATAGGTCATGGCCATTTGGCCCATCAATCTTTAGTTATATGTTTTTATAAAAAAATTTAATAATAAGACAATCAACTTTATATTAATTTTTTTATATATAATATATATATATATACATTACATAATATAACTATTTTAGACAAGATTAATAAATACCAATCATGAACTATAATTTTTCAGGAGAAAACATACCTACTCATAGGTCTAGAAAATTTTGGACCACACAGTTGAGGTTTCACTATAAAGGAAATACCTAAATTCAAAAAAGCATTTACACGGATTTAGATTATTTATTGGAAGTACTTTATATAATTCAGAATGATTCAATTTAGTCTTAATGGTAATACAAGCATAATCTTGTCCACAAGTTTTCTAGAACTTGAAATTGTAATTTAATATTGAACACACAAACACTAATCCTGATTTAGAAGCTTGAGACACTTAGATAATATTTCCACTTTGAATGATAAGCAATATTTTCCCATACTAACATATCAACAAAAGAGACACCAATCACTCTATATAACACAATGGAACTCATTTAGTTTAAGTCCTGCCCAAGCTCAAAAAAATCCTAAAATGATTACAAGATTAATATCATAACACATAGCAATACCCAAGAGAACTGGGAGAAAATAGGAAACAAGAGAGGTATAACTAATAATTACAATGGAAACACACCAACATCCTTTTAAAAGATACAAAATCACACTACCATTTCTCTTCCCAAAGGAAAAGGGGGAAAACATCAAGGTTTCCCCAAAAGGAAGGGGAATTTCATAAACTCCTTCATATCCTTAACATATGTTGCCTAAGATTTCTAATAATCCTAGGTCACCAATGACCTATTCCACACACAAGGAGAGTGCCTTTCTTAAAACTAGAGATATAGACTCACTCCTAGACCAGAAATCATACACTCATTGAGCTACAAGGCAACAGAAGTATGACGACCTGAAATACTTCTATAAGGGGAATTACACACATTTACATTCAAGGGAGTAAAACACAGCTAAAACACATCACTATCAACAAGGTGTTTCATTAGTCAAGGTAGGTGGATAGACCTAAAGGTTAAAATAGTTTCCACCTTTGGCTTGATGGGACGTAGGGTCTATCAATATGAACATATCAATTAATTCATGCTAAAAAAGGGATAAAATCCTTATGTATACTTCTAAAACTTTTTACTACCCAAAGAGAGGTCCAAAAATGACCTAGAATATACTTGTGTTATAAAAAATTTTCTTATGTTTTTGTTTGATAAACAAGGGGAGGTATGGAAAGTACTCAACCACATCACACCCCAAAATACTAGGCTGCAAATGTGATTAGATATTCTCACAGTATCCCAAGGAAACCTTCCAATTAGTTCAAACTTTGAGATTTTTTCCTTTACAAATTTTAGGGCATGCAAAAGTAATTTATAAATCAAGTTTGTTTAATTAGACATTCTACTAATGTTCAATGTCATAAAATTATTCATCCCATAATCCAAACTATAAGACAAAATCTATAGTTACATTCACTAAGAACATTTTTATAAGTTTTCTCAATTAATGCATTCGTTTTATTATGATATCCCATATATTGCATCATTAGGGTCATCACCTATATTGGCATGATATCTCGTCATTCTATATAGGTGGAGAAAATTATCCATTCTACTTCTGGGGAGTATAAGAGCATCCTCTAATATTTTCCCTACTTTCTTCCTTTTTCCATTTTATTTCTTCTATTAAGCTACAAAGCTTGAGAAAGGAACCATTTTACCCTAATGTTATAGATTACTTATTAATTTTTGAATGTCCAAAACCCTCAATTACATTACCAATTGAATTTTAATGAGTAATAAGAGTCAGAATATACAATTTATTAATTTTATAGAAACAAGAGATCATTAACCAAAATGGAACACACCAAGATTACAAGAGTTTACCAAAGAATTACATGCATCACCAATGCACTCCAAGTGGGTCTCCACAAGTATCAATAGGAGTTACAATGAAGGTGCACATTAGAGATACAAATTTTCTTTTACTAGTTCAAGGGATTTAGATCCGTATGAGGGAGAAATAGTTTTTACAAATCAATATTGAAAATAGGTTCACTATATATAAAAGGAGTGTTTCCAAAAACTTATACCTCTACATGATACCATCAACCAAGCAATCAAGGTGGCAAGGGGGAAATTACCCCATGGACACCACACTTCCTGTTAAGAGGACATCGAGATAAGGAGGATAGTCAATTGACTTACTCAAACATGGTCTCTACGGCCAAGGGTCATAGCCTTAGAAGAAAGAGCATGACATAAAAATATCTAAGATAAAAAAATTACAACCTATAAAACAAAAATATCTAAGAACAAGGTCCAAAAGGACCCCAAGGCATCCATATCTATCTCAACATAACTCAATACTAATAGATTATAGTGTGGTATACTTAAACAATTTAAGAGATTAAGACAAGGGTAGGTCTATCTATGAGTCATTGAGAGCAAAACAAACACACTTATTTAATCACAATTCCCGAAGGGTCCTAAGTGTAACATTATTTACTCAAGATAAATACAGTCCACTATCTATCTTTTCTAAAATAAAAGAAGGGAACCACGTTAGAACTTAGTATGCCCATCGGTGGACCATCACATCTAAACAATACACTATCCACTAAAACCTATAATCATATAAGAGTTAATATGTTCCTAACATAACCCATAATTCCATATTGAATAACACATCTATTATGATGAGGAACCAAAATTCTACCAAGTTGTAAAAGAAACACAACCACCATCAAAACTGCCAACTATACCGCATGACATGAAGAACTCTCTCCCTAGAAAGGTTGAGTGATGAAAGAGTTACTCAAGGTCCTAGGCACAAAAAGTTCCATCACTCCAAAACCAAAGGCATGACTTGAATCACCTAAGAACACAATAAAGACACATAAGGTGTATCCCCGTACTACGAGAGATCACAATACAATGGTGTAGAACCAAATTATCAGCAAACAAGAAAATGGTCACGTAACATTCTTGATAACATTTGGCCAAGTGGCCATCGAGAAAAACAAGCTCTGAGTCACCAATAAAGGTAAAATCTGATAGATCCTGGAAATCAAAGAAAATGTATAATTAGCTAAATTACAATCCTTGAAAGTCTTGTAACAAGATGAAAATAACAAGAATAACATCAGATATTCTCAATAAAATCATAATTTAAAATGCTTTTCCTTTATAAAATAACTTAATTTTATGAATATAAAACACATGAAATTTCCACATAACATTTAGTTTGCAGCCCTTCATGATCCACCGGTAGGGGTACTATAAATAGAGCTTAGATCTAAGAACATACTTACAAAAATGGATCAAAATTGACACCATATCCTGATATCTGCTCTTCCATATGGGGATTAAGACCACAAGTGAAAACCAAAACCAATTCATCTAACCACTAAAGAAAAAGGGGAGATTTAAACAACTAATCAACATCTTATTTTCCCCCAAAATTGATCCCTAAATTCTACCTCAGTAGCACTAATTCCAAAGATTTGTACCACACAAAATAGCACTCCAAATAAGAGATGGTCTCTATGGGTCAACACATCACATGTCTATAACCAAGACCTAGGAACCCAATAATCAACATCTTCACAAGGAAACCTAGTTTGTACCACTCAAGAAGTTCACAAGAATATCAAACTGAATTAACATTTCCCATTAACCACTTTGAAAAGACACCCCTTTAGACGAATACAACAATAAATAAAAAATTATTAGTGTTACTATTATTTTAATCCTAGAGGTTCCGTGTCCTAGATTTAAGTTTCTCTAACTGGTTTTCATGTTTCTATGTCATCCTGGCAAGTGTCCAAGTGTTCAACCCACTTCTCGACACCAAGTGTAGCTCCCAATTATTCGAGGCTCCAAAACCACATTAATTACTTAGGGAAATTGTGGTAATTTTTTTATTTATTAAGAATATCATAAACATTTCTTGCAATCAATTAACTCACATCTAGAAATTTATACTCCACTAAAGTTGAATTAGAGACCCGATTAACAATAAAATATTATTGATGAATTTTTAAAGCCATCTTAGGATTTAATCTTCTCGTAAGGTCTCAATTAAATTTTAATTAAATAAGGGATAAGTCATCCTCAATATTTTACTTGTTGAACTCTCCTTAAGTTTGTCAGGATTATTCTCAGTAACATTGGTTTAAACATGCTTTCGGCAACAACTTAACACCCCTACTCTACATTACTTATTTAACTATGCATTTTCCAAAGAATTAATTTAAACTTCTTTGTACATTTTCTAAAATATCACTACATAATATCACTCATCTATTTCTCATAGTCAAATGCTCCATACATGTTATTAAATCCATGCTAGCAAGGGTCACATTTTAATTCTAATTCTCTAATACCCTTAAGTGGCCCCATTCACATATTACCTATACCATTTAATTAACAACTCATTCCCCTAAAAATGCCAAAAATTTAAGCTATGTAGGATATAATATCATCCATTAGATCAAATCATTTTGGGCCTTTGGATCTTAGGTTTTATGAAATTCCGTGAAAATTCTTATGGAGTCTCTTTTATTCCTTTTTAACCCTAATCCATCTCATTTTTTAATGTTGTAGGTTTTGCAGCATGGAGGCCATGCAAGCCTTGAAAGCTATGAAGGGTTTCTCATTGCTCTTGGATGGATACACACATATTTGGAGAGTTGTTTTTAATCCTTCTTCTAGGGTTTGCTTTGTATCTTAGTTGTTATTTTTCATTTTGTGAAGAGTTAACCTATTCAGATTATGGGCATTATTTACGCCATTTTTATTTGATTAAAAATGAGGCATATTTACATGGTTTTAGCATTGAGGATATATATTTATATAATAATATATATAAATATATATACATAAATATATGTATATATACATAAATATATATATATATACATAAATATATAAATATATATATATAGTATTTATTTTAGCATTAAGTGGTTTGGCCACACAAAATTACAGTCTCGCGAAAATAATGGCCACTTCCCATTTGATACAAAATAGGAGGTGTGGGGAGGGGGCGGTTGCTGGCCCACCCCATATAATATTATATGGGTTGGGGTTGGGCGCGCGCCCGACCCCCAACACCATTCATTTGAAATTTAAGGCCGCACAACATTGATTTATAATTTTTAAACTTTCGTTTAATTAAATCCACTCCCACCGCATTATAATAGAATGAATATCAATATTAAATATTATTTATTATATGTATATATAATATTATATATAAAAATAATATAAATAGTTCATCTTAAATATATATATATATATATATATATATATATATATATATATGTTATTGGTATGTATAAAAGTATATAGATTTATATAATTAGGTTAAGACTGATTTAACATTGTAATTATTTATTAATGTTTCATTTTCCTTTAATTTCCTAATATAAATTTAAGTAGGTTTATTTGTTCGATCAATATAAGAATATGTACAACCATGTATACAAAATTTTATAAATCAACTACATTTATCTATGAGATAGTTGGTCCAATACCCTTTGCAAAAAATGTAATAAAAGATTGATTATAAAATTAACCCAAACAATTGTTTTTTTCTATTAAATTTAAGTTACCAAGAATACAAGGAAATAAGAAATCAAAATATTCTTTACATACAAGAGGACCATTCCTTTCAATTAAATTTACAATACAACTTTGAAAAAAAGGTTTACATATGAGAGAATTCATTCCAATTACAAACCTACTTCAAAATATTTCTTCCAATGATAAGAATACAAGCTTCCACAAATACATTTTACAAGAAATACTCCATTAAAATGCAAGATTTACGAGCCTTCCACTTTAAATGGAAACATCATGACCAATTTTACAAATAGGAGTTCATCCATAGGCTCATATACAAAAGTCTCCATATCAAGACAACCTTCCAACATCATAACTTCAATTTGCAATCTTCCGTCTTCTCAAATTGGAATCACAATACAAAGAAATGTGATTAGGGATGCTCTCCACCCAACCTTAATCTAATAATAGGATAATCCATCCTCCTTATTTTTACCGAGTGCCAACCATAGGACAATAGAGTATTTTTGAAACTTTGATAATTCCAAAACAATAATGGCTTCCATAAACATACAATACACAATTTACAAGACATTAAACTAAACACAGAGAAACAAGATTTACAATTATCCAATAAACAAATAGGCTTGAAAAAAATCCAAAGGAGCAAGGAAACAAGTGAACCACCTCCTTTTACCTCTCCAAATGAGTTATAAGATTCACCCAAGATACCTCCAAGTGCACAACCAACTTCTCAACATATCCCTTTTCCTCCCAATGCAAAATACACAAATTATATCAATTTTTATTCTTTTCTCTCCCCATAGGTGGAACCCCTACTCATACTCCTCCACAATGCTTCATTTTTACCTTTTACCTCCCAAAATTTTCCCATTTTCCATCTCCCAAACCATTCTAAAATGAAATATATCCCTTCCCAACATATTACATTCACAACACACATACATATGCTCAAACAACACAAATTTCACATCTATATTCAGAAATAAAGAAACAAAAATAAGTGGAGATCCTACCTCTCCATTAAGCCTCCAGAATATTTACTCAAAAATCTTCAAACTCCTTCAAACCAAGAAAAATCCCAAAATGCAACTCCAAAAATCTCCAAGCATGCAATCCTCAAAGCAAAAATACCCAAAAACAAGTGTAGAAAATTAGACAAATAACCTTATATCATCAAAATTCCTTCAATAAATAGAAAATAAGATGAGGATGACGAGGTGGCTCTATATAGGATTCCACTTCATCATTCCTCAATTCCAACTCAACAAGTCAACATATAATGGCCAATGCACTGAAACACACAAGTAAGGCTATGACATGCACAAATGTACACTCCAACATGCACTCCATACCTTTCAAGGAAAAATTAAATGGGGTAAGAATAAAAGTGACATTATTTACTATTTTACATTCAACATATGTATTGAAATGGCTAAAATTAGCTCCATACTTCATAAGTAGGTTGGTGGGTGACTTTGAGAAGCAAGGACAAGGTTAACTTATTCCATAAGTCTCAAAAAATGTCCTTTAAGGAAGAATATGAGATTGGGAAAGGAGGAAGAGTATACTAAAAAAAAATGCAATTAAATTCATTCACAAATTCTCTATTAATTACCCAATTATCACAAATTTCTATTTTTGTTTACAAATTTAGTTAAATTAGCTAATTAAAACATATTAAAAAGTGCTAATGAAATGAGTAAATTTTTTTCAAATAATTTGATAAATGCACCAAAAAATAAAATACCCAAATTTAAAAGAAATGGAAAAACTTACAATGCATGACAACATATATGAGGTCACCCCCATGAGAAACATCATAACCAAGCATAACAAGTTGTCAAATTGGCCTTGTGCAAACACCCAACATCTGTTTGTGGTTTGTACCTATCCCCTTTCGGGTATAGTGATATAATTTCCTTGCAATTAAAAAATATAATAACTTTCTGGCCTTGAGGCCATATCAATATGTCAGGGGAATCAATGCATATAAAGAATACATCATACAATCGTCAGTATATTTTGAACAATACAGCACACATATCTATATCATCCATCAACCTCATACACATAGCCATATCATCGTCATCAAATTTACAATTTTTTATCAATTATTTGAAATCACTTAACGCTTCAATTCTACTCTAGTAACTAATTTACAATCATCAGTAATCCAATTCACATTTTACAATAATCATGAAATTCCCTATATTTGCTATAACTCATAACTACTAAATACACTCAAAAACATATTACCGATCCCTAATACCATTATATTGCTATAAATTCACAAAATCAATGAGACCACATGGTTAGTCCAATACTCGAATATACTCAATACGTCAAAAATCCATATTTCAAGATATAAAAAAGTAACCATTCTAGATCATCATCATATCCTTAAATTTCCATCAAGGTCCACAATACATGCATACAGTCTAAAGTAACATTCTAGAAAATAATAGTAATCATGATGTCCCTCGTATCATAACAACATGCTAACTAAAATATAATAATATTGTCCATGTCTCTAATAAACCGAAATTAAAATCTTAGTATAATCAACATTGAAAAGGAGTGGGAATTACAGAGGATCTTAAAATATCTACTAACATCTCTAGAGATTTTTATTTCATCATTACATTATCTTTAGAGGTTTCATCACTAGCTCTGGAAACGTTTAACAATTCTATGAGATGTTCCTTAAGCATATGTTTGGAAAACGTGAAAAATAGTTATCAATATTATACCCAAACTCAAATATGATTTCATATTTATATTCCTTTAAAAATTTATGGAATTTCGAAAAAAATCATCTTGATTCAAGTTCATATGAAAACGTTATAGCCGTTTTACTATAGGTAAAAATCTAACCTATTCACTTTAGAGTCTACGCATAAGCACATCATAGTATATATAACTTACTCCAAAAATTCAAATTAATATTATGAGAGAGTTTTTGGTCATAATAATGAGTATAACAAAATAATCAATTTTTTTCTACGCTTTTACCCTTTGAAATAAATCTATATTTTACTTTACAGTTTACAATTCTAGCTAGAGAGTTTTACATAACTTAGAGAAGAAAGGTCACGG
Organism: Taxus wallichiana var. yunnanensis; assembly: GCA_018340775.1. Lineage (NCBI taxonomy): Eukaryota > Viridiplantae > Streptophyta > Pinopsida > Cupressales > Taxaceae > Taxus > Taxus wallichiana. Next base: position 257,768,672 of record CM031240.1, read on the forward strand.
GGATATTTGAAGAGATATTTTTACTCAAAAAAATAATTTGTACAAAAAATTCCTAATAGGTGTGTGCGTAGCTAGTAGATGGGATATAGATGTATTGTGGACAATGTGATAACTGTGTGTAGACTACAAGGGAATAAATTTGACCTTTTTTACAGAGGTCAACAATGTGATATCTTTGTGTAGACTACAACCGAATTTTTTTTTTCTAAAATTCATTCTGTTTTTCTACAAATTTCACACCATTTGGAATAAATTTGAATTTTACTATGTGGATGTCTGATAAAAAGTGTAATACAAATTAGCAACAAAAGTTGCATAATCAAATAACAAAAGGTCAAAGGAAAATCTAATAGAGGTTTTTCATAAACATTTTTAACCAATAATCTCTTATGAAACCAAAATATATTATACAAATGATTCATAATTGGTATGAGTGCATTTGACATGAGGGAGATAGTTATATAAAGGACAATGTTATAACTATGTGTAGAATACAAGCGAATAAATTTGACCTAAAATTCCTTCTTTTTTTCTACAACTTTCACCATTTGGAATAGATTTGACTTTACCTATGTGGAAGTCTAGGAAAAAGTGCATCAAGTTAGCACAAAAATTTTCATAATCGGAGAAAAATGGTCAAATGAAAAAATGATAGACGTTATTTTTCATAAAAATGTGTTAAACAATAACCTCTTAGGAAACTCCAAGTGAAGGCTTCCTTTTATTATTCATATATGATTTTTTTTATATAATACTATATTAAATGATTCCTAAAAAGTAGTGTGTAACTAGCAGGTCGAGATAGATGTTTGGAGGACAATGTGATAACTATGTGTAGACTAAGTCTAATATGGAATTAATCTAGCATTCCTCCCTTATTACATTGTTTTATAATTGGAGTCCTGAACAAGCCGAATTTCACCTTGCCTAAAGTCTTCATTAAAATAGCTGCAACATATTCTTTAGTAGGACAATCTTGGAGATGGATATGGTGTTTTAATATTTATTCTCAAATAAAGTGCTATTTTACTTCAATATTCTTTATTCTCTCACGATACACTTTAATTTTGACAAGATTTAACACACCTTTAGTGTCGCAGTAACTAACTAGTAGTTTGTCTTCATATATGCCCATATTTGTCTTAATACAACATAGAAACATTTATTTGCACATATCCCCTCATGCGACATGATACTCATCTTCAATGGATAATAATATAACTATCTCCTTATTATTGATCCACTAAAATGGTCCTGGTCTAAAATGAAATACATATCGTGATGTTGATTTCCTATCATCTGCGGATCCAACATGGATAAAATCTATATATCCTTATAATAATAATTATGAGTTCTTATTTTATTCTAATCCATAACTTAGTGTTCCTTGGAAATATTATAGAACTCTCTTTGCTTATAACTAATGACACTTCTTTGGTTGTTGCATGAACGGTGAAATATGTCTAAGTTCAAAACAAATGTTTGGCACAGTACAGGTCAAGTAAATGAGACTTCAAACAAGTTTCTTGTAGTGATTTCCATTCACTTAAGGTGATTAATGGAAATGGGAAAGTCACATAATTTTTTCCATTAGATTGGCCATTTGCTTGTAATCTTTCATTCCATACTATTCAAGTAGTTGTTATCCAATTTTTCCCGTCATGGAAAATTGAATAAACATGAACTTACACACTTTGAGAAAATGGGGTTGAATTAGTCATGGGATCTTGCATTTCAATATTTTCTAAATAGGTTGAAGTAGGTCAAGCATTACAAAGAATTTGGGGTAATGAAGAAGCATTGAAGTCTGAAATTTCAGATTTTGGAGGTGGAACCATTTAGAGGTAAGCTAGTGAGAAATCTGGAGACTAGGTGGAAAGAAGTTTGAAATCCCTAAAATTCAAAATTTCTAAAACCCAAAGTCCAAAATTCAGACTTCTGCTTTCGAAGGTTCAAAGGATACATGTGCCCAAATGGATAAACTAACCCCGAACCCTGAAACCCAAAACACCAAAACCCCAAATCTTGAAATCCCCTAAATTCAAAATGTTTAAAACTCGAAATCCAAAATTTAGACTTCGGGCTTTCGGAGGTTCGAGGTTTTATGTGACCAAATGGATAAACTAACCCCATAACCTAAAACCCCGAAATCCTTAAATCCCTAAAAATCAAAATATTTGGAACCCGAAGTCCAAAATTCAGACTTCAAGCTTTCAGAGGTTTCATGTGCCCAAATGGATAAACTAATCCCGAACCCCAAAACTGTAAAAACCCAAACCCCGAAATTCAAAATCCCTAATAAATGTGAAGGTCCAAAACCTCAAGTCTGAATTTGTTACTTCGGGTTTTCAAAATTTAGAACCTTGAAGCCCTAGAACATGAAAATCCTAACTGAAGTCCGAAACCCAAAGTCCAAATTTTTGACTTCGGAGTTTCAAAGTTTTTTTGACTCAAGTGGATGAACAATAACCCGATCTCCCAAATGGAAAGGTCCTAAGTTTTAAATTCTGAATTTTTGAAATTTTTCATTTCAGAGGTTACAAGGCATTTCAGAGTCCAAAGAAACAGAGCCAACCACTCATAATTAATGCAAGAAAGAACCCCAATCTTAATATGGTCATAAATTCTAACTAGGAGCTCAAATTAGCACAAGATAGGACTTTTTGGAAATCTCTCGGTGTTATTTTAATTTAAGTGGGACTAAGTCTTCAAAATGAAGAAATACATTTCTCCATTTTAGAGTATGTTTTCAGTTTTCCACCTACCAAAATGATGAGGTATGAGTTTCCTTTCTTCTCCAACAAGGAAAAGTACAAGGAGGTATGGGTTTTGCAGTGGTGCCCATCATTATTCAGGATTTTTAATGCATTTTTGGGTGGTTGAAGCAATATTTTGAATTCTTCTCTCCCCCTTATCTCGGTCTTCCTATATATTGTAATGAGGGTCATTGTTATAATGTTGGATAATTTTTATTTCCACCCTCCTTTCTTCTCTTGTCTGTAAGTGAATTTGTGGATTTAATACCTCCCATTCAAGTTGTATTGCAAGTTTGTGCCTCTTGGTCATTGTAATGTTTTGTATCAAATCTGTGGAGAATTAATATAAGTATGTGGATGATTTTCAACCCTCTCTTGTGTTCATTTCTTTCTTGTCATCTCTCATTGCAATATTGGTTAACTGTGCATGGTTATTATGTTGCATATTTAATGGTCTGTGTTTAATGGTGAATGAATTGGTGATAAGAAAAGGATCTTTGTTGATGTTCATCCTCTTCAAATATTATTTCACGTTATTTTTCATGAAAGGAAATTTATTAATCATTCCTTTTGGTGCATCACCTTTGTTAGTTTAGGTTTAATTTCTTGTAATCTTCTTAACCATGTCTCCTTGGAAAGATAGAGTAGGTTTTAGGATATATCCTCTACAATTTAGATGTGTGCATAAGAATAGAGGAATATGATCTAGCCTCCGTCTAGAGAGCTTTCCTGATTGCAAAGTCCCACACTTTTGGAAAATCTCCATGTTATGGAATCACATTGATGGTTTCAACCTATCGTGTTCTAAACAATTAGGGGTGTTGTGATTATGCATTAACAATAGTGCCTTGGCATACCTCATATAAATGAAGAATATTTGATTCTCCTTATTCCATATCTCTAAGCCAAGACAATATTATAATAGCCCTAAATCCGTCATGTCAAATCATTTCGTGAGTTCATTCTTTACTTCATCAACGATATTATCCGGGCTCCCTCTCATTACAAGACCATCTACATAAATAACAAGAATAACAGTATCATTACATATTTTATTGATGTACAAGTTGGAATATGAGGGGACATGTTTGAATCCATGTTGTAAAACATGATCATCAATCTTAATGTATCATACCCGCAGTGAATGTTTTAGTCTCAGATAGGAACTTGATAAATTGACAAACCTTCTAGGGATGCTTCTCATCCTCAAATCCTTCTCGCTGGGTCATGTATACTTCCTCCTTCATATCACCATTCAAGAAACCACTTTTTACATACATTTGTTTAAGCTTTCATCCTTTTTGTGTTTCTAGTGCACAAACAACCTTGATGGTATTTATCTTTCTAGTGGGTGCAAATGTTTCATCATAATATATACCTTCCTTTTGGTAATATCCTTTTGCAACTACTTGTGATTTAAATTTATCAACCGATATCTCTTCCTTATAATTTTTCTTGAATATCCATTTTCATCCAATCGACTTCTTTCTTGTAGGTAGATCAACAAACTCCCACGTAACATTTTTAAGTAATGACTAAAATTCATCTCCTATAGCTTTCTTCCATTATGACTGCCAAAATGATTCTTCAACTCGAATCTAGTTTAGTGCGATCAATTAGTGAGATGATTAAGATGAGATTAACTTTCACTCTTTCTTGTATTCCCATCCTAATACCTACTGAATAATTTGGAAGTGAGTCCAAATGAGAGTCCTTAAGGGTAATTTCTACCCATTTTGGATGTGATTGCTAATGTTGTGTAGTGTTGTCCTCCAAATTCCCTAGATCAATGAATAGTTCTCCTTGTAGCTCATCTTCTCTTCTAGAAGAATCATTTTCATCATTTGGTTGTGGAAGTAGCTTATGAGAAGTACTAGGAAAAGATCCATTTTTTGTTTTTGATTCCTATTATGATTAATCAAATACCACATCACACATTTAATAAATTTTATTTTTCTCTAGATCCATGAGACGATATGATTTTGAGGTCTCTTTTTACCCCAATAGTATGCATTGGAGTATTTTGGGCTAAATATTCTTTCTTTTCTTTATGGGGACATGCATGCATACAATACACCCGAACACATGAAGATGAGAGATTGATGGATTATAACTACTCCGGATTCCTCTAGCATTATATTATTTAGTGATATTTTGGGATACCTATTATTAATATACACCATCGTTCGAACTAATTATACCCTATACTTATTCTCCAATCTTGTCACGAAATAATGCAATGAGCCATTTCCATCACTCTGTGATTGCGATGTTCTAAAACTTCACTTTTTGATGTGTATAAGGATAATTAGAATGTTGTTATATGTCATACTTTGCTTCAAGAAGGCTAAAAATTCCAATGATGTGAATTCTTCCATCCAAATTTGTAGAGTAGACAAATGTGCTTATCATATTGGTTCTCAATGAGGTTTTTAAGTATTTTTAAGTATGTAAATGTGTCACTCTTATTTTTAAGCAATAAGACCTAGATTTTTTAGAGAATTCATCTAAAAAAATTGAAAATATAGGATTTCTTGCATAGTGTATGGTAAGTATTCCACAAATATCGGTGTAAATCTTATCCAAACAATCCATGGCTTGATTTAAACTTGACTTAAATCAAACTCAATGTTTCCTTTCTTAAATACAACTTTAACATATAGGGAATGATGAAAAACTTATAAGAACGCCATATATAGTACCTTTTGTGTTGAGTTGGTGAAGGGAACCACTTTATAGGTACCCATAGTACAAATTTAAAAATGCGGTGAATTATTCGATTAAGAAAATGAGAGAAAATTCATGGGAGGATATGAAATATAAGGTGAACAAGTTATCTCACAACAATGCTCATGCTATGAAATTTCCATATTTAGTTATTACACAAGATTTCATATAATTTTTAACTTAGAACTCAACCTTAACCTTATGATTCAATAGATAATTGATATATAGGATATTTTTGTCAAGATGGGTATGTAGAGAACATTTTCTTCTACAATCCTAACTGGAAAATTGAAATTTCCAATGCCTTCATTAATATACCCATTTTCATTTGCAATCCTAACTTGATCTCCTTTGGGTTTTTGGTAAATGTGTCACATACATACATACATACATACATAAATATATGTATAAATTAAATTCTAGACAAGGTAAAGAGACAAAAATTGTATTTGAACCAATGCTTGCACCTTTACAAATATTACAATGTAATTCCTATTAAGGATGATATTTTGCCTTCTAATGGGACAAAAATTGTAATGTGGTTAGACACCAGTGCTTTTGTTGTCTCCTTTCCACATATTCATCGTTAACATCGTATTTAGCTTTGGGTTGTGTTTTCTTCTTATTTTCTTAGTACTTAATCTTAAACATGAATCACTCGAGAAATCCTTCTTGTATGAATTTGTCGAATTGGAGATTACCAAAATTATTTAATTATTCCTTTTGTGAAAAGATAAAACATGTGTTATCCTCATTCGTAACTACATCTTATTCATGTATTAATTAATTAAAAGATACAATGCAAATGATTTCGATAGGGTTATAAACTAGTATCAAGAGTTACAAAAATCAAAATTTCTACGTGTATCTCATGATGCCTCTACTACGTAAATTTTTTCACACATGGTTTTATTTCCATCTTCTAAACAAAGGGAAAACTTATAGTCTACTGCTAATTGAATCCACCTTGTTTTAAAGGTGGTTATTTTATCTAAAATAAAATGAAAAAATCATCAATGTGTGGGTTTCTTTTGACTTTGATACAATCTCAATGGCTTGTAAAGATATCATGTGTACAAGGTGGATGAAGTGTGAATTTTCTCAAGGAATATGTAATGATGTTTGGAGGCACAAAAATTCCTATTTTGAGATCCTTTAGGTTTCAACGTGCCTTCCTTCTACCATCTTTATATAGAAGATATTACACATTTGGAACAATATTGTATTTTCTCTAATATAATGATGAAACTATAAGTGAAGGCTTCTATTTTTTTATTAAAAGGGTACTTGATAAGGGTTTATAAAGGACCCACATCCTTTTACAAAAATTCCCATTACGATAGATATAACATTAAAACATACAAGGAACATATCCAAATATAAGTAAAATTCTAAAAAGAATGAATCCCACAAAGGGGTTACATATTAAGCATATTATTAATAGTATTAGCTACATCTTTGGTTGCAGTATTAGGATTCTTGTAAACCATAGTATCATACAGGTTTAAAGAGATCCCTACAAAGAAGCCTTAAGGTACTTCCATATATAATTAGTATGTTTTTTCTAGTCCTCAATAATACTAAATTATATGTAGAGATTCTCCAAAAAAATGAGAACAATATCGTAACGTCGGCATCTTTTATAGCCTAAGGAGTCATATTAGTATCTATACCTAGTATGATAGCTAGACCTGAAGGATTAGGAGAAGGAGAATAAGGATACATAATGGAGAGTCAAAGAAAAACCTCTAGAATTTCCTTATCACACTAGGGACCATGAGACAACGCCACGATCACCCGTGAAAGATACCAAAGAAAGTATTGGAGAGAAAAATCATAATCAATCATCATAGGTGGAGAAGTTCCGGGGGTAGGGGAAGGGGATGGAAGTGGAGAAGAATAAAGAGGGGAAGAAGTAGCACGGTGGATGGTGATTAATATATAAAATTCAGAGCCGGGAATGAGCTCGACAACTGGTACAGTGATGGGAGGAGGTGGGAACCGAAGGAGGAGGATGGGGATTTCAATTTTTTTTAGAAAATGCGCAAAATAACCAAGGAGGTCACAAATTTGAATAATAAAAAGATGAGACCACTGATGAAGGAGAGTATATTCATCTTTGTGAGCTTAATTAATTAGAAAATCCAAATACTAAAATATAAAATATACAAAATGTACATGTTTTCCATGGAAAAATTGTGCCCAAAGGAAGTGTTGGGCACATATATAAATTTGCACCTCCCTTCAAGTGTAAAATAGATCATAATGTGATTTGTAACTATGTCTCATGGGGGAGGCAGAGAGGCAAGTTTGTAACTGTGACCGGTATTTTCTCTTTCATTCCCCCGGTTTACAATTTTTCCCATCTCATCTTTAAGAGTCTTCTTGAAGTAAATGTCACAAAAAAAAGAAGGATAGTGGTGGTGGCAATGGAGTCCATCGTAATCTCAAACATAATCTGACCCACCTTGAATTTTCACTTCTTTCATGATGTGAGGATACTGCTATAAACTCTAGAAGAATGTCTAGAAATCTGCTCTATGAAAGGATTAACCCCCTCTCTTGCAGTATGTTCCAAACATATAGGTCATTTCGTAATTCATCACAACTAGCGAGCTCAACTCGTGGAGAGAACTCCCCATTTTGACAAAAATAAAGTGACCAATGATTCAAAAATTGTCCCAATGGGATTAAATAAGGGATCATTAGCTATACTGCACTGGTCACTCACACGTGCCAAATGATGATCTAACAAGGGACTTCCATAATAAAAAAAATTCTTCAAAAGAGATATGATTAATATATTTTTCTCTCACACACAAGTATCATCATATAAATAAATGGTAATGATATTAAAATAATTGCTTCCGCCAACAATGAGGCGATAGCCGAGGATATTAACTTTGATGACACAAGATGAATCAAAATCTGTTATGACAATAATAAGAAACATCTCCCTAAAAATATAAATATTTTGGGTGGTCATTTTATAACACGATATAGCAGGCTCCTAGGAAAAATTCCAATCCATATCTATTGATCATCGATGTCACCCTTAGGTTGGCATAAAAAAGAAATTCCATTTCCTTCCATATAGACATGCTAAAAATTGTACTTTAGAAGTGAGGTTGCGGATGCGATGTTATAAAATATATTTCTTATATTCTAACTTGTAGGATCATTTGAATTGAGGATGAGGGCCATATTTAAGGATTCACTTTACACAATAAGTTGACCAGATCTAATTCTGAGTGCAAACTCCATCCCTTTGAGAATATTTGGGGCTTCTACTCGTGATTAGTCCATCTGCAAAAATTAACTACAGCAATATCCAAGGGTTGACCCAAATCATCTCTCGAGAATATCCCCACCACCAAAGGCTATTGGATTTCCTTTGGAAGCTCAATCACTATTACCTTTAATACAAATAACAAGAGGGAGAACCAAAATCTATTAGCTCTAGTGCACCGTAGAGGAAGCCAAATCAAACAAAATTTGAATTTTCTTCTAACAAGGGTAAATTAAATGAAGTAATATTTTATACTTATTCTTATTCCAGTGAATCAGTTTAAATTCTCTTGAAACTAAAAACAACTCTCATGTAAACTTTTCGTGGGTATTGATTCGATTCTTAAAGATTTTTTTATTCCTCTCTTTCTAGGTATTCCACATCATATATAACAAGAGGATTTGCTAAGAAATAAATGACACTAAATGATTAAATGGGGTTTCCATTGTATAATAAAATATGAAATAGAAGAGGGAAACACCAAATAAACCCCAAAACTATCCAAAAGGAGGCTCCAAAGGGAATGAGAGAAATGGAAATGAAAAATTAGGTGGGTAGAAGTTTCCAAAGCACTAAGGAAGAGGACACATTGAATTAGGAGAGATAAATATATACGTTTAATATTTTATCCTTAGAGGAATGAATCATGATAGGCGATCCCAACAAAAAAATTATTTTGGGAAAAACCTTTGGGATCTATTATTGTTTCCTAGAGGGACAAAGATGGACGTTAGATAGAAAAAAAGAATATTTAATCTTAAATAAACCCGAGGGAGAGAGTGGTAAAATGTTATTATCTTATTCTTGGGAGAACTACATTTATTGTGAAGAAAGAATGGATTTGAGGATGTCAAGACACTATATCTGGATTGATCTATATCCTTCAAGGACGATAAGAGCTAGCAAGGAACAATTTTAGACTTATCGATATAACCATTATCGGTTATACCACATAATCTAGTGAGACGTTATCTCGATCGAATGCCAAAAATAATAAGAAATCAAGGGCTTCTCACAAAATCACCAATCTTTCAATAAATCAATGTGCCTTCCATTACCTAACTACCATTTAGTGCGACTCTAGTAGGGATTGAGTGCTGACTATTGAATTCCAAATAGCAGAGCCACTCGGAATATCAACAGAGAAGAAGTCTTCTTGAGAAGAAAGATATTTAGATATAAACAATCGTGTACATGTGGATTTAATTTTAGAATATATATCCCAAACAAGCCTAGATAACATAGATTTTTTCATTTCTCGATACTCTTCGAGGCCCAAGACCCCCTAGAGCCGTAGGATTATAGACCACATTATAAGAAAACAAATGAATCCTTTTATGATCATATAATCCATACCATAGGAAAAATTATTAGATTTTTTCAATGTGAGAAGCAATCAAGGAAGGAAGTTTGACCAAAGGATGTAAAACATACAAGAAGGATTTGAAGTGTTATTTTAACTAGTTGAAGATTACCAACTTAAATGAGTTGAGAACCTTTCCAATACCCTAAGATTCTTCCAAATATTTCAATAATAGGTTTCTAGAGAGTTTTAATTTGAATTTATTTAAAATTAGGGAGCCCCAAGTAAGAGGCTGAAAGATCCATAATTTTGCATCCAAAGATGGCATCAATCTTTGTTTTTCTACTAGGGGGAGTATTCATAAAACCAATGCTGCTCTTGGTGAAACTAATAAGTTGTTCGGAGGAAGATTGATAGTATTCAAGGAGTATTTTCAACAATTCTAGCCTCCACTACCGAAGTTGCACCCAACATAAGAGTATCATCTATGAATTAATTATGGGTAGCTACCAGAAAGTTAGTGGTAATGGTAATACCCGATATAGAATTAGCGATTTTAGCCATAACCAGCTTCTCTACTAAGAGTGGCAACCATGCGAATAAATAAGAAAGGTGATAAAGGGTCACCTTTTCTAAATCCCTTGATATTGTAAAAGTAACCAATTGGAATACCATTCATTAAAATAAAGAACTCGAAGACACGAGATGCAACTATGCATCCAAGAGTACGACTTATCACGTAATCCAAACATTCTAAGAAATTTTAGAAGAAAATTCCATATCACTCAATCTAAGGCCTTCTACATGTCAAGTTTAATGACCATTCCTACCATTTTGGTATGAAAATTTGTATGTATGGCTTCATGAACTATGATCACCCCATCTTGAATCATCTTTCCTCGAATGAAATAGTTCTTTTGTTATGATATTCATCTTTTCATTATAGGTTTTAGCCTTGTGGAAAGTAATTTAGTGATGATCTTGTAGGAAGTATTGTAGATACTTACAGGTCAGTATTTTGAGACCAATTTATATCTCGAGGCCTTAGGAGCTAGAGAAAGAAAATTATTGTTCCATTCGTTTACAAGGAAATCATTATTTTGGAACTCGGAGATAACTGTTATCCAAAATTCATCCCTTAAGGTAATTTTGATAACACGCATCAGATTATTCAGTCCCGAGCGAGTAAGATTGATTTGAGGCCCAAAATCATGTTTTTTGGGGTCCCCTCGACCTTTTTCTAACTCCCCACCCAAGAAGAAATCCCAACAGGTTGAGAAAATGGAAGAAATGCAAAAAATAAGGTTGTAGGACTGTGTTAAGGCATTTCAGGTCTGAAGGGTTCGGGTCATACTGAGGTTCGTTGTACCAAGCTTGGGGGCCGAAAAAATGAAGAAAATCGGCTATGTCCTCGCCCGAGCGGTGCAGTGGGACGCTTGGAACGTCGAGACGCGTGGGACGTGAAAAGCCAAATCAGCCGAAAGAGGGAAAAAATTGCCTAAGTTTTTGTTTCACGCGGTTTGGGACAGTTGGGCCAAAAGTACGTGCGGGACGCGGATCGGCCGGTTTGGCGCAAGTCGGTCCATTTCAGGCGGTTCGGAGATATTTGTCCCAGGAAACTTGGGACATTTGGGCCAAAAGTACGCGGAGGATGCGAACCGGCCGATTCGGCCGAAATAGGGGACTTTCGTCCAGGACAGTTGGGCCAAAAGTACGCGTGGGACGTGAAAAGCCGAAAGAATCACCAACGAATGGAATCTCGCCACGTGTCTTCACCTCAAACAGGAACAAGGAAGCCTGAATTGGCCGAAGTAGGATATTTTCATCTGGGACATCCGGACCAAAGGTACGCGCGGGACGCGAGGGACGCGAAAATCCGAATCGGCCGAAGGCAAAGAAGAAAAGTCAACGTTTGACCTGTGAACTTCAAATGCCCATAACTTTTGACTCTGAGCTCCGATTTTCACAAAATGACAGAAAATGCTCCAGTCAGTCAATGCTCATATTTGGCTCCAGTCAGTCAATGCTCATATTCGGCTCTAGTCAGTCAATGCTCATTACTGTCAAATGACAGAAAACGCCTGCCAGACCCAAAATAGCTTCCCGCACTTAGAAGGCAATAACTTTTGCATTTCTCAACGAAATCACACAAAATTGGTACCGTTGGAATCATGGCTCCAAGCCCAATGCACAAAAATCAAGAAATTATGAATTTGATGAGATATTGATCAATATTTTTAAGAAAACGTGGCTGGGTTCATAACAGTGTTTTATTTGGTGGTTGGGAGTGTAATTAAGAGGCATGGTCATCATTCTTTCTCTGCTGCAGCACCTGGGATAGTATGGGGAGCCTTTTGCAAGTAATATATAATCATTTTACTCCATTTAATGCCTCTTACAAGTGGTTGAAGGACAGATTTCGGGATTTCCATTTTCCCTTCTCTTTCCCTTCTCATTTTTCTATAAATTGGAGTGTTGGGCTCATTGTAAGAGGAGGTAGTTTTGTAGAAAAGCTCTGCCAAAATTGCTTTGTGAAGATAATGTGTTGCAGCCCTTGTTGTGGACTCCTTGCATGGTGATCCAGGCCCTTACCTTGTAATAGATTGAACTGTGCATATCATGAAGCAATAAAATATAAGTTTGTGGATGTATCTTCCCCTGCTGTGTTTTCTTGCATTCTTCTTGCCCCTTCAACCTTGATTACAAGAATATTGTGTCTATTATTATGTTCTTGCAGGGATCCATTATCATTGTGTATGTTCGAGGTACTTTTGTGAATGCATTTTGCTAGATTGTGGAGAACTGTCATCACCCCTTCTAGTGTGCACTTTGCTTCTGCATCTCACGCATTTGAAAACTACTCTCACACCCTCCTTTTCTGGTGTATCACCGCTTTAGTGTAGGATTTCATTTTATGCATTCTCTCTCCCTAGTCCCTTGGAAGTTTAGATTAGAATAGTTATTTTCCCCTGCATTAGAGTAGATTGTGGCAGGTAGTTTAGGAGCAAGAACCAACTTTCTCTGGAGGTCTATCTCAAGTAGCAAGTCTCACAACTTGGAGATAGTACCCATGTTATCTAATCACACCGTGAGTTCAAGTATATGCACTTGTATAAATAGAGGGGTGCTGTGATTCGGTGATAACAATAACATCAAGTAGATCATGCTTAATAATATGCCAATAAGATTGAAATAAAGTTACAGAAATTCCTCCAGGTCAAGGATGCTTATCTTCCTTCATTTCAAATATTTTTTATGAACTTCTTCCATAGGAAAAGGTTAAGTGATCTAAATATTAATGACATTAGAAATCAACTTAGAAATATGTTTCAAAATTTCAAGGTTATTTGCATCACAAGGAGGATCCTCTTCTCGTAGCATACTAGAATAGAAAATGACCAAGTCAACTACAATAGAATTCTCGCATTCAAATACCTTCCATTAACCATCATGAGATCCTTAATATTATATCTACTTTTATTCTTATTTTAAGTAACATGAAAGAATTTAGTATTACGATCTCCCTAATGTAACTAGATTACCCTTGATATTTACCTTCAATAAATCTCTTCCTCAGCAGAGGTTTTGCTAAAGTCACCAAGTAGTGATAAATCTTACTTGTGCAAAGAGGGGGTGTTACCGCTTCCTCAATGTGAGAATATTTTTGATATTTATTTTGATATAGTCATTCATTCCTTCTCGCTAATGTCACCAAAGATATTTACTTTCCATGCTTTGAGTTATTTTTTCACATAACCGATCTTTTTATAGAATCTATACATGACGAGTCCTAAAAGTCAGCCTTCCACAATTCCTTAATATGATTGTCTAATATGTAATTTTGAAGCAAAGATAACTCAAACATAAAATGAGGATTTTTAGATTTTGAAATTGAGACGAATTTATAAGTAATGGGAAATGATCAGATGTAACCTTAGGAAGGGCCATCAAGAAAAAAAAATCGAAATGAGGAATCTAATCCATAGATCCAATCATCCTATATAGTCGTATTTGAAAATGATTTCCCCCAAGCCTTCTATCTAAAAAAGTAAAGCAAGCTCCATGAAGATCAAAGTTAAGGAAATCAGCTTGTTTAAGAAAGCCATCAAGTGAATCCAAGCTACTATCATTTGCATTGGCCCCACCTTTTTTCCTAAACAAAAAGAGGAGTATTGAAATCTTCAAGCAATTATCCATGGTAAATGTCTACAACAAGTGGAATTCTCGTAGCTCTTTCTAGATATTTTCTCCATGAATTTAAAATTTAGAGCGTAGAGATTCATAACAATCCAAACGAGACTTGATTCAATTTGTTGAAAGAAAAATTATAGAAAGTGCGGAGTTTTGACGATGCATTCTCTCGAAAAGAACTTTAGGATTCCAAAATTGCATATGTCTCCTACATTACTAGTAGAAATATGAGAAGAAAAGGAAACATAGGGTCATATCATAGGACAAATGTCATCCTTTTTCAGCTTAGTTTCTGTAACATCATGATGTTTGGAGAGTGTTTTATTTTGAATTATTTGAGGACTATTTTTTTGGGGGGAGAATTTAGTACCCTAATATTCCATGAGATAATCTTCATTTTCTGGATTTGGATTTCCCTTCACACCGCATGGTGAGAGTTCTTTTGGTTCCTTGTGCAATATTTTGAGAAGCTTTTGTTGAATCTTTGATTGAGAGGTGAGTCTTTCGTAACCATTTCTATCACCCATGTCCATGGAATTTTTACATCTGCTTCTTGTTTTTTTTGAGATGGGATCATATTTTTAGACAAAGAGGTTGAAGAAGAGGATGAGGGAGATATCTCTTAGAAACGGAAAAAAATAGAAGAGAGGATAGGGACCGAAGAAATAAATTCCTCTCAAGTAGACATGGGGATTTCAATATTTAAAAATGATTATGGAAGCATCTAAAACTAGGGGAGGTTGGGGGAGTGTTGAATGAAGATGGATTCTCAATTGGTGGTAAACAAGTATGATCCTCCAAATAGGTTGAAGTTATAACATCGTGAGGTTTTTTCCAAGGGACTCGGATATTTAGGTATCATGGAATAAGGAGGAGGATTTTGTGCTAGTAGTTGTACTACATGATGTTAAAAAGGGTTCCCGAGGATGGTGGTTGTTGAGAACCAAGATTCTATAAATGGATTTCACCATCATCTAGCAGAGAAACAAAGGGGTTCGAGGTGCTAACATCCCTATAAATCTTAGCAATAAATTCAAATTTTATCTTGTGTGTACACATTTATTCCTTGGGTTTTGGGGATGGATTTCATGGCCATGTCAGGGACTTGTGACCTATACTATTGCAAAATAAGAAATCCTCAATTATGTATTCACATTCATTTGGCTACACCCATGTACCCAATTCTGAGTACAAATTATTGGATTTGGGAAAAGGAATGTTAATATCAACGTTAACACATAGTCTTGCATGAATAAATATATAACCCATTGTAGTGGCTTGATCGATAGAAATAAGAGTACCTAGAGATAAAGAAATTATCTTTAATGACGTTAGCATGCCAAAAATTCGAGAGGGAGGACGGGAAGGAAAACCTAGATTGGTGCTTGATTCATTGTTTCAAGACATAGATTGAATCTAATAAACTAATTTTTGAGGTACAAATCTCTTCCTCGCAAAAATCATGGCCCACCCGTAAGCACCCACATGAAATATTCCTTATGGCTGAAGGTGAAAAGAATAAAACCATTAGGAAATGCAAAAATCTTAAAATGACCACAAGGGATCCATTTAAAACATACCCATTTTATTATATCCTCCAGAGGGGGATGGGGGTCCATAATTTTTCCTATCATCGAAAATTCCCTTGAAGCCAAGACAACATCAGTAATATGTATAGGGATATACAGAGAAAGATTCCCATCAAGAATCTTTGGTTGTAGCTTCAAAAAATGGTAATATTTTGCAGACCCATAAATCACATTTATCCAAGACCCATATGGAGCATGTGGAAGAGAAATTTTAGAGACATCTAGAGGTTGGTTAAATGGTGATCCCAACAGATCCAACATCAACACAGGGGACACTAGACGTAGTTGAAATTAAAAAATTACAGATTAGGAATATATTAACCTTTTTGACAACAAATGCTTCATGTTTATTATTCATAGTTCAAAATATATTTATTTATCCAATATTATACTAATTATTCATAATAGGTGTGTGTGAAGCTAGAAGGTGGGAGAAATGTATGGATGACAATGTGATAATTATGTGTAGACTAAGTATAATGTGGACTTAATCTAACAACCTACTCCATATTTTGTACACCTATCATCATTTGTAAAAAATATGTTTTAGCATGGGTTTGAAATATTCCCGAGAACACTTTAGTGTCTTCACAAAACACTTCGAGTTGATTATTATATCTTTAAAGCTAGATATTAGAGCTTTGGAGACGAATATTAGATTTAGCGTGAAGTTACAATAAATCCAGGGGTTACATCATTATCTATTTTTTGAATTCAATATAAAAATATATATATCTACAAAAATTTATTATTTATAAAATATAGAAGAATAAATATTCATTTTGATTCTCAAAAGTAAAATAAGACAATCAATTGTTAGTTGAAGTTAGATAATATTTTTCCATATTTTGTTGAGATTAATACTTTTTAGATTGAAATATTAGTTGATAAACATGTATTCCTTAAAATAAGAAGGTTGTTGAAATCATGGATTTATCAATGCAACCTCCCACACCAAATAATGTAATATCCATTTTTCTAATCAATTCATTCTGAGATTCCATTCCATCAATTTTTAAATAATGTAGATTAAACTCTTCTTCTCGAGGAATGAGTTCACCACTCATCCCAAGGAAGACGGATCTCGTATATTCATGTTTATCTTTCCATTTTTAAAATATCTTTATGATTGTATTTTAATTTTCTCATATAATTATTGTTTTTGTACAATTTTTTGTAAACCCGCACGTGTATTCTATATTTTTCCCTTTCTTTCCAATTCAGCAATTTATTTTTCTTACAAGTTTTATTTCCATTCTTGCAATGTGGGTTTCCATATTATGCAATGTGGGTTTAATTTTCATGTAATGTGCGTTTCAATTTAATGCAAGTGTGCTCTTTAATTCATGCATGTGTGTTTCAATTCCTTCAAGAATTTTTTAATTAGGTGATGATTTGGTATAAGGGACCATTACTGAATATATATTTCTCCTTTTACATGGTTCCTTCCAACACCAACCCCGGATTGAAATTATTAATGTTGAGGATTGATGAATCTCATCGGAAGATGGACTGCTAGTGATTTTGAAACAACATGCATTAAATAATTTCACTCTAGATTTGAAATTTAGTGATAAGGTTCTTCTCTTGAAGTTTGAGGATAATTATAGAAAGGTATGCGACATTGCTTATTTTAAAATATGCCACATAGTAGTACAAACGTTTGATCACCATCCTGTTTGAAAAAACTAATTGTAATATTTTCCCCATGCACCTTCAAACCCCTTCCATTAAGTGTAACTTCTTGGGGTACTGATCCTAGTGGATGCATAGTTGGTTTGATTTTGATTCACACCTCAATCACATGAACATCACTATGTGGCTAAATCAAATCCTTGTAATTCCAATTAACTTTCTGGCACCCACTGATCATGACATTTATGTCAATAGCAACAAGACCAATGTAGTAAAGGAGTCTACAGAGAAAGAGGTTTCACATAAAATTTCATTCTTAAGAAAATGCAAGGGAAGTTCAAATTTTATTTACGTATTTTTTTGGGGTTCTAGAGGTTAATGAAGTTGATGTTATTCCTTCATAAGTGCCTTTTACGAAAAATAAATGGAAAATAATAATTGCTCCCAAATCCTTGTGAAGCCGGAATATTTTTAAGGGTGTCTCACTCAATCGTAAACACAATAGACATATACCATAGTCTGATTATCTCAAGCACTAAGCACAATATTATTATCTCATGTTGATTTAACGTTTGGTTTAATTAGAAATGTACATTTGTCAATATATTGATTTTTTCTAATAAAAATGTGCATAATATTGTCCAAAATAATTAATAAGATATGTATTTCACTCTTTTCAGTTAATATTAACTTATTTTTACCTTTTACTATTCTTATGTGACAAATCATGTTTTGGTAGTAAGTCAATGTAAAGTATTTCATGTCGAGAATATCTATAGGTGTCACACTTTTTATGGATGCAACATCAACATAATTACATGCCAAATCTCCCTCCCCGTTGAAGTAATTTCAAAATTATTTATACATTTTTAATGTTTTTAGAGTGATAGTATGTATTGATTTATAGTTTTTAAACTGCTATATTAATATATTTTTTTGTATTCTCATGTTTAATTAACATTGATTCCCAAAGATATCATGCATTTCCTACTTAATTTCATATCATGTTGATATCATGTATTAATAAATAACATCGACTATTACTTCAACATTTTTTGGTAGATTTTTGCTACTGGTTTTCAATTTTCCATGTTCCTAGTCATCCTCTGTCAGCGTGTCTATTGTACTTAATATGTTATCTTAGCTAATTATATTCCATTTTTAGTTTTATGTCAGTTGTAAATGATTGGTAGGTTATGTGACATTCAGTTTGAGTTATAACTATTTTCCTCTCCTCCAGAACCATCGTTTCTATATATATATAATATTATGTTTTACATTTAATAATAAATCAAAAATTGGATATTCTCTATTTATTATTGCATAATATATTTGGGCCCACATTAAAAAACGTACAACTATTCAAAAATTGAATTAAAACATTTATGGAAAATAATTAATCCTGAGACTCTCACATAAATGGGAGGAAAAATAAAGAGCGACTCACGGAAGGATTCCATGTGGCATAAACGTTGGCAGGGGTTTGAAAAATATTTCAATGAAAAATATTAAATACTAGTCTACTCTAGTTGAGGGACTTGAAAAATAGGTTTAAAACAGGGGGGGCTTAAGATTACGGCCTGCAATAAATAATTATGACAGTCTTGTGCAATATGCAAAAAGAAGAAACCGGACCTATTTTTTTTTTTACATCATAGAATTGTTTTAGTGCATCCATTATACCATTTTTTGAGAAGAAATTGTGAATTAGAAAACCAAGAAGAAGTGTGTTTGGTGACCTTCCATTGTTGGATAATATGTTCTTGTGTATGAGAGACGTCAACATGGAAATTCGTATTTACTATCGTGAGAGCATGACAAATCTCTTTTTTAATAAGGGGATATAGGAAATAAATACTGGAAAAGTGGTACGTTCCTCTAACAAAGATGAGTAAATGAAGTTTGAAAAGGATGATGAAAAATCCTTCATTATGATTACACTTGACATCTCTCGACAAGGTTCAACCACATGTACTAGATACGATGAAATCAAAGGAGTCCAAGAATGATCTCTCTTCCATATATGAGTTGAAAAATATGATGAAGATCCTCCATCTCTAGTCAAATATTCATACCCTCAATATGAATGATAGGGAGAAAGTAGAGAAATTTTTATGTCATGTGGAAAAAATATGAGTATAGCTTATATTGCTTTGGGAGAAGGTAGAATACAAGCTACTTGTACCTTTCACATTGATCACTCTTCCTCCCCATCTCGGGACATTTTTCACAATATTGATCATCACAAAAAAAAGAGGTGACTTTCGAAGAACTAGTGAATTTTCTCTTGTAAGAAGAATCCATCAAGACAATGCACGAATAATTTGAAGAAATGGCATTGATATCAAGAAGGTGGAAGATGCATTATTATCACAAGGGACAAGAAGAGAAGAACTCACAATAACAACCCTACAGGAAACACCGCAAAAAAAGTCTCCCAATGTGAATCAATGGTTTCATATCTACATAATGAATATGCATGACAACGCTAGCTATTGGTATAATGGCCTCTCACAATATAATTCAGGGAAGAGAGTAAATCTATTCATATTGATTCAAATAAATATTGATGATGTCCACACAATAGGAAATAGAAAGGACGTGTCATGTCCCAAAACATGATTATTTAGATGAGGAAGTACGTAATCAACAAATTGTGGCACACACCAAAATTTTGTTCTAGTCTCCCAAACTTCGCATCCATTATAAAATGTTTGGTTGATTCACTCTGGCACCAGCAAGCACATGACCTACAATAGGAATATTTTTAATTCATTGAATGATAAACCCACTGGATATCTGGTTCAAATTACAGACAACAATGAGTATGTTACATAGGGAATTAACAATGCCACCATTCATCTTAGGATGACACGTTATACCCTAAAAAAGGTGCTCTATGTTCTATGCTTGACAACAAATATCCTCAGTATATCTCTCATCTCTTCAATCATAAACTCAAGGTGGATTTCATGGTCCATAAATTCATACAATTATATTTTAGCTCACAAGAATGTCTGATACTTGATAGATATTTTTTGAAGAATCATTTATTTTAACTAGATGTAGTTTTATCCTCTGTAGTTGCTCTATCTACCTCGACGGTGGTGTCTACTATAGTCTCGACATTATCGATATAGGAACCTTTCTCCGGCTACCTCTATAAACTTAGTGTTAAGGATATGGTAGATAGAATTCCTCCACTCTCCCATTCATTTCCTATTCATTATGGATGCCAAGAACTATATTGAGGTCACCATTTTTATTATTTAGGACGCTGTCATACTTCCTTAAAGTGATTGAAGTACTTCTATTTGTTGATTTATGACTAGTATCATAAGACATGGGTGCTATTTCTCTAGAATAAGCATGAAATATTTCCTATTCTCGTAGATGTTATATCACAAAGTTGTTCATTACACTAGGTAACTCCTTTTCCTCTACTCGGATAGTGGTGGAATTCACATCCGATAAATTCTTGGAATTCATGAAGGATAATTTTAATCAAACATTACTTGACTACAGCTATACACCCCAAAATAATGGCATTGCAAAAATTTTAAATACAACTATTATGGAGATGGTTCGTTGCATGATTTCCAATGCTAAGTTGCAAAACATATTTTGGGCTGAAGCAGTCCAGACTGATCGTGAATATATTCTATGTTAGGAATCTACAAAGATCATGCAAGACAAGAAACCATAATAGGTATGGATTAATACCAAGAATTTTATCTTCAATCTTATAGTGTTTTGTTTTACAACATATATGCATGTACTAATCAAGCACATGAAGGGGATCGATTGGAAGATAGTCCAATGTATATTTTTGGGGTAAAATACTACCTTAAAGTAATGTCATCTCATGGATATTGAGACTCAAGATATATGAGAGTGAAGATATGGTTTAAGATGAGTCATTATTTGAATCATTCTCGACAAAAATAATACTCGGTACAAACCTCCTCTTATATATTTCTCTCACAATCAACTCGATGATCAAGAATATTCTTAACATAAGAAAGATGAGCTGCAAAGAGAAATTTTTCATTTATCTTGATCACTAAGAAAATAATTCTTCACATCTACAAATACATCAAAGTCTGAAATGTGTCCAAAGCACCTTCAAGGACTACCAACTGAACTCTCTCCTAGATACATCATTAGGAATCAGAATGAGAAGGAAAACAAAAATGAGGTAAATCTCACACTCATAAGTTTAGTGGTTGATAACATTAAACCTAATATAGTTCTATAAGTGCTCCATAAAATAGAGTAGAAGTAGGCTATGGATGTTGAATATGAAGCCCCATTCATAATCATACATGGGAACTTATCAATCGAACTACATGAAATAAATATTTTAAGTGCAAATGGATTTTCAAAACAAAATTTACTACAGATAGCTCTTTTGACAAGTACAAAAAGGCTAGTCACAAAGGGATATGCCTAGCAAGAAGTAATTAAATACAAGAATACCTTTATACTCACTGAAAATATCAAAACCATAAGAGATTTTTGTGCACCGATAGTACAAAAAGGATAAAATCTTCAACAAATGGACATAAAAAGTTCTTTCTTGAATGTCGATGTCAAACAAGAGGTATACATGACCCAACCTCAAGTTTTTATCGATGAGAAGCATCCTAAAATTTATGTCATCTAGTTTAGTCTATTTGTAACGACCCAAAATCCACACACGAACAACACCGAAATACAGGATAACTTTTTTTTTTGACTAGCTTGACACATAACATGATGCAACATGTCATCACCAAGGATACAACTAACACTGTGAACAAATTGATACAAGGATGGCCATAAAGGCAGCACGGAAACGTCCACACCTATCAAGGACAATTTAATTTTCTTTTGTGAAAGGACATGGCAAAAGACCAACCACATTACATAGTTATAGCTGAAGACATCCCACCGTGAAAATCTTCTTAAGATTACTGATTTACTAGAGACATCTTACAATTCTTAGCTTACGTTCTAGAAGGTTCATGATATGTTTCATACCATTCTTCTTGTAGGATTAAGTTTCTTTCCTTTTATATAACTTGAGGACTATCCTAGGATCACCTATAATATGAAAATTCCTTGATTAATTTGTTTACTAAACCAGGAGGTAAGCAATTCCACAAGGCTATCTATCTAAACCCCCACTACTGAAACTCGTTTCATACCCACATTGCATAAGGAGGCAAGCGTAAGATCAAAAGGAGAGGAGTATCGTTAAGGTTCAGAACCCTAATCATCTTTGATCAAGAATTAAAAATTTATCATAGCTTAGACAAGGACTACAAGGTACCATGGTAATGGTTAGAGAGAGAAGATAAATTTATTTTATTATGATCTATTTAGTTATTAACCGGTCTTTTAATGAGTCTTAAGAGTTCAATTGAATTTTGGTAAAAGCTTCATTTAGAAATCATCTTGATTAAGTTCGTCGGGGGATACACAGGGGTTCCCAACATGGAAGCATTATACTTAATGTGTTTTTATTCAAACTCCTGTACTAGATAAGATCTACCGATATTCCCAAAAGCCAACAGTTATATTACTTTTAAAATTAATTAACTTTTCCCAACAAGAGGAAAATGTTTAATCCATAGCTTAAGGTTAGCAATGGTAGGTATTTTTTTTTTTTTACATCGTTAGATAAACACTTTCTTTCCAATTAAAGACTCTTAATTTTATCAACCAAATACAACTTCATTATTATCTTCTTTATTTATTCATCTATGTATTCCTCTTCTTTTATCTTTGATTATCTTTAGAAAAAGGGGGTTTCAACCCACCAAAATATGCCTAGAATAACATTGATACTAGTACCATGGAGGGTTACTAAACCAATAAGCATTATGACCTGAAAGAAGAAATTATCGTTATTTAACAAGAACGCAAACCATGGTTATAACATTTCCATTCAACATGGCACATGAACCAAAGGAGTCAAGAGATTGGATTTCACTTGGGTCAAGAACAAGAAGGTAACAAAATAAGCCAAGCCATGCTACAAAATTTCCATGACAGTAAATGATATCACAAAAAGAATACTCATAACAAGGTCAAGATTGAATATTATTTCTCACAAAGGTAATTTACCGCTTAACCTAAAGAAGGACAAGACAACATCATCACGAAATTTCAGAACAACCCAAGGCAAGAGGTCTTCTAAACTCCTTCGCAAGCACTATTACAAAATTTACCTCACATTGGACATTTTTACAAGGAACTTCATAAATTGCCGATGAAACCTTTACAACTCTTTCCTTTAATCTACTCACATAATCCATCTCGCACAAATACTAGCCGGAATCGGTTCATGCGAGGCCCAGAGCATGTTAAGGCTACTCATTGCAACATAAGCTAACATTTAACAATATCAAGAAAGGAAAGTTCTAATTCAAAATGGATTAAAACACAACCCACAACTCCAAAGTTATTCGCATGAGGAAGAAATCTAAACCATCCAAAGAAGGAGAAAGTCAAAATACCAGTAAGAACAAAATCACATAAATCAAGGCAAGACCTTATGGGTTAGGAACAAGAAGGTCAAGAGTGTTGATATATCCTTCATGTAATCCTATGGATTACGTGATTGGAATCCAAAACTTACTCCATCCAACTAAAGGGGTCCAAGAGAAGACAAAACATACTAATTATGATCGTAGGCGCGGAACAAAACGACGTTATCCAAATCTCCCAGGGGGAGGCTTCATAGCAATAATTAGGGTTCGACGCCCCTAAAAGAAAAACAACTATAGTTTCAGTTTTAACCAAGGAGTTTACCACTACTTCCTTATAGGATTTCTTAAACGTAATACTAGCTAACAAAACAAATCCACTCTTCCCAAAAGCATACAAAAGAGACACAAAAAGGGCCATTATTCTCCCAACAAACCTTATCCTAATCGTCAACTTCTCTACATAATATAAGGGAAGGCTTAACCCAAAAGTCGTTAATAATTTTTATATATATTTCCGACAATGTCAATAAGTATTAAAATAAAAAATTGATTTCCTTAACAAGGCCACAAAATGGGACCTTTTAGTAACCAAGTTTGAAGTATAAGATATTCGAGTTCGAAAACAAAGGGATTCGATACGCAGAGGGTAAAACACCAACGATGCCCCAGACTCAAAAGACCTTACCACGAGTACAAGCACAAAATAAGAAACCAACGCACATATCCATCAGGAAGGTTACGCAGTGCAGTCAGGCCTAGAAGTTCTATGAACTCCTTGCCAAAGGTATAGAAGATGGAAATTTTACCCGATCCATGTGGGCTTATCGAGGAAAAGTCTAGCAAATATCAAACAGATAAATATTACAGCCACCTATGATATTATCACTGAAATCAGCTGTCATCTAACAGGAAACGAGTTCACGAGTCCAATACCATGGATTCACCTACAACTTTTGTTTCAGTCCAGCTATTAATAGCTTGCTCGCGACCCTAAATAAAAATTGGAGAGGTTTCATTCAATTAAACTTACAATGTTTCCCCCTTACTTAATCAAACAAGAGTTTGAACCAGGAAGTAGGTATAGTAAATCTCTCAACACGTAGAGGCCAAAATAGATGTCAGGTTATTCGTCCTCTAGAACAGGGTACGACAGTCAACCATGTACAGTTCTAAAACAAAACCCAAATGCCATTTTCTAATCAAACAAAAAGTAAGGAATGCCCACAGGCTTAAACAAGTTTTAGAACACAATGTCACTATTAATGTACCTTTTAGCAAAACAGGAGATCCCTAAATAGGAAATACGTATTTACTCAACCAAAAAGAGATATGAAGGCTTAACCTTCCATATAGTAAGCCTTCTATTATAAATACCATCACAAAATTCTTTTAAAAGAGGGTCATATAAGCAAACAAAACTCAATAATGTTTCCTTCCCTATGAACTATACCGCATCACTCAATATTGCATTGAGCCCAATAGACTAATATAAATAGAGTAAGCTATAAGAGAGGAAAAGAACATTCCAAGCAAAACCAGTGAAATTGGAACGAGATTTAAAGGAACAACCACACAATCAGGCAGCGATATAAACAACCACGAAAACATCTTGTCTAGGTGCCATTCAAGAGGAAAGAATATTCATTTCAAGATACTGAAAGAAGGTAGAAAACTATTACGAGGAGTAGATTTAACATGCATGATTATAGTTCTTCCCACCAACAAGCATGTCGACCAGGGGCTCGAGCAACAAAGCAAACACAACTCGCACTGCATGAACTTCTCTTCCTCGGCCAGTGAAGGTCCAAACTCTATTAACGGCCATGCTCTTGACTTCATAAAATCAATTGTATAGTCCGAAATGTGCATCTCTGCCCATAGTTCGGTCGGGTCGCATTGACACCCGATTATCATTCCCTCACTGATCTTCCTCACCCTATCTCCTCTTCCCAAAGATTGTTGCCATGCATCCCTGGGTTTCTCAGAAGTAGATCCAAAATCCTCCGAACACCGCTCCAAATTAGCCCATAGGTCAATCCACCAGCCAACATGTCAGTCGAGTTGTCCAGTCAAGTGGGGTTCATCCCGGACCGCGATTGCCATGAAGAAGGAAATAGAGGCTTCCATTTGCCATATAGTCATAAACAAGCAACTTCTCATCTCTTGCATAGTAGTATGCCTTCAAGCTGACTAGATTCAAATGCCGCAACCTTCCAACAAGTTCCATATGCTGCTCAAAATCCCTTTTACCTGACCCTTGCACCTCCCTTAATCTCTTCACTGCAACAACATTACCATCTTCCAATACGGCTTTATAAGCAGTTCCAAAGCTATTCTTCCCAAGCATTTCAGCCGAAGCTCGAAGAAGATCCTCCAATTCAAACTGTCGAGTTCCCTTAAAGAAAACTAGCTTTCCCCTCTCTGCAGAACTAGATGGATGTTGATATGGGCTTGATGAATACACAATCTTCTCTGTTTCCAATCTCTTTGATGGCTTCCCATCCACCATTTTCTAGAGTATTTTCTCCAGTAATACCAAATGAAAATGCAAGCAATGAGCAATAGAACTGCAAAGTCCCCAACAACAATAGCAATCACAGCACCCCTGCTTAATCTATTGGAGCTCTTCTTTGTATTTTGTGACGATTCAGGCTTTGAACTTGGTGTGGAGGGCACCACGCTAGGATCCTGTGTTACAGGATTGGAATTCACAATACCTCCTGGAGTGGTAGGATTACTGATAATATTCTTACAACTTGGCAATGGATTTCCGCAGAGAACCACATTACTGGCAAAAGCGGAAGCTGGAAACTTAGACAAAGATCCAGGGATGGCCCCTGTGAGATGATTACCGGATGCATTGAAGTCCTGAAGACTGGTAATGTTCAATTGTGTAATTGTACCAGTGAATACATTATTCTCAAGTCTCAGAGTGAGCAGATGGCTTAGAGAATTCAGAGAATATGGTATCTGGCCAGTGAAGAAATTGTTTGAAACATCGAGCCTCCACAGCCGATCCAACAATGAGATAGATGAAGGTAGGGAACCAGAAAAATTTACTTGTATGAGAGAAACAACAATTTCATGCTCCACCGATACTGTCATGCAAAGCACGATTTTGAGAAAAATATCTTGAAGGAGGAACCCGAATCTGAGGATGCAGTCGATACTGAACAGACAACAACAAAGTTGGACAACCTGCCTGTTGGAAGCGCTCAAAAAGCCCTGAATACAGCTAACTGAGATGCTTTAGACGACAATGCCAAACGCGTATCACAGGGCGAGAGCTCCAGCTTGGTCCTCACTGATGTCCATGAACATGAACAGAAATCACCTTTGCCTTCTTACAAAGAGGATGGAGATCATTGGGTTTCAAGCCAAACAACAGGAACACAGGTACAAGGAGAGGCCGCAATCAACAACTTCAGACTGATATCCATATCTAATGATTTTTGCGTGGATCAACAACCCATGTGTGAGAGATGCTACGCTGGTACATGCAGGGATAATACTAGAGAAGGTGAACTGATTAGGCTGGACACCTGCTACACTAGCTTGTAGCTTCATCTAACCACCATGTCAACCAGACTGCGCAGCAACCAAGGGGCAGAGAAAATGTGCCAGGAGGAAGAAAAGAAAAAAACGCGCCTACACCCACCTATACGCATTGAAGGAGAATCCAAAAAGAGATTATGGTGAAGAAAAATGACTCCACCGACTCCTCACGCAAGGACAGACATGACAGTCTTAAAAATTGGCAGGTTGGGTGGTTGGGAGGAGGCCAAGGTGGCAGTGGAGGCAGGTAGAAAAATAATCCAATGCCCAGTGGGGCATAACTCTATTTGTTTATAAAAAATATAGGCACAAATATTTCCATTTTTGTTTTGTATGTGGATGATCTTGTGATCATAGAATGTTTAGAAAATATCGTCAAGATGTTAAGAGTGACATGAAGAAATCCTTTGAAATGACAAATTTAGGACTACTTCACTATTTTCTTAGCTTGTAGATATGGCAAAGGAAGCATCACATTTTTATCTCCTTCCCGAAATATGCCAAGACACTCCCGAAAATTATGGGATTTCTAATTGTAGACCTATGTCCACTGAAATGGAAAAAGGTTTGTAACTTTCTATATTTCATGATTCACCTCAAGTAGATGCTACTAACTACAAGTAACTTGTTGGGAATCTAATTTACTTGACTTATACTATAGTAGACCTATGCTTGTTGTCATCTATCATGACAGATTCACTCAGGAGCCGAAAAAATGTCAATACATAGTAATGACGCATGTTTTGAGTTATTTCTAATGTACAATTGATTATGGTTTGGAATATCGAAAGAAATCCTAGTTATTCTTGGCAAGATATACCGACTCGAGAATATGTTGGATCTCACGATGACATGAAATCAGCTACACAATATTTTTTCATCTTGGATATGGACCTATCTCGTGGATTAACAAGAATAAAAATATGGTTTATCTCTCAATCCCAATGAAGAAGACTATTGTGCCGCATGAGGAGTTGTGTTTGAAATAATTTTGTTACGTTACATTTTTGATGATATGTGCATTCCTGAAGATAATTCACTCATCATTCATTGCGATAATTAGGGTGTGTTGAATCTTGTGGAGAATGTAATTTTCCATGAAAGAACAATTAAGGTTGAATGTCACTACATTCGAATACAATTCTTTAACCACCACATCTAGCTCCGGTACTACCCAACAAATTCTAAGGTAGTAGATGTACTCACCAAGTCTCTTGGAAAGGTGAAATTTGAGGTTTTTTTAGGTACATTTGTAAACACAATGTAATAAAGGGAAATGTTAACTAAGATAATTATATTGCACTGTTTAGTTTTATGTCGATTGTAAATCGACTAGTAGGTTACATTCCATTCAATTTAGGTTAATTTTTTTCCTCTCTTCCATAACCATCCTTTCCACATGTATATAAAAATCTATTTTACATTGAATAATATATCACTAAAAGTCTCACCTAGATATACATTAGATATGTACAATATCTTGACATTTTCCCCGCCGAAACGAACATATTTCTTTACATTCTCACCTCCATTATCACCATTACTTCTTTCACAATCTCAACTCTCGTTATCTTCCTTAATTTCCTTCACAATCTCAAATCTCTTTTCCTTCGGTACTCCATCTCTAGTGTTTTCCAAGTTATTGTCCCTCATAATATCATTTATGTTATGTTGGTATTTGTGTAATTTCAACTACCTAATTAAGTCACACAAATTTTGTCAGCACAAAGGACTTTGAGAATATTTCTAATTGATTTTAAAATATTCTCTCCTACCTATGCAAATTTAATGTTTACTTCTATTTCTAGGTTTCTCAAGATGCTATCTCTTTTCAATGTCCTCTATATATTTCAGACATTTGCATGCATTCAAAAAGATGAGAAAATCAGAAAAATTGAGCAGGGAAGTTCTGGAAAAATTTTAATATAAAAAGTTTATTTTGCATTTTTTTTTGTATCTCTCTTCTTTGTTTTACCTTATCTCGCTTGCATCTACCTCCTAAATATGGTATCGAGTGAAAATACTCGCCTAGGCATGCGATTTAAGACCAACGTAGGTGTTGTTCACGTTTTCGTATAGGTTAAAATTTTTCCCTTTAAAATTTGTGAGATATTTTCTTGATTAAATTTGTGTTTTACATTTGTAGCCATGGCTGGAACTAGCACCAGTCTACTCAATCAAAAATTCCTTTTTGAATGGGAAAACTATTATTATTGGGCTATTAGAATGAAAACCCATTATTGCAGTCAAAATATCTTGGAGCTCGCAAAAATGGACTCTATGAACCACAAGATCAGGTAGACAAGGATCTTCTTGAAGAAAATAAGAAAAGGGACGCAAAATCTCTAGTTTTTATACAACAAGGTCTAGACATGTCTATATTCTCTAGAGTATTTGTAGAATGGTAGGTCTAAACAAGAGTGGGATATCCTAGAAATTTCCTATCAAGCAAGAAGTAAGGTCTAAATGTTGAGGAGATATTTTGAGAATATTCAGATGAGAGAGTCTGATAGTGTTGATTCATTTTTTACCCATGTGATGGGTGTAGTAATTAGATTAGGTCCCATGGAGAGACCTTAGAAGACTAGAGGATCATAGAAAAAATCCTTAGGAGTCTACCAACCAAGTTCGACTCCATTGATTTTTGTATTGAAGAGTCTAAGGATTTGACTCAGCTCTCTGTAGATGAGATAATGGGATCTCTACTATCCCATGAACAAAGAATAAAAAGATATGGAAGTTCCTCTTTAGAACATGCCTTTAAGAGCCAATTTTCTTTTAAGCATACGCAAAGGAAGATTTGTGAACAAAATAAGAAGAGGAATATGTCATGTGAGAAGAGGTAGATCTCCTCCTACAAGTGATGAAGACATATTTCGGTCCAACTCAAGTGGGTGTTCTAACAAAGGAAGTGGAAGACGCCCCTCTCACAAACATTATTATAACCAAATTGTAGGAAGAAAGGTATCAAAAATCTAATATACAATTCATTATTGCAAAAATTATCGGCATTATGCTACTGAATGTCCAAAAACAATATGATTGAAGAAACCAAAGTAATTTTTTTTCAAAATAATATAATTCAAGAAGTTAAAATCATGGTTCCATGTTTATTACTTGTCATGTTACTCAAGAGAGAACAAAAGACGTGTGGTTCTTGGATTCTGGGTGTAGTAACCATATAAAAGGTTCAAAACAATTGTTTTCTAGCATGGATGATTCTTCCCAAATCAGAGGTAAACTGGGTAATGACAACAAA
Source organism: Taxus wallichiana var. yunnanensis (assembly GCA_018340775.1). Taxonomy (NCBI): domain Eukaryota; kingdom Viridiplantae; phylum Streptophyta; class Pinopsida; order Cupressales; family Taxaceae; genus Taxus; species Taxus wallichiana. The sequence goes on from CM031240.1 coordinate 257,799,452, forward strand.
GTTTTAGTAATTGGAAAAGGGACCATAAATATTAAGACAAAACAAGGAGAAAATAATTTCATTCCTGATGTCTATTATGTCCCTAGGTTGAAACACAACCTCATGAGCATAGGTTAGTTGATACAGAAAGTCTAAAAATGTATTTTAAGGAAGGAGAATGTATTATTCTGGATCAAAATCCAAAAAATAGGTTGATAGTCAAAGTGGAAATGAAAGGAAATAGAATTTTCCATTGAAAATACAAAGTCATTTGAGCTTAGCGGGTGCTAGCTCTTATTATTTTATGGGTCATAGAGATCTCACCGAAAGAGTATCTCAAATCATAGCGTCCTCTAGCTCTCAAAAAAATATGGAGTAGAAAAATATTTATCAAGGAAGTTCCTCAACTCTAGAAGGTGCTAAGGTTGTTCCAAGCAAAGAAGAACAAGAATTTCCACAAGGAGGTTCCTAAACCCTAGCAGGCACTAAGGTTCTTCCAAGAAAAGAAGAAAAAAATTCAAGAAGGTTCCTCAACCCTAGAGGGTGCTACGGTTCTTCCAAACAAATATGTACAAGAAACTTCTCAACGATGTCTTTCAAGCATATCGGGCGTGAGGAATTTTTCTAAGATGGGTGAAGAAAAATAAATTCAATAATATTTGTGCCCAACGAGTGCTAGCTCTTTACCACCATTGGGTGAAAAAGTATTTTCAAGTAGGAATTTTAATCCTAGTAGGTTCCAACTCTAAATAACATATGGAACATCAAGACCTCACTAAAAGAGGAATTTCAAGCATGAAATCTCCATATAAACTCCAAGTCAATCAGAAAAATAGGTTTGGATTTGGCATTTAAGGATTGGACACTTACACTTTAATGGAAAAAAAAATTCCACAAGAGGAACATGGTGAATAGAATACCATTGATTGATCCGCCTAAAATGCCATTTGAAAATTGCTTCTCACAAAGTACCATAGGGAAAGCTTATCCATTGGAAAGGAATATAGAACTCAAGAACCTCTTGAAATTGTCCAAATGGATCTATGGAGACACTCACAATAGGTGGAAGCATGTATTTTCTGACCTTCATCGATGACTTTAGCAAGAAGACATGTATGCTTCCTAAAGAACAAGTTAGATGTTTTGAGACTTATAAGGAATTCTAGTCCCTCGTAGAGAAGAAGAGTGGTAATTTTATTAAGGTGCCGAGATCAGAAAAGGTGGAAAGTATATCTCAAATTAACTTTTAATTTCTCTCCGGAAAATGGAATACACAAGTAGCCGAGAACAAGGTTTATACCTCAACGTAATGTTGTAACGGAAAGAAAAATAGGAATCTCATTAATATGATTAGGAGTCTACTCAAGGAAAACACTTTCCAAATGAGTATTAGGTAGAAGAGGTTGCATGTTCATCCCTCCTATCAAACAATTGCTAGACAAAAAGTGTGAAGGAAAAGGTTCCTCATCAAGCATGGAGCCAAAAGTAGCATAATGTTACACACTTAAGAGTGTTTGGATGTGTTGCGTATGCCATACTCGCGTAAAGAAATGAGAAATAAATTGGATGATAGAGGTGAAAATGCATTTTTGTGGGTTACAATGAGTAGTCAAAGGCTTATAAGTTGTATAATCCCATCACCAAGAAGGTTATTATCAACAGAGATGTTGATTTTATAGAGAATGAATCCTAGGATGGAAGTATTGATAAAAAGATAAATATCTCTTTAGAGGTATCTCATGAAGAGTATGAAGTTGAAGAAAATGGTGCACATGACAATCAACCAGCTAGAAAAGTGATCAATCCAATAGAAAATCCATTCCATGGCCCTATTGGTCAACATATTGTAGTAGTAACTCCTTAAAATACAACCACAATTTATAGCCCTCAAAGAACTAATTCAAGAGACAATTTCAAGATACCTAGCATAAACACTCAACCTGATGAAGCCTCAAGGCATGCAAGAACTACAAGTCCACAAAATAGTGATTCATCCAACCCAACATTGGCAAAACTCAGATCTTGTTTCATAAATTCTTCCAAGAAGACAAGAAGTCTGAGGGAGATATATGATCAAGTTGAGAACGAAAAAGAGTTATATTTCAATTTTTCATTATTCACTCAAGATGATCCAATTTATTTTGAGGATGTTGTAGAAAATAAAGAATGGATAGAAGCTATGGATGAAGAAATGGATTCTATTGAGAAGAATCAAGCTTGGTTATTAGTAAATATGTTAGAAGGCAATGATGTTATTCGTGATAAATAGTTGTATAAGACCAAATTCAATGCAAAAACAATGTCAAAAATCACAAGGCAATATTAGTGGCAAAGGGATTTACACAACAACCTGTAATTGATTACAATGAAATGTTTTCTCCGGTGGCTGACTTGATAGAGTTAAAACCGCCTTAGCCATAACACCCCGAACAAGTGGAAAGTATACCAATTAGATGTCAAGTTAGAGTTCTTGAATGGTTTTATGGAATAAGAATTTTTGTTCAACATCCACATGCATATCAAATTTATGGACAAGATCATAAAGTCTCGTAGATTGAGAACGGAATTTTATGGCCCAAAGCAAGCTCCCGAGCTTGGTACAACAGAATAGATTCATATTTTCTAAAAAATGGATTCAACAAAAAAAAAGTGAGAGAACCCTATACATCAAAAATAGCAATAGAATCCAGATTATAATAGTTTGTTTATATGTTGATGACCTCGTATTTACTAGAAATATGTCTATTGACTTGTTGAATTCAGCCATGAAGAAGGAATTCAAAATGATAGATCTAGGGTTGATGATATACATTATAGGCATAAAAGTGAATCAATTTTAAAAATTCATATTCATATGTCAAGATGCGTATTAAAATGATGTGTTGAAGAGATTCAATATGCTGAAAATAAATCCAACAACAACACCAATTGTTATGGGTCTCAAATTAAGAAAAGAGGATAAGTGATCCAATTTAGATATGACATTATACAAAAGACTTGTTGGAAGTTTGATGCACTTAATAGAAACAAGTCGACATCATGTATGTAGTTGGTCTCATCTCAAGGTTCATAATGAATCCCAAAGAATAACATTGGCTTGCAGGAAATAGGATAGTAAGATTAGTTTCTAGTATAACACATTATGGAAATATGTATGCTCCATCTGATGATTTCAAATTAATGGGAAACAAGGATAATGACTTTATAGTTAGCATTGATGACATGAAAAACACATACGCCTTGGTATTTAATTTTATTTCAGTGTGCGATTATCGTTATCGTGGAAGTAACCAATTTTCACTCTCTCATCCACAAAAGTAGAGTATGTAGCAGCCACAACAACAACCTATCATGTAGTATGGATGAGGAGAGTTCTAGTAGATTTGGAACACTATCAAGAAGAAGCAACACATATATTCTATGATAATAATTCAAAAATTTCAATGTCAAATAATCATGTGTTCCACAAGCGGAGAAAGAACATTGAAACCAAATATCAGTTCATCGTGAGGTCATTAACAATGAAAAGATATATTTGAACTTTTACAGGTTTGAAGACCAGTTTGCCAACATTTTCATGAAGCCTTTACCAAAGGATACTTTTTTTGTATCTTAGAGAATGTCTAGGTGTAGTTGCATGGTAGTTAAGATTAAGGGGAGTCTTGGTATTTTTGTAATCTCAACTACCTAATTAAGTAAGAAATATTTTTTCAACACAAAGGACCTCGATGAATATTTGAAGTTGATTATAAAATATTCTCTCCTATTCATGGAGATTTAACGTTACTACTCTTCATTTTATTTCTCAAGAAGATATCTCTTTTTAAAGTCCTCTATATATTTGAGGCATTTATATGCATTCAAAAATAGGAGAAAATCCAAAAAATTGAGCAACGAACTCTAGCAAAATTTTAATACAAACTGTTTGTATTGTATTTTATTTTTTTCATATCTCTTCTATGTTTTATCTTACACTTGCTTCCTAAAACCTTAATGTTATATTTATTACTTTCCTTCACAATCATTTCTTTCATTCTTGTATGACATCATATCTTTTATCATTTTTAATTTTTTTCACGATCTCATCTTTGTTATCTTCCTTTATTTCTTTCACAATCTCAAATATGCTTTCCTCCAAAACCTCATCTTTCTCATCTTGGTTACTTTTCTTCAAAATAATATTTATTTTATATTCACTACATTCCTTCCCAATCCCATATATTGTTTCCTTCATGGCCTTGTCTCTATTATCAACTTTATTTTCCATCACAAAATCATCTCTCAAGTTATCTTCATTACTTTCATTCACAATCTCGTCTAAAATTTCCTTTACAACCTAATCTTTCTTATATTTCACATTTTACTTCACAATATCAATTCTTCTTTCCCGTATGTCCTTGTAATGACCATAAATTTTTTAACCCGAAATATTCGTATAATCGCTACTTTAACGAAGAAAATTTGTAGCAATTTTTTTTTTATACATAAGTATGTACGGATTCAACCATTGTTATTCCCCAATCATAACAGCTTTATTAATGATTGGTGGAAAGGGTAAGGCATATTTTTAATTCCAATGTTAGCAATAGGTCTTTGTTAGCTGAGCATTTATCTATAAAAAGGAGGATATAATTTAATTACTTTTCCGAGAACTTATTCTAAATCAAAGTGTAACTAGATGTTTTCTATTTAAATCGTCATTGATATCAAGTTTTATGAGAACACACAAACTTTATTTCAATAAAAAGAACTCTAATATGGGTGTCCAAAAATATACCAAATAATACTTAGCACTAATAAGGGTATTAGGTTGGTTAGTGTATTATCACTAATAAGTAATACTTAGTATCCAAAAAATTGATTTCGTGTGTGAAATTATCATATCATTATTCTTTCCTTATGGTTGGTATGAAAATAGTATTTTCCTAATTACAACTTTTTACCATAAACACATTTATTTTGGTATATATATATATATAATATATATTATATATATATATATATATATATATATATATATATATATATCCATGGCTTTATCTATATCATGCGAAAGTAACAATGCATTCAAGTAACAAACTTGTATTTGTTGCCAATTCATTATCCTACGTATTAACTTCCAAAAGGTTAATCAAATCAATTAATAAGAGTTAACTCATTTACATGAGAATATTATCTTTGTAAAAATCAATAATAAATAAATAAAGAGAGACCACATTAATGTGGTATTTATATCCTTCTAGAAAAACATTAATACCTTGAGAACCAAAGTGGATCCTTAAGAAAAATGTTAATATAAAGGATCTTAAGATAAAATATTATCTATAAACAATTATAATTAGTATTTAGTGGCTCCACGCAAAATGAGAAATAAAGATTAAACAATTATGGACCATCATAATTTAATTTTCTAAGAAATTGGGGTTATCAACTCCAATTATTATTAAAATTAACTTTAATCCCACTTGTAATTTTCTAAAATAGGAGTAAAAGAAGGGGTCCATATGCAAATGTAAGAAAAGACAATAATGAGCCCTAAGATTATATATAATCCTCACCATTCATATTTAACAACCCTAAATTTCTTTTAGGCTATGATATTTCATCTTCCTCTTTGTTTACCTCATTCTTCTTTTTGTATTTTTTTTTCTTTGAAAGTATAAATAGAGTGAGGCGTCCATTGGAGAAAAATAAGGTTTATTTATTTGTGGGTCCATAAATCCATTTTTCATATTCTTGTTAGGGTTTATACGGAGGAGATGTGATGCACTAATTTTAGCAAAAACTTGAAATGGTCATATCTTTTGATTTGGGTGTTTGTTTGAGTCCATTTTTTTAAACAATTTGTTTTGACTTGAAAAATGCACCATTCAACTAGACATGCTAATTCAAGCCATTTTGTCTCATTTTCGGGCCTAAATTCTACCATCTCGTATGGTGAAAATTTGGGCTTAATTTCCTAGTACTTGAAATACAATGAGAATGGGCCTTTCTTGATAGGCAAGGAATAACAATCTAAGAACTAGTGAAGGTTGTAGATCAAGCCATAAATCATGGAAAGAACTAGTCATCAAAGAACTAGTCAAGTCCATATATTTATGAGCTTAACTAGACATCAAGGATATAGTCAATACCATAGATCAAGGAAAGAACTATACCTAACAACTAGATAATATCTCCTAAAGATCTAAATAAATAAAAAGAAATAAAATCTCCACACACATAAGTGGGTGAGGATAAATACAATAAAGGTAAATAATGTACCTAGGTGAACATGAGCTTAGGTAAATACCTACTTTAACACTCCCCGTCAAGTAAAGCTAGGGGCAAAAATAGAAGTGGCATGTCCACAGTATGAGTCTCGGAACTAGTCCCGATGAGGTACTCATGTACACTATATCTATGAAGAAATCTCAAACCAAAAGAAGGAAAGAATCCTATGAGAAGGAAAGAGAAAGAAGAAGAAGAAAGAAGATGTTCTAACGAACACCCCCAAGAACAACTTCCAAAACCCCAAGTATTCCATGCAAGGTAAGCGAGGTGATACAAAAGGCTTCATAAAGATGTATGCAACTCCGTTGTTGATTCGAATGTACTCTAAGCAAAGAACACCATCCTTAATGTGTTTGACAAATGAAGTGGATGTGTATCTCAATATGCTTGGTTTGCTGGTGCTCAATTGGGTTGCAAGAAATGTGAATTGCACTTTGGTTGTCACACCAAAGTACAATCAGTGAATCCTATGGGAATCCAAACTCACAATAATCTAAAGTGAAGCCAAAGAATCTACATGACTTGTTGTAACTATTGCCCCGTACTCGCTCTCCTTTGAAGATGAAAGTACACAGCCTGTTGCTTTTGACACGCCAAGCAATCGGAGAAGAACCAAGATAGAAAATATAGCCGTAGTAGAACTCCTTTTATCAATAGAACCTTCCCAATCTAAATTTGTATACCCAACCAACTGAGTAGAGCCCCTAGTGTAGTGTAGGCCAAAGTGGGAAGTGCCATGCAAATAGCGTAAAATCCTTTTAGTAGCCTACCAGTGACTACTATAAGGAGAATGCACAAAATGAGATACAATCCCTACTGTAAATGAAATATTAGGGTGAGTATGGGTCAAGTACATGAGACTCCCAACCAACTTCCTATACAACGTAGGATCACAAAGTGGTGTGGTACATGTGGATGTAAGAGTAACCCTGGACTGAAAAGGAGATGGACTGGGCTTACAATCAGCCATATCAAAGTGCCTAAGAAGATCATGGGCGTACTTTTGCTGACTCAAATGAATCCCTGAATGCAGATCGAGAAATCAGAAACCAAGAAAATAATGCAATAGCCCAAGATCTGTCATATCAAATTGTGTAGAAAGAGTCCTCTGAATACTCTAAATGTGGGAAGAAGATCTGCATGAAGAAGTAATGATCATCAACAAACAAGACAAGTATCACAATATCCTCACCAACCTACTGGATATACACTATGTGATCGGAATGATAAAAACAAAACCAAGAGATAGATAGAAGAAAAGAATCCATATTCGCATACCAAGCCCGAGGGGCTTGTTTGAGACCATAGAGAGACCTTCGGAGCCTACAAACAAAAGAAGAATCCTGAACAAATCCAGCCAGCTACTCCATATATATTTCCTCTTGTAGATCTCCATGTAATAATGCACTCTTCACATCCATCTGGTATACAGGCCACCCCTGTGATGCAGCAATAGTAAGTATAAGGTGTACAGAATCCATCTTGGAAATAGGTGCAAAAGTCTCAGAGTAATCAATACCTTCGACTTGTGAAAAACCCTATGCAACAAGATGAGCCTACAAACTTGTCAATGGACCCATCAGCTGCGTATTTGGTTTAGTATACCCACTTACACTTAACCATCTTTCTTCCTTTAGGAAGAGATACCAAATCCCAAGTATGATTATTCATCAAAGAAGAATACTCAGCTGCCATCGCATCATCCCACTCCGGTATCCCATGAGCCTTTGAAAAAGACTGTGGATCCTCAGAAACTACCTGACACAAAAGTCCGAACCATTAGAATGCGCGTGTGATGCCTAGTGGGTAGAAGATCCTATATGAAAGGTATTGATGGATTGTTATACCTAGAACTGAGTAGTTAAGTGCGCCAACCCCAGAGTAGTGTTGGGATGGGTGACCTCCTAGGAAATTCCCAGTGTCACTACCTCCTAATGTTGTTGGTCCTGATTGGGTGTATACCTGGCTCCATCGTGTGGGAGGGTGTTGGTGTAGAAGCTGATTAACACGATGAGATCCCTCTCCACCACAAGTTTGATATTTTGGTGTGACAAAGAAGTCGCTTAGTTCTAATAACATGAAAGGAATGATAACTAGATCATACCAAGTTAATAACACAGATACTAATCAAACACCATGATCAATAAGATGAAAGCAATTTGCTAGAATAGCTTTACATAAAACCTTGTAAACAAATGAGAAGCAATATCATATATTATTATGTAACTCAATGCAATACATTGAAAATGGGCCTTGCTTAAATAGGCAAGGAATAAAAATCTAAGAACCAATCAAGGTCATAGATTAATCCATAAATCAAGGAAATAACTAGTCATCAAAGAAATAGTCAAGAGCATAGATTTAGGAGAGAACTAGACATCAAGGATCTAGTCAATACCATAGATCAAGGAAAGAACTAGTATTTACCTTAGCTCAAGTTCACCTAGGTAATTTATTTACCTTTATTGTATTTATCCTCACCCATTTATGTGTGTGGATATTTCTTTTATCTTATTTAGATATTAGGAGATATTATCTATTTGTTAGGTATAGTTCTTTCCTTGATCTATGGTATTGACTAGATTCTTGATGTCTAGTTCTCTCCTAAATCTATGGTCTTGACTAGTTCTTTGATGACTAGTTATTTCCTTGATTTATGGCTTGATCTACGACCTTGACTGGTTCTTAGATTGTTATTCCTTGCCTATTTAAGCAAGGGCCATTTCCAATGTATTGCATTGAGTTCCATAATAATATATGATATTACTTCTCATTTGTTTACAAAGGATTTATGTAAAGCTATTCTCGCGAATTGCTTTTATCTTATTGATCGTGATGTTTAATTAGCATCTGTGTTCTTGGCTTGGTACGATCTGGTCATAGTTCCTTTCATGGTATCAAAGTAGGACATTGCTATTAACATCCATCTGTAAGTTTTATTTTGCAAATAAATTCATATATTTGGGATTTGGTCATATGTTGTTGCTACATGTATTTTTATGGAAAACAGAGGCTTTCATTTGATCCAAAAGGCATGAAAACCTTATGATTGATCAGTAAACTCGGGGTTTCTCCACACAATCATTTTTTGGATTTTTTTGTTGTTGTAGAGAAGCACACTGGATTGCCTCGGGATTTCTGTCCATTAGAAAAGAAATCGCAGGATTATTTTTTAGGGTCTTGTTTTTTTCAAGATCTACATAGAGTAAGTTCCTGTTGTAACGTATTTTTCTTGGTTTGCACTCAAGAAGGTTTCGGATCTTTCCTTTTTTGGCAGGGGTCCATGGATACCGTATACGGTTTTTGCTATTTCGAGCAAATTCACGGTGTTGCTATTTTTGGCAATAAAGGTCACATGGTATGGTTATATGGTATGGTCATATGAGGGCTTAAAGCTTGTGATTCCTACTAGTAAGTGATTAGCTTCAACCCCCTTCAATTTTATTTGTGTGGTGAAGGCAACAAATATTTTGTGTGTTTTAGTGGGAACTAAAATAAATAACAGAGAAAAATATTAAAAAGCTTGTAACTTTTGATCGGTAACTCATTTTTGAGTACCGTTATTTGAAAAAGTGTTTGTTTTTTCACGCTCTTTCCATTGGAAATATTTATTTTGATAATTTCACTATAGCTATAAAGTGGAAAATATGGAGGAGTGTTGTAATCAATTGTGGACATAATTTCAGCTGAGCCCGACGTCCTAAATTTTTGGGAGTTACACATTCTACCTATCATGGATTATGAGAATGATATGCTTTTCTCTAAAGTATCTGGACTTTAATAGGATATTGTAAATTTTTTGGAAGAAAATAGATCACTCAAGAAGTGAAATTCTCTTCTATAGTCACTCATTCATGACAAGGATACAATAATACACTCCCCGCAGAACAAACTTGCTAGCCTACAACATCACCATCATATTGTGGATAGTCATATCCATGCTCCTAGTCCACTTGCAACTATTTCTCCTTAACCCATGGACATTGATCTGCCAGTCTTTGAGTTTGTTCCTGCTCTTGATGCTCATACACCTATGAAGCTTGTTACTACATGCTCTTCCACATTTGTGCTTATTACGCATACCATGTGTTGTGTATCCTACTTCTACTCAGTTGCATGGATTTTTTAAGAATCATACCACTACATTCAGGTCTCGCATGCTTCATTCTATGGGTCTTACTAGTGAGTCATTGACAAACATTCACAAGGTATTGTTTCCTCTATTTCACATGTTAAGTGGAATTCTCACCATGACATTGGTTTTCATGCGATACTTCATTGGGATCACACATTGACAGATCTCATTTTTGTTTAATTAACTCTTTCGAGGATCATGAGCAACACATGAGTTCTCACCTTCACTCAGCTTGAGAAACCCGAGATTTCAGATGTTAGACATGATTAACCTCACACAAATTTTGATGTTCTTTTGCATGCACCCGTTGTGAATTTTGCACCAAGTCATATGTAGGCATCTTCTTCATCCATCCGTGTTGATTTCGGGTGGATATCTGATCACTCATGGAGGCGACATAGGAATTCATTGAGAGGACTCTATAGGCATGGCTCCTCCACTATTCACCCTCTTGCTCCACTTTCTATACCTTCTGCATTGTGATGCTTCTTGTTTAGAGAATTTTTATTTAGTAGGTGTAGTGTATCTCTCTTGTTTTTTGAGAGATTTTGTATCTATATTTTCGACACTTTTGGCATGTTGACAGTCTCTCTTGTGGGGGAGCTATTCTGGTGGAGCCCAGTGTTAGTTTATCAGTGTTCGTGTAGACAACTCATATAGATTTGTAGCATCACTCCACCCATTTATCAGTATGGGAGGGTGTGGTGTTGATCCTGCTTCTTCGTGTTTTCGTGTCCTTGCCTTGTTACCTTAGCTTTTCTTGGATTATGACGTTTTGGAGTTTTTGTCCTTGCCTTGTTACTTTGGTTATTGTTCTTGGATCGTGGCACACCTATTTGTAGAAGTTGATCGAATTATGTTTGGTGTTTTTACACTTTTGACATCACTCCATTGACAGTCTCCTTATAAGGAGCTATTTTGGGGAAACCTAGTGTCGCTTGTTTTTGAGTTTTGTGATTGAGCAAAGGGATTCGAGACCATAGTGCACACCAAAATTCTTCATCATTATACAATTTTTTTGAGCTGAGCTTCTTGGGATGCCTTGAGTGGTTCTTTACTCTCTTTACTTTGTTATTATTGGTTTTGGGTACCTTGCGGTGTCCCTTTTTTCCTAGTTATTGTACATGAGTACCTCATCAGGCCTAGTTTTTGGGACTCATACACGTGGACATGCCACTTCTATTTGGGCCCCTAGATTCATTTGAGGGGGGGTGTTAGAGTAGGTATTTACCTTAGCTCATGTTCACCTAGGTACTTTATTTACCTTTATTTTATTTATCCTCACCCACTTATGTGTGTGGATATTTCATTTATCTTATTTAGATATTAGGAGATATTATCTAGTTGTTAGGTATAATTCTTTCCTTCATCTATAGTATTGACTATATCCTTGATGTCTAGTTCTCTCCTAAATCTATGGTCTTGACTAGTTCTTTGATGACTAGTTATTTCTTTGATTTATGGCTTGATCTACGACCTTGATTGGTTCTTAGATTGTTATTCCTTGCCTATTTAAGCAAGGTCCATTCTCAATGTATTGCATTGAGTTCCATAATAATATATGATATTGCTTCTCATTTGTGTACAAAGGTTTTATGTAAAGCTATTCTGGTGAATTTCTTTCATCTTATTGATCATGGTGTTTGATTAGCATCTGTGTTCTTGGCTTAGTACGATCTGGTTATCGTTCCTTTCAAAAATTAGGATTTAAGTTGTAATTTGGTTTTTTCCTATTTTAGGGCATTAATTAATTTTAGTCTCTTGAATGCATAGTAATTTATAAAATTTTCAATTCCTCTAGATTATGCGTATATATTATGTGTGGAAAATTTTGTGCACGTACGAATAAGCATGTGAACTTACTAAGAATAACATGTTCTAATAAACTACTTAAAATAGTAAATTTCGCCATCTAGAGAAGATTTAGTCAAAGTTAGTTAGATTTTTCTTGGAACCATGAGTTCGGATTTCTTTTCTTATTTATGAAGCATTCTAACTCATCGGGGAATAATGAAGAAGGGGATTTATTTTCTTTGAGTTCAAGATATTTACATAATATAGAATGTGTTTAGAATTTGAGTTCGTTAAGATGCATGTATTATATGTAGATTTATCATGGTATATTTAAATAATTTTAATTACTAGTGAATATATCTATTATGGCAATCGGAGAAAGCCACAGAGTGGGAAGATAAAGCCAAAGTGGGATTTGTGTATAGAACCACGTGTGGGAAAACAATGAGTTAGAGTTATAGACCTAGTTGGAAAGAGCTTAGCATGTAAAGGTACAAGAGGGGGAGGATGCACATGGGTAGGCTTGGGGGTCTATGTTAGCCGAGCCATCCCAACCCTAAACCCCTTATTTATGTTTTTTAATTTATTTTGTTTAATATTAATCAAGTAAAATAATAGGTCCAAATTGCTATTTAGAATGTGGCACTCTTCATTATGGGTCTTAAAATAGCTTAACCCCTTTGGTGGGTTTGTTTTGACACAGTGTATTTTTATTATTATTATTATTATTTTCACCGACTATCATTTTGTTGTTAAATAAATTGAGAAACAGACCACAAAATGATACTTTTGTAACTATATGATTCGTTTACTATCTTTTCATTTGTATGTTAAATACATGGAGAATACTTTTGAAGCCATACAATTTCATATCATATTCTTTACAACAAGAAATTTATAACTCTAAGGAATATCTATAATGAATGCCATGAAACACAAATATAAAACATGTCTTAACTCGTAAAATGTGAATTTCCTATATTTAACTTTCTTATTAAGAAAGTATTGATAATTGGGTATAGGATGAGGATAAATCTAAAATATATATATCATGCAAATCCTGAAATTTCATTGTCATATAAAGGATATTAATAAATAGGCATACATGATGTGGGTGAGGTTTCATTATTGTGGAAGCTCCCAACACCAATAAAATGTAAATGAGAGAGTATTATATTTATATGTATGTAAATCCATTATCTCTGAAATGAATAAATCAATTCAAAGTAGCTATTATCTTTTTCTCATAATAAAATACAATTAGATACAATTATTATTTCGTGATTTAATAAGGTAGATATAAAATACAATTATTAGCAAGGTGATACTTCCTGAACTAGACAATAAAAAAAAGAATATTTCATCATGTCCACCATTGTAGTGCCCACTTCAAACAAGCACTTGAGACCCAAGAACATCCTAGTAATTAGTTAGGAAAATTATGGAATAATTTTTTTGCTTAAGAGTGTTTGCAACAAGGTTACAATGCAACAACTAGCACAAACAAACAAAACAACAAGGCTGACTTATAAAATCTCCTATAGAACCATTATTAACAAAGCACAAGCTCAAAGAAAGGGGTTAGATTAATCACTTAGGTTAGGAGGGTAAATTCTCACTTAACCATGCTCTAACTGGCTTACAGGTTTCAACTTGATTTTTCACCAAAGAAACATCATCAAAACTTCCCTAAAACATTCCCATTGGATAGGAAATTTTATCACCTTTCCAACCATATAAAGAAGTCCTCATAACTCATATGTTTCAAGTTATGTGCCGGAAAACTTTAGGGGAGAAATTTTCCCTCGGGAGAGTCCACAGGATTAGGAGGAAAATCTTCCCTTGCACGGGCTGGCGGAGTGAGCAAGATTTTTGTGATTTTTCCTTTTCGGGTGAAAAAGTGCGATTTATCTCTACACACCTGTGAACCTGGAAGGACACGTGTTGCTTCATAATTGGCGTGGGGAAAAGTGGACTCGCGAAGGAAACTAAGAATTTAGGATTTTAGGCTAAAAATACAAGGGCGAATTTTGTACGCGCCTCCACCTAAGGAGATTTTTATGGCACGTGGCACCCATCCATGCCACGTGTCAACACTCCATTGGTTGAGGGTCCGCGGGCCATTGGAGTGCTCAAGGAATTTGGGATTTTAAAAGGTTAAAACCTCAAAGTCAAAAGAAGTTCCACACTCCCATCGAGAACAAAACGCCACATGTCATCATGTGATTAGACATGGGTCAGCGGGTGGCGGGGAAAACTTATGATATTTTCCAAAACCAAAAATAATATTTTCCAAAGGATAATTTATCTCCACTCCTCCATCATCGCCGAAAATGCCACGTGTAATCCTGTGATTGGATGCGGGTTGGCAGGGCAGCGCAGAATATTAAGATTTTAAGCCGAAATAGGTTTATCATTTAAAAAGATTACGCAGGCCCACATTTCTGTCAAGACATGTGCCAACATGTTATTGGTCATGTGGGGCCGTGGGGTCTGCAGTAAAAATGGGCAATTTTTCCCAAAGGAAAATTTTCAAAAAGATAAGTTTTTAAAAAGGGTCTACCCCTTCAAAGTGCCACATGGCAACATTTGATTGGTTGTGGGGTGGCGGGGCTGCAGAATTTTGGGAATTTTTTTTCCAAAGGTTAAAATTCAAATTTTAATAGTTAGATTATTTTTCTTTTGGAAGCCAATTTGAAGTAAAACTTCAAATGGCCATAGCATTTGTTAGGAAGCTCAGATTTGGGAAAACGAGGACTTTCTTGAAATCTCTCGAAGTCCTCTTTGCATAAGAATCATCAATTTTGGATTTTGATGAGGTTTATGTGGTCAATGTAATGAAACCATTCTGCAGGATTTTTAAAGCAAAACTGGTAATTTTCCAACTTATAAATTTTTGTTCAAACTTTGATCTTCTTCTTTCTCAACATGTCAATTGGACATGGAGAATTTTTCTTGGATAGGTTTAAGAGAGTTTCCAAGGATCAATTAGATGATTGAGTTGCAATTAATACTTTTCCATCTTTTGACAACAAAATGGTTGGGCAAGTTTCAAATTTGATTTTTAAAGTACTCGAGGATATTTCTTAAGTGTTGAGTTCAATTTTAATTCCTTAGGTATTATCATATCTAGATTCTAATGTTTCATTTCTTAGTTCATGATGTAGATTCGAACTAATTTATTTATTTTTTTGATAAAATTTGATTTCCAGATTTGAAAATAAAACAGAGATCAACATTTAAAGGTTCTTAAAACATTTTCTATCATCCAAGCATGGGGATAATTTTTTCATTCCTATCTAATACATTTATTTGATCCAACTTATAATTTAAGAGCAACAAAGAAAGATTTGATTTCCATTTTTTAAAATTTAATACAAGGGAACATAACCCTATATTTTTTCTCATATGCATTTTCCTTTCACACAGAGATTTCATTTCATCACAAAAATCAACTCCAATACAACAATGAAAGTTTGAGAAAAGAATGCATTCCTTTATTGATTGCCAATAACAACTTTACAATCTTCTCTTTTCCATTTGATTTCTAAATACACTATACAATGCATGTAACATCCTTTCACATTTCTTTTCAAAATAGAGAGTAGAATATAACTCCTTTACATTTCACATTTCAATTTCAATCTTATATTACCAACACAATGCCTTTCCATTACAAATATTTATACAACTCTTCCACTTCAAGTGGTAAGGGTTACAATGAACTTTCTCAAAGGAAGGGACTATCAAACTGTATATTCCTCTTGCTCCATAACAAGATCATGCTATTTTCTTCATCTTTTCATCTTGATCACAACAAGTAAGGGAGGAAAGGAAATTATCTCCACCAAACCAAGATATCCAATGAGAAAGCAGAATCCGTCCTTTCTCATTAGCCCCGAGCCCCAACCATATTGAAATAGGAGATGTAATTCAACACATGGTAACAATGGCTTCCACAACAAACATGCAACATTTTCACATTCAAAAACACATTTCAAGAAGGATGTAGTTCTCAACTACATTAAACAAATACAAACAAGACTGAGGCTTCATCAAGCAAGCCAAAAGAGCAAGGATCTATGGGGAAATACTTATGCCTCCCAATGGGAAATGGGAATCCACCTGAGAAACCCGCCAAAATATATCATCTTCCATACCCTTATGCCCCCCAAACTTCCTCCTTATGCCCCCAAATTTTCTCCCTTATGCCCCCCAAGAGTAAGAAATACAAGCTATTTCTTTTCCATGGTGGATCCCAATCCCAAACTCCCTCCACAATAAAACTGATGCCATTGGCATTCTCTTATTTCCCCCATATGAAATCCCCATAGCCTTCTCCTACACCATGCCCTAAGCAGTCTACCCAACCAGCCAACAAACACATAAAACATTCACCATTTAACACATGAATAGAAAGAGAAAGAAGCATTTTAAAGGCTCGTGTTCCTACCTCTCCATAATGGAGTTTGTTCCAAAAAATCATTCTCTCCAATGCCAAAAATACAATCCAAATTAAACAACAACACACAAGTAATGATCTCAAATCTCCTTCCACAAGCAAGACTCCAAAACAACAAGAAAATTCACCCAAGAGAAGTATGCAAAGTTTCAAAACCCAAAACAAACAAGGAGTTCTAATTTTGAAGGAGAGGAAGACAAGAGGATGATGTGGATCCATGTGGGATGCCACATCACTCTTCCTCAACCCCAAGACAAAAGTCAACATCAATAACTTAATCACAATAAATAAAATGAAAATAAACTTACACACTCCAAATTAACCCATACCCTAAAAGGGTCTGAATTAAAACATGTAAGAGAAGTGCAATTAAAACTTACAAATGGTCATTTCAAAATGAATTAAAAAGGTATAATTTCAACCTCCAAACCATAGGTATGGTTGGTGAATAATTTTAAGAGGTGTGGGACAAGTTTAACTTGTCCCACAAACCTCCAAATATAACCTCCAAGGACAAATTCAAATTCCTAAGAGGATGAAGTGTCTTACACTCAAAAATATTACCTACATACGCTTACACATCTTACACAACCTTACACATCTCTTACTTCTTCTTACATGTTTCTTACACAATCTTACAACATTACATTTAAGAGAAACAACTCCATTAATTACATTCTCATGACCTATTTGATTTATTTATTTTAACACATGGTTATTCACAACATTAACACAATCAAATAATACCTAATGAAATAGGTAACACATCACAAAAAAACACATGCAAACATCACTAAAAGGAAACCACATTAAAGCAATACATAAAATTGTTTCATCACATTTTAAAGGTGATTCCCCAGGAAATCCCTATCAACACAATACTCAAAAATAACAACATTGCCATGGTGACCTTGTTGAATTCATCCAAAATTCTAATATGTTTAATCTCCAATCCCTGAAATTGTTGTGATATTCTAACGTGAAAATATAAATACCTCCTTCGGCCTCGTAGCCATATCGAGAAAATTAAAAATGATATAAACAACATCTTTAGATCATTTATAAATATGAATCACAACAATATCAAGAATTCAACATTATCATTTTCAGTTTAATTAGCACTATATCATCATCCAATAATCTCCATACTAGATCTACTCACAATATCCAATGTCAAATGTTTGAACAACATCTATAATATATCCATGTCAAACAATATATCATCATCCACATATAAGAATGTCTTTAATAATCATCATGCATAATAACTGAATCCAGATCCATAATAATCCATGGTCTAACATCTACACATCATAATATATCAAAACATAATAATGTCCAAAATAAGATCAATAGTATCAAGATCAGTATCTAAAAGTGTCAAAGGGAAGTGGGCACTACAACCATACTTTATTTGTCTATTATTTATTTATTTTCAACTCCTACCCTTTTCAATGACTTCCCAAAAAAACAACTCAATAGATATTTTTGCTTCATCATAAAATTGACAAGATTAAAGCATATCATATTCCACATATAAATATGTTAAACATTTCTCAAATATTTAACATTGATTTTCCAAAACGCATAGTAGTAGAAAATAACCATTCTAAAATACCATTGTTTTTTTCTCTCTTATGTGACCAACATGGTTTAGAATCCTCCTCATTACAACATTTAACCTATCTTTCCTTCATCATAACTTATAAAGGAATACTACTAATATTTAGCTTCCCTTTTACTCAAAAATTAAACAACAAGGAATTAAAGAGCTCTTTTTACACATACACACAATTTTCTTTCTTGTAAAACAAGGATTTCCAAGGGCAATGAAAGTGCAATACCCACATCTAATAAAGTTAGTTAAATTATTTCTTTCTTTATATTTTTATATAAGGTTATAACATAAAATTCAAAAAGGGAACAACACTTTAAATCAATGCCTCCAAATAAGTCTACAAGAAGCTCCAACATCCACAAAGAAAAGCTCTAATCACCATGAAAATGAGGGCTTGATATGCCTCCGAATCTACAGAATCATTAGATACCGCTTCCCATAAAGTCACCATGTTCTCTTTCCATCAAGCCCATGGGAGAGAGAGGAATCATTCCTCCAAATTGCATGATTAGATTAAGGAAGATAAAAAAATCATACACCCCAGCATAATAAATTTAATCCATTGCCACACATACCCAATAAGATCCATAGTTATTCCAAACAAATAATGGAGTAGAGGAAATCGATAATATCCATTCCAAATGGGTTTCTAAATCTTCAAGCCACAAAATTTACTCTTAACTCCCCAAAGACCCTAACTATCTTACTATTCATCAAGGAAAGAAGAGAAAGAAACCAATCAATGCTAACAATTACAAAAGAAATTTCTTCGCATGCATTCAACATTTGATACAAAATGTTGATATCAAACATAGCTTCTAAGCTAGATCAATAAAAAGGTTATTACCCTTACCTCACAAGAAAAACATGCAATAATACATTCGAAAGAATATTACACAAAATAATTCTCCTCCTTTCCCAAGATTCCATCCTCTCCAAGTGAAAATCTCAAAAATTAAAATTCTGCAAAAAGTCCCCTCCTCTCCAAAATGGAGGGCTAAGTAAGAAACGTCCAAGATCAACTACCAATGGGAGGGTGCCATGTGTCACCCATCCCTTTCCAATCCATAAGTCTCCATAAAAAATGTGATAAATACATAAATGGAGGAGAATCCATCAAAAGACACAAACCAATCAAAATGCAACTCCAAAAAAAATAAGGCACCCAAAGAATTGATAAATATTGATAGGGACACGAGAGGTCAATTTTAGAGGGAAGAAACCTTTTAGGCCTTGTGTGAAAATTCCCCTTACTAGTAGAAAACATCTATGGGGTTAAGTTTCGTGAATGAATGACCACCGACTTTCCAAAATACTCCTCTAAACTTCAAAGTTTGTCCAAATTGAGATTTTGGGAAAATGTGGATCATTAAGAGGGTTTTGGGTCCCACATATCCCTTGACTAGGTGGTCCAACAATCATTTAAACAAGGCTAAGAATAATAACTAATGCAAACCAATAAGATACAAATAACTCGATAAAATTTAAAGTAAGCATGCAAGTAAAGTAAATAAAAAACAAGTTAATTAAATGAGGGTAAGAAAACCAAGAGTGACCAACCAAAAAGGGTGAAAAAATAATCCAAGTTGATGAATGTTAATATATTCATGTTTGAACAAAGATGAGATATCACAACCATCAATGAGGGGGAAGATAAATTTGGCCCAACTGACCATTTGTGTAACTTGGAGGTGCAACCACTAAGTCCCACATTATCCAAGTGATGCTACCTACAAATTATTACACACTCAAGGAAAACCTCAAATACAATATATTAGCTCTCAAAAGTGCACCTGTGAGAGATGGCTACAGATTTTATAAGCCTACAATATTGGTCTCTCTCTCGTAGATAAAATGGAAACACCTCAGATCTGTGGGTATACCTATTGTGAGGTGAGTATCTAGGATTAAAAGGCCGGTTCCTTCTTGATGTATCCTAAATTTGTTCTCTAGGGTTAGGGTAAGAATTATCTTTAAATAAAATAAAATGAGGTGATACACCAAAACTTATATGAGGTCTTTGATTGAGTATATGTACAATTTATGCGGGAAGGTTTTCTTGATGCACGAGCCAACAATTTTCTCGTAGTTTATTTTAAGTGCAAAACTTGGTGGTATGGGGTGAAAAAATATCACAACAGTATTGACAAGTTAACATGCACATTAAAGTTAAGAAGAATTTACTGATATTACAGCAGGGTAAGAAGATTGGTAAGGGAATTTTCATTCGCAATACTAACATAAATTTACACAAGCTGCAAATAATTGGTAAGGAAAGAAATTACTTCATACTCGACGGCAAAAAATGACAGAATGCTTTAGTACTCATATATCCAAAATTCCTCTCTTTGTGCCTTACGCAAAGGCACACAATATATAGAAAAATAAAATTTTCCCACGCTTCCTAAAAATAGCCTAAGCCTATACTTTCCCATGCATCCTAATTTGATCCTTCATTTAATAATAAATAAAAGGATAAAATAATACGAACTAGTGCAAGAGGCATAAATAGCCTTTGATTACATCTTAGTCAACTGAAGTTGACTGTTCTATTTTTAATAAGAGTGGGTGAATAATTTTGCCAAAATATAAGATTCCTTGCTAGGAAAGCATCTCTCCATGAACATGCAACTTTGTCTTCTTCTCTATTTTTTATTTTTGTGAAGGCATGCAAAAATTCAACTCCCTATATGTGAGAAAAATAATCAAAGCATTTGCGAATAATACTCATCCATTATCTATCCGGTATGGACCACTTGCCATGTGTACATAGTCTGCTGATGTTGACATCTCTTTCTAAGTGGTCACATAAGTGACATTATGCAAGTCAACTCTACCTCCTTGAAGTGGGGACCACCTCCAATCTGCTTGGTTTGGCCACCTTGGTGGACTTAGAAATATTATGAGATCCACCACCCTTTAAATTGTTGACTACCGTGTATAGTTATCGACACTTGATTTATTTGATACATTGCATGGTTTATACTTTAGAGATTCACCTTTTAGGTGATCATTGGAAATATGATGGTCGACCATTATGATTATTTGCATGCACTATGGTTAGAATTTGAAATTATTTGCAATGATTATTTATTTGATGGACACGTGGGTTTTCCCCTTCCTCATGGTGACTCACCCTTGGTAAACTTGGTAAGTGGTATATGTAATTCAAATAGAGTTTGCTTCGATATTCGTTGATCATATTGAGCCCTTGATCTCTGTACCTTTTTTTTGACACCGTTGATCCTTGTACTCACGGTTAGGATTTCTGACTTGGCTTTGAATGCGGTCGTGAGGAACTAACTTTGGTTATTTGCTTCAGATTACGGAGATTGATCCTTAGGTTTTGATCATTGTACTTGGCGATTCGAGCCATCGATTCCTCTAGATGTTGTTAGGGTTTATTAACTCAAACTTCTCAAACTCGTGGTTAAGTTGATTGGAACTATTTGTGACCATTTCATTTGATCCTTCAGCTCGTGGGCGAAGCCGTGGAAAATTTTCTCAGAGACCTCCATTATTGGAGATTTTAAGCTCGGCCTTGGCCTTCGAGATCATTTTATGGAAACTCCGCAGGTTGTGACCACCATCTCTATTATTTCGAGCTCAGTATACTCTTTCCGAGTGAGTAAAACTCGGCTTTATTTAAAAGATTTTATGTGTTTTTTTCTTCTATTAAGCTCTTTTTGCAATATTTGAGTTCCTTTTCTCATGGTGATCTCGAGTTAGACCTTTCTTGGTAATTCTGTGATTTACTCTCTCTCTGCCCACAATTATTGAAGCTTTTGAAGCTCGGATATTCTGTATATTTGGCCTTCTCGAGCTCTGTTATGTTTACATTCTTATGGCTCTTTTGTTGGTCTTGGTTGTGCTAATGTATAAGTGAAATTTGAGATAATTTTTTTTTGACATGGCCACTATTGTTGTGAACCTCGAGCTCAACACTATGTTACTCTTTGATCTCTGTTAATTCAGTAACCTCCAATGATGATTATTCGAGCTCAAAATTTGTTATTTTGAATCGAGTGTAATGCCATGAGGCTTAAATATTTGCATTTCAATGTTGTTTTAGCTTTATTGATTGACATCTATCCTATTAGCATCATTTTTTTGATGTAAGGATAGTAAGTCTTTGACCTCTGAGCATGGTAATTATTTTTCATTATTACTTTGACTTTGAAACATTGATAATTCACTATTTCTTTGCATATTTTGTGTCTTCAAGGTTCCTTTTGGGATTTCGATTTGAATCTCGTGTTGGGTTGCTCCTTTTTGCTGAACTTGATGACTGTTTGAGGGTTGCTCGGATTTAACTTAAATAGTAAGTATTTGTTCCTTATTCGACTTTTCCTTTAATACCCTTTAATGGGTCTCGTGATGAAAACTAGGTTATGTACCTTTTATTTTAATACTACAACTTGAATCCGGTTTTAATGGGAATGATAATTTCCTAAAACACTTGAGTATTTCTCGGACTTGGGTATGTATGAGTTTTGATTCGAAACTCATTAGCGGCCAATATTTGAACCTTTTATAAAAACCCCTAGATATTCTTCATTATGTTGTGCATTCCATCTTCTTTGTACTTGCAAAAATACTTTGAAAGGCTTGGCCATGAGCTGATATTTCAACCCTTCACTATCTGTTACTTAGTCATTTCTTGTAGAGCTTCGTTCTTCAACCGTACTACTTCTTGATTTATCCTTTTAAAGAAAACTATTTGATAAACTAGATTTCCTTTAGTTGGTTGTAATGAGCTTGATCCTTATGTAACTTGGTAGTAGTCTCAAACAAATGTTCTTCTCGAGAATCTTTGTTTCACCTTGATATCCTTGGATCTGGACCTTTGCTCGAATGTGGTTATCTTCCCTTTGCAATAATGAGATGGAAGTAATAAGTTTTTAAAAAAATATATGTATCATGCTTCCTTGCATTCATGTCTGTACTTTTTGATACAACATCATTTATGATCTTGATCATTGGTCAAATTTTTATCTTGTCAGTATTATTTCAGGCATAAGCCTTGTTTCCAATGCTTTATTTCCTTTCTACAACTGTTTCTTACTTGGATGCTTGCTAGAAAATTTGAAAT
Source organism: Taxus wallichiana var. yunnanensis (assembly GCA_018340775.1). Classification (NCBI taxonomy): domain Eukaryota; kingdom Viridiplantae; phylum Streptophyta; class Pinopsida; order Cupressales; family Taxaceae; genus Taxus; species Taxus wallichiana. The sequence continues at coordinate 257,822,805 of CM031240.1, forward strand.
GTTGATTTTTCATAGTGAGGCCCTGGCAAATATTTTCCAGAATATGTTATTTAATGCATTTCAAGAAATAGTGGTTGTATTTCCATATCTAGAACACAAAAAGTAACACATTTCTTGCTGAACTGATATAGAAAATTTAGAACTCGAAAACATGTTAGCTGTTTATCTTGATCATGTCATGTTTTTATGCTTCTGTATCACTTATTTTATTTGCATAGTTCTTTTAAAGCATGTAGTAATTGAAAAAAACATGATGAAAAGTTGTAAATGTCCATTTTACATGGCAAAGCCCCTGTCAATATTTTTCCGAATATTTTCTCTCATCGTATTTTAGTTGTTTTCCTTTTTCTATCTAGCTTCATCTTCTTGAATCGATTCTTGCTCTTTTGTTGAAACTAAAACAAGTGTTTCTATCTTCGAGTATCTCTTTTGTCATCATTACTTCTTCCATTTGCGGAATAGTTCTTTGAAACTAAAATTAAATTCTTCTTTCTTTCTAACATGTACTTATGAATTGTCAATTTTCATGGCAGTAACCTATACCCGCACACTTAAAAAAATAGTTAGAAAAATAATTAGGATTTTTGCCTCTCTTATGTCCATGTCTTTCTCTTTTGTTCTCTTTCTTCCTTCTAAGTGTATAAGCATGTATGTAATTTGATATTCCAATAGAATATATCTCCTGTTATTTGAGATTCATATGCATGAAATAGGACAAGTGTAGGAATATGATTTTATCCTGAGCTCAGTAATCGAGAGTTAACCTTTTTTCTTTTCGGGTACACTAGCTTCTACAATAGAGATGGAGAAAAATCTGGAGTAGAGATGCTTCGATCAAGAAAAGAAATCCCCAAGGTAATTATGAGTTAACTCATACTCCTTTACTTTCTCTTTGATGCATGTGTACCTTTGATTTCAGTAGTTGTACTTTACCTTTTAGTTACATCTCACGGCTTGTGTGGGAAACATTTGAAAACTCCTTATGAATAAAACATTGAATTTTGTAAATGAGTTGTATATTTCTTTCTGCATTTTTGCTTTTTGTATGGATTGTATGATGAACTAAACAACTTAGTAATATAATTGATTGTATTAATCATGAAGGAGATAATTTAGATAACTGTAATGTCCAAGAATGAATTCTGATTTCTAAGATATGTACTTATGTTTGATGTTCCAAAACTCTACACTTCACCTATTCTCGCAATTGAATGTCCTCATCAAGACAACACAACTATCCTTCGGGGCTTGTGTTCTTTTCTTTAAGGGTAGTCATGAAATTCAAGACTATGTGATCTGTTACATTTTGTAACGGCACACATAGCTACAAATTTTGTGTAATCTTTTAAATAAATCAATAGTAATGACATAATTTAATATAATCTCCCCTAGCTTAGGTATAGTTCTCCAATGCTATCTATCGTAATAATGTTTTGAGTTTCCCATTTCTACACAAGTGTAGAAATTTTTAATATTTATGGTGATCCTGTGGGGAAAGCTACCTGCTAGCTTATATCCCAGTGCCTTGCTCTTATCCATTGGGCATGGGGTCCGTATATGTAACCAAAACATTCCTTTCTGAAAGGTCTAACCCTTCCAAAACAAACTAAAACTGGGAAAAGATATGGCAAATCAAATCACGTGTACGAATGAACTTAATTGAAATAAAGAATAATGCAATGTGTAGAAACTGCACTCTACTCTAAAAATCACCGTAAGATTTTCAATAACATTGTTTGAGAAACATACCATTCATAGGAATGGGGATTTCCTCTCCATTCAGCTTTGAAAGCTGAAAAGCATTGTGTTTCTTGCAAGCTGAAATCATGTAAGGACCACTCCAAATTGTACCAAAATTTGTGTGTCTTCCTGGCTTTGCACGATCAGCATCCCACTTTAACACAATATTTCCTTCATTGAATATTATAAATTTGGCTTTCTTATCAAAAGTCCTCTTCATTTGCTTCGATTATTTTCCATATTTAAATGATCTTCATCTCTTAGCTCTTGTAATTCCATTTACTCTGCATAACGAACCTGTAATGGTTCATTCTCAAGCATCTCCATTTGATGCAGAAAATCTAATGCGGTAACTCAAATGAAATAGGCATTATTGCTTCTTTTCGATACACAAGTTTGTACGGTGAATTACCAACTGATCTCTTGGGAGTCACCCTATCAGCCCAAAGTGCTGAATTCAACATTAAATGTCAAGCTCTTTGATTATCCTTGAGTGTTCTTCTGATGATCCTCAAAAGATTTTTTATAGTACTTTCAGCTAAACCATTACCTTGTGGGTAATAATTAGATGAAGAGCTTAAATAGATTCCATGGTTGACATCCCAATCTGTTACTTTAGCACTAAGAAATGCTAGAGCATTATCTGATATGATAGTTGTCGGAACACCAAATATATAAACTATACCTTCATAAAAGGATAATATTGAAGTTTCATTAACATCTTTCACGGCTATTGCTTCAGACCATCGTGTAAAATAATCTGTAGTAGTTAAGATCCACTTATGTCCTTGTGAAGAAGGAGGGTTTATCATGCCAATAAAGTCAATACCCCACTACATAAAAGGCTGATCAACTGAAATAGGCTGTAAAGGTAGCAAAGCTAAATGTTCTTTTCAAAAAGAAAGCACATTTCTTACACCTTCTAATCCATTGAAAAATAGTCTTTAAATATGCTAGGACAATAGTAACCTGATTTTATGATCTTTAAGGCTGTAGTACTTTCGATAAGTGACCTCTTGTAGGTCCTTCATGGAATTCTCGATAATATTTTCTGAATTTTATCGTAGTCAACACATCATAGCAAGATTCCATTTATATCTATTTTGAACAACACACTATCAACGAAAAGATAAGGAATAGCTTGTAAATCGGAAATACCTTCGTTTATTCATATCCATACCTTCCTGATAGGTGCCATGCTATAAATAGTTAACCAAATTAGTCAACCACCTTGATTTATGGTTTTCATGAGAAAGCTCGGGTTGTTGATTTTCTTTTTGGACCATGATATTTGATTGCTTTGACTGTAATTTTAGCATGCAGTTTTGAATCTTTTGGTTTTGTAGCTTGCTATTTTTCCATATCAGCAATTAGATGCTCACATAAACCTTTACCTCAAACTATCTTAGAAACCCAGATATCAACATCATATTCCATAACTTTCATTATCCAGTGTTCTCTTTTTTCATTCAATTCTTTATTTAGCAAGAAATATTTCACACTTGGATGAGAAACAAGAACATGAATTTTATTGTTTGAAAGCATGTACTTAAAATTCTTTAGTCCTATGACTACTGAAAGTACTTGTTTTTCAAGAAATGTGTACCTTGTTTCATAATCATGCAAACTCTTTCCAAAGAAAGCAATTGGTTGTTCAATATTCTCATCAAAATAATCTGTAGTAGTTAAGATCCACTTATTTCCTTGTGAAGAAGGTGGGTTTATCATTCCAATAAAGTCAAGACCCCACTGCATAAAAGGTTGATAAACTAAAATAGGCTGTAAAGGCAATGAAGCTAAACATTCTTTTCCAACAAAGAAAGCACATTTATTACACCTTCTAATCCATTCAAAAAAGTCTTTAAATATGCTAGGCCAATAGTAACCCGCATTTATGATCTTTAAGGCTATAGTACGTGCTAAGAAGTGACCTCCTACAGGTCCTTCATGGAATTATGATAATATTTTCTTAATTTTATTGTAGTCACACATCGCAATAAAGATTCCATTTATATCTCTTTATAACAACACACTATCAATGAAAAGATAAGGAACAACTTGTAACCTGAAATACCTTCATTTATTCTTATCCATACCTTTTGGATAGGTGTCATGCTGAAAATAGTTAACCAAATCAGTCATCCACCTTGATTCCTGGATTTCTTGAGAAAGCTCATGTTGCTGATTTTTTGGTTGGACCATGATATTTGATTGTTGATACGTAATTTCAACATGATGTTTTGAATCTTTCAGTTCTGTAGCTTGCTATTTTTCCATATCAGTAATTATATTATCACATAAACCTTTACCTCGAACTGTCTTAGCAATACGAGATATTAACATCATATTCCATAACTTTCGTTATCCAGCCTACTCTTTTCTCATTTAATTATTTATTTAGCAAGCAATCTTTCACACATGGATGAGAAACAAGAACATGAATTTTATTGTTTGAAAGCATGTACTTAAAATTCTTTAGTCCTCTGACTACTGAAATTAATTTTTTTTCAAGAAATGTGTACCTTGTTTCATAATCATGCAAACTCTGTCCAAAGAAAGAAAATGGCTGTTTAATATTCTCATCATTAACCTGAGTTAAAATTATTGAGATTGTTTCATCTCCTACAAGTGCATACATTGTAAAATATTTATCAAAATTTAGATTTGCAAGAGTAGGAGCCTGAGAGATATATGTTTTGATTGCTTCAAAACCTTATCTCCCTTCTTTGTTCTAAGAGAATGTTTTCTCTTTCTTTAACATAGTTGTTAACAGCTTTAACCAATGCTTTGTAAAATCTGAAACAAATCTTCTAACAAAGTTGATTTTTCCAAGAAATCTTTGTAATGCCTTCTTGTGATGAGGCAATGATAGCTGTGATATAGCTTTGATTTTGAAAGGATCAATTGCTAAACCTTTCTTAGAAACAATATGACTAAGTAGTTTACCTTGACGTCTTGAAAAAAGATAGACTTCTTGGGGTTAAAGGATATTCCAAATTATCTGCATAACTGAAAAGTCTTCCTTAAATGCATTAAATGTTCATCTGAATCTTTTGAAAATACAGTAACATTATGTAAATAAACAAGGATGTATTTATTTAATAAGCTATGAAAATCCATGTCCATTGAATATTAAAACGTTGCACCAACATTTGAAAGACCAAAAGGCATTCTTTTGTAAGCATAAGTACCCCACTTGGTGGTAAAAGCTATTTTATATCTATCTTCTTCTCGACTAAAATATGATTGTATCTGCTGTAACCATTTACAAGAGATATTCTATCCAAACCTGAAACTGTTCTCAAAATCTGATCCATATTCGGTAGTGGGTAATGATCTTTTAATGATGCTTTGTTAAGATCTTTGAAATCCACACATAATCTGATTTCTCCATTCTTCTTCCTAATAGGAACAAGATTTGCTACCCAACTTGAATGCTTAACTGGGAAAATAATTCCTGATTCAATCAATTTCGATAGCTCTTTCCTTATAAGAGGTTCTATTCTAGGATTTACATGCCTCTATTTCTACCTAACTCGTTTAGAATTTGGCTGCAATTCAATGGTATGCTATGCTAAAATCGGATCAAATCCTTTCAGGTCTTAGTATCTCTAAGTGAAAACATCTTTAAATTTTGTGTAAATATTAATAAAAGACTATTTTTTAGCTGAGGAACATACCTTTCCAAGGAATAAATTTTTCCTTCATCAACTGAAATTTCTTCATAATTATCAACATGAGTTGACATATTAGTTTTTTCCTTTCTCAATCTGGTCATCAAGTGTTGATAATCTCTTCCAATGTGACAAGTCCTCAAGGTAATTTACTTGTCTTTAATTGAACAATCTGGTCACTTTGTATAAATGTTGTAATTTATCTTGATTTACCGCAGAAAATTCAGCTTCTTCTGCAAAACTCGCATATTTGATCATCACTTTCAAAACCTCGCCAATTTGATTCATTATCGGTATAGAGGGCCTAACAATTAGCTTAATATGGGGCTGAATTTTTTTGTTTTCTATCTATTCCAAGATTTCAAAACTAGCACCAATCACAAGCGAGTTTGTCTCGCATACTTATTTTCAGTTCTAGGAATAGATTGAATATCAATAAGATCAAAATCTTCCATTAAGTCTCAAACTCTATGTTTGTAAGATTTCATTAATGCATTCTTACTAACATTAAATTTTTTTACTTGATTGATAACCAACTCAATCACCAAAAATTTGTAATGTGTTGATACCTCTCTTTACGGCCCAAAGTAATCCATGAATTAATGGTTCGTATTCACTACATTACAAGTGCATGTTAATTGGAGACTCAAATATGAGAAATTCATTTGGTTTGTTGGGGAAGTGAGCATCAAATATGCTCCCTTCCTTTCTTGTTCTTAGCTCCATCAAAATGAAGTTTCCAAATCCCTTTCACTGAATTTTCTATTTTGGATAACAAGGAAGTGGTGCATTTTCTTCATGCATACAATATACACCAAAAAGATGTTCTTCAACTATTTTTTCATCCATAAACATGTCGAGAAAACACCCTCTAATGATGAAACTTGAGCTACATCATCGAAATAAAATTGATCCAACACTCATTAATTAGCCACTATTTTAGAGAATGAGGCTCAATGTGAAATCTAGCCAACGGTTCTTAATTGACAATAACCTTAGTGCCATAATGTGTGGTGAAAAACAAGGACCAATCTAAACAGAGAAAACCTCCTATTTTCACCGTAAAATCTCTATATAAGCACAAAGGAAAATATGGATGTAAATCCACAACAGGTAACATCTTGCGAGAATGGAAACATTCGAGGCAAGTGTGTAACCTTACTTCTAAATTCTGATTACACCAACCGTATTAGCATGCAGTTCCATCAAGCTATAAAAACACTCTTTTCAGACGTAGGCCCAATTTTTCCACAATTACTTTTGGCATAACTATGCTACTTGCACCGGTGTCCACCATGTAGTTATGAACTAGATTTTCTCCAATAATCAGTGATAAATAAAATGGTGGTGGTTTCTTTATATCATGAGTGTTTAAAACGTTTTGAACCATCCATCTAATCCCTTTTAGGCGGTCTTGATCAAGTGTTCCAAGGAACATATCTCGCCTTTTGAAACTTCTTTTCTCTATTTTTTGAAGAAATTTGCATCTTAGCTAGTTCATGAGAGAGCAAATCCTATTGTCCTAAAATACTTAGATCATCCCACATCGAGATGTTAACATTATGTTTTTTCATTACATCAACAATGTTAAATGAAGCAACAATTTTAGAGATAGAATCAATCTGTTTTAGCATAAGCTTTAGAAAAAACTAATTCTGCTTCAATAGCTTTAGATATATGAGGAATAAATAATCTTCTTGGATCAGGTCATGTAGCTATTTTTTCCACTCTTTACCAGTTTGTAACACTTTTGTTCTTTACGGGACAACGAGATTGCTGGTTGGTTTTGGGGCTGTAGATTCGAATTATCGATACAGTGGGCAGCATACGTCTATTTTACTAATTTTTATTTCCACTAGCCTTTTCTTGAGCTCTGCTGAGTAATCGCTAATGAAATATTCCTCATTAAAGCTGACCAAATTCTATTCAGGTGCTTTACAACATGAGTTTCTTTCCCACTCTCCACTTGAGGCATAAACAATGCTTTAGATTGAGGTTGCGCAACAAGATTTAGATTCAGGAAATCATTTGGGAAATTTGCAGCTGAATGAGGTTGGTTGTAAGGCTGGAACCACTATTCTATAGCCATGTTAACTGAACTAAATAATTAGATGTACTTCATTCGGATCAAATTTTCTTTGTTGATAAGGTTGTCTATAATTTTGATTATGTTGGTAAGGCTTCCTATTTTGTTGATTTTGCTGATAAGCGGCTGATAAGGTCTGCTAGGTAATGTAAGTCAGTTTTCAATTGATGTCAGCTTATTTCCCATGGTTTGCAATGCTTTAAAAATATCTGGGGATGGGGCTGCAATAGTAGGCTCTACAATCGTAATAGGCTTCAAATACAAGCTAAATCTGCCAAACATGGCATCAAAGGCCTTCATGCTAATTTTCCAGCTGAATATGGTTGTTTTCAGTTTTATAGCAATGTCATAGGCATCAAGAAGAGTATCACCTCCACGGAGATGAATCATAGTTGAAATATCATTATTTAATGCTCTGAGGTAATAAAGAAAGTGTGATCAACTTGAGGATTAACACTTGCTGGATTCTTTCCCCAAGTCCTAGCAAAACAGATGTTGACACTAGACATGTACTCATGAGGGGATCTTTTAATAGTAGATAGTTGTTCTATGAGGGATAAATGGTCTAAATAATTTTGGAATTGTTTCAGAAGTTTCTCACCTAAATCATCCCAAGATCTTATGCTTCCAATCTCTAGGTTTCTATACCACTTTGAAATATTTTCCTTTAAAAGATGTAGCTAAAAGTCTTAAAGCTACATATTCATGAGTGATATTATGGACTACACATATGGATGCACATATTTAATATGTTCATAGGTGTAACTTGATTTTCTTGGTGAATGATGGAAAAAATTTCATGGCAACATTGGGAATATCATGATAAAATGGAATTACTAATGGGCTGCCATTACTAAAGGGCACAAAATATCCGGGTGGTTGAAGGGACATTGAAAAAGCGGGATATTGATTGAAAAATTGATACGTGGTTAAGGAATATCGGGAGGAGGGTTATCAAAATCAGGTCTATTATAGGGTAATGTATTACCAACTCTTCTCCTTCTAGCGAGAATTCAAAAGTAAAGAAACAAACTCGGAGGAATTCCTCTTACCGATGATCTCATAATCACTTTAGGCATGGAACATGCTGCAATACTGGTCTAAAATAAGCTTTACGGAGTCACCAAAAGATAATAAAATATTTAGAATAAATTGCTGCAGCTTGCTCCCAGAAGTAACTTTTATTTGCTATAAATCTGCTCTAGAATTTGTAACTTGCATGCAAATCTTATTCGTTGTCTCTTGGGCATGCCAAAACTGTTATGTCTCGAAGTGCACCACAGTGAGAGATGGTTGCATATTTTCTAAGCCTGCAATATTTTCTTTCTCTCTCATAGATACAATGGAAACACCTCGGGTCTATGGGTATACCTATTGTGAGGTGAATCTCTAGGATTAAAAGGCAGTTCCTTTTTGATGTATCCTATATTTATTCTTTACGGTTAGGGTAAGAAATAGTTGTAAAATAAATACAATGAGATGATACACTAAAACTTATATAAGGGATTTGGTGAGTATATGCACAATTGATGTGGAAATGTTTTTTGATGCACGAGCCAATAGTTTTTTACTGCAGTTATTTTAAGGGCAAAACTTGGTGGTACTAAGAGAAAAAATATCATAATAGTATTGATAAGTTAACATGCACATTATAGTTAAATAAAATTTACTGATATTGCAGCGGGGTAAGATGATTGGTTAGGAATTTGCACTCACAAGACTAACATAAATATAATAAGATGCAAATAATTCATAAGGCAAGAAATTACTTCATACTCGGAAGGAAAAAGCTGCGAGAATGCTTCAAAGTTCTCCTATATCCAAAAGTACTCTCTTTGTGCCTTACAAAGGCACACAATATATAGCAAAATAAAATTTTCTCACCCTTCCTAACAATATCCTAAGGCTATACTCGCCCATGCATTTTAATTTTATCCTTCATTTAATAATAAATAAAAGGATAAAATAATACAAACTAGTGCAAGAGGCATTAATATCCTTTGATTACATCTCGATCAACTAAAGCTAACTGTTCTATTTTTTATAAGATTGGGTGAATATTTGCCAAGAAATAAGATTGCTTGCTAGGCAAGCATCTCTCCATGAACATGCAACTTTGTCTTCTTCTCTATTCTATCCTATTGTGAAGGCATACAAAAATTCAACTCCATGTATGTGAGTGAAATAATCCAAACATTTGCAATAATACTCATCCATATATCTATCCAAAGTATGGACCACCTGCCATGTGTACATATTCTACTTTGATGTTGACATCTCTTTCTAAGTTATCACATAAGTGACATTCATGTAAGTCAACTCCACCTCTTTAAAGTGGGGACCACCGCTGCCACCCTTTGCATTGTTCATTACCATGTATAGTTGTTGGAACTTGATTTATTTGATACATTGCATGGTATAGAGATTCACCTTTTCGGTAATCATTGGTAATATGATGGTTGGCTATTCGATTATTTGCATGCACTATGGTTAGACTTTGAAATTATTTGCAATGATTATTTGTTTGATGGGTACGTGGGTTTTCCTTCCTCATGGTGACTCACCCCTTGTAAACTTGGTCGGTGGTATATGTAACTCAAATATAATTTTCTTTGATATTCATTTATCATCACGAGCCCTCGATCTTTGTACCTATGTTTTGATGGCATTGATCCTTGTACTCATAGTTAGGGTTTCGACTTGGATTTGAATGCGTTTGGTGAGGAACTAACCATGGTTATTTTCTTTGGTTACGGAGATTGATCCTTAGGCTTTAATTGTTGTATGTGGCGATTGAGCCATCGATTCCTCTGGATGTGGTTAGGGTTTATTGACTCACCTTCTCAAACTTTTTGGTTAAGTTGATTGGACCCATTTGTGACCATTTCATTTGATCCTTCAGCTCATGGGTGAAGCCTGGGAAAAATTCCATTAGACCACTATTGTTGGATATTTTAAGCTTGACATCAGTCTTGAGCTCGGTTTATGGAAACTTTGAAGGGTTATGATTCTTGATTATTTCGAGCTTTGTATACTCTTTTCAGTGAGTAAAACTCACTTTATGCAAAATATTTTATGTGCTTTTGGTTCTATTAAACTCTTTTTGCAAGATCTGAGTTCCTTTTCTCGTGGTGATCTCTTAGTTAGACCTTTACGGGTAGTTAAGTGAGTTACTCTCTCTCTGGCTGCCATTATTGAAGCTTTTGAAGCTTGGATCTTACGTATTTTGTCCTTCCAGCTCTGTTGCATTTACATTCTTGTGGATCTTTTGTTGGTCTTGGCTATGCTGCTTTTTGAGCGAGATTTGAGCAACTTTTATTTTGACATGGCCATTATCATTGTGAACCTCAAGCTCAAGTGTTTACTCTTTGATCTCTGTGAATTCTATACCCTCTAATGATGATTATTCGACCTCAAATTTTTTTATTTTGAGAAAACGGTGTAATGTCATGAGGCTCAAATATTTGCATTTCTTGGTCATTTCATATTTATCGTTAGGCATCTATCATATTAGAATCACTTTTTTGATTTAAGGATAGTAAGTCTTTGACCTCGAGCATGGTAATTGTTTTGTCATTATTACTTTGACTTTGAAACACGATAATTCACTATTTATTTTCATATTTCATGTCTTCATGGTTCCTTTGGGATTTCAAGTTGAAACTCATGTTGGGTTGCTCCTTTTTAAAATTGATGACCATTTAAGGGTTGCTCATATTTAACTTAAACAATAATTATTTGTTCCTTATTTTGATTTTTTCTTCAATACCCATTAATGGGTCTACGATGAAAACTACGATGTAAATTTTACTTTAATACTGTAACTTGAATGTAATTTTAATGGGAATGATAATTTCTGAAAATCTTGAGTATTTCTCGGACACAGGTATGTATGAGTTTTGACACGAAACCTCATTAGCGATCGAATCTTTGAACCTTTTATAAAAACCTCTAGATATTCTTCGTTATGTTCTACATTCAATCTTCTTTGTACTTGTAAAAATAATTTGAAAGGCTTGGCCATGACCTAATATTTCAACCGTGCAATATATGTTACTTAGTAATTTGTTTTAGAGCTTTTGTTCTTCAATTGTACCTTCTTGATTCATCCTTTCAAAGCAAACTATTTGATAAACTGGATTTCCTTTAGTTGGTTGTAATGATCTTGATCCTTATGTAACTTGCTTGGTAGTAGTCCTGAAAGAAATATTCTTCTGAGAATATTTGCTTCACCTTGATATCCTTGGATCTAGACCTTTGCTCGAATGTGGTTATGTTCCCTTTGCAATAATGAGTTGGAAGTAATAAGTATTTTTTTAAAATATGTATCATGCTTCCTTGCATTCATGTCTGTACTTTTTGATACAACATCATTTATGATCTTGATCATTGCTCTAATTTGAAGCTTGTGAGTACTATTTCAGGCATAAGCCTTGTTTCCAATGCTTTATTTCCTTTCTACAAGCTGTTTCTTACTTAGATGCTTGCTGGAAAATTTGAAATGTTGATTTTTCATGGCGAAGCATTGACAATTTTTTCTAGAATCTGTTCTCAATGCATTTCCATAAATAGTGGTTCTATTTCCTGATCTAGAACATAGAAAGTAACACCTTTCTTGCTAAAATGATATAGAAAATTGATAACTGAAAACATGTTAGCTGTTTATCTTGATCATATTATGATTTTCTACTTCCTGTATCACTTATTTGATTTGCATAGTTCTTTTAAAGAATGTAGTAATTGAAAACATCATGATAAAAAGTTGTAAATGTCCATTTTACATGGCAAAGCCCTTTCAAAATTTTCCTGAAATCTCTTCTCTCATCCTGTTTCAATTGTTTTCCTTTTTTGCTATCTAGCTTCATATTTTTGAATCTGATTCTTCCTCTTATGTTGTAACTAAAACAAGTGTTTCTATCTTCCAGTCTCTCTTTTGTACTATTATTTCTTCCATTTGTAGAATAGTTAGTGAAACAAAAATTACATTCTTCCTTCTTTCCAACATGTATTTATGACTTGTAAATTTTCATGGTTGCAACCTATACCTACACTCTTGAGAAAATAGTTAGAAAAATAATTAGGTTTTTATGCCTCTCTTATGTCCATGTCTTTCTCTTCTTTTCTCATTCTTCCTTTTGAGTGTATAAGCATGTATGTAATTTGATATTTTGGTAGAATATGTCTCATGTTTATTTAGATTCATATGCACAAAATAGGACAAAGTGTAGGAAAATTATTTGATCCCCCTGAGCTCAAACGACAGCTTAACCTCTTTTCTTTACAGTGCAGTGGTCTCTACAACAATGAGAGATGGAGAAAAAGCTGGAGTAGAGATTCTTCTATCAAGGAAATAAATCCCCAAGGCAATGATGGGTTAACTCATACTCCTTTAATTTCTCTTTCATGCATGTGTACCTTTGATTTTAGTAGCTTTACTTTATGTTTCGTTACATCCCATGGCTTGTGTGGGAAATGTTTGAAAATTTCTTATGATAAAAACATTGAATTATGTAATCGAGTTGTATATTTCTTTCTAAATTTCTACTTTCTTTATGGATTTAATCATGAAATAAACAACTCATTGACATAATTGAATGTCTTAATCATGAAGGAGATAATTTAATTAACTCGTAACGTCTAGTAATGAATTCGATTTCTGCAATTTGTACTTATGTTTGATGTTCCAAAACTTTACACTTCACCTATTCTGCAATTTAATGTCCTCATCAAGACAACACAACTTTCCTTTGGGGCTTGTGTTATTTTTCTGAGGATAGTCACGAAATTTTAGACTATGTGATATGTTACGTTTTTTAGTAGCACACATAGCTGCAGATTTCATGTAATCTTTTAAATAAATCAGCAATAATGACATAATTTGATATAATCTCCCTAGCTTACGTATAATTCACCAACGCTATCTATCGTAACAAATTTTCGAGTTTCCCATTTCTTCACAAGTGCATAAATTGTCAACACGATCGACATGATAAAATATCCATATAAATCATGATGAAAATATGACTATAAAATATAAATAAAATAAAATTCAACAACATTTATTCTACTAATGATACAAACGTTAGCAATATGTAATTCAGAAATCATGATCATTAGTGAATCTCATATAGTAACAAGATATATTAATATACAACATCATAATATCCTCAACTCAAAAAAAATCACCACAATAATGAAGAACAAGAATTAATGGTAACAATACCATCAATTTGAGTCTCACACGAAATCTACCAAGTTAGGTTAATTTGTTCCTAATAAGGATGAGAAGATATATTCATATATTTGAGAAATTGACCCATATAAACATTATCCTAATATAGGTAAAATTTCCTTAGATTACTCATATCCACCATACTAACACAAAACCAAGTAATGGGGCTACAGGTTATAAACTTGTTTCACGAATCTCGTGCACCTTCATACTAAGGCTAAGTTGTCATCACCAAGGGAAACAACCAAGTCACTATGATTTAATTTAAATAATTCATGATAATATTCTTGTAAGTTTCTCTAACATGATCCAATTATCAACTATATCTTTAAGTGAGGGAGTGAGAATTAGACGGGCACTACATCACCCTCCCCTAGAATTTGTACTTCCTCCTAGAAGTCACTAGAATTAGTAGGGAAACAACATCTTAAGGGTCTCACATTATACCATTTAGTTATATTCAAGAAAAATATGTCCCCCATATCATACCTGGTCATGCCATAGAGGTATTTCTCATCACAAGAAAATTAGATAAGGAAAAATTTTAACTTCAAAGAATTTTATTGTCATTACCATTTAAAATCCATATATTGTCCATGTAAGTGGATGTGTAGTAAAAATTCCACTTTAAGTACCTATGGTAAGATGAACAAAAAGAGCAAAATCACTTATATCCCAAAATTTTTAATAAGTTATGCATACTTCATGTGCATGAACCCACTCCCAAAAACCATAACGACATGACATAAACACCACACAAGAGTATCAATTTTTTTCCAAATTTATGTGTGGTTCCATCTACTAGTCACACTTAACTTTATATTATGGATAATAGTTCACAAGATTGTCCAAATTGTTTTTTTACATTTTCATTGTTCATTAAAGGGTCAAAGATGAAGGTTTGTATAATACCCAAACACACTATAAGCGTAGATCACTTGATCTTGTAATTTCTTTTACATTCACACAAAGAAAGTTACAGATGTTTTGTATGTGTAAATAGATATATAGCCAATCATAAAGTTATTATCTTTCTAATTGTAGTTTTCAAGCTTCTTAGATTGAACCATTAATCATTCAAGTTTAAATTATTGCTTAATAAAACCCATAGGAATAGTTTAAATTATTTTAGTCTACAATTTTACCGAAGTTTTCCTCTATGGAAAATCAATTTCCTCATTTTCTATACTCGAACAGGGTCACTACCATTAATAGAAAAATATAACTATTCTCACAGATTTTAATTAGCTTAATCCTTAACTCTTAAATCGTGTATCATGTCCAATTATTTTGGTGTACACAACCACATGAGAATGGAACAATTTTACTTTTGTCTATAGTAACTTAGAGTCCTATCTTATGTAAATGCAATTCCTATACCACCATAATGCGAAGCACGCCCAACATCTACTAATATTAGTACTATATTGATTTCAACCACAACATGAGTCATTCAAGATTTTAAATTGTTCAAGAGTACAAAAATTCTATTCCGTAGGCACAAAAATGAGAAAAGTAGATTAGATGCCCCAAGAGGTTCAAGTCTTAGCAAGGGTTTGTAGGGAAATTTTCCAACATGTTTCTTATGTGACCACCCCAATAACTTGCCCTTTAGTACTTCCCAAGAAGGTAAAAATAAACAAAAATGTTTCCTCCAAATGGCAAGGAAGATTCCAAAATTTCTCCATGTCCTTAACATATGTTTCTCAGTTGTTTCAACTAGCATAAGTCAAAATGTACCACTAAGTCCAAAATATGGGTACTTGTTTAAAATTATAGGTATAGGCTTGCTTTCGAAAGTGGGTCACAAGTAAAGTATGGTGGAACTATGAAATAATACTACCACGATGGAGGTAATGATCTCATCAATGTGAACTACATACAATCCAATCCAAAATTAATTATAATGCAAGATGTAACACTATCTCTAAAAAATTTCATCATTCAAGGTAGCGAAAGACATTCAAATAGTTTCCAATTTTTTCTATTGAAACATAAGGTCAACAAATATCCTTCTTAACAAGTTATAGATCTATTAAGGTGATAAATTCCTTATACATAAGTCAAGAGGGCCAAAAATATAATGGTATCTCTAATGAAATTCAACCATCTATCTATGCTATAAACATTTTCTATATGTTTATAATTTTTCATTATATCAAATTAAAACATAGAAATAGTTCAAATCAATATTAAAACCAAATCTAGTACGTAAATAAAATAGAGGTTCACCATGTGAGGAATAGTATATCATTTAAGTGCACCTATTATTTAAATCATGTATATTTCATATTCTTAGGGGTATAAACACTTATCTTCCTTCACTAAGGTTGTTTATTAATCATTTTGTAAGATCAAGAAGGCGTAAATTGTTCCTTATTGTAATCTTGGTCATAGGTTATAGTATGTTTATAATTTAACTTTTGTAATTTTTCAGTTCTTATTTTTTTCATCCATATCATCTCAAAATTTACAATACTAACTAACAACAGCAATTTTTGTAAGATCCTCGGTCTACCAAGTGGCATATGCGTAACCATTTTCTCTTAGAGAGAAGAGAGAATAGAAATCACCCTTTGTTATTTTCACTTAGTGATTACTTCCCTTTTAAGAAAAAGCTTCAAATAAGGAACCATTTTTCCAAAATTTATATTTTTCTCGTTAAATTTTGAAAAGTTAGGTCTCTGAATAGAGTGCTTAAAGGTTTATGTTTATTTCTTTCGTCATTAATTTTTTTGTAACAATTAAATTACATCATAATGTTACGCAAAACCCGTGGTTAGAAAAATTACATTATGGAGACAAAGCTTGATTTTTTTAGAGATTTTGATAAGTTTTCTTTTAATCTTAGAGAGGACAACTATATAAGGGCCAACATTAAAGTATGGCATCTTGACAAGTGATTACTTGAATCCATCAATGTCATAATGTTAGCACCAATTATGATTCCAAGATGGAAAGTGTAGGTTCATATAAATAATCATAATTTCTTACTAAGAAACACCTCCTTACAAAGATTGTAATCTACCTAAAAACACAACAGTCAAAGTACATACTCGATACTATAACACCCATAATTTCCATGCACAAACCCAAGATAAAACCCAATAATTAATTAGGATAAAATAAAGAATAATTTTTTTATGTTTAAACAGTTGCATAACAAGATAACCACCAACTAGGTTTACATATTTCAATATTTAATGAATCCATGCATTTTTAGGGTTTTATTAATTAAATTAAAAATTTAAATAGTATTACTTCATTCCAATCATATGAGGTTTAAATCCCTTCTATGGTTTTCATTATTTTTCCTTGTTTAAAGTGTCATCTGGGTCAATACTTCCTAAGTTGGTTTAGTTCTTACTTCACATAAAAACTTAATAACAAAGCCCCACATGAGGTCATCTAACTATACATCTTAAATTCAAATAATTAACCCTTGAAAAACATTATCTATGCTACCCCTTTCATAATTATTTAATTTATCCTTATAATTCTAATGTCATTTATTTACTTAATAACCTAAGGCTAAGGTCTCAACTTACCCTAACCATTAAGTGGCCCCATTCAACCCATTACCCATACCTTTTAATTAATTTTCCATTCCCACAAAATCACATCACTTAAAGTTATAGGTGGAATCTCATCCATTAGATTAAATCATTTTGGGCCCTTGGATTAGAAATGCCCTAAAAATCCTTATGATGTCTTCTTATTCTTTCTTTTACCCTAAACTCATTCATTTGTTCCATTTTTTTTTACAGGTTTTGGGAGCATGGAGGCCATGGAAGGTTTCTCATTGTTCATGGATGGACCAAACATTTGGAGATTTATTTTACATCCCTCTTCTAGGTTTTCCTTGTATTTTCTTTGTTATTGTTTTTTTTTGTTTACCCCATTTGGGTATGGGCATTTTTGCCCCATTTTATTTCTTGTTTAACGTGATATATACACAAGGGTGAGGGATCAGTGTATGTATGTATGTATGTATATATATATATATGTGTGTGTGTGTGTGTGTGTGTGTGTGTGTGTATGTATATGGACACACACACACACACACACACACACACACACATATATGTATATGTATATGGATATATTTATATATATATACATATACATATATCTATATATTGGTAATTTTTTTATAATAAATTTGTAGGTATAGACAAATTGAATAAGAAGGCCTGATTATATGGCCCGATTTTAATATATACCGATATATATATATAGATGACAGACACACACACAGATATATATATATACAATTATATTTTATAATATAAGGGGTTGGCCAGAAATAATAATACAATGTCGTATTAGAAAAAGGATGCAACGACCAGTTATACACAACAGAGATTATAACTATTAGGGGGAGGGTGTCTGCTTCGCCCCCACCCATATTATAATATATGGGTTGGGGTGGGGTTGCACCCTCCCCCACAACATTTTATTTTATTTTATTTACAAATCACGTAGGTTGTGGCCATTCGCCCATTAATCTTTAGTTATATGTTTTTATAAAAGAAATTTAATAATAAGCCAATAAACTTTATATTAATTTTTTTATATAATATATATATATACATCATATAATATAACTATTTTAGGCAAGATTAATAACTACCAATCATGAACTTTAATTTTGCATGAGAAAACACACCTACTCATAGGTCTAGAAAATTCTAGACCACACAAGATGAGGTTTAACACCTAAATTCAAAAAAATCATTTACATGAATGCATTATTTATTAGAAGTACATTTTTTATAATTTAGAAGGATTCAATTTAGTCTTCATGGTAATACTAGCATAATCTTGGCCACAAGGTTTCTATAACTTGAAATTGTACTCAAATATCGAACACACAAACACTAATCCTGATTTAGAAACTCTAGTCACTTAGATAATATTTCCACTTTGAATGATAAGCAATCTTTTCCCATACTAACATATCAACACAAGAGACACCAATCACTCTATATAACATAATGGAACTCATTTATTTTAAGTCCCGCACTAGCTCAAAAAAATCCTAAAATGATTACAAGATTAATATAATAACACATAGCAATACCCAAGAGAACTTGGAGAAAATAGGAAACAAGAGAGGTCTAACTAACAAATACAAGGGAAACACACCAACATCCTTCTAAAAGATACAAAAACACACTACCCTTTCTCTTCCCAAAGGAAAAGGGGGTAAACATCAAGGTTTCCCCAAAGGGAGGGGAATTTCATAAATTCCTTCATATCCTTAACATATGTTGCCTAAGATTTCCAATAATCCTAGGTCGCCAATGACCTATTCTACACACAAGGAGAGTGACTTTCTTAAAACTAGATATATAGACTCACTCAAAGACTAGAAAATCATACACTCATCAAACTACAAGGAAACATAATTATGATGACCTGAAAGACTTCTACAAAGGTAATTACACCCATTTATGTTCAAGGGAGTAAAACACATCTAAAACACATCACTATCAACAAGGTGTTTCATTAGTCAAGGTAGGCGGACAGACCTAAAGGTTCAAATAATTTCCACCTTTGGCTTGATGGAACGTATGGTCTATCAATATGAACATATCAATTAATTCATGTTGACAAAGGGATAAAATCATTATTTATACTTCTAAAACTTTTTATTACCCAAAGAGAGGTCCAAATATGACCTAGAATATACTTGTGTTATAAATTTTTCTCTTGTGTTTTTTTTGATTGATAAACAAGTGGAGACATGGAAACTACTCAAGCACATCACACCCCAAAATACTAGGCTGCAAATGTGATTAGATATTCTCACAAAGATCCCAAGGAAACCTTCCAATTAGTTCAAACTTTGATATATTTTCCTTTATAAATTTTAGGGCGTGCAAAAGCAATTTATAAATCAAGGTCATTTAATTAGACATTCTACTAGTTTTCAATCTCATAAAATTATTTGTCCCATAATCCAAACTATAAGACAAAATCTATAGTTACATTCACTAAGCACATTTTCTTGTAAGTTTTCTTAATCAATGCATTCCTTTTATTATGATATCCCATATCTTGCCTCATTAGGGTCATCACCTATGTTGGCATGATATCTCGTCATTCCATATAGGTGGAAAAAATTATCCATTCTACTTCTAGGGGGGAGTAGAAGAGAATCCTTTGATATTTTCACATAGTTTCTTCCTTTTTCATTTTATTTCTTTTATTAAGATATAATGCTTAAGTAAGGAACCATTTTACCCCAATGTTAAAGCTTACTTATTAAGTTTCAAAATCCAAAACCCTCAATTACATTACCAATTGAATTTTAATGAGTAAGAAGAGTCGGAATATACAATTTATTGATTTTAGAGATACAATGATCATTAACCAAAATGGAACACACCAATATTACAAGAGTTTACCATAGAATCATAAGCATCACCAATGCACTCCAAGTGGCTCTCCATAACTATCAATAGGAGTTACGATGAAGGTACACATTAGATATACAAATTTTCTTTTACGAGTTTAAGGGGTTTAGATCCATATGAGGGAGAAACAATGTTTACAGTCAATACTCAAAATAGGTTCACTATATATAAAACAGAGTGTTTCCGAACAAACTTATACCTCTACATGATACCATCAACCAAGCACTCAATGTGGCAAGGGGTAAATTACCCCATGGACACCACCCTTCCTTGTTAATAGGACATCAAAGATAAGGAGGATAGTCGACTGACTTACTCAAACATGGTATATATGGCCAAGGATTATAGCCTTAGAAGAAAGAGGATGAGATAAACATAGGTAAGATCGGAAAATTACGAGCTATAAAATGAAAATCTCTAAGAAGAAGGTCCAAAAGGACCCCAAGGTATCCATATCTATCTCAACATAACAGTATACTAATAGACTATAGTGTGGTATACTTAAACAATTTTAAAAGATTAAGACAACGGTAGGTCTATCTATGAGTCATTGAGAGAAAAAAACAAACACTTATTTAAGCACAATTCCCAAAGGGTCCTAAGTGTAACCTTATTTACCCAAGATAAATATAGTCCACTATCGATTTTTTCTAAAATAAAATAAGGGAACCACATTAGAACTTAGTAGGCCCATCGGTGGACCATCACATCCAAAATATACACTATCCACTAAAACCTATATTCATCTAAGAGTTAATATGTCCCTAAAATAACCCATAATTACATATTGAATAACACATCTATTCGACGAGGAACTAGACTCCTACCAAGGTGTAAAAGAAACACAACCACCATCAAAACTGCCAACTATACCACATGACATGAAGAAATATCTCCCTAGAAAGGTTGAGTGATGAAAGAGTTACTCCAAGGTCCTAGGCACAAAAATTTCCATCACTCCAAAACCAAAGCCATTAATTGAATCACCTAAGATCACAATAAAGACACATAAGCTGTATCCCCGTACTACAAGAGATCATATGTAATGCCCCGTTCATCGTTGCTCCTTTGCTTCTGCGACGACCGTGCTTCTTAGAGTTGAACGTTGTTGCATTTCCTTTGAAACGTTAGTGTTTCGCCTTGTCGAGTTTAATTTTTGGTTGCTAGTAATATGATTAATAATTTTACGTTTTTAATAGAAGTCATGCAAAAAAAAAATCTATCATAAAAATAATGATAAAAACAACATTTTAAATTATTTTGTTAATTTGCGATTATTTATGTTAGTGTCATTTATTTTAGCAATATTGTATTAATTAATTGCAAGATATTTAACCGTAATGTTGATCACTCTTGTGCTCGACCCCTCGATCAAATTATTTTATTTTTTTCACTATCGTGTTAGGTCCTAAGTGATTATTCGAACCCCATTTAGGTGTCATGACTTTTTAAAGCATAATAAGAATAGATAATAAATGAATCGGTATCAATTATACTTTAATTGTGTGAATAATTAATAAAATTTTATGTCAAATAAACTAAGCCTTTTCAGGCATCCACGCATACTTATTTCATAATTATGGAAGTGTGCCTTCAACCACCGACCTGCCTTTATGGTTCATATTCCTTCTGTTTGGCGTGGGGTGGAGGGTTTCCTTGTTTTCTAGCAAGAGGGGTGCGTGGTAGAGTGTATGGCCTCCTACCATATTCTTTTTTATTTCTTTTGGTGCCTTGTTTGGCATATGGTTGGTGAGAATTAATGAAACTAATTTTATTACCCACCCACCGTATGTCTTCCTCCCTGCTGGCCGCTTAGCTTTCAAAATCGGATTTTATTATTGATCTTCCTTGTGTTTGTCTTTTACCTGCCATTGCATTAAAAACCCCTACATCCTTCTTGGCGTGTTCAACCTTCCTTGTTGGTGGCCGCACATGCCCCATTTATTAAATTTTTGATTTGCAATCTGCTGTCGCTCGTGGTCTGCCTGCTGTTTTCTACCCTGGCCGCGTGAGTTGTGTGGTGAAGGGATTTTTTTTTGCTTGGTGTGGTCGCTTAAACTCATTTTTTATCAGAGCTCTTGCATACTGGTTCCTCCTTGGGCACAGTTATGGGTTTGATATGGTGGTTTTGGATGAAGCTACAAGCTAGTGAAGTAGGTGTGTTACCTCCACTTTCTTTGGGTGCTTTAACATGTGTTCTTGTCGGGATCCACAAAGAATGACCTGCAACAGAATTAGCCAAAGCGGCGGGCATGTTGCGGTATAGTAGAGAAGCCTTTTTAGCACTTCGCATAAAGCGGGATGTCAAACTATGTTGTTAACTATTCAAGATTTCGAATGCATCCTCAAATTCGTGATTCTCCTTCAAGATATTTTTTTATCAAAATCGATTAAGTGACAAGTAAGAGTGTTACTGTGGAGACTGATGAAATTTATTGCAAAGATTCACTTTTGAGACCTTACTTGTTTTACGATGTAACTCATGGAAGAGAATCTCATAGAGGTGGATCTGTTTCATATCAGAATATTCATGAAGCACAAATTGCGTTGCTGCGTATTCCTACCCCCCCTCTTTCCTATACCAAACGTGAATCCAATCATTCCTTCCACGCGTGCCATTTTTCCTCTGGCCACGTGAGTTTGGGAGGATGTTGTTTGGGATTTTGAAACCGTTGGAGCTCAACACCCAGTGCAGTTAGCAGGGGTTAGACAACGGTATTTTCTCCTTTTCTTTCCTCCTAGTTGTGCCGTCTTAAGGGGAGCCTGGAGTGGTGTTTTTCAAAGACAAAAGAAGTGGATCAGTGGGACGTGTGGCTTATGCAGTCCCTACTGGATGTGTTGTTGGTGGATGCGTTTAAAACAAGCATGATAAGACTAACCCTCTCTCTTAATGATTTATCCCTTTTAGTATTTGGGTAAATCAATCTTTGCAATTTTGTTCGAATGCTGTAGATGTGGGTTTCTTTTGGAATGTTGATGTGTTTTTGTTTTACTAAGTAAATAGCATTTGGACTCTAGATATTATATAACATGTATTTAGATATATTGATTTGCTTTCTTGAAAGAGATGCCCAGAAAGAGATGGGTTTCAAATGACATTTAATCATAATTACATGAGCTGATCTCTCTCCCCTTTCCAGTTTATCTTAATTACTATTTGACAAGAAGAAATCTCTCCAGTGATTCTCGCTTATCGATCTTATAGAGTTGGTTTATCTTTTTGCCATGATTATTCCTGTGAATAGTGGTTTCTGTAGAAAATATTGTGGTGTGTGAATGAGATTTAGAATATTCCTTGTATTGTTTTTATTTGTAGAACATGGCTTGAAAATGGAAATTTTATTAGAAGACTATGTTTATCTTTTAATGTGGTTTGATAATGATATAAACCCCTTTAGAATTGGGGGCTTCTATTTGGGGAGAGTCGTACTAGTTTTACTGGTCTTTCTAGATACCATCTGACTCTTTTGATTACCATTTACCTTGGGGATTATTGTAAACCCCTCACCAGGCCCTCTACTATTATTATTACTATGAGGTTATTTTTAGATTGGAACACTCCTGAAGCATGTATTAATGGGGTTTCTATTTTGTGATCTTGTTGAATACGGTAAGCACTCAAGACGTTAGCTTGTGTGGATAATTATATGGCTTAAGTTGAGGCACTACTTGGATTTTTGAATCAGTTGAAGTAATATTGGATACATCGAACTCTCATGAATGTGTACATTCTTCAAGTTTGATTGACATGTGATGGCCCTCAGGCATATGAATTCAGGAAATGCTTGAAATATGAAATTATAAATTTATCCTATACTTTGACTTATAAGCTTGTTGAAATGCTTTTTGGTAGGAAAACAGATGAATAGGGAAGTTATGAGAACTACCCTAAAATGGATTCATGCACAACCTTAAGTAAAGGTGACAACTGCCATAATGGGACTGTACATACCATGTATGACAGTAAGGATAGAAGTTGACCTGAAATTATTTAACTTCATTATATAGAACAATAATTAATACCCATATATTGGGGTATGCAAGTGGAGGTTGAATTATATAACATGATATATTATGTTATCAGGTAACCAGTAAGGATAAATATGTTATTTCAATACTTGGTTAACGAGTGGAATATTTTCTGGCATTTACGATGATTATTATGTTAGCTAAAAATTGATACTTGCATCTCAATTGGGAGTTGAGATAATGTTGATACTTGTATTTATAGTGGCTTGGACCACACTTACATATCTTAGTTAGTCAAATGTATCTTTGACATATTAGCAAAATATGACAATATTGTTGATCGTAACTCATTCCAATGAGTTGGACTCTTATACTAATAGAAACATATAAAGACATGGTAATAAGCAACCAAAAGGATACCTAAATAATATATGAACTCATGGATTGGTGAAATATTTGTTAACATAAGTATATTCTTAAAATTGTGAGGTAAATATCAAAATTATACTTACATATAATCATTGATTATCTATGAAGGTTTGATGCTTGAGTAATATCGATGAATAATATAAGATTGATACTTGTATTTATTATAGAACTTAACGTCGTTGGTGCTGTTATTTAATTAAAAGATAATATTATTGGATACATATGTGGGAGAAGTAGATTGAAGGTATAAAGTGAGCGATATTATTATTACTGTAATTTAAGTATGATTAATTGCATGGTTAAGGTTGTATATCTAGTCACTTGGAATTGTGTTCTTATGTAAGCAGATCTTAAGGAAGTGAACATTAATGAGTATGAAATGTATTATCATGAGATGTGCAGTTAAGTTTTGAATGTATGTTAGAAATTATTTGATAGGGAGTATTGCAAACTTTCATTTATTTAAATGCTAGATGGCATAAGTTATTAGGTGAGGTTTATATCTTATCATGCTCAGTTCTAGCGAACTGACTCTAGTATATATTTGTGCAGATGTATTATGCGAGTAGATTAAAGGAAAAGAGTGTAAAATTTTCATCGCTTAAATTATGAAGTTCTTTGTAGAAAGTTCAATGCGTTGTAAATTTTGTAACTTTGCTTGCAAGGATTTTAGAAGATCTCTTGTCTTGGTATGTTCGAAAACTACGTGGTGAAGTGTTCTTTCCCTTTTGTTGTTAGACTAGTAACTTACCTTGGTGAGAAATGATATTCAATCATTACATTGGCATAAGTATTGTAAAACCTTGATTTTGAGAATAAAGTGTTAAGTCAAAACTCTCTGACACCTTGTAATGATGTGATATAAGTAAAATTAAATGGAGTGGTTAACCCTTATAGAAGTTAACTAAATATATATATTCAGATAAATTAATGTAGAGATGACTTACTTGAGAACAATAGATTCCTGAAATAATCAAAGGTGAAACTATCCTTGTAAAGTAAAATTTTAAAATTTGATATCCCTAGCTAAACTAGTGAACACTACCCCTTTTGGGTGAACTCTTAAACAAGCTTAAGGAAAAAAATGGTTAGTTTCTGGAAGATAATAAGATTTAGCAAGTAGGAGAAGAAAATTTAGAAACCACTCAATTTATCTCTCAGCCTTTTGGAAAGTAAATAATCTCCTTTTGTAAAGCTCTTTCAGGGAAGCCTAAGTAAAATCGTTAATAATTATGGATAAAACCTCAAGCTCCAATTAAATCTTGGTAATAACTAATGACGTCTTAAGGAGGAATTCAACTTGACCTCCTTCTCTTAACTTTTGCCCAAGGTGCTTTGTAATTTCCTCTTAATTATGTTGAACACGAATCCATGTGGTAACAAGGTTTTGAGCGAATTTTAGTGACGTAAGTATGGATAGATGGCCTTGTGGAATTAAATTATCTCCTTTATTGAATAATGGAATTAAACAATTAATTGTCATAAAGGAGAAGACTTTAAGTGAACTACTCTACAGTGTATAAGAAAATAACTCAGTTGGTAAGATGAATTTGTACAAATCATATCTTGAATCTCTCTGAAAACATAAGTCATGAGTTAAAGGGTGTTTTATAAAAATAAATAACCTTCAATCATTTCTTACTGTGGCTTTCCCTAGCTGTGAGAGTGTCATGTGGTTGGACTTCTATGTTGTTCTCAAAAAAAAAAAAAAAAAAGTGTATTATCCTTTTGGGTGTGAACGTTTCCGTGCTGACCTTGTGGTCATCCCCATAACAAGTGGTTCCCAGAGTTGGTTGTAACTTTGTGATGACATGTTGTGTCGTGTTATGTGTCGAAGCAAGTCAAAAAAAAAAAAAATTATCCTGTCTTTTACTGTGTTGTTCGTGTGTGAATTTTTGGGTCGTTACACTTGGTATCAGAGCGTAGGTTCATGCTCTCGAACCTATGGGCCGGATTGGTGTTGTATGATGATGTTACATGATGGTGATGGTGTTACATGATATTGTTTCATGGAGATGATGGTATTGCATGATGATGATTTATATTGGAAGAGTAATGTGGTATAAGCATGATGTAATTGATGTTGTAATTGTGATATTGTGAACGCACATGATGTGTATGTCACTTAGTGCGTGTTTGTCATCATGTTGATGTGCTGGGGATGGGAGTATTCTCTCTCCTTCTTGTGGATTCTATGAAGAGTTCACGTGTGAATTACTGCTTATGATGTGTGAAAAGAATTCTAATGTGGATGACGGAGTGTTGGAACATTGTGGCTTATTGTGATATGTGGGTGTGTCGATATGTTGTATGACTAGATTTATGTAAAATGAAATGAGTTGTATCATGATGTTTTTACCATGTTTTAAAGAAATGTGTGTATCACCTTGTTATGTAGCAATGGATGTTATGTTGTGATGTTACTATGTTCATCATATGTATGATGTGTGTAATATGTAATGATTCATGTCGTGATTTAGGGTCATGCGGTGAGCGTATGAACCCCAAAGTATAGTGATTGCACTCTGGCTGCAAAATGTGGTAAAGTGATGTGTTACACTCAGTGAATGTATGATTGTGATCTACCTTGTATATGTACCACCATTGTGTTAGTGATGTAGTTACATGTTATGTTGTGAACCTTACGCTAACCGACCCTGAGGGAAATCGGTAGAAGTGTATGTTGAGAGTGAGGAATGGTGTACCATGGGTCAATAACTCGAGCCAAAATTCAGTTTAGTAGATAACAACCTGTGATTCTTTCCTCTCTCCCTATGTGGTTGTATGTATGTAACCTAAGTGTAACTATGACTATGTTTAGCCTTGTCGAAGTGGTGGCGGGATGATTCAGATAGAGGTGATGACAGTTGTATTATTGATATGTATTTTACGAGCTGAGGCTCGATGTTCCGAGTGCTAGCAACTCGTTGAGTACCCCTTGGAGGCCAGATAAGGCCACACAGTTATCGTAATGTGACATTATTATAAGTTGATTTTATTCGTAAATTGAATTTTTATGTTATTTCTGCAAGGACCAACAGTTTTCTTGATTGCCATGTTTTACATTTTGGGCATTTCCTTGGTTTTGTACTAACATGCAGATTTTGATACTAACTATGGCTATTTGGCCATTTATTTTGCTTGATTTTGGATCTTCTTTTAAATTTTAAGATTTTACCGCCTTGCCCAAGGCTTGTACCTTGCCACTTGGCATTTGGATCGGATTGCTATGTTGGTTCTTTTGTCGTGATGTGTGGAATTAGGGTCATGGGATGCACCATGGAATGGTTGGACCTATGGACCCAATTCATTGTATTGGGGTACGCCCCAAGGAGTTACAGATAACTAGCGGGTTGTTGAACCATGCGTTATTATGTCACTTGGGTTAGGAGTGTTCGAACTCTATCTGTCTTAGGCTATAGGGACAACCGGCCTCCTTGAGGGAGGAATAAGAGTTTGAGGGAGGCATAAGAGTTTGAGGGAGGCATAAGAGACTTGAGGGAGGCATAAGAGTTTGAGGGAGGCGTATGAGATTTGTGTGTATGGTTGATGTTTCGGGATATATGTTGAGTTATTGTGATGTTTTGGTAGTGGTCTTTTGATGTATGTGTTACTCATGTCAAATGGATATGTGTTG
The DNA here is from genome assembly GCA_018340775.1 of Taxus wallichiana var. yunnanensis. Classification (NCBI taxonomy): domain Eukaryota; kingdom Viridiplantae; phylum Streptophyta; class Pinopsida; order Cupressales; family Taxaceae; genus Taxus; species Taxus wallichiana. Next base: position 257,850,994 of record CM031240.1, read on the forward strand.
TGATGTTGTGGATATGTCATTGATTCCCTTGTGGACACTATGTACCTGTAGCATTTGTTTGGTGTTATGTGAATTTTTTCATCGATGCAAATTGAGGAAATGTCTGGTGGATTGTAGTACTCTTTTGTTCGAGTATTTAATATGTCAGTCATAGATGTGTGACAAGTACTATGTTATGTGGATTGTGCCTATTCCATTCCGTATTTGAGTAACCTTTTGTGGTGTAATACAATCATGAAGTATATACTTGTGTGCTTGTGAATCTATAGTGTCTTTTGAACCTGATAGGGTGTTGTGTTAGCAGTTCATGTTGGGCACCCACAATAAGGAATAAACCAAAACTCTTCAATGATGAAATTTTAAAAGAAATTAAACTAAGAATAATGCTAATGGAAAGGAACTAATGAAATAATAAATAAGAGGGAACTGCCAATCTTCACAGAACCTTGAAAGTTAAAATTTCCACCAAATGTTCCTAAGGCTACCCTGTGGCCGTGCTTTAATCGACTAAAATTTTAAACCATAGGGTGTGTTTTCTTCTTTATCTATTCCTTGTTGCGTACCATTTCCTTTCCTCTGTGTAATGTCGCATCGAGGACGATGCTTTCTTAAGGGGAGGAGAATGTAATGCCCCATTCATCGTTGCTCCTTTGCTTCTGCGATGACCGTGCTTCTTAGAGTTGAACGTTGTTGCGTTTCCTTTGAAACGTTAGTGTTTCACCTTGTCGAGTTTAACTGTTGGTTGCTAGTAATATGATTAATAATTTTATGTTTTTAATAAAAGTCGTGCAAAAAAAAATCTATCATAAAAATAATGATAAAAATAACATTTTAAATTATTTTGTCAATTTGCGATTATTTATGTTAGTGTCATTTCTTTTAGCAATATTGTATTAATTAATTGCAAGATATTTAACCGTAGTGTTGATCACTCTTGTGCTCGACCCCTCGATCAAATTATTTTATTTTTGTCACTATCGTGTTAGGTCCTAAGCGATTATTCGAACCCTGTTTAGGTGTCATGACTTTTTAAAGCGTAATAAGAATAGATAATAAATGAATCGGTATCAATTATACTTTAATTGTGTGAATAATTAATAAAATTTTATGTCAAATAAACTAAGCCTTTTCAGGCATCCACGCATACTTATTTCATAATTATGGAAGTGTGCCTTCAACCACCGACCTGCCTTTATGGTTCATATTCCTTCTGTTGGCATGAGGTGGAGGGTTTCCTTGTTTTCTAGCAAGAGGGGTGCGTGGTAGAGTGTATGGCCTCCTGCCATATTCTTTTTTTATTTATTTTGGTGCCTTGTTTGGCATATGGTTGGTGAGGATTAATGAAACAAATTTTATTACCCACCCACCGTATGTCTTCCTCCCTGCTGGCCGCTTAGCTTTCAAATCGGATTTTATTATTGATCTTCCTTGTGTTTGTCTTTTACCTGCCATTGCATTAAAGACCCCTGCATCCTTCTTGGCGTGTTCAACCTTCCTTGTTGGTGGCCACACATGCCCCATTTATTAAATTTTTTTATTTGCAATCTGTTGTCGCCGTGGTCCGGCATTGTTTTCTACCCCGCCGCGTGAGTCAGTGGTGAAGGGATTTTTTTGCTTGGTGTGGTCGCTTGGACTCATTTTTTTATCAGAGCTCTTGTAGACTGGTTCCTCCTTGGGCGCAGTTATGGGTTTGATATGGTGGTTTTAGATGAAGCTACAAGCTAGTGAAGTAGGCGTGTTACCTCCACTTTCTTTGGGTGCTGCGAGGTGTGTTCTTGTCGGGGATCCATAGCAACGACCTGCAATAGGAATTAGCCAGGTGGCAGGCATGTTGCACTATAGTAGAAGCCTTTTTGAGCACTTCCAACAAGCAGGATGTCCAACTATGTTGTTATTTGTTCAGTATCGAATGCATCCTCAAATTCGGGATTCTCCTTCAAGATATTTTTTTATCAAAATCGATTAAGTGACAGTAAGAGTGTTACCAGGAGACCTGATGAAATTTATTACAAAGATTCTCTTTTGAGACCTTACTTGTTTTATGATGTAACTCATGGAAAATAATCTCATAGAGGTGGATTTGTTTCATATCGAATATTCATGAAGCACAAATTGCCTTGCAGATATTCCTACCCCCTCTTTCCTATACCAAACGTGAATCCAATGATAAGAATACAAGCTTCCACAAATACATTTTACAAGAAATAATCCATTAAAATGCAAGATTTACGAGCCTTCCACTTTAAGTGGAAACAACACGGCCAATTTTACAAATAGGAGTTCTTCCTTAGGCTCATATACAAAAGTCACCATATCAAGATAACCTTCCAACATCATAACTTCAATTTGCACTCTTTTGTGTTCTCAAATTGGAATCACAATACCAAGAAATGTGATTAGACGATACTCTCCACCCGCCTTAATCTAATAATATGATAACCATCCTCCTTATTTGCCCTCGAGTTCCAACCATAGGACAATAGAGTGTTTTTGAAACTTTGATAATTCCAAAACAATAATGACTTACATAAACATACAATACACAATTTACAAGACATTAAACTAAACACACATAAACAAGATTTATAATTATCCAATAAACAAATAGGCTTGAAAAACAAGCCAAAGGAGCAAGGAAACATGTGAACCACCTCCTTTTACCTCTCCAATGAGTTAGAGGATTCAACCAAGATACCTCCAAGTGCACATCCAACTTCTCAACATATCCATTTTCCCTCACAATGCAAAATACACAAATTATAGAAATTTTTATCCTTTTCTCTCCCCATAGGTGGAACCCCTACTCATACTCCCTCCACAATGTTTCATTTTTACCTTTTACCTCCCAAAATTGTCCCATTTTCCATCTCCCAAACTATTCTTAAATGAAATATTTCCCTTCCCAAAATATAACATTCACAACACACATACATATGCTCAAACAACATAAATTTCAAATCTATATTCGAAAGAAAGAAATAAAAATAAGCGGAGATCCTAACTCTCCATTAAGCCTCCATAATATTTATTCAATAATCTTAAAAATCCTTTAAACCAAGAAAAATCCTAAATATGCAACTCCAAAATCTCCAAGCATGTAATCCTCAAAGCAAAAATTCCCAAAAACAAGTGTAGAAAATTAGACAAATAACCCCATATAATCCAAATTCCTTAAATAAATAGAAAATAAAGTGATTATGATGAGGTGGATCCATGTAGGATTCCACTTCATCATTCCTCAATTCCAACTCAACAAGTCAACATATAATGGCCAATGCACTCGAAATAAACAACTAATGTTATGGCATGCACAAATGTACACTCCAACATGCACTCCATACCTTTAAAAGAAAAATTAAATGGGGTAAGAATAAAAGTGACATTATTTACTCTTTTAGATTCAACATATGTATTGAAAATGCTTAAATTAGCTCCATACTTCATAAGTAGGTTGGTGGGTGACTTTGAGAAGCAAGGGACAAGGTTAACTTGTCCCATAAGTCTCAAAAGTTGTCCTCTAAGGAAGAATACGAGATTGGAAAAGGAGGAAGAGTATACTCAACCAAAATGCAATTAAATTTGTTCACATCAACAAAATTCAAGGACCATCTACTCTATTAATTACCCAATTGTCACAAATTTCTATTTTTGTTTACAAATTTAGTTAAATTAGCTAATTAAAACATATTAAAAAGTGCTAATAAAGTGAGTAAATTTTTTCAAATAATTAGTTACATGCACCAAAAAATAAAATACACAAATTTAAAATAAAGGGAAAAACTTACAACCCATGACAACATACATGAGGTCACCCCCATGAGAAACATCATAACCAAGCATAACAAGTTGTTAAATTGGCATTGTTGCAAAAACCCAACATTCGTTTGGGTTTGTACCCTATCCCCTTTCGGGGTATAGTGATATAATTTTTCTACAATAAAAAACAATAATACCTTTATGGCCTTGAGGCCATATCAATATGTCATGGGAATCAACGCATGTAAAGAATCCATCATACAATCGTCAATATATTTCAAACAATAAAACAAACATATTTATATCATCCATCAACCTCATACACATAGCCATATCATCGTCATCAAATTTACAAATTTTTATCAATTATTTGGAATCACTTAACATTTCAATTGTACTCTAGTAATTAATTTACAATCATCAATAATCCAATTCACATTCTACAATAATCATGAAATTTCCTATATTTAATATAACTCATAACTACTAAATACACTAAAAACATATTACTGATCCCTAATACCATTATATTGTTAGAAATTCACAAAATCAATGAGACTACATGGTTAGTTCAATACTTCAATATACTCAATACGTAAAAAATCCAAATGTCAAGATATAAAAAGTAACCATTCTAGATCATCATCATATCCTTCAATTTCCATCAAGGTCCACAATACATGCATACAGTCTAAAGTAACATTCGAAAATAAAAGTAATCATGTGATGTCCCTCGTATCATAACAACATGCTAACTAAAATATAATAATATGGTCCATGTCTCTAATCAACCGAAATTAAAATCTTAGTATAATCAACATTGAAAAGGAGTGGGAATTACAGAGGATATTAAAAATATCTACAAACATCTCTCGAGTTTTTTATTTAATCACTACATTATCTTTAGAGGTTTCACACTAGCTCGGGAAACGTTTAACAATTCTATGAGATGTTCTTTAAGCATATGTTTGGAAAACGTGAAAAATAGTTGTCAATATTATACACAAACTCAAATATGATTTCATATTTATATTCCTCTAGAAACTTTATACAATTTCAAAAAAATAATCTTGATTCAAGTTCATATGAAAACGTTATAGCCGCTTTACTATAGGTAAAAAATATAACATATTCACTTTCGATTCTACGAGAAGCACATCGTAGTATATATAACTTACTCCAAAAAATTGAAATTAATATTATGAGAGATTTTTTTGGTCATAATCATGAGTATAACAAAAATATCAATTTTTTTCTACAGCTTTTACTCTTTGAAATAAATCTATGTTTTACTTTAGAGTCTCAATTCTAGCTAGAGAGTCTTACATAACTTAGAGAAGAAAGGTCACATGGATATTTTAAGAGAGATTTTTACTCATAAAAATAAGTTGGAAAAAAATTCTTAATAGGTGTCTCGCATATCTAGTAGGTGGGATATATATGTATTGTGGACAATGTGATAACTATGTGTAGACTACAAGGGAATAAATTTAACCTTTTTTATAGAGGTCAATAATGTGATATCTTTGTGTAGACTACAACTGAATAATTTTTCCTAAAATTCATTCTTTTTTCTACAAATTTAACCATTTGGAATATAAATTTGACTTTTACTATGTGGATGTCTGATAAAAGTGTTTCAAATTAGTAATAAAAGTTGCATAATCAAATAACAAAAGGTCAAAGGGAAAATCAAAGGCGTTTTTGATATAAATTTGTTAAACAATAATCGCTTATGAAACCAAAATGTATTAGACCACTAATTCATAATTGGTATGAGTGCAGCTTCACATGAGGGAGATAGTTATATAAAGGACAATGTTATAACTGTGTATAATACAAGTAAATAAATTTGACCTAAAATTCCTTCTTTTTTCTACAACTATCACCATTTGAAATAGATTTGACTTTACCTATGTGGAAGTCAAGGAAAAGTACATCAAGTTAGCACAAAAAGTTGCATAATCGAGAGAAAAAAGGTCAAACGAAAAACATGATAGACATTTTTTTCATAAAAATGTGTTAAACAATAACCTCTTAGGAAACTCCAAGTGAAGGCTTTCTTTTATTATTCATATATGAAAATATATTTATTTATATAATACTATATTAAATGATTCCTAAAAATTAGTGTGCAACTAGCAGTCGAGAGATGATGTTTGGAGGACAATATGATAGCTATGTGTAGACTAAGTCTAATATGGAATTAATTTAGCATTCCTCCCTTATTACATTGTTTTATAAATGGAGTCCCGAACCACCAAATTTCACCTTTCCTAAAGTCTTCATGAAAATAGCTACTGCAACATATTCTTTAGTAGAACAATATTGGAGATGTATATTGTGTTTTAAGACTTATTATCGAGTAAAGTTCTATTTTACTTCAATATTATTTATTCTCTCACGATACAGCTTAATTTTGATAAGATTTAACACAACTTTACATCACACAAGAATCGAATAGTAGTTTGTCTTCATATATGCCCATATTTATCGTAATACAACATAGAAAAATTTGTTCGCACATATCCCCTCTTGCGGCATGATACTCAACTTCAATGGATAACAATATAATTGTCTCCTTATTATCTATCCACTAAAATGGTGCTGGTTTAAAATGAAATACATATCCTGATGTTGATTTCCTATCATCTCGTGGATCTAAAATGGCCAAAATCGATGTATCCTTATAATACTATTTGTGAGTTCTTATTTTATTCTAATCCATAACTTAGTTTCCTTGGAAATATTATAGAACTCTCTTTGGTGATAACTAATGACACTTATTTGGCTCTTTCATGAATGGTGAAATATATCTAAGTTAAAAAAATTATTTGGCTTGGTATAGGTCAAGTAAATGAGACATCATACAAGTTTCCTGTAGTGATTTCCATTTACTTAAGGTGAATAATGGAAATGGGAAAGTCAAATAATTTTTTCCATTAGATTTGCCATTGGCTTGTAATATTTCATTCCATACTATTCAAGTAGTTGTTATCCAATTTTTCCCCTCATGAAAAATTGAACAAACATGAACTTGCACACTGAGAAAATGGGATTGATTTAGTCATGGGATCTTGCATTTGAATATTTCTTGAATAGGTTGAATGAGGTCAGCCATTGTAGAGAATTTGGGGAAATAAAGAAGCTCTGAAGTCTAAAATTTCAGATTTTGGAGGTGGAACCATTTAGAGGTAAGCTAGGGAGAAATCGAGACTAGGCAAAAAGAAGTCCAAAATCCTTGAAATTCAAAATTTCTGAAACCGCAAGTCTGAAATTCAAACTTTGGGCTTTCGGAGGTTCGGAGGTTACATGTGTCCAAATGGATAAAATAACCCCAAACCCCAAACCCCGTAACTCAAAAACCCAAACCCCCAAATCTTGAAATCCCCGAAATTCAAAATGTCTAAAATCCGAGTCCAAAATTTAGATTTCTAGCTTCCAGAGGTTCGAGGTTTCATGTGACAAAATGGTTAAAGTAACCCTAAAACCTCAAACCCTAAAATCCTTACATCCCTAAAATTAAAAATATCCGAAACTCCAAGTCTCGAAATTCAAACTTTGAGCTTTCGGAGGTTTCATGTGCCCAAATGGATAAACTAACCCCGAACCCCAAAACCAAAGAAACCCAAACCCTAAAATCCAAAATCCCCAACAAATGCAAAGGTATGAAACCTGATGTCCGAATTTTTGACTTCAGGGTTTCAGAATTTTAGAAGCTTGAAGCCCCAAAACATAAAAATCACAACTCGAAGTCCGAAACCCAAATTCTAAATTTTTGACTTCAGAGTTTCTGAGGTTTTGTTGAATCAAGTGGATTAACAAGAATCCATCTCCAAAATGGAAAGGTCCTAAGTTTTGAATTCGAATATTTGAAATTTTGGATTTCAGAGGTCACGAGGCATTTCAGAGTCCAAAGAAACAAAGCCAACCACTCACAATTAATGCAGTATGGAACCCCAATCTTCAGATGGTCATAAATTCTTACTAGGAGCTCAGATTCATACAAAATAGGAATTTTTGGAAATATATTAGGGTTATCTTAATTTAAGTGGGACTAAGTACTTCAAAATGAAGAATTTTTTTTCACCATTCTAGAGTATGTTTTCAGTGTTTTCCACCTACCAAAATGATGAGGTATGAGTTTCCTTTCTTCTCCAACAAGGAAAAGTACAAGGAGGTATGGGTTTTGAAGTGGCACCCATCATTATTACAGGATTTTTTAATGCATTTTTTTGTGGTTGAAGCAATATTTAAAATTATTCTCTCCCCTTCTCTCGCCTTCCTATATATTGTAATGAGGGGCATTGTTCTAATGTTGGATAAGTTTTCTTTCCACTCTCTTGTCTTCTCTTGTCTGTTAGTGAATTTGTGGAGTTAAAACATCCCATTCAAGATGTATTGCAAGTTTGTGCCTCTTGGTCATTATAATGTTTTGTATCAAATCATGGAACAATAATATAAGTTTATGGATTATTTTTAACCCTCTCTTGTGTTCATTTCTTTCTTGTCATCTGTCATTCCAATATTGGTTAACCATGCATGGTTATTGTGTTACATATTTAATGGTCCATGTTTAATGGTGAATGAATTGGTAATAAGAAAAGGATATTTGTTGATTTTCATCCTCTTCAAATATTATTTCACGTTATTTTTCATGAAAGTAAATTTATTCATCATTAATTTTGGTGCATCACCTTTGTTAGTTTAGATTTAATTTCTTGTAATCTTCTTAACCTTGTCTCCTTAGAAAGATAGAGTACGTTTTAGGATATATCCTCTACAATTTAGGTGTGTGCATCGTAATAGAGGAATAGGATCCGATCTCCATCCGTAGATCTTTCTTGATTGTAAAGTCCCACACTTTTGGAAAATATCCGTGTTATGGAATCACACCGATGGTTTCAACCTATCGTGTTGTAAAAAATTAGGGGTGTTGTGATTATGCATTAACAATAGTTCCTTGGCATACCTCATCTAAATGAAGAATATTTTATTCTCCTTATTCCATATCTCTAAGCCAAGACAATATTATAGTAGCCCTAAATCCATCATGTCAAATCATTTCTTAAGATCATTCTTTACTTCATAACCGATATTATCCGGGCTCCTCTCGCTTACAAGATCATCTACATAAATAACAAGAATAACAATCTCATTACCTATTTTATTGATGTACAAGTTGGAATATGAGGGGACATGTTTGAATCCATGGTGTAAGAGATGATCATCAATCTTGATGTACCATACCTGTAGTGAATGTTTTAGTCTGTACAGAAACTTGATAAATTAACAAACATTATGGGGATGCTTCTCATCCTTAAATCATTCTAGTTGAGCCATCTATACTTCTTCCTTCATATCACCATTCAAAAAATCAGTTTTTACATACATTTTTTGAAGATTTCATCCTTTTTGTGTTTCTAGTGCACAAATGACCTTGATGGTATTTATCTTTGTAGTGGGTGCAAATGTTTCTTCATAATATATACCTTCCTTTTGATAATATCCTTTTTCAACTAATCGTGATTTAAATTTATCGACTGATATTTCTTCCTTATACATTTTCTTGTATATCCAATTTCATCCAATTAGGTTCTTTCCTGTAGGTAGATCAAAAAACTCCCACGTAACATTTTTAATTAATGACTAGCTTTCATCTTCCATAGCTTTCTTCCATTATGACTCGACACAATGATTCTTCAACTCGAATCTAGTTTAGTGCTATCAATTAGTGAGCCGATTAAAGTGAGATTAACTTTCTCTCTTTCTTGTATTCTCATCCTAATACCTGCCAAGAATTTGGAAGTGATTCCAAATGAGAGTTCTTAAGGGTAATTTATGTACTCATTTTGGATGTGATTACTAATGTTGTGTAGTGTTGTCCTCCAAATTCCCTAGATCAAGGAATAGTTATCCTTTTAGCTCATCTTATTTTCTAGAAGAATTATTTTCATCTTTTGGTTGTGGAAGCAGCTTTATGAGAACGAGGAAAGGATTCATTTTTCATTTTTGATTCCTATTATGATTAATCAAATACCACATCACACATTTAATAATTTTTATTTTCTCTAGATCCATGAGACGATATGATTTGAGGTATCTTTTTACCCCAATAGTATGCATTGGAGTATTTTGGGCTAAATATTATTTCTTTTATTTATGGTGACATGCATGTATACAATACACCTAAACACATGAAGATGAGAGATTGATGGATTATAACTACTCCAGTGATTCCTCGCATTATATTATTTAGTGATTTTTTGGAATGCCTATCAATAATATACAACATCGTTTGAACTAATTATACCCTATAATAATCCTCCATTCTTGTCATGGAAATAATGCAATGAGCCATTTCCATAACTCTATGATTGCAATGTTCTAAAATTCCAATTTGTTGACGTGTATAAGGCTAATTCGAATGTTGTTTTATGTCATACTACTTCAGATGGATAAAAACTCCAATGATGTGAATTCTTCCATCGATCCGAGTATAGTAGACAAATGTGCTTATCATATTGGTTCTCAATGATGTTATTAAATATTTTTATGTGTGTAAATGTGTCACTCTTAGTTTTAAGGAATAAAACCTAGATGTTTTGAGAGAATTAATCTAATTTTTTTGAAAATATTGGATTTCTTGCATAGTGAATGGTAGCATTCCACAAATATCGGTGTAAATCACATCCAAATGATCCATGGCTTGATTTAAAATTGACTTAAATCGAACTCGACGTTTCTTTTCTTAAATACAACTTTAACATATAGGGAATGATGAAAAACTTATAAGAAGGCCATATAAACTACCTTTTTGTTGAGTTGGTGAAGGGAACCACTTTATAGGTACCCATAGTAGAAATTTAAAAGTGTGGTGAATTCTCCCATTAATAAAGTGAGAGAAAATTTATGGGAGGATACGACGTCCTAAGGTGAACAAGTTATCTCGCAAGAATGCTTGTATATGAAATTTCCATATTTAGTTATTAGACAAGAATTCATACAGCTTTTAACTTAGAACCCATCCTTAACCTTATGATTCAATAGATAATTAACAGATAGGATATTTTTGTCATGATGGGTATGTAGAGAACATTTTAATCTACAATCCTAACCTAGAATACTGAAATTTGCAATGCCTTCATTAATATACCCATTTTCATTTGCAATCCTAACTTGATATCCTTTGGGTTTGTGGCTTAGCATGAGGAATATTTATTTTCATCCTATCACATGCTTGCTAGAACCATAATCAATCAAAAACATTATTGAAGGGTTTAGAGATTTGGGAGAAAAGTAGAATCCTTTGATGAGTGCACCCTACGCCTTCCTCTTCTTCTTCTTATGATGCCTTTTTTTTGTTGTTACATGTAATTTATTGCTTCCATCTCCCAAGAGGAAGACATCCGTGTGGATATTTTGTGCCATATCGACTAGAAGAGTTTAGTGTACAGAAATTGTAGTAACATTCAAAATTTTCATGAGTCTCGCGTGTTTAAAATGTGAGAAAATTACAATCCCTTAATGAGTGCAATCTACATCTTCCTCTTCTTCTTCTTATGATGCATTTTTCTTTTGTTACATGTAAGTTTTTTCTTCTATCTCCCAAGAGCAAGAAATCCATGTGGATTTTTTATGCCATATCGACTAGAAGAGTTCAAAGGTACAACCATTGTAGTAGCATTCAAAAGTTTCATGAGTCTCATGCGTGTTTAAAATGTGACACAATTTTTTTTTCTTTGGCGTGTGATTTTTTCTTCCATTGTTTCTACCCGTGTTGTGATTTATTATTGAAATTTCCACCATGGGGATGTGAAATCAAGCCTTTGTCTTAAAATTTGTCTTAAATAGAATAGATTTCTTCCTCTTGTTAGATCATATTTACTAGTTTTTTTAACAATACTACGTATTTAGTGATGTGAAGTGTCATGAAAAATGTATAAAATTGTGAGGGGATTTCCCTTAGTGTGATCGATCAAAATTTTATGCTAAATATTTTCACCAAGTGCTACCGCTTCACTCAAAACTTAACTACTCGTCATAGGAGTTATTAAACCTTATGTCTGGGTGACATACGTAGTGAATGCAACATTGACGAAATATATCTTTGTTTGGTTCTATTTTTCATTGATAGTAGATAGGATGTCCCAAATATAATTAGAATGTCTTTGCGCCCTTGATATTTCATTTTTTTCATCGGTGACTCTAAATATGAACAACCTAAGGGATTTTACATTTTCTTTATCAAGCTTTGTATGCTCAAAATTCCAAATAGATTGGGTACACAATCGATGATGATTTATTAACTATTCAAATTATAGGATAGTGTGCATTTTAATTGTGCACACAACATAGTTATGTCTTTTTAGGAGTTGGGCATCGAAAACGATATTCTTTGGTGATAACATTAAATATATATACATACATGTATATATACATATACATATATATATATATATATATATACATATATATATACATATATATATGTATGTACATACATACATACATACATATATATATATATATATATATATATATATATAAAAATAACTTAAATTCTAGACAAGGTAAAGAGACAACATTTGTATTAGAACCAACACTATCTCGTTTACAAATATTACAATGTAATTCCTATTAAGGACGATATTTTACCTCCAAATGGAACAAAAATTGTCATGTGGTTAGACGCGAGTGATTTTGTTGTCGCCTTTCCACATATTCATCATTAACATCATATTTTGCTTTGGGTTGTGTTTGCTTCTTCTTTTCTTAGTAATTAATCTTGAACATGAATCACTCGATAAATCCTTCTTGTATTAATTTTTCAAATTGAGATTACCAACAATATTTAAGTCTTCCATTCTATCCTCACTCAGAACTACATCTTATGCATCTATTGATCAATTCAAAGATACAATTAAAATTATTTCTGATAGGGTTATAAACTAGTATCAAGAGTTACAACAAATCAAAATTTCTACGTGTATCTCATGATGCCTCTACTCGTAAATTTTGTCACACATGGTTTTGTTTCCATATTCGAACAAAGGGAAAACTTATAGGGGATGTTGATTGAATCCTCTTGTTTTAAAGGTGCTTATTTTATCTAAAAGAAAATGAAAAAATCATCAATGTGTAGGTCTCTTTGACTTTGATACAATCTCAATAGCTTGTAAAGATATCATGTGTGCAAGGTGGATGAAGTGCGGATTTTCTCAAGGAAGATGTAACTGATGTGTGGAGGAACAAAAATTTCTATTCTAAGATCCTTTAGGTTTCAACATGCCTTCCTTCTACCATCTTTATATATAGAAGATCCTACAGATTTGGAACAATATTGTATTATCTCTAATATAATGATGAAACTACAAGTGAAGGCTTCTAGTTTTTTTAAAAGTGTACATGATAAGGGTTTATATAGACCCACATCCTTTTACAAAAATGCGCATTAGGATAGATATAATAGTAAAACATACAAGGAACATATCAAAATATAAGTAAAATTCTAAAAAGAATGCATCCTGAAAGGGGTTACATATTAAGCATATTATTAATAGTATCACCGCATCTTTGGTCATAGATTAGGATTCTTGTCAACCATAGTATCATATAGTTTGAATATATTTTTACAGTAATCCTTAAGGTACTTCCATATATAATCAATATGTTTTTGTAGTCCTCAATAATACTAAATTATATGTAGAGCTTCTCCAAAAAATTGAGAACAATATCGATGAACGCGCATATATTTTACATGCCCTAAGGAGTCATATTAGTATCTATACCTAGTATGATAGGTGGACCCAGAGGATTAGGAGAAGGAGAATAAGGATACACAATGGAGATTCCAAGAGAAACCTCTAGAATTTCCTTATCACACTAGGGACCATGAGACGACACACCATCACCCGTGACAAAGACCGTAGAAGAGGAGGAGAAGTTCTTCATAGGAGGAGAAGTTCCAGGGGTAGGGAGAAGGGAATGGAAGTGGAGAAGAAGAAAGAGGGGAATAAGTAGCACAAAGGAAAATGATTAATACATTAGAGTCGAGCCGGGAAGGAGCTCGAGGAGCTAGTGGAGGTGATGGGAGGAGGAGGACAGGGCCATGATGGGGATTTCAATTTTTTTAGAAAATGTGTAAAATAACCAAGGAGGTCACAAATTTAAATAATAAAAAATGAGACCCTGATGAAGGAGAGTCCCTTCATCTTTGCGAGCTTAATTAATTATAAAATCCAAAGACTAAAATATAAAATTTACAAAATTTACATTTTTTCCATGGAAATGTGTGCCCGAAGGAAGTGTTGGGGCACATATATAAATTTGTACCTACCTTGAGGTGTAAAATAGATCATAATGTGATTTGTAACTATGTCTCATGGGGGTGCTAGAGAGGCATGTTTGTAACCAAACTAGTATTTTCTCTTTCATTCCCCCTGTTTACAATTTTTCCCATCTCATCTTTAAGAATCATTTGAAGAAAATATCACAAAAAAAGAAGGATAGTGGTGGTGGCAATGGAATCTATCATAATCTCAAACATAATATGATCCACCTTGAATTTTCCCTTCTTCCATGATGTGAGTATACTGCTAGAAACTCTAGAATAATGTACAAAAATATGCTCTATGAAAGGATTAACCCCTTCTCCTCGTAGTATGTTCCAAACATCCGTGTCATTCTCAGAATTCATCAAAACTAGTAGGTTCAACTCTATGGAGAGAACTCCCCATTTTGACAAAAAATAAAGTGACCAATATGTCAAAAATTATCCCAAGGGGATTTAATAAAGGATCATTAGCTCTACAGACCCATCACTCACACGTGCCAAATGATTATCTAAGAAGGGACTTCCATAATAAAAAAATTCTTCAAAGGAGATATGATTAATAGATTTTTCTCTCACACACAAGTATCATCATATAAATAAATGGTAATGATAGTAAAATAATTGCTTCCACCAACAATGAGGGGATAGCTAAGGATATTAGCTTCGATGACACAAGATGAATCAAAATGTATAATGACAATAATAAGAAATCTCTCCCTAAGAGTATAAATATTTTGTGTGGTCATTTTCTAACAAATATAGTAGGTTGCTAGGAAAATTTGCAATCCATATCTGTTGATCATCAGATGACACCCTTAGGTTGGCCAAAATAAATAAATTTTATTTCCTTCCATATAGACATGCTGAAATATTGTATTTTAGAAGCAAGATTATAGGATGCGGATGTTATAAACTATATTTCTTATATTCCAACTTACAGGATCATTTTAATTGAGGATGAGGGCCATATATAAGGATTCACTTTACACAATAAGTTGACCAGATTCAATTCGAGTGCCAACTCCATCCCTTTGAGAATATTTGGGGCTTCTACTATGTGATTAGTCCCCGTGAAAAAATTAACTACAACAGCAACCAAGGGTTGACCCAAATAATCTCTCGAGAATATCCCCACCACCTAAAGCTACCGGATTTCCTTTGGAAGATCCATCAAGATTACCTTTAATACAAACAACAGAGGGGGAACCAAAATCTATTAGCTCTAATCTGCTAAAGGAAGCCAAATCAAATGAAATTTGAATTTTCTTCTAACAAGGGTAAATTAAATTAAGTAAGATTTTATACTTATGCTTATTCCAGAGGAATCATTTTAAATTCTCTTGAAAATAAAAACACCTCTCATGAAAACTTGTCATGGCTATTGATTCTCGATTCTTAAATATTTTTTATACCTCTCTTTCTAGGTATTCCACATCGTATGTAACAAGAGGATTTTCTAATAAAGAAATGACACTTGGATGATTAAATGGGGTTTCCATTGATAATAAAATATAAAATAGAAGAGGGAAACACCCAAGAAACCCCAAAACTATCCAATAGGAGTCTCAAAATGGAATGAGATAAAGGGAAATGAAAAATAAGGTGGGTAGAAGTTTCCAAATCACTAAGGAAGAGGAAACATCTAATTAGGAGAGATAAATATATACGTTTAAGATTTTATCCTTAGAGGAATGAATCATGATAGGTGATCCCAACAAAAAATTTATTTTGGGAAAAAACTTTGGGATCTATTATTGTTTCATAGAGGGCCACAAGATGGACATTAGATAGAAAAAAATATTTAATCTAAAATAATCCCGAGGGAGAGAGTGGTCGATGTTATCATCTTATTCCCGGGAGAATTGGATTTATTTTGAAGAAAGAAGGGATTTTTGGATGTCAAGACACTACCTCTGGATTAAGCTATAATATTCACAGGATGATAAGAGCTAGTAAGGAACAAGTTTAGACTTCTCAGTATAACCATTATTAGTTATACCACATAATCTAGTAAGATGTTTTCTCGATCGATCTCAAAAAGAATAAAAATTAAGGGATTCTCACCAAATCACCAGTCTTTTGAAATAAAGTTATAGGAAATTCATCTAGTCAAGGATGCTTATCTTCCTTCATTTCAAATATTGTTCTATGAACTTCTTCCATAGAAAAGATTGAGTGATCTAAATATTAATGACATTAGAAATCACCTTAGGAGTATGTTACAAAATTTCAAATCTATTTCCATCACAGGACAATCCTCTTCATGTAGCATACTAGAATAGAAAATGATCAAGTCACTACAATAGAATCCTTAGTATTCAAATACCTTCCATCAACCATCATTAGATGCTTAATCTTATCTTTAATTTTATGCTTAGTTTAAGTAACATGAAATAATTTAGTATTACGATCTCCCTATTATAACTAGATTACCCTTAATATTTACCTCTAGTAAATCTCTTTCTCAAAGAAGGGTTTTGCTAAAGTCACCAAGTAGTGATAAATCTTGCTTGAGTAAAGAGGGGGCTATTACCGCTTCACTCAATGTTAGTAGAGTTTTGAGCTTTCTTTTCATATAGTCATTCCTTCCTTCCGCTAATGTCACCAAAGATATTTACTTTCCATGATTTGAGTTAATTTTTGACATAATCGATCTTTTTATAGAATCTACACATGATAGATCCCTAAAAGTCAACCTTCTACTATTCCTTAATATGATTGTGTAATATGTAATTTTGTAGCCAAGATAACTCAAATATAAAATGAGGATTTTTAGATTTTTGAAATTGAGATGAATTTATAAGTAATGGGAAATGATCGATGTAACCTTAGGATGGGCCATTAGGAAAAAATCATCGAAATGAGGAATCCAATCCATAGATCCAATCATCCTATCTAGTCATATTTGTATAGGAAGCTCCATGAAGATCAAAGTCAAGGAAATCACCTTATTTAAGAAAGTCATCTAGAGAATCCAGTTACTATCATTGGCATTGGCCCCACCTTTGTTTCCTAAACAAAACGAGGAGTATTGAAATCTTCAGAAATTATCCAAGTAAATGTCTACAACTCGGGGGAATTCTAGTAGTTCTTTCTGGATATTTTCTCCATGAATTTAAAAGTTAGGAGTGTAGAGATTCATAACAATCCAACTGAGACTTGATTCGATTTATTGAAAGAAAAATTTCATAAAGTGTGGAGTTTTGATGATGCATTCTATGAAAATAACTTTAGGATTCCAAACATTGCATATGTCTCCTAAGTTACCAGCAAAAATATGAGAAGAAAAGGAAACATAGGACCATATCCTAGGACAAATTTCATCCTTTTTCAGCTTAGTTTCCTGTAACATCATGATGTTTGGAGAGTTTTTTATTCTGAATTATTTGAGGACTCTTTTTTTGGGGGAGAATTTTGTCCCCTAATATTCCATGAGATAATCATCATTTTCTAGATTTGGATTTCCCCCCACAATGCATGGTGAGATTTCTCTGGGTTCCTCCTACAATATTTTTAGAAGATTTTGTTGAATATTGGATTGAGAGGTGAGTCTTTTAGGACATTTTCTGTCACCCATGTCCATGGAATTTTTATAGTCATTTTCTTTTTTTTGAGATGGGATCATGATTTTAGACATACGTGTGAAGGAGAGGGTGAGGAGATATCTCTTAGAAAGGGCAAAAATAGAAGAGAGGATAGGGACCTGAAGAAATAATTTCCTTTGAAGTAGACATGGGGATTTCAATATTTAAAAATGATTCTAGAATCATCTCAAACCAAGGGAGGTTGGGGGAGTGGTGAATGAAGATGGATGATCGATTGGTTGTAAAGATGTATGATCCTTGAAATAGGTTGAAGTTATAACATTAGAGGTTTTTTCCAAGGGACTCGGAGATTTAGGTATCACGTAATAAGGAGGAGTATTTGGTACTAATAGTTGTACTACAAGATGTTAAAAAGGGTTCTCTGAGGATGGAGGTTTTTGAGAACCAAGCATCTATAAATGGATTTCACCATCCTCTAGCAGAGAAACAAAGGGGTTGGAGGTGCTAACATCCCTATAAATATTAGGAATGAATTTAAATTTTATCTTGGGTGTAACAATTTATTCCTTGGGTTTTGGGGATGGCTTTGATGGCCATGCTAGGGCCTTGTGACCTATAATATTGGGTCAAAGCATATAACTGTGTCCCACTTTTTTGTAGTTTTTGTACTTTCAGCAAACTATGTCTGACAACCAAAACATGACCAAACACATATAAAATGACCAAACATGCATTTTTAAGAGGCTATAAATACCAAGGTGTAGGGCATCTAGAATTTACCTGATTTTTTAAATTTTTATAGTATTTTTTAATTATTTATTTACTAGTCAAATTTTAAAATATTTATGGCCACAAAGTGGGACACACTTGTATGCTTTGACCCTATTACAAAATAAGAAAGCCTCAAGTATGTATTTGCATTCATTTAGCTACACCCATGTACCCAATTCTGAGTACGATCATTGGATTTGGGAAACGGAATGTTAATATCAGCGTTAACACATAATGTTGTGTGAATAAATATATAACCAATTGAAGTGGCTTGATCGATAGCAATAAGAGTACCTAGAGATAAAGAAATAATATTTAATGACTTCAAGCATGCCAAAAATTCGAGGGAGGATGGGAAGGCGAACCTAGATTGGGGATTGGCTCATTGTTTCAGTACATGGATTTAATCTAATAAACTAATTTCTAAGGTAGAAACCTCTTCTCGGAAAAAAACCATGGCCCACCCAAAAGTACCCACATGAAATCTTCCTTATGGCTGAAGGTTAACAAAATAAAACCATTAGCCAACGCAAAAATATCAAAATGACCATAACGGATCCATTTAATACAAACCCATTTTACTATATCCTCCGAGGGGGATGGGGGTCCATAATTTTTCCTATCATAGAAAATTCCCTTGAAGCCGTGAAAACATTAGTAATCTACAGAGAAAGAGTCCCATGAAGAATCTTTTGTTGTAGCTTCACAAAATGGGAATATTTTGGAGACACGAAGTCACATTTATCCAGACCCATATGGAGCATGCGGAAGAGAAATTTCGAGAGACATCTAGAGGTTGGTTAAATGGTGGTCCCAACAGATCCAACATCAACACAAGGACACTGTAGACACGCTTGAAATTCAAGAAATTGTAGATTAGGAATATACTAACCTTTTTGACAACGAATGCTTCTATTTATTATTCATAGATCAAAAGATATTTATTTATACAATATTATACTAATTATTCGTAATGTGTGTGTGTGAAGCTAGAAGGTGGGAGAAATGTATGGATGACAATGTGATAATTATGTGTAGACTAAGTATAATGTGGACTTAATCTAACAACCTCCTCCATATTTTGTACACCTATCCTCATTTGTAAAAAAATAGGTTTTAGCATGTCTTTGAAGTCTTCCTGAACACTTCAAGTCTTCGTAGATCACTAAAGCTAGATATTAGAGCTCTAGAGATGAATACTTGGATTTAGCGCGAAGTGACCATAAATACAGGGGGTGACACTGTTATTTATTTTTTGAATTCAATATAAATATATATATTTCTACATATTTTTTATTATTTATTAAATATACAAAAATAAATATTCATTTTGATTCTCAAAAGTAAAATAAGACAACCAAATTGTTAGTTGAAGTTAGATAATATTTTTCTATGTTTTTTTGAGATTAATACTTTTTGGATTGAAATATTAGTTGATAAAGATGTATTTATTAAAATAAGAAGGTTGTCAAAATCATGGATTTATCAATGCAACCTCCCATATCAAAGAATGTAATCTCCATTTTTCTAATCAATTCATTTTGAGATTTCATTCCATCCATTTTTAAATAATGTGGATTAAAATCTTCTTTTGAGGAATGAGTTGACCACTCATCCCAAGGAAGACGGATCTGTATATTCATGTTTATCTTTCCATTTTTAAAATATCTTTATGATTTTCTTTTAATTTTCTCATGTAATTATTGTTTTTGTACAATTTTTTGTAAACCTACAGTGTATTCTATATTTTTCCCTTTCTTTCCAATTCAGCTATTTATTTTTCTTACAAGTTTTATTTCCATTCTTGCAATGTGGGTTTACATAGTCTGCAATGTGGGTTTAATTTTCATGTAATGTGTGTTTCAATTTAATGAAAGTGTGCTCTTTAATTCATGCACATGTTTTTCAATTCCTTCAAGCATTTTTTAATTATGTGATGATTTGGTATAAGGTACCATTACTCAATATATATTTCTCCTTTTACATGTTTCCTTCCAACACCAACCCTAGATTAAAATTATTAATGTTAAGGATTGATGAACCTCATCAGAATATGGAATGGCTAATGATTTTGAAACAACATGCATTAAATAATTTCACTCTAGATTTGAAATTCAGTGATAAGGTTCTTCTCTTGAAGTTTGTGGATAATTATACAAAGGCATGTGAAATTTCTTATTTTAAAATATGCCACATAGTAGTACAAACATTTGATCACCATCCTGTTTGAAAAAAAATTGTAATATTTTCCCCATGCACCTTCAAACCCCTTCCATTAAGTGTAACATCTTGCAGTAATGATCCCAAAGGATGCATAGTTGGTTTGATTTTTTTAACACCTCAATCACATGAACATCACTTTGTGGCTAACTCAAATCCTTGTAATTCCAATTTTCTTCTTGGCACCCACTAATCATGACATTTACGTCAATAGTAACAAAACCAATGTAGTAAAGGAGTCTACATAGAAAGAGGTTTCACATCAAATTTCCTTCTTGAGAAAATGCAAGGGAAGTTCAAATTTTATTTAGGTAATATTTTGGGGTTCTAGAGGTTAATGGAGTTGATGTTATTCCTTCATAGCGCCTCTTATGAAAATAAATGAAAAATAATAATTGCTCCCAAATCCTTGTGAAGTCGGGAATATTTTTAAGGTTGACTCACTTAATTGTAAACCAATAGACATATACTATAGTATGCTTATCTCGAGCACTAAAGCACAATATTATTATCTCATTTTGATGATTGTTTGGTTTAATTAGAAATGTACATTTGTTAATATATTGATTTTTTCTAATAAAAATGTACATAATGAGTTTTTAAGATTAAGTGACTTACTCTTTTCAAATCAATGGTTTAGTTGGTATTGTCAAAAATAATTAATAAGATATGTATTTAAATCTTTTCATTTAGGTTGTCATATAATATTAACTTATTTTTACCTTTTACTATTCTTATGTGACAAATCATGTTTTGGTAGTAAGTCAATGTAAAGTATTTCATGTCGAATATCGTTAGGTGTCACGATTTTTATGGATACAACATCAACATAATGACATGCTAACTCTCCCCGCACATTGATCTAATTTCAAAACTATTTATACATCTTTAATGTTTTTAGAGTGATAGTTTTTATGGATTTATAGTTGTAAAACTGCTATATTAATATAATTTTTGTATTCTCATGTTTAATTAACATTGATTCACAAATATATCATGAATGTCCTACATGATTTCATTTCATGTTGATATCATGTATTAATCAATAACATGGACTATTACTTCAATGTTTTTGGTATATTTTTGTTACCAATTTTCAATTTTCCATGTTCCTAGTGATCCTCTGTCGGTGTGTGTGTATTGTGCTTAATATGTTATCTTAGCTAATTATATTCCATTTTTTAGTTTTATGTCAGTTGTAACGATTGCAAGATTATGTGACATTCAGGTTTGAGTTATAACTATTTTTCTCTCCTCTCGAACCATCCATTATATATATATAATATTATGTTTTACATTTAATAATATATCAAACATTGGGTATTCTCTATTTATTATTGGTATCGAGAGCAAGGAATATTTATCATAGCCATGGTAAAATAGTTATTCATCATACATAGTAGTGATAGTGACCAATGTGGCAATAAGAGAAACCTTGAAATATGGAGACTTACTATGTGAA
The DNA here is from genome assembly GCA_018340775.1 of Taxus wallichiana var. yunnanensis. Lineage (NCBI taxonomy): Eukaryota > Viridiplantae > Streptophyta > Pinopsida > Cupressales > Taxaceae > Taxus > Taxus wallichiana. Next base: position 257,873,084 of record CM031240.1, read on the forward strand.
GGAGGAAGCTCTTATTTAGACGCAAACCTATGAGCAATAAATGTGTCTAGCATTTCTACATGAAGAAAGTGACCAACATTTGCTACTGAAATATTACTTTCTTGCTTGCTATATACTCTTTTAGGAATAAACCTCATGCAAAAGCTATTTGCCATGTATTTTGGCTTCTTGTTGTCCTGTTGGCATAGGGAGAAACTATGTTTTGGCATTTTTTTGCTCTAATTTGGTATCTTTGTTGGAAAAATTTAATGCCAAGTGAAACTAGTAAGGGAAAGACACAAAAAAAAAACACAAATAAAACACACACACAAGAAATATATATATATATATTCGAAAAATTCATAGAACCATGGAGTTGCTGCATTATTTTCCAAATGTTTCTCTTCTTGTCTCCAAATATCTATTTCTTTTCCTTATAAAAAATTATCTTTCTAGATCTATAGATCTATTATCTTCCATCCATGTATTCTTCTTTCTCTCTCTATTTTCCTATATTTCTTTTCATTATGTTGTTGCACACTATTTTTCCCTCTCTCTCTCCTTTTCTTCCTTTCCCCCTTTGAACTACGACTATTCTCTTTTATCTATATTTTATGTTGAGAGTGTTTTTTGTATGTTGTTGCATATATTTTATATATCCCGTTTATAATTTTATATAATTTAAAAACATTTTTGTATATATAAAAATATATACCCCTTTTCTTTTTCTCGCGTGAAAACATGCCACATATATATATTAATATATATATTATAATATATTTGTGCCCACATTAAAAATATGGCTAACTATTACAAATTGGACCTGGAATATTTATACAAAATAATTAATCTCAGAATCTCACATCCTCGGGAGGAAAAATAGAGATGGGCTCAAGGAATGCTTCCACATGGAATAAACATTGGCATGGGGTTGTGAAATATATTTCAATGAGAAAATATTAAATGTCATTCTGCAATGGTTGAGGGAACAACAAAATAGATTTAAAAGGGGAGGGGCTCAAGATTACGGATCTGCAATAAATAATTCTAACACCCCCCCAATATTGAGCCAAACAAAAATTAACCTTTGGTGTTAGGTGGTCCATTTTTGATGCCCAAATTTTCTCTCAAATGCTCAAACCTTTCCTTTGATAGATGTTTGGTAAACTACATGCAACTCTAACATGTAAAATTTTATCTCGAATTTATCCTTTCTCAAGCAATTCATGGATTAAGTGATACCCGATTGAAATATGCTTGATTTTTTCCATTAAAAATTGATTTTTAGACAATTATATAGATGACATATTGTCATAATAAATCATAGAAAATACTTGTTTCTTTTCATGAAAATATGAGAGGATTATTTTTAACTAAACCATCTGACAAGTGGTTGATTTTAATTCAATATAGTCTACTTCTGCAGAGAAAAATAAACTACAAATTGTTTCTTCAAGCCCATGATATAGCTCCTAAGAAAACATTGAACACATATCCATATGTACTCTTTCTATAATGTAGACTACCTACCCAGGTCATTATCTCAGATATCAAACTACTTGAAAATATTTATTATCAACATATAAAATTTCATAATTTCTTGTTCCATTAACATACCTCAATATTTGTTTTCCTACTTGCCAATGAGACTCTTTTGGTGTCTCCATAAATCTAGAAATTAAGCTAACTACATACATAATGTTTGGTCTAGTTGTAGTTAAATACATCAAGCTTCCTACCTTATTTTTGTACCTTGTAGTATCAACATTTCTACTCCAATCATCTTTAGTTTACTTCAGAATTAATTAAGCTGGTGTAGTTGTTGGTCTATTGTCTAGTATTCTAAATCTTTGCAATAGTTTTTTTGCATAATTTTCTTGAGAAAAAATGCCCTGCTCTATTTTTTTGAATTCAATGCCAATAAAATACTTCAAAAATCCCAAATCAGTCATCTCAAATTCTTTCTTCATGGCTGATTTGAATTCATCAATTGCCTTGTCTGAATTTCTAGTAAAAATTAAATCATCTACATATAAAAAAGTATTAAAATCTCACCTTTTTTCGCTTTTATGTAGACTTTGGGTTCACTCCTTATTTTTCTAAATAAATTACTTTTGAAATAGGAATCTATCATACTATACCAATCTCTTTGTGCTTGTTTCAAACCATACAAATATCTTTTCAGCTTGTACACTTTTCTTTCATTCCCTGGGATTTCATAACTAGGTGGCTAGTCCACATACACTTCTTCTTCTAGAACTTCATTCATAAAATCTGATTTTAAGAAAATTTTATGGAATTTCCAATTGTGATGTGAAGCTATGGGAATAATTGTTCTCATAGTTTCTATCCTTGCTACTGGAGAAAATGTCTCTTTATAATCATGTCCAAGATTTTTTTATAGCGTATGATAACTAATCTTGTCTTATCTCTTTCAATTTCACCTTTAGGAGTAGTCTTGGTTTTCTAAACCCACCGGACTCCAATGACTTGCTTTCCTTCAAGAAGATCTACTAGATCAAATGTTTGATTATTTTATATTGCATGCATGTCTTCATCAATTTATTCACACCATTTATTTTCTTTAATTGATTCTTCAAAATAAACAGATCAATTTCTAAAAATAAAGAATAATTAATCATTTCATATTCATTTTCTTCATACCTTAACTCGATCATAGATCTTGTGTACATTTCTCATTATTCCTTGTTGTTAAAATGAGTCTGATGATGATGAATATGCTTCATTAGTTGGTCCTTGCATGCTTTGTTGGCTTGCCATTTGAATATTCACCCCTTTTATGAAATGGGTGTCCAACTTGGTACATTTTTTCTCTTCCTTTTACTTGTTCAGAACAATGATAGGTGCATTAAAAAAATTTTGTATCTTCCCCACTACTTGTGCATCTTCCAACTATGCTTCCTAAATTACATAAACATCTATGTTTATTATCATCTCCTTAGTAATTGGATTATATAATCTGTAAGATTTTGATTGCTCACTATACCCAATAAATATGCACTTCTCTCCTCTATTATCCCATTTTGTTCTTTTCTTCTTTGGCACATTTCCATAGGCCACACATCAAAAAAATCTCAAGTGTTCAACACTTTATTTTATTCCACTCCACACTTCATGAGCTATTTTTTTCCTCACACTCTTCATAGGACATCTATTCAACATATATATTGTTATCTCAATTGTTTTTGCCTAGAATTCATTGGAAAATTCTATTGCTTTTGGAATGCTTCTTGCCATTTCTTGAATAGTTATATTTTTCCTCTAAAATACACCATTATATTGAGGTGTATACCTAGCTATGAATTTTTCTTGATCCCATGTTGTTTAAAGAATATTAAAATATCATTTGATATATACTCTCCCACTCTATTAGTTCTTAATGTCTTTATATAATGGCCACTATGTTTCTCAACCATTTCCTTTAAATTTTTGAATACCTCAAATGTTTCTTCTTTAATTTTATAAGAAATAAAGCTATGTCATTCTATTTAAGTCGCAAATAAAGATAAACAAATATATACTTTTAGACATGGAGGGAGTTTTTATGGGACCTCATAGATATGAATGTATAAGCTAATGAGGTGAGCTTGATCTCTATGATTTACCTGAGGGAAAAGCATTTCTATTTTGCTTCCCCAATATGCATGCCTCACAAACCTTTTCTAGTTGTTCAATAGGAGGAAATCTTTTTAAAAATTTATTTTTATAAAGAACATTCTATCCACAAAAACTCAAATGCACATACCTGAGATGCCAAAGAGTTGATTGATCAATGGCTATTATTTCGAAAGTTGTTGCACCTATTACACTTTGGGTCATATGTATTGTTGTAGTAAGCTTGTTGCTTCCACCTTTATAATATAAAAGACATTGTCCATTCTCAAACTTCACCTTATAACCATTTTGGGAAAGTTGCCCAATATTGAGTAGATTATACTTCAACCATGGAATAAATAAAACATTATGTATCTGGTTCTTCTATCCTTGCTTGGGGAGAATGGATATAATGCCTTTACCCATCATAATAACCTTCTTGTCTATTCCCATAGTCACATTAGATAGATAGATTAATTTATATTAATGAACATATCCTTGTTTCCACACATGTGGTTACTGCAAGCACTATCTAAGTACCATACTTTCTTATTTCCTTACTCAACTACATTGCAAGTAACAACAAAAGCTCCACCCATTTCCTTCTTCTCTAGTTCAACTTATTTTTCATTAGAGAATCTTGTATTATGATTATGATTTCTCAAATAATATTATTTAATTTTACATTCACTTGCATAATGCCCAAAATTCTTACAGTAATAACATTACACATTTGATTTATCATACCATTTTTAAGAACCACCTATGGAAGTGTTGTTGCTCCTTCCTCATCCTCTAGTTGTTGATAGTGGTTGTGACTTCCACCTTATTTCTAGTTATTATATCTTCCTCTTCCTCTATTGTATACTCCTCTCCCATTCCTCTAACATTAGAATTTGTCTTGAAGGCTTATTAATTGGATGATCTTGATGATATATTCATCCTCTGTTCATGGGTTTATAGATAACTCATCAACTCATCAACACTTTTTTTTTTTAAGTCCTTAGAATCTTTTATGGCTACCATAACTAGGTCAAATATGAGTGGAAGGCTTCTCAATACCTTCTTTTTTATTCTATGATCTTCAAACACATCAGCATTTTTCATCATCTTATTCACAACATTCGTATTCCTTGTAAAGAATTCATTTATAGACTTTGAGTCTTTCATGAGAAGAGTTTCAAACTCTCTCCTAATTAACATATGATGTCTTACAAATTTTTCTTTATCACTTTGCCTTCATATGGATTTTGTACGGTATTCTATGTTTTCTCAAAGTTTGTAGCTACTTCTGTCCTTTGAATGAATCTATGCCTACATTATGGATGTATCTTAAATATTTTACATCCTTTCTTCTATTTACCTTCAAAGCATTATTTTGTGCACGTGTTAGTGCATTAAATGTATCTTATTCTACTACCTCTATATAGCCTCCTTCCACTAGTTCCCATAGCTATTAAGAGGAGGTAAAATTATTCATTTTAATGCACCGAGTGTCATATTTATTCCCATCAAATTGTGGGAGTTGTTGCCAAGAGTTGTTGTTACTATAAGCCATTACAAATAAACCTCGAAAATTAAACCCAAAACCATGAGTTATTAAGCTTTTTGTTTTCTCGATATCAAACTTTTGGAAAAATTTAGTGCTAAGTGCAACCAAAGAAGGGAAAGAAATAATCGAAACAAAAATTAAACACATACAAAAGAAATATATAATTATTAGTTCTAAAAACTTCATACAAACATAGAGTTGTTGTTCGGTTTTCCAAATGCTTCTCTTCTTGTGTCCAAATCTCTATTTATTTTCCTTAAAAATGTCTCTTTCTCAAGATGTTTCTCTGTTATCTTCCTTCTCTCTATTCCTCTTTCCCTTTGTATTTACCTTTATTTCTTTTTCACTATGTTGTTGCACACTATTTTTCCCTCTCTCTTTTTCTTCCTTTTCTCCTTCAAGTTGTTGCTCTTCTCTCTTCTCTATATTTTATGATGAGAGTGATTTTATATGTTGTATATATTTTATATACCCCTTTACAATTTTATATAATTTTAAACAGCTTTGTATATGTAATAGTATATACTCCTTTTCTCTTTTGCCTGAAAAAATGCCCAAATATATATATCTTATAATATATTTGGGTCCACATTAAAAATACATCCAACTATTCAAAAATTTAATCAAATCATTTATGGAAATTAATTAATCCCGAGACTCTCATGTCAATGGGAGGAAAAATAAAGAGTGAATCACGTATATTCCATGTGGCATAAACGTTGGCACGGGTTTGAAAAATATTTCAATGAAAAATATTAAATGCTAGTCTACTCTAGTTGAGGGACTTGAAAAATAGGTTTACAATAGGGAGGGGCTCAAGATTACGGCCTGCAATAAATAATTCTCGATCTTGTGCAACATGTGAAAAGAAGAAACTGGACCTATTTTTTTCTTTACATCATAGAATTGTTTTAGTGCATCCATTCTACCATTTTTTGAGAAGAAATTGTGCATTAGAAAAGCAAGAAGAAGTGTGTTTGGTGACCTTCCATTGTTGGATAATATATTCTTGTGTATGAGAGATGTACAACATGGAAATCCGTATTTACTATCAAGAGAGCATGAAAAATCTCTGTTTTAATGTAGAATGAACGTGAGAACATGCAAAATTGGTTTACCATACTGGCATGTACCTAAAAGTATGACTGCTTTTCTCATATAAACCATGTCCAAACCAAAATTTATTCTCATTGTTACTCGGTTCTTTCAAGTTCAAGTATGAAGTCCGTAAGATGAAGATGCACACAATTATCCAATTTAAAGAGATATAGGAAATAAATACTGAAAAGTGGTACGTTCCTATAACAAAGATGAGTAAACAAAGTATGATAAGGATGATGAAAAATGCTTCATTTTGATCACACTCGACATCTCCGACAAGGTTATGCCACATGTACTAGATGCGATGAAATCAAAGGAGTCCAAGAATGATCTCTCTTCCATATATTAGTTGAAAAATATGATGAAGATCCTCCATCTCCAAATCAAATATTCATAGCCTTAATATAGTCGATAGCGAGAAAGTAGAGGAATTTTTATGTCATGTGGAAAAAATATGAGTATAGCTTATATTGCTTCGGAGAAGGTAGAATACAAGCTAATTGTACCTATCACATTGATAACTCTTCCTCCCCATCTTAGGACGTTTTTACAATATTGAGCATCATAAAAAAAATAGGTGAATTTTACATAACTAGTGAATTTTCTCTTGTAAGAAGAATCCATCAAGACAATGCACAAATAATTTGAAGAAATAGAATTGATATGAAGATGGTGGAATATGCATTAGTATCACAAGGGAAAAGAAGAGAAGAACTCACAATAACAACCCTACAAGGAAACACTGCAACAAAATTCTCACAATGTGACTCAATGGTTTCATATCTACATAATGAATATGCATGACACAACTAGCTATTTGTATAATGGCCTCTCACAATATAATTATGGCGAAGAGAGTAAATCTATTCATGTTGATTCAAATAAATATTGATTATGTCCACACCACATGAAATAGAAAGGATGTGTCATGTCCCAAAAAGATGATTATTTAGATGAGGAAGTCCCAGAATAAACAAATTGGGGCACACACCAAAATTTTGTTCTAGTCTCCCAAATTTGGCATCCATTATAAAATGATTGGTTGATTCACTCTAGCACCAGCAAGCACTTGATCTACAATATGAATATTTTTTATTCATTGAATGATAAACCCAATCGGATATCCAGCTTGAATTACGATAATAATGAGTATGTTACATAGGGAATAAAAATTTCACCATTCATCTTAGGATGACACGTTATACCCTAAAAAAGGTGCTCTATGTTCTATTCTTGAAAACAAATCTCATGTATATCTCTCATCTCTTCAATCATTAACTCAAGGTGGATTTCATGGTCCATAAATTCATACAATTATATTTTAGCTCACAAGAATGTATGATACTTGATAGAGATTTTTTGAAGGATCATTTATTTTCACTAGATGTAGTTTCATCCTCTACAGCTACTCTATCTACCTTGACAGGGTGTCTACTATAGTCCGACATTATCGATATAGGAACCTTTCTCACCGACTACCTCTATAAACTTAGTGCTAAGGATATGGTACATAGAATTCCTCCACTCTCCTATTCATTTCCTATTCATTATGGATGTCAAGAACTATATTGAGGTCACAATATTTATTTTTAGGACCCTGTCATACTTCCTTAAAGTGATTTCAGATTTCTATTTCTTAATTTATGACTAGTCTCGCAAGACATGAGTGTTCTTTCTCTAGAAGAAGCATGCAATATTTCTTATTTTTTAGATGTTATATCATGAATTTGTTCATTAGACTAGGTAACTCCTTTTCCTCCGCTCGATAGTGGTGAAATTCACATCTGATAAATTCTTGGAATTCGTGAAGGATCATGACATCAAACATTACTTGACTACCCCTATACACCCCAAAATAATGGCATTGCAAAAATTCACAATACAACTATTATGGAGATGGCTCGTTGCATGATTTTCAATGCCAAGTTGAGAACATATTTTGGGCTGAAGCAAGGAGCTAGATAGTTGAATATATTCTATGTTGGGAATCTACAAAGATCATGCAAGACAAGAAACCATAGTAGGTATGGATTAATACAAAGCATTTTATCTCCAATTTATAGTGTTTTGTTTTACAACATATATGCATATACCAATCAAGAACATGAAGGGGATCGATTGGAAGACAGTCCAATGTATATTTTTGAGGTACAATACTACCTTAAAGTAATGTCGTCTCATGGATCTTGAGACACAAAAGATATATGAGTAAAGGTATGGTTTAAGGTGAGTCATTATTTGAATCATTCCGACACAAATAATACTTTACTGCACTCAACCTCCTCTCATATATTTCTCTCACAATCAACTCGATGATCATGAATATTCTTAACACAAGAAAGATGAGTTGTAAAGATAAATTTTTTGTTTATCTTGGTCACTAAGAAAATAATTCTTCACATCTACAACAACATCAAAGTCATAAATGGGTCCAAAGCACCTTCAAGGACTACCAACTGAAATCTCTCTTAGATACATCATCGAATCGAATGATAAGGAAAACAAAAATGAGGTAAATCTCACACTCATAAGTTCAATGGTTGATAACATCGAACCTAATACAGCTCCATAAGTGCTAAGTAAAATAGACTAGAAGTAGGCTATGGATGTTGAATATGAATCCCTAATTCATCTCATACATGGGAACTTATCAATCGAACTACATGAAAGAAATATTTTAAGTGCAAATGGATTTTCAAAACAAAATTTAAGTCCGATAGCTCTTTCAACAAGTACAAAAAGTCTAGTTGCAAAGGGATATGCCTAGAAAGAAGTAATTAACTACAAGAATACCTTTATACTCACCGAAAATATCAAAACCATAAGAGATTTGGTGCACCGATAGTACAAATAGGATGAAATCTTCAACAAATGAACATAAAAATTTCTTTCTTGAATGTCGATGTCAAACAAAAGGTATACATGATCTAGCCTAAAGTATTTATCGAGAAGAAGCATCGTAAAAATTATGTCATCTAGTTTAGTCTATTTGTGGACTTAAAAAGTCACCCATGCCATCGTACATTAAAAATATGATCGCCTACTATAGCATAGAATGTTTAGAAAATATCATTGAAGATGTTCGGAGTGACATGAAGAAATCCTTTAACAAAAAAATTTAGTACTACTACACTATTTTCTTAGCTTGTAGATATGGAAAAGGAAGCATCACATTTTTATCTCCTACATGAAATATGCCAAGACACTCCTGGAAAATTATGGGATTTCTAATTATAGACATATGTCCACTGAAATGGAAAAAGGTTTGTAACTTTCTATATTTCATGATTCACCTCAAGTAGATGCTACTAACTATAAGTAACTTGTTGGTAATCTAATTTACTTGACTTATACTAGAGTAGACTCTATGCTTGTTGTCATCTATCATTACATTCACTCGTAGCCAAAAAAATGTCAATAGATAGTAATGAAGCATGTTTTGAGTTATTTCTAATGTATAATTGATTATGGTTTGGAATATCGAAAGAAATCCTAGTTATTCTTGCCTAGATATACCGACTCAGACTATGTTGGATCTGTTGATGACGTGAAATCAGCTACACAAAATTTTTCATCTTGGATATGGACCTATCTCGTGGATTAGCAAGAATAAAACTCTTGCTTATCTCTCATCCAATGAAGAAGACTATCGTGCCACACGAGGAGTTGTGTGTGAAATAATTTGGTCACGCACATTCTCGGATGATATGTGCATTCCCGAAGATAATTCACTCATCATTCATTGCAACAATTAGGGTGTGTTGAAGCTTGTGAAGAATCTAGTTTTCCATGAAAGAACAATTGAGGTTGAATGTTATTACATTCGAATACAATTCTTTAACCACCACATCTAGCTCCAATACTACCCAACAAATTCTAAGATAGTAGATGTACTCACCAAGTCTCTTGGAAAGGTGAAATTTGAGTTTTTTTAGGTACATTTGTAAACACAATGTAATTAGGGGGAAATTATAACTAAGATAATTATATTGCATTGTTTATTTTTATGTCGATTGTAACTGACTAGTAGGTTACACTCCATTCAATTTAGGTTTAATTGTTTTCCTCTCTTCTATAACCATCCTTTCCACATGTATATAAAAATCTGTTTTACATTGAATAATATATCAATAAAAGTCTCCAAATCCCATATAACCACCTACTAGAATGAAAATCGTAGTTTTTTGGTTATAGCTACTAAAATAGAATCCTCAGAGTCGACTAACTCACCAAACTATTTTCAAAGCGTAAAAGTAAATGCATTATTTGTAAAGTACCAACGAAAGGATTCCTAATTTTAATTTTTCCTATTTCAATGGAATTAGGGAATTCGTTGGACAAGCCTCCAATTTCAGGACACTCGTCAAATAGACTGACCAATCTAACAGCTAAGTTGCTCAAAATTTGATATCTTAGAAATTTAAACTATCTTTTAAAAAGTCTTTTGATGAGTTCTGGATGGAGAGTATTAAGTTCAATAAACCATTTGAAAGCATCAAAAGATAACACTTACAACACGACTTAAAAAAATGAGAACAATACTGGAAAAGAGGAGTGGGCGGAAATTTTGTGTTTTGCAATAATTTTGGCAAAGATTTCCCTCCCTTTATATAATAGATTAAAAATTAAAAAAATTATAGTTATTCAACTGTTTCAAATGAAATTGATTATAAATGATTATCAAAAACTCCTACCACACAATACAACGCTGAACATTGTGATGCGCATTACAAGGTAATCATCCAGTGAAAAAACTACTACCAGAAAAACACATTACAATTCATTATATTTAAAGTTCTGCAACCAATAATAAGGTCATCATCCAGTCCTAGCTACTAGTGGATTTCATGCAGCAATATACAGATCTATAAACTACTGCAAAAAGGAAACCTCTTCTCTGCGTCCAAAATTGCCAATTAATACCCACAACTCCATCAAGAATTCTCTACCGGTAGTCAGGTATTGTGCATGTGCTTCAGCTTTGTTTAAAACAGCATAGTTTATCAACACGTCAGCCCAGGTATCTAGTATTGTTTCCCAGCATTCTTCTTCTTGTTTTTTAAATAGCTTCTTTGCTAGATTTTGACTTTCATTCAACATATTGTTAATTTTCCAATTATCTCAATGGCATGCTCTCTCTGAAAAACATCTGAATGAAGATCAATAAATAGCATTTGTGCATCTTTTGGATGGACAGGTATAAGACTACTGTGTGACGCCATTAGATATGCACAGTATCTTCACATTTTCCTGCCGAAACGAACATATTTCTTTACATTCTCACCTCCATTATCACCATTACTTTCTTTCACAATCTCAACTCTGTTATCTTCCTTAATTTCCTTCACAATCTCAAATATCTTTTCCTTCGGTACTCCATCTCTAGTGTTGTCCTGGTTACATTTCAACTACCTAATTAAGTCAGACAGATTTTGTCAGCACAAAGGACTTGGAGAATATTTCCAATTGATTGTAAAATCTTCTCTCCTACCCATGCACATTTAATGTTTACTGCTCTTTCTAGATTGCTCAAGAAGCTATCTCTTTTGAAAGTCCTCTATATATTTGAGGCATTTGTATGCATTCAAAAAGAGGAGAAAATCAGAAAAATTGATCAGAGAAGTTCTGGGAAAATTTTAATATAAGAAGTTTATTTTGCATATTATTTTTTTGTATCTCTCTTCTCTGCTTGCATCCTACCTCCTACATCTGGTATCAGAGAGAAAATCCTCAGTCTAGGCACGTGATTTCAGACCAACGCAAGTGTTGTCCACGCTTTCTTATAGGTTAAACTTTTTCCCTTTAAAAATTGTGTGATATTTTCTTGTTTAAATCCGTGTTTTATGTTTGTAGCCACGGCTGGCACTAGCACCAGTCTACTCCAATCAAAAATTTCTATTTTTAATGGCAAAAACTATGATTATTGGGCTATTAGAATGAAAACCCTTTTTTGCAGTCATAATATCTTGGAGCTTGTCGAAAATGGACTCTATGAACCACAAAATCAAGCAAACAAGGATCTTCTTAAAGAAAATAGGAAAAGGGACGCAAAATCTCTAGTTTCTATACATCAAGGTATAGACATGTCTATATTCTCTAGAGTATTTGCAGCTGGTAGGTCTAAACAAGCGTGGGATGTCCTAGAAATTTCCTACCAAGCCACAACTAAGGTCAAATTGTAAAACAACAAATGTTGAGGAGAGATTTTGAGAATATTCACATGAGAGAGTCTAATAGTGTTAATTCATTTTTTACCCATGTGATGGGTGTAGTAAGTTATATTAGGTCCCATAGAGTGACCTTAGAAGACCAGATGATCATAGAAAAGACCCTTAAGAGTCTATTAGCCAATTTTGACTCCATTTATTTTTTCATTGAAGAGTCTAAGGATTTTACTCAGCTCTCTGTAGATGAGCTAATGGGATCTCTACTATCCCATGAACAAAGAATTAATAGATCTGGAAGTTCCTCTTTAGAACATGCCTTTAAGAGCCATTTTTTTTTTTAGCGAGATGCAAAGGAAGATTTGGGAACAAAGAAGAAGAGGAATATTTCATGTGAGAAGAGGTAGATCTCCACCTTCAAGTGATGAAGACATCTTTTGGTCCAACTCAAGTGGGTCTTCCAACAAAGGAAGTGGAAGATGCCCCTCTCACAAATATTAGTATAACTAGTCGCAGGAAGAAAGGTATGAAATATCTAATATACAATATCATTATTGTAAAAAGTATGGGCATTATGCTACTAAATGTCAAAAAATAATATGATTTAAGAAAACAAAGTAATTTTTTTCAAAAGAATGTAATTCTAGAAGTTCAAATCATGGTTCTATGTTTATTACTTGTCATGTTGCTCAAGAGAGCACAAAATATGTATGGTTCTTGGATTCTAGTTGTAGTAACCACATGACAGGTTCAAAAGAATTGTTTTCTAGCATGGATGAATCTACCCAAATCGAGGTAAAATTGGGTAATGACAACAAAGTTTCAGTAATTGGAAAAGGGACCATAATATTAAGACAAAACAAGGAGAAAAGAAGTTCATTCCTGATGTCTATTATGTCCCTAGGTTGAAACACAACCTCATGAGCATAGGTTAGTTGATACAGAAAGGCTAAAAAGTGTATTTTAAGGAAGGAGAATGTATTATTTTGGATCAAAATCCAAGCAATAGGTTGATAGCCAAGGTGGAAATGAAAAGAAATAGAATGTTCCCATTGAAAATACAAAGTGATTTGAGCTTAGCGGTGCTAGCTCTTATTCCTGTATGGGTCATGAAGATCTCATTGAAGGAGTATCTCAAATCTTAGCATCCTCTAGCTCTCGAAAAATATGGAGTAGAAAAATATTTATCAAGGAAGTTCCTCAACTCTAGAAGGTGCTAAGGTTGTTTCAAGCAAAGAAGAACAAAAATTTCCACAAGGAGGTTCCTAAAACCTAGCAGGCACTAAGGTTCTTCCAATCAAAGAAGAAACAAATTCTCAAGAAGGTTCCTCAATCGTATAGGGTGCTAAGGTTCTTCCAAACAAAGATGTACAAAAACTTCTCAACGATGTCTTTCAAGCATAGCAGAGGCATTAGGAATTTTTCTAAGATGGGTGAAGAAAAAGAAAATCAATAATATTTGTGCGTAACGAGTGCTAGCTCTTTACCACCATTGGGTGAAAAAAATATTTTCAAGTAGGAATTTTAATCCTACTAGGTGTCAACTCTAAATAACATATGGAACGTCAAGACCTCATTGAAAGAGGAAATCTCCATATGAACCCTAAGTCAATCAGGAAAAAATAGGTTTGGATTTGGCATTTAAGGCTTAGATACTTACACTTTAATGGAAAAAAATTCTCCACAAGAGGAACATGGTGCATGGAATACCATTGATCGATCCGCCTAAATGCCATGCGAAAATTGCATTTTCACAAAGTATCATAGGGAAAGATTATCGGTTGGAAAGGAATATAGAGTTGAAGAACCTCTTGAAATTTTCCACACATATCTATGTTGATCTATGGAGACACCCTCAATATGTGGAAGCATGTATTTTATGACCTTCATGGATGACTTTAGCAAGAAGACATATGTATGCTTCCTAAAGAACAAGTTAGATGTTTTTGAGACTTATAAGGAATTCTAGTCCCTCGTAGAGAAGAAGAGTGGTCATTTAATTAAGGTGCTGAGATATGACAAAGGTTGAAAGTATATCTCAAATTAAATTTTAATTTTTCTCATGGAAAATGGAATACACAAGTAGCTGAGAACAAGGTTTACACCTCAGCAGAATGCTATAATAGAAAGAAAAAACAAGAATCTCATGAATATGATTAGGAATCTACTAAAGGAAAAACAATTTCCAAATGAGTATTAGGTAGAATAGGTTGCATGTTTAGCCATCCTATCAAACCATTGCTCAACAAAAGCATGAAGGAAAAGGTTCATCATCAAGCATGGAGCCAAAAGTAGCATAATGTTTCACACTTAAGAGTGATTGGATGTGTTGTGTATGCCATACTGCCTAAATAATTGAGAAAGAAATTGGATGATAGACGTAAAAATTCATTTCGTGGATTGCATTGAGTAGTCAAAGGATTATAAGTTGTATAATCCCATCATCAAGAAGGTTATTATCGAATAAATGTTGATTTTATACATAATGAAGCCTAACATGGAAGTATTGATGAAAAGATAAATATCTCTTTAGAGTTATCTCATGAAGAGTATGAAGTTAAAGAAAATGGTACACCTGACATTCAACCAGATCCAAAAGGATCAATCAATTAGAAAATCCATTCCGCAGCCCTATTGGTCAACATACCGTAGTAGTAACTCCTCAAAATACACCCATAACTTATAGCCCTCAAAGAACTAATTCAAGAGACAATGTCAATATACCTACACCATAGGTAGTATGGATACCTAACACAAACACTCATTCTCATGAAGCCTCGGGGCATGCATTAACTATAATTCCACAAAACAGTGATTCACCCGACCCAACATTGGAAAAACTCAGACCTTGTCTCGTAAATGCTTCCAAGAAGACAAGAAGTTTGAGGGAGATATATGATCAAGCTGAGAAAGATGAAGAGTTATATTTTAATTTTTCATTATTTTCACAAGATGATCCTATTTATTTTGAAGATGTTGTAGAAAATGAAGAATGGATAGAAGCTATGGATGAAGAAATGGATTCTATTGAGAAGAATCAAACTTGGGACTTAGTCAATCTGTTAGAAGGCAAGGATGTTATTGGTGTTAAGTGGGTCTATAAGACCAAATTCAATGCAAACAGCAATGTGGAAAAGCACAAGGCAAGGTTAGTAGCAAAGGGATTCTCACAACAACCCAAAATTGATTACAATGAAACTTTTGCACCGGTGGCTAGACTTGACACAGTTAGAACTGTCTTAGCCATAACAACTCAGAATAACTGGAAAGTATACCAAATGGATGTCAAGTTAGCATTCTTGAATGGTTTTCTGGAAGAAGAAGTTTATGTTCAACAACCACCTAGATATGAAATTTATGGAGTAGATCATAATGTTTGTAGATCGAGAAAGGAATTTTTCCTAAAGCAATCTCCCGAGCTCGGTACAAAAATAATAGGTTCATAGTTTCTATAAAATGGATTCAACATAAAACAACAAAGTGAGAGAACCCTATACATCAAGATGAACAATAGAGTCCAAATTCTAATAGTTTTTTTGTATGTTGATGACCTCATATTCACTAGAAATTTGTCTATTGACTTGTTTAAGTCAGCCATGAAGAAGGAATTCAAAATGATAGATCTAGGGTTGATGAAATACTTTTTAGGCATAGAAGTGACTCAATCTGAAGAAGGCATATTCATATGTCAGTCCAAGTATGCAAATGATGTGTTGAAGAGATTCAATATGTTGAAAAGCAATCCAACAACAACACCAATTGTTATGGGTCTCAAATTAAGCAAAGAGGATAAGGGATCCAATGTCGATCGACATTGTACAAAATACTTGTTGGAAGTTTGATGTACTTAATAGAAACAAGGTCGACATCATGTATGAAGTTAGTCTCATCTCAAGGTTCATAAAGACTCCCAAAGAATCACACTAGCTTGCAAACAAATAGGATAGTAAGATTAGTTTCTAGTATAACACATTATGGAAATATGTATGCTCCATCCGATGATTTCAAAATAATGGGAAACATGGATAACGACTTTAAAAATAGCATTGATGATAGGAAAAACACATACGTCTTGGTAATTAATTTTTTTAAGGTGCGGTCTTATCGGTATCATGGAAGTAACCAATTGTCACTCTATCATCCGCAGAAGTAGAGTATGTAGAAGCCATAACAACAACCTATTAGGTAGTATAGATGAGGATAATTCTAGTAGATTTTGAACACTAACAATAAAGAAGTAACACATATATTCTATGATAATAATTAAGAAAATTAAACGTCAAATAATCATATGTTCCACAAGTGGAGAAAGAACATTGAAACCAAATATCACTTCATCGTGAGGTTGTCAACAATGACAATATATATATGAAATTTTACAAGTCTCAAGACCAGGTTGCCGAAATTTTCATGAAGCCTTTACCAAAGGATAATTTTTGTATCTTAGAGAATGTCTAGGTGTAATTTCATGGTAGTTAATATTAAGGTGGATTCTTGGTGTTTGTGTAATCTCAACTACCTAACAAAGTCATAAATATGTTTTCAAGACAAAGGACCTCGATGAATATTTCTAGTTGATTATAAAATATTCTCTACTATTCATGGATATTTAATGTTTACTACTTTTTTATTTCTCAATAAGATATATCTTTTTAAACTCCTCTATATATTTGAGGCATTTCTATGCATTCAAAAATAGGAGAAAATCCAAAAATTGAGCAATGAACTCTAGCAAAATTTTAATACAAATTGTTTGTATTGTATTTTATTTTTTTCGTATCTCTTCTATGTTTTATCTTACACTTTCTTCCTAAAACCTTAATGTTATATTTATTAATTTCCTTCACAATTGTTTCTTTCATTTCTTGTATGACATCATATCTTTTATCATTTTTATTTTGTTTCACGATCCCATCTTTGTTATCTTCCTTAATTTCTTTCACAATCTCAATTATGCTTTCCTCTACAACCTCATCTTTCTCATCTTGGTTACTTTCCTTCAATATAAGATTTATTTTATATTCACTACATTCCTTCCCAATCCCATATATTATTTCCTTCATGGCCTTGTCTCTATTATCAACTTTATTTTCCATCACAAAATCATCTTTTTTTATCTTCATTACTTTCATTCACAATCTCATCTGAAATTTCCTTTACAACCTCATCTTTGTTATCTTTCACATTTTCCTTCACAATATCAACTCTTCTTTCTTGTATGTCCTTGTAATGATGATAATGTTTTGAACCCGAAATATTAAATTAATCGCTACTTTAACCAAGAAAATTTGTAGCATTTTTTTACAATACATAAGTATGTAACGGGATTCAACCATTGTTATTCCCCAATCATACCATTTTATTAATGATTGGTGGTAAGGGTAAGGGATATTTTTAATTCCAATTTTAGCAATAGGTCTGTATTAGCTGAGCATTTATCTATAAAAAAAAGAGGATAGAATTTAATTGTTATTTTGAGAACTTATTCTAAATCAAAGTGTAACTAGATCATTGATGATCCAAAAGTGTAACTATATGTTTTCTATTTAAATCGTCGTTGATTTCAAGTTTTATGAGAACACACAAAATTTATTTCAATAAAAATAACTCTAATAGGGGTATCCAAAAATATACCAAATAATACTTGGCGCTAATAAGGGTAGTAGGTTAGTTATTGTATTAGCACTAATAAGTAATACTTAGTGTCAAAAAATTTGACTAAGTGTGAAATTATCATATCATTATTCTTTCCTTATGGTTGGTATGAAAATAATGTTTTCATAATTGCAATTTTTTATTACAATAGGAAATTAAACACCCATTTATTTTGGTATATATACATCCATATCTTTATCTATATTGCATGAGTAACAATGCATTCCTAAGTAACAAACTTTTATTTGATGCCAATTCATTATCCTACGTATTAACCGCCAAAAGGTTATTCAAATCAATTAATGAGAGTCAACTCATTTACACGAGAATATTATCTTTGTAAAAAAATTAATAATAAATAAATAGAGAGAGATCACAAACTTAGTTTAATGCAAGTATTTATATCCTTCTAGAAAAACATTAATACCGTGAGGAACAAAGTGGATCCTTAAGAAAAAGGTTAGTATAAAGGATCCTAAGCTAAAATATTATCTATAAACAATTATAATTAGTGTTTAGTGGCTCTACAAAAATGAGAAAGAAATATTAAACAATTATGGACCATCATAATTTAATTTTCTAAGAAATTGGGGTTATCAACTCCAATTATTATTAAAATTAACTTTAATCCCACTTGTAATTTTCTAAAATATGAGGAAAAGAAGGGGTCCATATGAAAATTTAAGAAAAGACAATAATGAGCCCTAGGATTATATATAACCTTCACCATTCATATTTAAGAACCCTAAATTTCTTTTAGGTTATGATATTTCATCTTCCTCTTTGTTTTCCTCATTCTTCTTTTTGTATTGTTTTTTTCTTTGAAAAGTATAATTAGAGTGAGGTGTCCACGGGAGAAAAATAAGGTTTATTTATTTGTCACCCATAAATCCTTTTTTCGTATTCTTGTTAGGGTTTATAAGGAGATGTGATGTACTACTTTTAGAAAAAAATTGAAATGGTCATATCTTTTGATCTGAGTGTTTGTCTAAGTCCATTTTTTAAAAATCATTTGTTTTGACTTGAAAAATGCACCATACAACTAGATGTGCTAATTCAAGCCATTTTGTCTCATTTTCGGGCCTAAATTCTACCATATGTATGGTGAAAATTAGGATTTAAGTTTTAATTCAGTTTTTTCCTATTTTAGGGCATTAATTAATTTTAGTCTCTTGAATGCATAGTAAGTTAGAAAATTTTCAATTCCTCTAATTTATGCATCTATATTATGCGTGGAAACTTTTGTGCCCGTATGAATAAGCATGTGAACTTACCGAGAATAACATGTTCTAATAAACTACTTAAAATAGTAAATTTCACCATCTAGAAAAGATTTAGTCAAAGTTAGTTAGATTTTCCTTGGAACCTTGAGTTGGGAT
Organism: Taxus wallichiana var. yunnanensis; assembly: GCA_018340775.1. Lineage (NCBI taxonomy): Eukaryota > Viridiplantae > Streptophyta > Pinopsida > Cupressales > Taxaceae > Taxus > Taxus wallichiana. The sequence continues at coordinate 257,892,529 of CM031240.1, forward strand.
TTATTTTCTTATTTATGAAGCATTGTAACTCATCGGGGAATAAAGAAGAAGGGGATTTATTTTCTTTGATTTCAAGATATTTGCAAAGTATAGAATGTGTTTAGAATTTGACTTCGTTAAGATGCATGTATTATATGCAAATTTATCATGGTATATTTAACTAATTTTAATTACCTATGAATATATCTATTCATACTCAAATTTATTTCCAATTTTAATATCCATGGCAATCGTAGAGAAATCCCCAGGAGTGGGAAGCCAAAGCCAATGTGAGATTTGTTTATAGAGCCGCATGTCGGAAGCCAAATCCAAAGTGGGATTTGTGTATAGAGCTGTGTCTCTGGGAAAAGAAATGAGTTAGGGTTATAGACCTACTTGGAAAGAGCTTAGCGTGTAAAGGTAGGGAGAGGGGGAAGGATGCACTTGGGTAGGGTTAGCGGTCTAGGTCAGCCGAGCCATCCTAGCCCTAAACCCCTTATTTATGTTTTTAAATTTATTTTGTTTAATATTAATCAATTAAAATAATAGGTCCAAATCGTTATTTAGAATGTGGCGCTCTTCATATTATGCTATGGGTGTTGAAAATAGCTTAACCCACTTTGGTGGGTTTTTTTGACACAGTGTATTTTTATTATTATTCTATTTTTTTCACTCGACTATCATTTTGTTGTTAAATACATTGAAAAACAAATTACAAAAATGATACTTTTGTAACTATACGATTAATTTACTATCTTTTCATTTGTATGTTAAATACATGGAGAATACTTTTGAAGCCATACAATTTCATATAATATATTTTACAACAAGAAATTTATAACTCTAAGGAATATCTATAAGGAATGCCATGAAACACAAATATAAAACATGTTTTAACTTTGCAAAACGTGAATTTCCTATATTAAACTTTCTTATTAAGAAAATATTGATAATTGGGTATAGGATGAGGATAAATCTAAAATATATATATCATGCAAATCTTGAAATTTCATCGTCATATAAATAATATTAATAAATAGGCATACATCATGTGGGTGAGGTTTCATTATTGTGGAAGCTCCCAACACCAATAAAAAGTAAATGAGAGAGTATTATATTTATATGTATGTAAATCCATTGTCCAAAATGAATAAATCATTTCATAGTAGCTATTATCTTTTTCTCATAATAAAATACAATTAGATACAATTATTGTTTCTATGATTTAGTAAGGTACATATAAAATACTATTATTAAAGCAAGGTAATAATTCCTTAACTAGACAATAAAAAAAAAAGAAGAAGCTTTCATCATGTCCACCATTGTAGTTCCCACTTCAAACAACCATTGAGACCCAAGAACACACTAGGAATTAGTTAGGAAAATTATGGACTAATTGTTTTTTTCTTAAGAGTGTTTCAAACAAGGTTACAATGCAACAACTAAAGACAAACAAGTTTAGGACAAACAACAAGGCTGACTTATAAAATATCCTATAGCAACCATTATTAACAAACCACAAGGTCAAAGCAAGGGGTTAGATTAATCACTTAGGTTAGGAGGGTAAATTCTCACTTAACCATGCTCTAACTAGTTTAAAGGGTTCAACTTGATTTTTTACCAAAAAAACGTCAACAATACTTCCCTAAAACATGCCCATTGGATAGGAAATTTTCTCAGCTTTCCAACCATTTAAAGAAGTCCTCCTAACTCCTTATATGTTTCAAGTTATGGGCCGGTGGACTTTAGGGGAGAAATTTTCCCTTACGTTGGTCGGCGGAGTGGGGAAGAATTTGGAAATTTTTCCTTTTCGGGCACAAAAGCATGATTCACCTCTACAATCTTGGAAGGACACATGTCGCTTCCTTATTGGTGTGGGAAAAGCAGGCCGATGGAGGAAACTAAGAATTTAGGATTTTAGGCTAAAAACACAAGGGTGAAATTTTGTATGTGCCTCTGCCTAAGGAATTTTTTATGCCATACGGCACCCATTCATGCCACATGTCAACAACCTATTGGTCATGGGGCTACGGGCCATTAGAGTGCTCAAGGAATTTGAGATTTTAAAAGGTTAAAACCTCAAAGTCAAAAGAAGTTTCGTGATCCCGCCAAGACCAAAACTTCCACATGTCATCATGTGATTGGACGCAGTCACGGAAGTGGGGAAAACTTAGGATATTTGCCAAAACCAAAAATCAAATTTTCTAAAGGTAAATTTATGTCCACTCCTTCGCCGTCGCCGAAAATGCCATGTGTCATCCTTTGATTAGATATGGGTCGGCGGGCAAAGGGGGGAATATTAAGATTTTAAGCCAAAATGGGTGTAAAGTTTGAAAAGTTCATGCAGGCCCACGCGTCCTTCAGGACATGTGTCAGCACGTGATTGGCCATGAGGTTGCGGGGAAAAATTGGAAATTTTTCCCAAAGGAAAATTTTCAAAAAGTTAAGTTTTTAAAAAGGGTCTGCCCCTTTAAAGTGCCATGTGGCAACATCCGATTGGTCAGGGGTGGTGGGGACATGATATTTTTGGGGAAATTTTTTCCAAATGTCAAAATTTGAATTTTAACAGCTTAGATTATTTTTCTTTTGGAAGCCAATTTGAAGTAAAAATTCAAATGTCCATAACTTTTGATAGGAAGCTCAAATTTGAGAAAACGAGTACTTTCTGGAAAGCTATCGAAGTCCTCTTTACACAAGAATCATCAATTTTTTATTTTGATGAGGTTTAGGTGGTAAATTTAATGAATACAATCCGTAGGGTTTTTAAAGAAAAACTTTTAATTTTCCAACTTATAAATTTTTGTTCAAAATTTGATCTTCTTCTTTCTCAACATGTCAATTGGACATGGAGACTTGTTCTTGGATAGGTTTAAGAGAGTTTCCAAGGTTCAATTAGTTGATTGAGTTGCAATTGATACTTTTCCATATTTTGACAACAAAACAGCTGGGCAAGTTTCAAATTTGATTTTATAAAGTTCTCGGGATCTTTCTTAAGTGTTGAGTTCAATTTGAATTCCTTCGGGCTTACCATATCTAGATTATAATGTTTCCTTTCTTAGTTCATGATGTAGATTCAAACTAATTTTTTTCTTTTAATAAAATTTGATTGCCAGATTTGAAAATAAAATAGAGATTAAACTTTAAAGGTTCTTAAAACATTTTCTATCATCCAAGCATGGGGATCATTTTTCCATTGACTATCTAATATATTTAATTTTCCAACTTATCATTTAATAGCAACAAAGCAACATTTGATTTCCAATTTTTAATCTAATACAATGGAACAAAACCCTGTCTTTTTCCTCATATGCATTTTCCTTTCACACAGAGATTTCATTTCATCACGTAAAAATAAGATCCAATTGAACAATGCAAGTTTGAGAAAAGAATGCATTCCATTATTGATTTCCAATAACAAATTTATAACCTTCTCTTTTCCATTTGATTTCTAAATACACGATATAATTCATGTAACATCCTTTCACATTTCTTTTCAAAATAGAGAGTAGAATATAACTCGTTTACATTTCAAATTCCAATTTCAATCTCATGTTACCTACACAATTCCTTTCCATTATAAATATTTATAACACTCATCCACTTCAAGTGGGAATGGTTACAATGAACTTCCTCGTGAGGAAGGTAACTGTAAACTCGTATATTCCTCTTTCTCCAAAAAAAAAACATGCTAGTTTCTTCATCTTTTCATCTTGATCACAACAAGGAAGGAGGGAAAGGAAACACTCTCCACCCAACCAAGACATCCAATGAGAAAGTAGAAGCCATCCTTCCTCATTGGCCCCTAAGCCCCAACCATATTGAAATAGGAGATGCAATTAAACACATGGTAACAATGACTTCCACAACAACATGAAGCATTTTCAAATTCATAAACACATATGAAAAAGGATGTAGTTCACAACTACATTAAACAAATACAAACAAAGTTGAGGCTTCTTTAAGCTAGCCACAAAGAGAAAGGATCTATGGGAACTACTTATGCCTCCCAATGGAAAATGGCAATCCACCTTAGCAACATACCAAAATATATCATCTCCCATACCCTTATGCCCCCAAAGCTCCTCCTTATGCCCCCAAAGTTTCTCTCATATGCCCCCCCAAGAGTAAGAAATGCAAGCTATTTATTTTCCATGGTGGATCCCAATCCCAAACTCACTCCAGAATAAAAATGATGCCATTGGCATTCCCTTATGCCCCCAATATGAAATCCCCATAGCCTTCTCCTACACCATGCCCTAAGCAAAGGTACCCAACCAGCCAACAAACACATAAAACATTCACCATTTCAAACATGCATAGAAAGAGAAACAATCATTTTAAAGGCTCAAGTTCCTACTTCTCCATAATGGAGTTTGTTCCAAAAACAACAAGCTCTCCAATGCCCAAAATATAGTCCAAAAGCAGCAACAACACACATGCAATTATCTCCAATCTCTTTCCACAAGAAAGACTCCAAAATAGCAAGAAAATTTACCCCAAGAGAAGTATGCAAAGTTTTAACAACAAAAAACAAGCAAGGAGTTGAAATTTTAAAGGAGAGGGAAGAGAAGAGGATGATGTGGATCCATGTGGGATGCCACATAACTCTTCCTCAACCCCAATACAAAATTCAACATCACTAACTTAATCACAATAAATAAAATGACAATCAACTTACGCACTCCAAATTAACCCATACCCCAAAAGAGGCTGAATGTAAAACATATACGAGAAGTGCAATTAAAAATTACAAATAGTCATCTCAAAATGTATAAAAGGTCTAATTTCAACCTCCAAACCATAAGTATGGTTGGTGAATAATTTTAAGAGGTGTGGGACAAGTTTAACTTGTCCCACAAGCCTCCGAATATAGCCTGTAAGGATAAATTCGAATTCCTAAGAGGATGAATTGTCTTACACTCCAAAATCCAACTTACATACTCTTTCACATCTTACACAACCTTACACATCTCTTACATCTTCTTACATGTTTCTTACACACTCTTAGAACATTGCATTTAAGAGAAATAACTCCATTAATTACATTCTCATGACCTATTTGATTTATTTATTTTAACACATGGTTATTCACAACATTAACAAAATCAAATAATAACTAAAGAAAGAGGTAACACATCACAAAATAAATACATGTAAACATCACTAAAAGGAAACCACATTAAATTAATAGATAAAATCCTTTAGTCACATTTTAATGGTGATTCCCCCATCGAATCCCTAACAACACAACACTCAAACAATAACAATTGCCATGGTGATCTTGTTGAATTCATCCAGAATTCTAATATGGTTAGTCTCTAGTCCCCTAACATTGTTGTGATATTTTAACCTGTAAAATACAAATACCTCCTTCAGCCTCATGGTCATATCGTAACATCCAAAATGATATAAACAACATCCCCGCATCATCTATAAATATGAATCACAACAAGATCAAGAATTCAATATTATCAATTTCAATTTAGTTAGCACTATATCATCATCCAATAATCTCCATACTAGATCTACTCATAATATCCAATGTCACATGTCCGAAAAAATCTATAATATGTCCATGTCAAACAAAAGATATCATCATCCAAATATAATAATGTCTTTACTAATCATCATGCATAATAAGCTGAATCCAGATCCATAATAATCCATGGTTTAACATCTACACATCATAATAGATGAAAACATAATAATGTCCAAAATAAGATGAACGGTATCAAGATCGATGATCTGAAAGTGTTAAAGGGAAGTAGGCACTACATACCCCTCCCCTTAGAGTCAACTTCCTCCTTGAAGTCACTAGAACAAATGTGGAAAATACACTCGTAACATGGTGGCATCCTCTAAGTGGCTCCGGTCTCGTCGTATCTTTCCCACTTTGCACCCGTCTGATCAATCTCTCTTCCTCAAAGACCAAGGCTCCCGTGATCTATGATACGGATAGGCTCCACCATCACCTACCCCTAATCCTGCAGCTACAAAGAGGTCCAATCTAGAACATGAGAAGGATATATGTAATGTACCTTTCTAAGAATAGAAACATGAAACACATCATGTATGCGGGACAAGTTTCAGGTGGCAATGCTAGATGATAAGCTAAAGGGTTGATATGCTCCAAGATCTCAAAAGGACCGAAAAATCAAGGAGATAACTTAGAACCTTTTCCATAATGAATAGGGATTTTATGTGGCCTAAAATGAAGGAACACATTCATGCCCACATCAAAAGTACGTTCGGTCCTATGCTTTGATTAGCATACTTCTTCTTCCTATCATGTACCTCCTGCAGCCTCTACCTAATCATCACTACCTACTTGCTCCATGTCCTATAAAATGGCTGGTATAAGAGATACTTTGTCCTCCAAATTGTCCCAAATAAGGGGTGTTCTCAGACTGCAGACTATACAATCCTTGAAAAGGATCCATGCCTATAGAACTTTGAAAACTATTATTTTAGGCAAACTCCACCAACTACGAGATACTCCTTCCATCTTGCCCGATGATCCATCACATACATCCTGATCATGTTCTCTAAATTCTGATTCACCCTCTTGGTCTTTCCATCATTCTTAGGGTGATAAGATGTGCTGAAATTAATCCTCGTCCTAAGGGTATGCTGCATGGTAGTCTAGAAATGGGAAGTGTACAAAGGATTGTGGTCAAAAATGATCTTTTGCGACTCTTGTGTAACCTGGCAATCTTATCCAAATAGACACGTGCCACTACACTAGGTATATAAGTGGTCTTCACTGGAGAAAGGTGAGCCACTTTTGTTAATTTATCAACCCTGACCATGATGGCGTCATAGTGATATCTCGACATCGGTAGCCCAACAATGAAATCCATGGAAATGGTGTCCCATTTCCACTCCAATATAGCATGAGGAAAGAGAATTCCAGTGGATGCTAATTCTTGTCCTTCACTTTTTGGCACTCTAACCCACGTGACACAAATTGAGCCATGTCTCTGTGAAGTCCTCTCCAGTGGTATAACTGTCTCAAGGTAGCGTGCATCTTATTCACCTTAGGATGGGCTGAATAGGGTGCATGTTGTGCCTCTATCAAGATGTCCATCCTAAAGCCTCCATATTTGGGAACATAAATCTGACCTCCATGCCTGAGAAGACCATTTGTCTCTAGTGAGAAACCATTAAACTTCCCCTCAAGGGGTCTTTGGGACTCAATCTCTGCTCGAACTGCAATGTAGAAGCTGTCAAGAGGAAGCTGTTGAAGAATTTTGCTCCAAAATCTATACCCACCGAAGTGGCCATACTCACATGTCTCCGCATACTAAGAGCATCTCGCAACCACATTCTCCTTCCCCTTCACATACTCTATATCCATGTCATACTCACAAATAAACTCCATCCAATGCCACTCACAAGCGTTTAGATTGGGCTACATGAAGAGGTGGTGAAGACTCAAATGATCTATCCTAAGTGTGAATCTCTGACCAAGAAGAAAGTACCTCCATCAAACCAAAGCGTGCACAACTACCGCAAGCTCAATATCATGAGTCAGATAATTAAGCTCACAATCATTGTGTTTTCAAGACTCAAAGGCCACCACTCTTCCCTCCCGCATCGCACACCTCGAAGCCCCCGCCAACGAAGCATCTCAGGATACAAAGAACTCACCATGTGGATCCAACACTATAAGAATAGGTTTTTAGTGAGACATTCCTTCGCCTCCCTGAAGGACTTATCACATCTATCCAACCAAACAAACTTCTTCCCTTTCCGCTGAAGGGAAGTGATGGGGTGCGCAATCCGAGAGAAGTCCTAAAAAAATCTCCTATAGTAACCCTCGCTAATCCCATGAAGTTTATCACCTCTGTCATAGTAGTGGGTATTGGATAATCCATGATGGCTCTAATCTTGGAAGGATCAACTACGATACCTTCCCTAGAGATGATATGACCCAAGTAATGTACCTCTTGACTAAAAGAAAGCACACTTCTCCAAGTTCCCATTAAGTCTCTGCTCTCGAAGACACTGAATAACCTGGCGAAGGTGCCCCTCATGCTCCTCACGTGTACGTGATTAAATCAGAATGTCATCAAGGAAGATGATAACAAAGTGATCTAATAAGGTCCTAAATACCCCATTCATCAAACTCATAAACACTACGGGGGCATTCGTCGAACCAAAAGGCACCACATTGAACTCATGGTGCCCATATCTCGTATGAAAGAGAGTCTTATGAATGTCTGCCTCTCGTAATCCTCAATCGATGCTATCCTGACTTGAGATCAATATTAGAGAACACCATGGTTCCCTTCATCTCATGAAACAAGTCATCAATATGCGGAAGGGGATAACGATTCTTGATCATTACCTTATTCAGCTAGTAGTAATTGATACACAACCACAAGGATTCATCCTTCTTCTTCACAAAAATCACCGGTGCACCCCAAGGTGATACACTAGGATGGATAAGGAATTTCTCCAGAGGGCCCTATAGCTACAATTTGAGCTCACAGAGATCTGAGGTGGTCATCTGATAAGGTGCTCATGAGATAGGCTCTGCTCCCGGAATGAGATCTATATGAAAATCAATCTCACGTGGAGGTGGAATCCCCGGTAGCTCCCATGGAAAGACATCTACAAACTCTCTCGTAAAGGGATGATCATCTAGTGAAGGTCCACTAGACCCATCCTTTGACTTGTCACCGATCAGTAATAAACATACATCCGACAACCCCGTTGCACACACCGCTTAGATGCATAGAAGAGATGGTGTAATTAGAAACGGGTCTCCCGACCCCGTAATCACCGACTTACTCCAAGATCATCTCGCACAAGATATAGTCTTATCATAACAATTCATCCCGCCCCGTTTGAAGATATCCAATCATTACCTAAGATGACTCCATACGAGCCCAAATGAAGGATGCAGAGATATGGAGAAGTGGTGAAATGTCCCAAAGCTACAACACACTCCTTGACTCAGGAGTCAACAGAGATCTTGGCCCAAGCCATCTCAACATCCCAAAGAATGACCATGCCTAACTTCCACCAACCTGCATCGCTCTACTAAAGATGGTACAATAAGAGAATCAAAAGAACCAAAGTCAAACAATATAGAGGTAGGAATACCCCCAGTGCCACCTGTAGTCTCAATGACTGTGTTCTGGTGCTCAGCCTAGTAGTTTTCAACTGTTGCATAAATGTTGTGGCTGTGTCCCATATCACAAACTATCGGCTCTGAGATCGGTGCCTTACCCTTGTTAGGGTTACGAGGGTAGTCTCTCCAAAAATATCTTGCAACCCCACATCCAAAACAACCACCTGATCCTCTTCAAGGAGTAGCACCACCATAAGGTGCTCTAGAAGTAGGTGTTGTGGATCCTGATGATTCGCTTATGGTATGTTGCGGCCTCTCTGCGATTTCTTACTAAATGAGCTCTAGGTCCACCCTGTGTCCTGATGGGACTGCTAGGAGGAGGCCCCATACTCGACCTCTCGTGCATCGGCCTCTCTGTGGAGGCCTATATATTGGGTGATACTATTACTCGAGATCTAAAGGATGACTGTGAAGAATGTTGACCACCACGAGGAGGAGGAGATGACCCCCTCAATCTAATATCCTACAGTTTCTATATGCAGCTCCTGACTCATTCTCGTAGCTTTGTGGGTCTTTCGATGAGTCTCCTCTGTTATGTAGGCCTTCTCAATGGCCTCTACTAAAGTCTGTGGGTAGTGGATCTAAACTACACCTCCAATGTCTAAATTAAGGCCCTGGATGAACCTATGGATCCACACCTACTCATCCTGCATGTACTCAATGTACTTGAAGTAGATCCAAAACTTACTCTCATACTTTGCCACTATAAGGGATGCCTGTCGAAGGTCATGGAAATCATCAATCCTCTGTTATATGAACCTCCATGAAAAATATCTGCTCCATAATCTCTTCTCAAATAGCTCCCATGTGACTATCTTAGAATAAACATGGAAATTCTACTCCTCTATCCTCCACGATACCCCAGATCTTTCCCTCGGATGGATCGCAACATGACCTTTCGGTTTTCTAGAACAAGGAAAATCTTGAAGCAACTGCTCAAGCTCACTAGCCAGGCCTCTTCCTAAAATCCCCCTGTGCCACCTGAATAATGTGATGGATGAAGCTTCATGATCTATCTAATGTGATCTAAAACTATTGTTTGACGACCTTTAGGCCTCTCTACATGCTCATCTCTGAGCCTAGGGCTCCGAGACCTCTCTCTGTGTCCCAAAACTTGGTCACCATGTCCCCTCAGAGACGACTCTACTCTAGCTAACTTTCTATGGAAATTATATCCTCCATTCTCCTCACTGATTGGAGGAGGTACATGTCCCTCAATGGAAGTGACTCTATCATGTCTTTCTTCATGCCCACCTACTAATACTTTGTATAATAAGGCATTAACATCCTGAAGGGTCTGCAAGATCTACGGCAGGATGGCTACCACATCATGATCCGGAGGTGGTATATCTAAGTCTATGTGAAAAGACTCCTCATCTTTTCGCGCCTCCCTGCATGAACAAAATGAAATCTAACTCATTATTTTCAGTCTTCTTCAATTTCTAAGTTTACTATCATAGACCAATTCAAACAATTTTGGCTTCTAGATTAAAAGTGTGCTAGTTTTATAATTTCATGTCTCAAGTTTTTCTAGTGTGCACAATGGTCAAAGCTTTTGAACCACTTCTATGATACCAAGTGTAGTTCCCACTTCAAACAACCACTTTAGACCCAAGAACACCCTAGGAATTAGTTAGGAAAATTATGGACTAATTTTTTTTTCTTAAGAGTGTTTGCAACAAGGTTACAATGCAACAACTAGCATAAACAAGTTTAGGACAAACAACAAGGCTGACTTATAAAATCTCCTATAGCAACCATTATTAACAAAGCACAACTTCACAAAGAAGGGGTTAGATTAAACACTTAGGTTAGCAGGGTAAATTGTCACTTAACCATGCTCTAACTAGGTTACAAGGTTCAACTCGATTTTCACCAAAAACCATCATCAAAACTTCCCTAAAACATGCCCATTGGATAGGAAACTTTCCCACCTTTCCAACCATATAAAGAAGTCCTCCTAACTCCTTATATTTTTCAAGTTATGCGCCGACGGAATTTATGGGAGAAATTTTCCCTTGGGAGAGTCCATGGGCTTAGGGAGGAATATTTTTCCTTGCGCGGGACAGTGAAGCGGGGAAGAATTTTGTGCTTTTTGCTTTTCAGGTGTAAAAGCGTGATTTACATCCATGCACCTGGTATCCCGGAAGGACCGGCGGAGGCATAAGAATTTATGATTTTAGGGTAAAAAGACAAGGGTGAAATTTTGTGTGTGCCTCCACCTATAGAAATTTTTATGCCACGCAGCACCCATTCATGCCATTTGTCAACACCCCATTTGTCGAGGGTCCACGGGCCATCGGAGTGCTCAAGGAATTTGAGATTTTAAAAGATTAAAACCTCAAAGTGAAAAGAAGTTATGCACTCCCACTGAGACCAAAACTGCCACATGTCATCACGTGATTGGATGCTGATCGGCGGGTGGCGGGGAAAACTTAGGATTTTTGGTGAAACCAAAAATAAAATTTTCCAAAGGAAAATTTATCTCCACTCCTCCGCCATCACCGAAAATGCCACATGTCATCATATGATTGGATTTGGGTTGGCGGGGGTGGTGGGGAGTATTAATATTTTAAGCTAATATGGGTTTAAATTTTAAAAATCTCATGCAAGCCCACGCATCACTGCCGAGGCACGTGTCAACACATGATTGTCATGCGGGTCAGCGAGGTCGCGAGGAAAAATGGGAAATTTTTCCCAAAGGAAATTTTTCAAAAAGTTCGGTTTTAAAAAGGGTCTCCCTTCTAAAGTGCCATGTGGCAACAGTTTGTGTTTTACAGGGTGGTTGGGCCATGGAATTTTTGGGGAAATTTTTTCCAAAGGTCAAAATTTGAATTTTAACAGCTAGATTATTTTTATTTTGGAAGCCAATTTGAAGTAAACCTTAAAATGGCGATAACTTTTGATAGGAAGCTCATATTTGGGAAAACGAGGACTTTCTCGAAATCTCTCAAGTCATATTTTAACAAGAATCATCAATTTTTATTTTGAAAAGGTTTTGGTGGTAAATTTAATGAAACCAATCTACAGTGTTTGTAAAGAAAAACTTGTAATTTTCCAACTTATAAATTTTTCTTCAAAATTTGATTGTCTTCTTTCTCAATATGTCAACTAGGCATGGAGAATTGTTCTTGGATAGGTTTAAGAGAGTTTCCAAGGTTCAATTAGTTGATTGAGTTGCAATTGATACTTTTCCATCTTTTGACAACAAAACGGTTAGGCAAGCTTCAAATTTGATTTTATAAAGTTCTCGTGGGATCTTTCTTAAGTGTTGAATTCAATTTGAACTCCTTAGGGCTTACCATATCTAGATTTTAATGCTTCATTTCTTAGTTCATGATGTAGATTCAAACTTTTTTTTTTTTGATAAAATTTGATTACCGATTTGAAAATAAACCAGAGATCAAACTTTAAAGGTTCTTAAAAATATTTCTATCATCCAAGCATGGGGATAATTTTTCCATTCCTATCTAATACATTTATTTTATCCAAATTATCATTTAAGAACAACAAAGAACATTTGATTTCAAATTTTTTAATTTAATACAAGGGAATAACAGAACCTGTCTTTTTCTCATACACATTTTTCTTTCACACGATATTTCATTTCATCACAACAAATCAAATCCAATGCAACAATGCATGTTTGAGAAAAGAATTCATTCCGTTTTTTATTTCTAATAACAACTCGACAAACTTCTCTTTTCCATTTGATTTCTAAATACACTATACAATGTATGGAACATCCTTTCACTTTTCTTTTCAAAACAGAGAGTAGAATATAACTCCTTTACATTTCAAATTCCAATTTCAATCTAATATTACCAACACAATGTATTTCCATTGCAAATATTTATACAACTCATCCACTTCAAGTGGGAAGGGTTAAAATGAACTTGCTTAAAGGAAGGGACTGTAAAACTATATATTCTTCTTGCTCCAAAACAATAGCATGCTAGTTTCTTCAAATTTTCATATTGATCTTAACAAGGAAGGGGGCAAAGGCAACGCTCTCCACCCAACAAAGATATCCAATGAGAAAGGAGAAGCCATCCTTCCTCATTGGCCCCTGAGCCCCAACCATATTGAAAAAGGAGATGCAATTAAACACATGGAAACAATGACTTCCACAACAACATGTAGCATTTTCACATTCAATAACACATTTCAAGAAGGATGTAGTTCACAACTACATTAAAAAAATACAAACAAAAATGAGGCTTCTTCAAGCAAGCCAAAAGAGCAAGGAACTATGGGAAACTACTTATGCCTCCCAATGGGAAATGGGAATCCACCTAAACAACCCACCAAAAAATCATCTTCCATACCCTTATGCCCCCAAACTTCCTCCTTATGCCCCCAAAGTTTCTCCCTTATGCCCCCCCAAGAGTAAGAAATGCAAGCTATTTATTTTCCATGGTGGATCCCAATCCCAAACTCCCTCCACAATAAAACTGATGCCATTGGCATTCCCTTATGCCCCCATATGAAATCCTCATAGCCTTCTCCTACACCATTTCCTAAGCAGTCTACCCAACCAGCCAAAAACACATAAAACATTCACCATTTCACACATACATGAAAGAGACAAAAGAGTTTTAAAGGCTTAAGTTCCTACCTCTCCATAATGGAGTTTTTCCAAAAACAACAAGCTCTCCAATGACCAAAATACAGTCCAAAATCAGCAACAACACACATGCAATGATCTCCAATCTCCTTCCACAATTAAGACTAAAAAACAACAAGAAACTTTTTCAAGATAAGTATGCAAAGTTTCAACAACCCAAAACAAGCAAGGAGTTTGAATTTTAAAGGAGAGGGAAGAGAAGTGGATGATGTGGATCCATGTGGGATGCCACATCACTCTTTCTCAACCCTAAGACAAAATTCAACATCACTAACTTAATCAAAATAAAGAAAATGACAATCAACTTACAGACTCCAAATTAACGCATACCCCAAAAAGGGACTGAATTTAAAGCATGTAAAAGAAATGAAATTAAAACTTATAAATAGTCATTTCAAAATGCACTAAAAAGATCTAATTTTAATAGCCAAACCATAGGTATGGTTGGTGAATAATTTTATGAGGTGTGGGACAAGTTTAACTTGTCCCACAAGCCTCCAAATATAGCCTCCAAGGACAAATTCAAATTCCTAAGAGGATGAAGTGTCTTACACTCAAAAATTTGACTTACATACTCTTACACATATTACACAACCTTACACATCTCTTACATATTCTTACATGTTTCTTACACACTCTTAAAACTTTGCATTTAATAGCAACAACTCCATTAATTACATTGTCATGACCTATTTGATTTATTTATTTTAACACATGGTTATTCACAACATTAAAAAAATCAAATAATAACTAATTAAAAGGGGTAACACATCACACAATAAACACATGCAAACATCACTAAAAGGAAACCACATTAAAGCAATACATAAAATCCTTTGGTCACATTTTAATGGTGATTGCCCCCTTTGGAATCTCTAACAACACAACACTCAAACAATAATACCGTTGCCATGCTAACCTTTTTGAATTCATCCAGAATTCTAATATGGTTAGTCTCTAGTCCCCCGACATTGTTGTGATATTTTAACCTGCAAAATACAAATACCTCCTTCAGCCTCGTGGCCATATCAAGACATCCAAAATGATATAAACAACATCCCCGCATCATCTATAAATATGAATCACAACAATATCAAGAATTCAACATTATCATTTTCAATTTAATTACCACTATATCATCATCCAATAATCTTCATACTATATCTACTCACAATATCAAAAGTCACATGTCTAAACAACATCTATAATATGTCCATGTCAAACAATATATCATCATACACATATAAGAATGTATTTACTAATCATCATGCATAATAAATGAATCCAGATACATAATAATCCATGGTCTAACATCTACACATCATAATATATCAAAACATAATAATGTCCAAAATAATATCAACGGTATCAAGATCAGTATCTGAAAGTGTCAAAGGGAAGTGGGCACTACAACCATACTTTTTTGTTTATTTATTTATTTTCAACTCCTACCCTTTTCAATGACTTCCCAAAAAAACAACTCAATAGATATTTTTTCTTCATCATAAAATTGATAAGATTAAAGCATATCATATTCCACATATAAATATATTAAACATTTCTCATATATTTAACATTGATTTTCAAAAAAGCATAGGAGTAGAAAATTACCATTCTAAAATACCAATGTTTTTTTCTCTCTTATGTGACCAACATGGTTTTGAATCCTTGTCATTACAAAATTTAACCTCTCTTTCCATCATCATAATATATAAATGAATAATACTAATATTTATCTTTCCTTTTACTCAAAAATTAAACAAGAAGGAACTAAAGAGCTCTTTTTTTACACATACACACAATTTTCTTTCTTACAAAACAAGGATTTCTAAGGGCAATGAAAGTGCAATACCCACATCTAATAAAATTGGTTAAATTATTTATTTCTTTATATTTTTCTATTAGGTTATAACAAAAAATTCAAAAAGGAAACAACACTTTCAATCAATGCCTCCCAATAAGTCTATAATAAGCTCCAACATCCACAAAGACAAGCTCTAATAACCAAGAAAATGAGGGCCTGATATGCATCTGAATGTACAGGAATCATTACATGCCACTTCCCATAAAGTGAGCATGCTAGATTTCCATCAAGCCTGTGGGAGAGAGAGGAATCATTCCTCCAAGTTGCATGATTAGAGTATGGAAGATAAACACAAAATCATAAACCTAAGCATAATAACTTTAATCCATTAAGACACATACCCAAGAAGATCCATAGTTATTCCAAACAAATAATGGAGTAGAGGAAATCCATAATATCCATTCCAAATGGGTTTCTAAATCTACAAGCCAAAAAATTTGCTCTTAACTCCCCAAAGACCCTAACTATCTTACTATTCATCAAGGAAAGAAGAGCAAGAAACCAATCAAACCTAACAATTACAAAATAAATTTAGTCACATCCATTCAACATTTGAAACAAAATTATGAGATCAAACATAGCTTCTAAGATAGATCAATAAAAATTTTATGAGCCTTACCTCACAAGAAAAACATGCAAGGTTCCATTGGAAAGAACATTTCACCAAATATTTCTCCTCCTTTCCCAAGATCCCATCCTCTCCAAGTGAAAATCCCAAAAATGAAAATTCTCCAAAAAGTCCCCCTCCTCTCCAAAATGGAGGGTTAAGTAAGAAAGGTCCAAAATAAAATACCAATGGGAGTGTGCCATGTTTCACCCATCCCTTTCCAATCCATAAGTTTCCATCAAAATTGTAATAAATACATAAATGGAGGAGAATCCATCAAAAGAAAAAACCAATCAAAATGCAACTCCAAAAAGAGATGGCACCCAAAAAACCATAAGTATTCATAGGGACAAGAGAGGTTAATTGTAGAGGGAAGAAACCTTTTAGGCCTTGTGAAAATTCCCCTTACCCGTAGACCACATCTATGGGGTTAATTTTCATGAAAGAATCACCTCCTACTTTCCAAAACACTCCTCCAAACTTCAAAGTTTGTCCAAATCAAGATTTTTGGAAAACGTGGCTCATTCAAAGGGGCTTGGGGCCCACATATCCCTTGACTAGGTGGTGCAAAAATCATTTAAACAAGGGGAAGAATAATAATTAATCCAAATCAATAGGATACAAATAACTCAATAAAAGTTAAAGTAAGCATTTAAGTAAAGTAAATTAAAAAAGTTAATTAAATTTGGGTAAGAAAACCAAGAGTGACCAACCAAAATGGGTGAAAACATAATCCAAGTTGATGATTTTTAATATATTTATGTTTGAACAAAGATGAGATATCACAACCCACAAGTGAGGGGGAAGATATATTTGGCTTTAAGTAAAGTAAATTAAAAAAAAGTTAATTAAATTTGGGTAAGAAAACCAAGAGTGACCAACCAAAATCGGTGAAAACATAATCCAAGTTGATGATTTTTAATATATTTATGTTTGAACAAAGATGAGATATCACAACCCACAAAGTGAGGGGGAAGATAAATTTGTCCCAACCGAACATTTGTGGAACTTGGAGGTGCAACCACTAACTCCCACATTATCCAAGTGATGCTACCTACAAATTCTTGCACACTCAAGGAAAACCTCAAATACGATCTGTTAGTTTTCGAAAGTGCACCATGTAGAGAGATGGCTGCAGATTATCTAAGCTTGCAATATTGGTCTCTCTCTCTCATAGATACAATGGAAACACCTCAGTCTATGGGTATATATATTTTGAGGTGAGTCTTTGAGATTAAAAGGTTGGTTGATTTTTGATGTATCCTAAATTGATTCTCTCGGGTTAGGGTAAGAAATATCTGTAAATTAAATAAACCGAGGTGTTACACAAAAATTGTATGAGGGCTTTGACCGAGTATATGCACAATTGATGTCGAAGGTTTTCTTGATGCATAAGCCAACAGCTTTTCTGTAGGTTATTTTAAGGACAAGACTTGGTGGTACTGAGGGAAAAATATCACAACAAGATTGATAAGTTAACATGCACATTAAAGTTAAGCAGAATTTACGATATTACAAAGCATGGTAAGATGAATGGTCAGGAATTTTTACTCAAAAGGCTAACAGAAATATACACAAGCTGCAAATAATTGGTAAGGCAAGAAATTACCTCATACTCGGAAGGCAAACAATGGCATAATGCTTCAAAGACTCTTATATCCAAAAAGTCCTCTCTTTGTGCCAAGCAAAGGCACACAACATATATCGAAATAAAATCTTCCCACCCTTCCTAAAAATAGCCTAAAGCTATACTCACCCATGCATCCTAATTTTAGCCTTCCTTTAATAATAAATAAAAGGATAAAATAATACAAACTAGTGCAAGAGGCATTAATATCCTTTGATGACATCTCAGTCAACTAAAGTTGATCTGTTCTATTTTTAATAAGGTTGGGTGAATATTTTTTCTAAAAAATAAGATTGCTTGCTAGGAAAGCATCTCTCCATGAACATGTAACTTTGTCTTCTTCTCCATTATGTCCTCGTTGTGAAACATGCAAAAATTCAACTCCTTGTATGTGAGCAGAATAATCCAAACATTTACAATAATACTCATCCATATATCTATTTGGTATGGACCACCCGCCATGTGTACATATTCTATTGATGTTGACATTTCTTTCTAAGTGGTCAAATAAGTGACATTCTCAGTAATTCAAATCTACCTCCTTAACGTGGGGACCACCTTTAATCTGCTTGGTTTGGCCACGTTAGTGGACTTAGAAATATTATGAGATCCACCACCCTTTACATTGTTCACTACCATGTATAGTTTTCGACACTTGATTTATTTGATATATTGCATGGTTTATACTTTAGAGATTCACCTTTATATGATCATTGGCATGTATGATGGTTGGCCATTGTGATTATTTGCATGCACTATGTATAGAATTTGAAAGTGTTTGCAATGATTATTTGTTTGATGGACATGTGGGTTGTCCCCTTCCTCATGGTGACTCACTCCTTGGTAAACTTGGTCGAGTGGTATATGTAAATCAAATAGAGTTTTCTTTGATATTCGTTTATCATCCTTAGCCCTTGATATTTATACCTCTGTTTTAACGCCATAGATCCTTGTAATCATGGTTAGGGTTTCTGACTTAGCTTTGAATGCGGTCGGTGAGGAACCAACCATGGTTATTTGCTTCGGTTCCGGAGATTGATCCTTAGGCATTGATCATTGTACTTGGTAATTTCGAGCCATCGATTCCTCCGGATGTGATAAAGGTTTATTGACTCACCTTCTCAAACTCTATGGTTAAGTTGATTTGACCCATTTGCGACCATTTCATTCGATCCTTCAGTGTGCGGGAAAAGCCTTGGAAAAATTCCTAAAGACCACCATTATTGGAGAGTTTAAGCTCGGCCTTGACCTTCTGAGCTCGGTTTATGGAAACGACGCTAGGTTGTGACCGCCATCGTTATTATTTTGAGCTCTATAAATTCTTTCTAAGTGAGTAAAGTCTAACTTTATGCAAAATATTTTCTATGTTTTTTTCTTCTATTAAGCTATTTTTGCAAGATCTAAGTTCCTCTTCTCATGGTGATCTCTGAGTTAGACCTTTTTGGTAGTTATGTGAGTTACTCTCTCTCTAGCCACCATTATTGAAGCTTTTGAAGCTCAAATCTTCTATATTTTTGGCCTTCTGAGCTCTGTTGCATTTACATTCTTGTGTCTCTTTTTTTGGTCTCGTCTCGTGATACTTTCCGAGTGAGATTTGAGAGAATTTTCTTTTACGTGACCACTATATCATTGTGAAACTCGAGCTCATCACCGGTTACTCTTTGATCTCTGTGAATTTTGTAACCTCCAATGATGATTAGTCGAGCTCAAAATTTGTTTTTTTGAGGCAGCTTAATGTCATGAGGCTCAAATATTTGCATTTCTTTATTGTTTCATCTTTATTGATTGGCATTTGTCTTATTAGCATCACTATTTTGATGCAATGATAGTAATCTTTGACCTCTCAGTGCATTGTAATTGTTTTGTCATTATTACTTTGACTTTGAAACACTGATAATTCACTATTTCTTTGCATATTTTGTGTCTTCGTGGTTCCTTTGGGGATTTCGAGTTGAAACTCGTGTTGGGTTGCCCATTTTTGGTGAACTTGATGACCATTTGAGGGTTGCTCAAATTTAACTTAAATAGTAAGTATTCGTTACTTATTTTGATTTTTCTTTTAATACCCATTAATGGGTCTATAATGAAAACTAGGATCTCAGTAACTTTTACTTCAATATCGCAACTTGAATATGGTTTTAATGGGAATGATAATTTCCTAAAACTCTTGAGTATTTCTCATACCGGTATGTATGAGTATTGATTTTAAACTCTAGCGGTCAATCTTTGAACCTTTTCTAAAAACCCCGGATATTCTTCATTATGTTCTAGCATTCCATCTTCTTTATACTTTCAAAAAGACTTTGAAAGGCTCAGCCATGACCTGATAATTCAACCTTGCACTATCTGCTACTTAGTCATTTCTTGTAGAGCTTCTGTTCTTCAACTATACCTTCTTGATTTACCCTTTCAAAGAAAGACTTTTTGATAAACTGGATTTCCTTTAGTTAGATGTAATGAGCTTGATACTTATGTAACTTGGTAGTAGTCTCTGAAAGAAATATTCTTCTAAGCATCTGTGTTTCACTTTCACATCCTTAGATCTAGACCTTTGCTTGAATGTGGTTATCTTCCTTTGTAATAATGAGCTAGAAGTAAAAAGTATTAAAAAAAAACATCATTGTATCATGCTTCCTTACATTCATGTCTATATTTTTTTATACAACATCATATATGATCTTGATCATTGGTCTAATTTGAAGCTTGTGAGTACTATTTAAGGCATAAGCCTTGTTTCGAATACTTTATTTCCTTTCTGCAAATGTTTCTTACTTAGATGCTTGCTGGAAAATTTGAAATGTTGATTTCTCATAGCGAAGCCCTTGCAAATTTTTTCAAGAATATGTTCTTTAATGCATTTCTAGAAATATTGGTTGTATTTTCTAATCTAGAACATAGAAAGTAACACCTTTCTTGTTGAACTGATATAGAAAATTGAGAACTGAAAACATGTTAGTTGTTTATCTTAACAATATCATGCTTTTCTGCTTCCTGTATCAATTATTTGATTTTCATAGTTATTTTAAAGCATGTAGTAACTGAAAACAATATGATGAAAATCTGTAAATGTCCATTTTACATGGTGAATCCTTGTCAAAATTTTCCCAGAATATTTTCTCTCATCCTATTTCAGTTGTTTTCCCTTTTGCTATCTAGCTTCAGCTTCCTGAAATCTGATTCTTCCTCTTCTGCTATAACTAAAACAAGTGTTTCTATCTTCCAGTGTCTCTTTTGTAGTGTTACTTCTTCCATTTGTAAAATAGCTACTGAAACTTAAATTACATTCTTCCTTATTTCCAGCATTTTACTTATGACTTGCCAATTTTCATGGCTGCAACCTATATCTCGCACACTTAAGAAAACAGCTTAGAAAAATAATTAGGCTTTTTGCCTCTCTTATGTCCATGTCTTTCTCTTCTTTTCTATTTATTCCTTATGAGTGTATAAACATGTATGCGGTTTAATCAAATTCCGTAGAATATATATCATTTTATTTGAGATTCATATACATGAAATAGAATGGTGTAGGAATATGATTTGATCCCTTAGCTCGTAATCGACAATTAACCTCTTTTCTTTTCAGGTACAATGGCCTCTACAACAGAGATGGAGAAAACGCTAGAGTAGAGATGCTTCGATCAAGGAAAGAAATCTGCAAGGAAATGATGGGTTAACTCATACTCCTTTACTTTCTTTCTTTCATGCATGTGTACCTTTGATTTCATTAGCTATATTTTACCTTTCGATTTACATCCCATGGCTTGTGTGGAAAACATTTGAAAACTCCTTATCAATAAAACATTGAATTCAGAAATTGAGTTGTATATTTCTTTCTACATTTCAGCTTTCTCGTATGGATTGTATGATGAACTAAACAAATTAGTAATATAATTGAATGTCTTAATGATGAAGGAGATAATTTAGATAACTGTAACATCCAATAATGAATTCTGATTTCGTGATCTATACTTATGTTTTTTTCCAAAACTTTACACTTCACCTATTTTATAATTGAATGTCCTCACCAAGTCAACGAGAACTATCCTTCGGGGCTTGTTTTCTTTTGCCAAGGATAGTCATGAAATTACAGACTATGTGATCTATTACATTTTGTAACAACACACATAGATGCAGATTTCATGTAATCATTTAAATAAAGCAGCAGTAATGAAATAATTTGATATAATCTCCCCTAGCTTAGGTATACTTCACCAATGCTATCTATTGTAACAAAGTTTTGAGTTGCCCATTTCTACACAAGTGCAGAAATTATCAACATTGTTGGCAATCTTACAGGGAAATCTTCCTACTACCTTATATACCAGTGCCTTTCTCTTGTCCATTGGGCATGGGGTCCAAATATGTAATCAAAAGGTATCTTTTCGAAAGGTTCAACCCTTCCAAAACAAACTAAAACTAGGAAAATATCTGGCAAATCAGATCACGTGCACGAATGCACTTATTGAAATAAACAACAATGTAATGTGCAAAAACTACACTTATTGAATGGAAATCCTACTTTAACAATCACTGTAAGATTTTCAATAATAGTTTTGAGAAATATACCATTCATAGGAATGAGGAGTACCTCTCCATTTAGCTTTGAAAGTTGAAAAGCATTATGTTCCTTGCAAGCTGAAATCATGTAAGGACCACTCCATATTGTATCAAACTTTTTGTGTCTTCCTGGCTTTGCATAATCAACATCCCACTTTAACACAATATCTCCTTCATTGAATATTCTAAATTTGACTTTCTTATCAAAATTCTTCTTCATCTACTTCGATTCTTTTCCATATTTAAATAAGCTTGATCTCTTAGCTCTTGCAATTCCATTAATTCTACATAACGAACCTGTAATGGTTCATTCTCAAGTAGCTCCATTTGATGCAGCAAATCTAATACAGGTAACTCAACTGAAATAGGCATTCTTACTTATTTTCCATACACAACTTTTTATGGTCAATTAACAACTGATCTCTTAGGAGTTACCTTGTCAGCCCAAAGTGCTAAATTCAACATTAAACACCAAGCTCTTTGATTATCCTTGAGTGTTCTTCTGATGATTCTTAACAAATTTTTGTTAGTACTTTTAGCTAAACCATTACCTTGTGGGTAATAATTAGATGAAGAGCTTAAATAGATTCCATGGTTGACAGCCCAATCTATTACTTTAGCACCAAGAAATGCTAGAGCATTATCTGATATGATAGTTGTTGGAACACCAAATCTACAAACTATACCTTCATAAAAGGATAGTATTGAAGTTTCATTAACATCTTTCAAGGCTATTGCTTCAGTCCATCGTGTAAAATAATCTATAGTAGTTAAGATCCACTTATTTCCTTGTGAAGAAGGTGGGTTTATCATGCCAATAAAGTCAATACCCCACTACATAAAAGGTTGATCAACTGAAATAGGTCTGTAAAGGCAGCGAAGCTAAACATTCTTTTGTAGTAAAGAAAGCACATTTCTTACACCTTCTAATCCATTGAAAATAGTCTTTAAATATGCTAGGCCAATAGTAACTTGATTTCATAATATTTAAGGCTATAGTATGTTCTAAGAAGTGACCTCTTGTAGGTCCTTCATGGAATTCTGATAATATTTTCTGAATTTTATCGTAGTCAACACATCGTAGCAAGATTCCATTTATATCTATTTTGAACAACACACTATCAACGAAAAGATAAGGAATAGCTTGTAACTGGAAATACTTTCATTTATTTTTATCCATACCTTCCAGATAGGTGTCATGCTATAAATAGTTAACCAAATCAATCATCCACCTTGATTTGGATTTCATGAGAAAGCTCAAAGTTGCTGATTTTCTCGGTTAGACCATGATATTTGATTACGACACATAATTTTAGCATGTTGTTTTGAATATTTTGGTTTTGTAGCTTGCTATTTTTCCATACCAACAATTAGATTCTCACATAAATCTTTACCTCAAACTTTCTTAGAAACCCGAATATCAACATAATATTCCATAACTTTCGTTATCCAAATTTGCTCTTTTCTCATTCAATTCTTTATTTAGCAAGAAAGCTTTCACACTTGGATGAGAAACAAGAACATTAATTTTATTATTTGAAAGCATGTACTTGAAATTATTTATTCCTATGACTACTGAAAGTACTTATTTTTCATGAAATTTGTACCTTGTTTCATAATCATGCAAACTCTTTCCAAAGAAAGAAATTGGTTGTTCAATATGCTCATCATTAACTTGAGTTAAAATTGCTGAGATTGTTTCATCTCCGCAACCGCATACATTGTATAATCTTTATGAAAATTTGGATTTACAAGAGTAGGAGCCTGAGAGATAGATATTTTGATTCCTTGAAAACCTTCTCTCCCTTTTCTGGTCCAAGAGAATGTATTCTCTTTCTTTAACATAGTTATTAAACAGTTTAACCAATGTTGTAAAATCTAAAACAAATCTTCTACCAAAGTTAATTTTTCTAAGAAAGCTCTATAATACCTTCTTGTGATGAGGAAATGATAGTTGTGATATACCTTTGATTCTAAAAGGATCAATTGATAAACCTTGCTTAGAAACAATATGGCCAAGTAGTTTACCTTGATGTACCGAAAAGATAGACTTCTTCGGGTTCAAGGATATTCCAAATTTTCTGCATAACTGAAAATTATGCCTTAAAAGCATTAAATGATCTTTAGAATCTTTTGAAAATACAATAACATCATCTAAATAAACAAGGATGCATTTATTTAATAAGCTACGAAAATCCATGTCCATTGCACCAGCATTTGAAAGACCAAAAGGCATTCTTTTGTAAGCATAAGTACCCCACTTGGTGGTAAAAGCTGTTTTATATCTATCTTCTTCTCAAACTAAAATCTAATTGTATCCGATGTAACCATATAGAAGAGATAGTCTATCTGAACATGAAATTATTCTCAAAATATGATCCATATTTGGTAGTGGGTAATAATATTTTAACGATGCTTTGTTAAGATCTCTGAAATCCACACATAATTTGATTTCTCCATTCTTCTTCCTAACAGGGACAAGATTTTCTACCCAACTTCAAAGGCTTAACTCGGGAAAATAATTAGTGCTTCAATCAACTTCGATAACTCTTTCCTCATAAGAGATTTTATTCTAGGATTTACAGGCCTCTATTTCGCCTAACTGGTTTAGAATTTGGCTGCAATTCAATGGTATGTTGTGCTAATCTGGGATCAAAACCTTTTAGGTCTTGGTATCTCTAAGTGAAAACATCTTTAAATTCTGTGGAAATATTAATAAAAGACTGCTTTTTCAGGTGAGGAACATACCTTTCCAAGGAATAAATTTTTCTTTCATCAATCGAAATCTCTTCATAATTATCAACATGTGTTGACATCTTAGTTTTTTTCTTTCTCAACCGGTCATCGAGTCTTGAAGATTTCTTCCAATGTGACAAGTCCTCAAGGAAATTTATTTCTCTTTAATTGAACAATCTAGTCATTGTATAAATGCTGTAATTTATCCTAATTTACTACCAAAAATTTAGCTTCTTCTTTGCAAAACTTGCAGATTTGATCATCACTTTAAAAAACCTACCAATTTGATTCGTTATCGGTATAAAGGGCCTTAAAATTACCTTAATATGGGGTTAAATTTTTTGTTTTCTATCTGTTCCAACACTTTGAAAGTAGCACCAACTCGCTGTAAGTCTATCTACGTGCTTATTTTCAGTTCTAAGAATGGACTGAATATTAATAGCGTCAAAATATTCTATTAAGTTTGAAACTCTATGTCTGTAAGATTTCATTAATGCATTCTTACAAACATTAAAGTTTTTTACTTGATTGATAACCAACTTAGAATCACCAAAAAATTGTAATGTGTCGATACCTCTCTTTCTAGCCCAAAGGAAGCCATGAATTAATGCTTCACATTCAGCTACATTATAAGTGCATGTAAATTAGAGACTCAAAGCTGAGAAATAAGTTTGGTTTTTGGGTAAGTGAGAATAAAACATACTCCATGTCCTTTCTTGTTCTTAGCTCCATCAAAATGAAGTTTCCAAATCCCTTTCGCTTAATTTTCTATTTTTGATAGCAAGGGAAGTGGTGCATTTTCTTCATGCATACAATATACACCGAGAAATATGTTCTTCAACTTCCTTAAAAGGATCATGGGCATGTTCTTCAACTATTTTTATCCATAAAAATGTTAGAAACACCCTCTAATGTTGAACCCTAAGTTACATCATCGAAATCTAATTGATTCAATGTTGAATAATTGCCACCGCATTTGGAGAATGAGGCTCAATGTGAAATATGGCCAACGGTTCTGAATTGATAGTAACCTTAGTGCCATAATGTGTGGTGAAAAAAAGGAGCAATCGAAGAGAGATAACCTCCTATTTTCACTGTAAAATTTCTAGATAAACACAAGAAAATATGGAGGTAAATCCATAACAATAACATCGTGCAAAATGGAAACATTCGAGAAAACGTGTAACGTTACTTGAAATTCCTAATTACACCAAGCTGTATTAGTTGAATTTACATCAATCAGAGAAAACTCTTTTCGTAGGCTCATCTTGCTGGCCCAACTTTTCGCAATTGCTTTTAGCATAACTTTGCTACTTGCACCGTTGTCCACCATGCAGTTATGAACTAGATTTTCTCCAATAATCAGTGATAGATAAAATGGTGGTGGTTTCTTTAAATCATGAGTGTTTAAAACTTTCTGAACCATCCATCTAACCCATTTCAGGTGGTCTTGATCAAGTGTTCTAAGGACCATATCTGCCTTTTGAACCTCCTTTTCTGTTGTTTTGGAAGAAATTTACACCGAACTAGTTAATGAGAAAGAAAATCATGTTTTCTGGAATACTTACAACATCCCACATCGAGATGTTAACATTATGTTTTTTCATTACATCAACGATGTTAAATGAAGCAACCATTTAGAGATAGACTCAAGTGTTTTAGCATTAGCTTTAGCAAAAACGGATTCTACGCTTCGGTAGCTTTAGATATATGAGGAATAAATAATCTTCTTGGATCAGCCGTAGTTGTTTTTAATACTCTTTACCCACTATAACACTTGCTATTCTTTGTGGAACAACAAGACTACCAGATGGTTTTGGGGTTGTAGATGTTGAATTATCGATATGAATGGGAAACACAAGTCTATTTTACTTTTTTTTTTAAATAGCCTTTTCTTGAGCTCTCGTGGTAATCGCAATGAAATATTCATCATTGAAGCTGAACAAATTTTGGTCAAGTGCTTTCTAAACATGAGTTTCTTGCTACCCACTCTCCATTTGAGTCATGAACAATTCTTTAGATTGAGGTTGTGCAACAAGATTCAGTTCAGGGGAAGCATTTGGGCAATTTGTAGATGAATGAGGTTTGTTGTAAGGTGGCACCACTCTTCTATAGCCATGTTAACTAGAACTAAAGAACTAGATGTACTAGGAACATTCGAGATCAAATTGTCTTTACTTATAAGGCTATCTATAATTTTGATTCTATTGGTAAGGCTACCTATTTTGCTGATTTTGCTGATAAGGATCCTGATAAGGTCTGCTAGGTAATACAAGTCTATTTTCAACTAATGTCACTTATTTCCCATGGTTTGCAAAGCTTTAAACATATTTTGATATGGGGCTACAATAGTATGCTCTCTGAATCATAATAGGATGTGGAATACAAGCTAAATCTACCAAAAATGTATCGAAGGCCTTGGTGCTAATTTTCCATCCCGAATAAAGTTGTTTTCATCTTTTATAGCAATTTCATAGGCATCGGAAGAGTATCACCTCCCATGGATTGAATCATAGTTGAAATATCACTATTTAATGCTCGAGGTAATAAATGAAATCGTGATCAGCTCGAGGCTTAACACTTGCTTTGGGATTCTTTCCCAAGTCCTAAAAAAAGCAGATGTTGAAACTAGACATGTACTCATGAGGGCTCTTTTAATAGTATATAGATGTTCTATGAGGGATAAATGGTCCAATTATCTTGGAATTGTTTTGGCAGTTTTTCACCTAAATCATCCCAAGATCTTATGCTTCTAATCTCTAGGTTTCTATACCATTGCAAGGCTTGTCCTTTAAAAGATGCAGCTAAAAGTTTTAAAGCTACGTCTTCATGAGTGATATTATGGACTACGCATATCGCTGCAACATATTTAAAGTTAGGTCTATTAGAGGGTAATGTATTACTAACTCTTCTCCTTCTAGTAAAATTCAAAGGTAAAGTAACAAACTCAAGAGGAATTCCTCTTACCGATGATCTCGTAGTCACTTTACGCATGGAACATTCTGCAATACTAGTCTGAAATCAGCTTTACGGTGTCACCAAAAGATCATAAAATATTTAGAATAAATTGCTACAGATTGCTCGCAAAAGTAACTTTTATTTGTTGTAAATCATTTGTAGAATTTATAACTTGCATGCAGATCGAGTCGTTGTCCCACCGGTGCATGCCGAAAACTATTATCTCTCAAAAGTACACCCTATATAGAGATGGCTATAGATTTTCTAAGCCTACAATATTGGTCTCTCTCTCTCATAGATACAATGGAAATACCTCAGGTATGTGGGTATACCTATTGTGAGGCGAGTCTCTTGAATTAAAAGTCCGGTTCCGTTTTTATGTATCCTAAATTGATTCTCTTGTGTTAGGGTAAGAAATAGTCTGTAAAATAAATAAACCGAGGTGATACACTAAAACTTATATGAGGGCTTTGACTGAGTATATGAACAATTGAGGTGGGAAGGTTTTATTGATGCACAAGCCAACAGTTTTCTGTAGGTTATTTTAAGGGAAAAACTTGGTGGTATTGAGGAAAAAATATCACAACAATATTGATAAGTTAACATGCACATTAAAGTTAAGCAGAATTTACTGATATTGCAGCAGGGTAAGATGATTGGTCAGGGAATTTGCACTCACAAGACTAACAGAAATATACACAAGCTGCAAATAATTGGTAAGGCAAGAAATTACTTCACACTCAGAAGGAAAAAATTGGTAGAATGCTTTAGTACTCCTATATCCAAAATTCCTCTCTTTGTGCCTTGTAAAGGCACACAATATATAGCAAAATAAAATTTTCCCACCCTTCCTAAAAATAGCCTAAGGCTATACTCACCCATGCATCCTAATTTTATCCTTTATTTAATAATAAATAAAAGGATAAAATAATACAAACTAGTGCAAGAGGCATTAATAGCCTTTGATTATATTTCACCAACTCAAGTTTATCGTTCTATTTTTAATAAGGTCTTGAATAATTTTTCCAAAAAATAATATTGCTTGTTAGGAAAGCATCTCTCCATGAACATGCAACTTTGTCTTCTTCTCTATTATTTCCTGGTGTGAAGGCATGAAAAAAATTCAACTCCCTATATGTGAGCATAATAATGCAAACATTTGTAACAATAATCATCCATATATCTATCCTGGTATGGACCACCTACCATGTTTACATATTCTCGTTGATGTTGACATCTCTTTCTAAGTGGTCACATAAGTGACATTCTACAAGTCAGCTCTACCTCCTTGAAGTGTGGACCACCTCCAATCTACTTGGTTTGGCCACCTTGGTGGACTTAGAAATATTATGAGATCTGCCACCCTTTGCATTGTTTACTACCATGTATAGTTATCAACACTTGATTTATTTGATACATTGCATGGTTTATACTTTAGAGATTCACCTTTTCGGTGATCATTGACAATATGATGGTTGGCCATTGTGATTATTTGCATGCACTATGGTTAGACTTCAAATTATTTGCAATGATTATTTTTTTGGTGGACACATGGGTTGTCCCCTTCCTCACGGTGGCTCACCCCTTGGTAAACTTGGTCAAGTGGTATATGTAACTCAATTAGAGTTTTCTTTGATATTCATTGATCATCCTTATCCCTTGATCTTTGTACCTCCGTTTTGATGCCATTGATCCTTGTGCTCACGATAAGGGTGTGTGACTTGGCTTGGAATGTGGTCGGTGAGGAACTAACCATGGTTATTTACTTCGGTTATGGAGATTGATCCTTAGGTGTTGATCATTGTACTTGGTGATTTTGAGCCATCGATTCCTCTGGATGTGGTTAGGGTTTATTGACTCACCTTCTCAAACTCTGTGGTTAAGTTTATTGGACCCATTTGTGACCATTTCATTCGATCCTTCAGCTCGCGGGTGAAGCCCTGGAAAAATTCCTATAGATGACCATTGTTGGATATTTTAAGCTCGGTCTCGACCTTATGATCTCGGTTTATGAAAACTCCTCGTGGTTGTGACCACCATCTTGATTATTTCGATCTCTATATACACTTTTTGAGTGAGTAAAACTCAGATTTTATGCAAAATATTTTCTCATGGTGATATCTAAGTTAGACTTTTCTTGGTAGTTCTGCGAGTTACTCTCTCTCTAGCCACCATTATTGAAGATTTTAAAGATCGGATCTTCTCGTATTTTTGGCCTTCTCGAGCTCTATTGCATTTATATTCTTGTGGCTCTTTTGTGTGTCTCGACTGTGCTACTTTCTAAGTGATATTTGAGTGAATTTTCTTTTGACATGGCCACTATCGTTGTGAACCTTGAGCTCATCACCGGGTTACTCTTTGATCTCTATGAATTTTGTAACCTCCATGATGATTAGTTAAGCTTGAAATTTGTTATTTTGAGGGAGTGTAATGTCTTGAGGTTCAAATATTTGCATTTCTTTTCGTTTCAGCTTTATTGATTGACATTTGTCCTATTATCATCCTTTTTTTGATGCAATGATAGTAAGTCTTTGACCTCTGAGCACGGTAATTGTTTTTTCATTATTACTTTGACTTTGAAACACCGATAATTCACTATTTCTTTGCATATTTCATTTCTTTTTGGTTGCTTTGGGGATTTCAAATTAAAACTCATGTTGGGTTGCTCATTTTTACATATTTCATGTCTTTGTGGTTCCTTATTCTGATTTTTCTTTTAATACCCATTCATGGGTTTGTGATGAAAACTAGGATCTCAGACCTTTTACTTTACTACCGCAACTTGAATCCGGTTTTAATGGGAATGATAATTTCCTGAAAATTTTGAGTATTTTTATACCCGGTATGTATGAGTTTTTATTCGAAACCTATTAGCAAATCAATCTTTGAACCTTTTCTAAAAACCCTAGATATTCTTCATTATGTTCTCGCATTCCATCTTCTTTGTACTTGCAAAAATACTTTGAAAGGCTCGGCCATGACCTGATATTTCAACCCTACACTATCTATTACGTAGTCATTTATTATAGAGCTTGCTCTTCTTCAACCTTACCCTCTTGATTTACCCTTTCAAAACAAACTATTTGATAAACCAGATTTCCTTTAGTTGGGTAAATGAGCTTGACCCTTATGTAACTTATGTAACTTGGTAGTAGTTTGAAAGACATATTATTCTAAGCATTTGTGTTTCACCTTGATATCCTTGGATCTGGATCTTTGCTCGAATGTGGTCATCTTCCCTTTGCAATAGTGAGTTGGAAGTAATTATTTTTAAAAAAATTGTATCATGCTTCCTTGCATTCATGTATGTACTTTTTGATACAATATCATTTATGATCTTGATTATTTCTCTAATTTGAAGCTTGTGAGTATTATTTTAGGCATAAGCCTTGCTTCCAATGCTTTGATTACTTTCAACAATTGTTTTCTTAGTTCGATCCTTGCTGGAAAATTTGAAATGTTGATTTTTAATGGCAAAGCCCTTACAAATTATTTCAGAATCTGTTCTTTAATGCATTTCTAGAAATAGTGATTGTATTTCCTAATCTATAACATAAAAAGTAACACCTTTCTTGCTGAACTCACATAGCAAATTGAGAACTAAAAACATGTTAACTGTTTATCTTGATCATATCATGCTTTTCTAGATTCTGTATCACTTATTTGATTTTCATAGTTCTTTTAAAGCATGTAGTAATTGAAAACAACATGATGAAAAGTTGTAAATGTCTATTTTACATGGCGAGGCCCTCACAACACTTTCCCAATCTTTTCTCTCATCCTATTTAAGTTGTTTTCCTTTTGCTATCTAGCTTAAGCTTCTTAGAATATGATTCTTCCTCTTCTATTGTAATTAAAACAAGTGTTTCTATCTTCCAGTGTCTCTTTTGTACTATTACTTCTTCCATTTGTACAAGAGTTACTGAAACTCAAATTACATTCTTCCTTCTTTCCAGCATGTACTTATGACTTGTCAATTTTCATGGCTGCAACCTATACCTACACACTTAAGAAAATAGTTAGAAAAATAATTAGGCTTTTTGGCCTCTCTTATGTCCATGTCTTTCTCTTCTTTTCTCTTTCTTCTTTCTGAGTGTATAAGCATGTATGCAGTTTGATATTCCAGTAGAATATATCTCCTATTATTTGAGATTCATATGCACGAAATAGGACAATGTAGGAATATGATTTGATCCATGAGCTCGTAATTGATAGTTAACCTCTTTTCTTTTCAAGTGCAGTGGCCTCTACAATGGAGATGGAGAAAATATGGAGTTGAGATGCTTCGATCAAGGAAAGAAATCCCCAAGGTAATGATGGGTTAACTCATACTCCTTTACTTTCTCTTTCATGCATGTTTACCTTTGATTTCAAAGAGTGTAATTTACCTTTCAGTTATATCCCACGGTTTCTATGGGAAACATTTAAAAACTCCTTATGAATAAAACATTGAATTTTGTAAATGAGTTGTATATTTCTTTCTACATTTCTACTTTCTGTATGGATTGTATGATGAACTAAACAACCCATTAATATAATTGAATGTATTAATCATGAAGGAGATAATTTAGATAACTGTAATGTCCAAAGAATGTATTCTAATTTATGTGATTTGTACTTATGTTTGTTGTTCCAAAACTTTACACTTCACCTATTTTTCAATTGAATGTCCTTGTCAAGACAACACAATTGTCCTTCGGGGTTGTGTTCTTTTGTTGAGGATAGTGATGAAATTACGGACTATGTGATATGTTACGTTTTGTAATAACACACATAGCTGTAGATTTCATGTAATTTATTAAATAAATGAGTAGAATGACATAATTTGACATAATTTCTACTAGCTTAGGTATACTTCACCAATGCTCTCTATCGTAACAAAGTTTCAAGTTGCCCATTTCTACACAAGTGTAAAATTTTTCAACATGATCAACATGATAAAATATCCATATAAATCGTGATGAAAATATGAATATAAAATATCAATTAAATAAAATTCAACAACATTTATTCTACCAATGATACATAAAATTATGATCCAAACGTTAGCAATATGTAACTCAAAATTCATGATCATTATTGAATCTAGTATAATAACAAGATATATTAATATACAACATCATAATATCCTCAACTCAATAAAATTCACCACAACAATGAAGAATAAGAAGTAGTGGTAACAATACTATCAATTTGAGTCTCACACGAAATCTACCGAGTTAGGTTAATTTGTTCCAAATAAGGATGTGAAGATATATACATATATTTGAGAAATTGACCCATATAAACATTATCCTAATATTGGTCAAATTTCGTTAGATTACTCATATCCACCATACTAACTCAAAACTAAGTAATGAGGGTACAAGTTGTAAACTTGTTTCACGAATCTCGTGCACCTTCATACTAAGGCCAAGCTTTTGTCACCAAGGGAAAAATCCAAGTTACTATGATTTAATTTAAATAATTCATGATAATATTCTTGTAAGTTTCTCTAACATGATCCAATTATCAAATATATCTTTAAGTAAGGGAGTGAGAATTGAGGGGCACTACATCACTCTCCCTAAAATTTGACTTCCTCTTGGAAGTCACTGCAAATAGTAGGGATAATACATCTTAAGGGTCTCACATTATTCCATTTACTTATAGTCAAGACAAATATGTCCCCCATATGATACCTGGTCATGTCATAGAGGTATTTCTCGTCACAAGAAAATTAGATAAGGAAATATTGTAACTTCAAAGAAGTTTATTCTCATTATCATTTAAAATCCATATATTGTCCATGTAAGTGGATGTGCGAGTAAAAATTCCACCTTAAGTATCTATGGTAAGATGAACAAAAAGAAAAAATCATTAATATCCCAAAAATTTTAATAAGTTATTCATACTTGATGTGCATGAACCCACTCCAAAAACCATAACGATGTGACACAAACACCACACAAGAATATCAATTTTTTTCCAAATTTATGGGTGGTTTCATCTACTAGTCGCACTTAATTTTATATTATGGATAATAGTTCACAAGATTGTCCGAATTATTTTTAAACATTTTCATTGTTCATTAAAGGGTCAAAGATGAAGGTTTGTATAATACCCAAACACACTATAAGGGTAGATCACTTGATCTTGTAATTTGTTTTTACATTCACACAAATAAAGTTATAGATGGGTTGTATGTGTAAGTAGATATATAGCCAAACATAAAGTTATTATTACCTTTGTAATTATAGTTTTCAAGCTTCTTAGCTTGAACAATTAATCATTCAAGTTTAAAATCTTGCTTAATAAAACCCATAAGGAATAGTTTAAGTTATTTTAGTCTACAATTTTACAAAAATTTCCACCATGGAAAAGCAATTTCCTCATTTTCTAGACTCGATCGGGGTCACTATCATTAATAGAAAAATATAAAAATATTTTCATAGGTTTTCATTAGTTTAATCCTTAACTCTTAAATCATGTATCATGTCCAATTATTTTGGTTTACACAACCACATGAGAATGGTACAATTTTATTTTTGTCTATAGTAACTTACAGTCCTATCTTATGTGAATACAATGCCTATACCACCATAACGTGAAGCACGCCACCAACATTTACTAATATTAGTACTATATTGATTTCAACCACAACATGAGTCATTCAAGATTTTAAACTATTCACCAAGTACAAAACTTCTATCCCGTAGGCACAAAAATGAGAAAAGCAGATTAGATGCCTCAAGAGGTTCAAGTCTTAGCAAGGTTTCTAGGGAAACTCTCCAACATGTTTCTTATGTGAGCACCCCAATAAATTTCCATTTATTACTTCCCAAGAAGGTAAAAATAAACAACAAAAGGTTTCCTCCAAATGGCAAGGAAGATTAAAAAAATTCTCCATGTCTTTAACATATGTTTCTTAGTTGTTTCAACTAGCATAAGTCACAAAGACCCACTAAGTCAAAAATATGAGTAATTCCTTAAAACTATAGGTATAGGCTTGCTTTCGTAAAGTGGGTCACAAGTAAAGTATGGTGGAACTATGAAATAATACTACCATGATGGAGGTAATGATCTCACCAATGTGAACTACACATAATCAAATAAAAAATTAATTATAATGCAAGATGTAACACTATCTCTAAAGTTTTTCATCATTCAAGGTAGTGAAAGAGATTCAAATAGTTTCAACTTTTTTCTATTGAAACATAAGGTCAAAAATATCGTTGTTAACAAGTTATAGATCTATCAAGGTGATAAATTCCTTATACATAATTCAAGAGTGCCATAAAATTTAACTTGAGCTCTAACGAAATTCAACCATCTATCTATGCTATAAAAAATTTCTATATGTTTATAATTTTTTTTTATATCAAATTAAAACATAGAAATAGCTCAAATAAATATTACAACCAAAATAGAGGTTCACCATGTGAGGAATAGTATATCATTTAAGTGGCCCTATTATTTAAGTCGTGTATATTTAATATTATTAGGGGTATAAACACTTATCTCCCTCCACTAAGGTTGTTTATTAATCATTTTGTAAGATCAAGAAGGCGTATATTTTTCCCAATTGTAATCTTGGTCATAGGTTATAGTATGTTTATAATTTAACTTTCATAATTTTTCAATTCTTATTTTTTTCATCCATATCATCTCAAAACTTTACAATACTAAGTACTAAAACCAATTTTGGTACAATCCTCAGCCTACCAAGTGACATATGGGTAACCATTTTCTCTTAGAGAGAAGAGAAAGAATAGAAATCATCCTTTGTTATTTTCACTTAGTATTTATTTCCCTTTTAAGAAAAATGTTCGAATAAGGAACCATTTTTCCAAACGTTATATTTTTCTTGTTAAATTTTGAAAAGTTAGGTCTCCTAAATAGAGTTCTTAAAGGTTTATGTTTAGTTCTTTCATCATTAATTTTTTGTAACAATTAAATTACATCATAACATTCGAGGAACCCAAGGTTAACAAAATTACATTATGGAGATAAAGCCTGATTTTTTTTAGATATTTTGATAAGTTTTCTTTTAATCTTAGAGAGGGATGAGTATATAAGGGAAAACATTAAAGTATGGCATCTTGATGAGTGATTACTGAATCCATCAATGTCAAAATTGTAGCACCAATTATGATTCCAAAATGGAAAGTGTAGATTAATATAAATAATCATACTTTCTTACCAAGAAACACCTCCTTACAAAGAGTGTAATCTACCTAAAAACACAATATTCAAGGTATACACTTGCTACTATAACACCCATAATTTCCATGGACAAACCCAAGATAAAATCCAATAATTAATTAGGAAAAATTATGGAATAATTTTTTTATGTGTTTAAAAAAGTTACAACAAGATAACCACCAACTAGGTTTACATATTTCAATATTTAATGAATTCCATGCATTTGTAAGGTTTTCTTAATTAAATTAACAATTTAAATATTATTACTTTGTTCCAATCATATGAGGTTTAAATCCCCTTCTATGGTTTTCGTTATTTTTCCTTGTTTAAAGTGTCATCCGGGTCAATACTTCCTAAGTTGGTTTAGTTCATACTTGACATAAAAACTTAATAACAAAGCCCCACATGAGGTCATCTAACTATACATTTTAAATTCAAATAATTAACCCTTGAAAAACATTATCTATGCAACCCCTTTCATAATTATTTAATTTATCCTTATAGTTCTAATGTCATTTATTTACTTAATAACCTAAGGCTAAGGTCTCAACTTACCCTAACCATTAAGTGGCCCAATTCAATCCATTACCTATACATTTTAATTAATTTTTCATTCACACAAAATCACATCACTTAAAGTTACAAGGTGAAATCTCATCCATTAGATTAGATCATTTTGGGCCCTTGGATTAGAAATGCCCTAAAACTCGTTATGATGTCTTCTTATTATTTCTTTCACCCTAAACTCATTCATTCATTTGTTCCATTTTATTTGTTTACGCTTTTGGGAGCATGAAGGTCATGGAAGGTTTCTCATTGTTCATGGATGGACCAAACATTTGGAGATTTATTTTACATCCCTCTTCTAGGTTTTCCTTGTATTTTCATTGTTATTGTTTTTTTTTGTTTACCCCATTTGGGTATGGGCATTTTGGCCTAATTTTATTTCTTGTTTAACATGATATATAAACCGGGGTGAGGGTTCGAGTGTATATATATATGTATATGGATATATTTATATATATATATATATACATATATCTATATATTGGTAATTTTTTTATAATAAACTTGTTTGTATAGCTGAATTGAATAAGAAGGCTCGATTAAATGGCATGATTTTTATATATACTGATATATATATATATATATATATATATATATATATATATATATATATACATACACACACACACACACACACACACACACACACACACACACACACACAATTATATTGTATAATATAAGGGGTCGACCGAAATAATACTATAGTGTCATATTAAAAAAAAGGATGCCATAGTTATACACAATAGAGTTTATAACTATTGGGAGGAGGGTGCTGAAGCCCGCCCCACCCATATTATAATATATGGGTTGGGGGGGGGTTAGTGCCCTCCCCACAACATTTTTTTTTTAATTTTATTTATAAATCAGTGTAGGTCATGGCCCTTCAGCCCATCAATCTTTAGTTATATGTTTTTTTAAACAAATTTAATAAAAAGCCAAGTAAGCTTTATATTAATTTTTTTATAATATATATATATATATATATATATATATATATATATATATATATATACATCACATAATATAACTATTTTAGAAAAGATTAATAACTACCAATCATGAACTTAAATTTTGCATGAGAAAACACACCTACTCATAGATCTAGAAAATTTTGAACCACACAAGACGAGGTTTAATAATCAAGGAAATACTTAAATTCGAAAAAAGCATTTACACGGATGCAGATTATTTATTGGAAGTACTTTATATAATTCGAAGGATTCCATTTAATATTCATGGTAATACAAGAATAATCTTGGCCACAAGGTTTCTATAACTTGAAATTGTACTTGAATATTGAACACACAAAGACTAATCCCAATTTAGAAACTTCGAGACACTTAGATACTATTTTCACTTTGAATGATAAGAAATCTTTTCCCATACTAACATATCAACACAAGAGACACTAATCACTCTATATAACACAATGGAACTCATTTAGTTTAAGTCCTTCCCTAGCTCGAAAAAATCCTAAAATGATTACAAGATTAATATCATAACACATAGCAATACCTGGAGAACCGCGGAAAATGGGAAAAAGAGAGGTCTAACTAACAATTACTTGTGTTATAAATTTTTTTCTTATGTTTTTGATTGATAAACAAGTGGAGGCATGGAAACCACTCAAGCACATCACACCCCAAAATACTAGGCTGCAAATGTTATTAGATATTCTCATAGCATCCCAAGGAAACCTTCTAATTAGTTCAAAGTTTGAGATTTTTTCCTTTACAAATTTTAGGGCGTGCAAAAGTAGTTTATAAATCAAGTTCAATTAATTAGATATTCTACTAGTGTTCAATCTCATAAAATTATTTGTCCTATAATCCAAACTATAAGACAAAAGCTATAGTTACATTCACTAAGCACATTTTTTTATAAGTTTTCTTAATTAATGCATTCCTTTTATTATGATATCCCATATCTTGCGTCATTAGGGTCATCACCTATGTTGGCATGATAACTCGTCATTCTATATAGACGGAAAAAATTATCCATTCTACTTCTAGGGGGAGTATAAGAGCATCCTTTGATATTTTCACATATTTTCTTCCTTTTTTCATTTTATTTCTTCTATTAAGCTACAAAGCTTTAGTAAGGAACCATTTTACCCTAATGTTATAGCTTACTTATTAGGTTTTGAAAGTCCAAAACCATCAATCACATTACCAATTGAATTTTAATGAGTAAGAAGAGTCGGGAATATACAATTTATTAATTTTAGAGATAAAAGAGATCAGTAACCAAAATGGAACACACCAAGATTACAAGAGTTTACCAAAGAATTACATGCATCACCAATGCACTCCAAGTGGGTCTCCACAAGTATCAATATGAGTTACGATGAAGGAGCACATTAGAGATACAAATTTTCTTTTACGATTTTAAGGGGTTTAGATCCATATGAGGGAGAAACAATGTTTACGGTCAATACTAAAAATAGGTTCACTATATATAAAACAAAGTATTTCCAAACAAACTTATACCTCTATATGATACCATCAACCAAGCAATCAAGGTGGCAAGGGGAAAATTACCCCATGGAAACCAAACTTCCTTGTTAAGAGGACATCAAAGATAAGGAGGATAGTCGACTGACTTACTCAAACATGGTCTCTACGGCCAAGGGTTATAGCCTTAGAAGAAAGAGCGTGACATAAACATAGCTAAGATCAGAAATTACGACCTATAAAACCAAAATCTCTAAGAAGAAGATCCAAAAGGACCCCAAGGTATCCATATATATCTCAAAATAACTCAATACTAATAGACTATAGTGTGGTATACTTAAGAAATTTTAAAAGATTAAGACAAGGGTAGGTCTATCTATGAGTCATTGAGAGCAAAACAAACACACTTATTTAAGCACAATACCCTAAGGGTCCTAAGTGTAACATTATTTACCCAAGATAAATACAGTCCACTATCAATCTTTTCTAAAATAAAATAAGGGAACCACGTTAGAACTTAGAATGCCCATCGGTGGACCATCAGGTCCAAACAATACACTATCCACTAAAACCTATAATCATCTAAGAGTTAATATGTCCGTAACATAAACCATAATTTCATATTGAGTAGCACATCTATTCTGCCAGTGGAACCGAACTTCTACCAAGGTGTAAAAGAAATACAACTACCATTAAAACGCCAACTATACCACACGAAATGAAAAACTCTCTCCCTAGAAAGGTTGAGTGATGAAAGAGTTACTCCA
Organism: Taxus wallichiana var. yunnanensis; assembly: GCA_018340775.1. Lineage (NCBI taxonomy): Eukaryota > Viridiplantae > Streptophyta > Pinopsida > Cupressales > Taxaceae > Taxus > Taxus wallichiana. The sequence goes on from CM031240.1 coordinate 257,932,597, forward strand.
AGGTCCTAGGCACAAAAATTTCCATCACTCCAAAACCAAAGCCATGACTTGAATCACCTAAGAACACAATTAAGACACAAAATATCACTCCAAATAAGGGATGGTCTCTATGGGTCAACACATCACACGTCTATAACCAAGAGCTAGAACGCAATAATCAACATATTCACAAAGAAACCCAGTTCCTATCACTTAAGAAGTTCACAAGAATATCAAACTAAATTAACATTTCCCATTAACCAGTTTGACACGACACCCCTTTAGGCGAATACAACAATAAATACAAAAATTATTATTGTTATTATTATTTTAATCCTAGAGGTTCTTTTGTCCTAGATTTAAGTTTCTCTAACTGGTTTTCATGTTCACATGTCTATCCAAGGTCCAAGTGTTCAACCCACTTCTCGATACCAAGTTTATTTCCCACTTAGACGACGCTCCAAAACCACATTAATTACTTAGGGAAATTGTGGTAATTTTTTTATTTATTAAGAATATCATAAACATTTCTTGCAATCAATTAACCCACATCTAGAAATTTATACTATGCCAAAATTGAATTAGAGACCCGATTAATAGTAAAATATTATTGATCAATTTTTAAAGTAATCTTAGGATTTAATCTTCTCGTAAGTTCTCCATTAAATTTTAATTAAATAAGGGCTAAGTCATCCTTAATATTTTACTCGTTGATCTCTCCTTAAGTTTGTCAGTGATTATTCTCTAACATTGGTTTAACCATACTTCCGACAATAACTTAACGCCCTACTCTACATTACTTATTTAACTATGCATTTTCCAATAATTAATTTAAACTTCTTAGTAAATTTTCTAAAATATCACTACATAATATCACTCATCTAGTTCTCATAGTCAAATGCGAAATATATGTTATTAAATCCATGCTAGCAAGGGTCACATTTTAATTCTATCTCTCTAATGCCCTTAAGTGGCCCCATTCACATATTACCCATACCATTTAATTAACAAATCCTTCCCATAAAAATGACATCAATTTAAGCTATGTAGGATATAATATCATCCGTTAGATCAAATCATTTTGGGCCTTTAGATCTTAGGTTTTATGAAATTCCTGAAAATCCATATGGAGTCTCTTTTGTTCATTTTTAACCCTAATACATCTCATATTTTAATTTTGTAGGTTTTGGAGCATGGAGGCCATGCAAGCCTTGAAAGATATGAAGGGTTTCTCATTTCTCTTGGATAGATACACACATATTTGGAGGCTTGTTTTTAATCCCTCTTCTAGGGTTTGCTTTGTATCTTAGTTGTTATTTTTCATTTTGTGGAGTGTTACCCTATTCAGGTTATGGGCATTATTTGTGCCATTTTATTTATTTGGTTAAAAATGAGGTGTATTTACAGGGTTTTAGCGTTGAGGATATATATTTATATAATAATATGTATAGATATATATACATAAATATATAAATATAGATATATAATATTTATTATAGCATTAAATGGTTCAACCTAACAAAATTACAGTGTATGTGAAAATAATGGCCACTTCCCATTTGATACGGAATAGGGTTTATTAAATTGTGGGTGGGGGGGTTCCGACCCTCCCCACCCCATATAATATTATATGGGTTGGGGTGGGGCAACGCCCACACCCTCAACACAATTCAATTGAAATATAAGGCCGTGTAACATTGATTTATAATTTTTTTAACTTTCTTTTATTTAAATCCACTCCCACCACATTATAATAGAATGCATATCAATATTAAATATTATTTATTATATGTATATATAATATTATATATATATAATATAAATAGTTCATCTTAAATATATATATATTATTGTTATTTATAAAAGTGTATAGATTTATATAATTAGGTTAAGACAATGATTTAAGATTGTAATTATTTATTAAGGTTTTCTTTTCCTTTAATTTCCTAACATAAATTTAAGTAGTTTTATTTGTTCAATCAATATAAGAATATGTACAACCATGTATAAAAAATTTTATAAATCAACTACATTTATCTATGAGATAGTTAGTCTAATACCCTTTGCAAAAATGTAAAAAAAGATTGATTATAAAATTAACCCAAACAATTCTTTTTTTCCTATTAAATTTAAGTTACCAAGAATATAAGGAAATAAGAAATCAAAATATTCTTTACATACAAGACGACCATTCCTTTCAAATTAAATTTACAATAGAACTTTGAAATAAAGGTTTACATTTTAGAGAATTCATTTCAATTACAAACCTACTTCAAAATCCTTCTTCCAATGATAAGAATACAAGCTTCCGTAAATACATTTTACAAGAAATACTCCATTAAAATGCAAGATTTATGAGCCTTCCACTTTAAGTGGAAACAACATGGTCAATTTTACAAATAGGAGTTCATCCATAGGATCATATACAAAAGTCTCCACATCAAGATAACCTTCCAACATCATAACTTCAATTTGCACTCTTCCGTCTTCTCAAATTGGAATCACAATACCAAGAAATGTGATTAGGCGATGCTCTCCACCCCACCTTAATCCAGTAATAGGATAATCCATTCTCCTTATTTTCCCCGAGTGCCAACCATAGGAAAATAGAGTGTTTTTGAAACTTTGATAATTCCAAAACAATAATGGCTTCCATAAACATACAATACACAATTTACTAGACATTAAACCGAACACACATAAATAAGATTTACAATTATCCAATAAACAAATAGGCTTTAAAAAAAGCCAAAGGTGCAAGGAAGCATGTGAACCACCTCCTTTTACCTCTCCAAGGAGTTAGGGGATTCACCCAAGATACCTCAAAGTGCACATCCAACTTCTCAACATATCCCTTTTCCTCCCAATGCAAAATACACAAATTATAGCAATTTTTATTCTTTTCTCTCCCCATAGGTGGAACCCCCTACTCATACTCCCTCAACAATACTTCATGTTTACCTTTTAACTCAAAAAATTGTCCCATTATCCATCTCCCAAACCATTCTTAAATGAAAGATATCCCTTCCCAACATATAACATTCACAACACACATACATATGCTCAAAAACACAAATTTCACATCTATACTAAGAAATAAAGAAACAAAAATAAGTGGAGATCCTACCTCTCCATTAAGCCTCCATAATATTTATTCAAAAATCTTCAATCTCCTTTAAACCGAGAAAATCCCCAAATATGCAACTCTGAAAATCTCCAAGCATGCAATCCTCAAAGCAAAAATTCCCAAAAACAAGTGTAGAAAGTTAGACAAATAACACCATATCATCCAAATTCCTTCAATAAATATAAAAGAAGGTGAGGATGATGAGGTGGCTCTATGTAGGATGCCACTTCATCATTCCTCAATTCCAACTCAACAAGTCAACATATAATGGCCAATGCCTTTGAAGCAAACAAGTAAGGCTATGACATGCACAAATGTACACTCCAACATGCACTCCATACCTTTCAAGGACAAATTAAATGTGGTAAGTAGAAAAGTGACATTATTTACTCTTTTACACTCAACAAATGCATTAAAAATGCTAAAATTAGCTCCATACTTCATAAGTATGGTTGGTGGGTGACTTTGAGAAGCAAGGGACAAGGTTAACTTGTCCCACAAGTCTCAAAAAATGGCCTCTAAGGAAAAATTCGAGATTGGGAAAGGAGGAAGAGTACACTCAACCAAAATGCAATTAAATTAGTTAACATCAAAAATTCAAGGACCATCTACTCTATTAATTACCCAATTGTCACATCTTTCTTTTTGTTTACAAATTTAGTTAAATTAGCTAATTAAAACATATTAAAAAGTGCTAATAAAGTGAGTAATTTTTTTCAAATAATTAGATACATGCACGACAAAATAAAATACACAAATTTAAAAGAAAGGGAAAAATTACTACCCATGACAACATACATGAGGTCACCCCATGAGAAACATCATAAGCAAGCATAACAAGTAGCCAAATTGGCCTTGTTGCAAACACCCAACATCCGTTTGTGGTCTGTGCCCTATCCCCTTTTAGGGTATGGTGATATAATTTTCTGCGATAAAAATCAATAATACCTTTCCGGCCTCGAGGCCATATCAATATGTCATGGGAATCAATGCATATGAAGAATCCATCATACAATCGTCAATATATTTCAAACAATAAAACACACATATCTATATCATCCATCAACATCATACACATAGCCATATCATCATCATCAAATTTATAATTTTTATCAATTATTTGAAATCACTTAACATTTCAATTCTACTCTAGTAATTAATTTACAATCATCAATAATCCAATTCACATTCTACAATAATCATGAAATTCCCTATATTTACTATAACTCATAACTACTAAATACACTCAAAAACATATTACCGATCGCTAATACCATTATCTTGTTAAAAATTCACAAAATCATTGAGACCACATGGTTAGTCCAATACTCTGAATATACTCAATACGTCGAAAATCCAAATGTCAGTATATAAAAAGTAACCATTCTAGATCCTCATCATATCCTTAAATTTCCATCAAGGTCCACAATACATGCATATAGTCCAAAGTAACAATCAGAAAATAATAGTAATCATGATGTCCCTCATATCATAACAACATGCTAACTAAAATATAATAATATGGTCCATGTCTCTAATCAATCAAAATTAAAATCTCAGTATAATCAACATTGAAAAGGAGTGGAAATTATAGAGGATCTTACAAATATCTACTAACATCTCTATAGCTTTTTATTTCATAACTACATTATCTTTAGAGGTTTCGTGACTAGCTCCTAGGAAACGTTTAACAATTCTATGAGATGTTCCTTAAGAGTATGTTTGGAAAACATGAAAAAATAGTTATCAAGATTATACCCAAACTCAAATATGATTTCATATTTATATTCCTCTAAAAATTTATGCAATTTAAAAAAAAAACATCTTGATTCAAGTTCATATGAAAACTTTATAGCCGTTTTACTATAGGTAAATTATCTAACCTATTCACTTTGGAGTCTACGTGAAGCACATCATAGTATATATAACTTACTCCAAAAAATTCAAATTAATATTATGAGAGATTTTTTTGGTCATAATAATGAGTATAACAAAATAATCAATTTTTTCTACATTTTTTACCCTTTGAAATAAATCTATATTTTACTTTATAGTTTACAATTCTAGCTAGAGAGTTTTACATAACTTAGAGAAGAAAGGTCACAGGGATATTTTAAGAGAGATTTTTACTCATAAAAATAATTTGGACAAAAAAATTCCTAATAGGTGTGTGCGTAGCTAGTAGGTGTGATATAGATGTATTGTGGACAATGTGATAACCGTGTGTAGACTATAAGGGAATAAATTTGACCTTTTTTTACGAGGTCAACAATGTGATATCTTTGTGTAGACTAGAACTGAATAAATTTTTCCTAAAATTCATTATGTTTTTCTACAAATTTCACCATTTGAAATAAATTTGATTTTTACTATGTGAATTTCTGATAAAAAGTGTATCAAATTAGCAACAAAAGTTGCATAATCAAATAACAAAAGGTCAAAGGGAAAATCGGATAGAGGTTTTTCATAAAAAAATGTTAAACAATAATTTCTTATGAAATGAAAATGTATTATACCATTGATTCATCATTGGTATCAATGCGATTGACATGGGAGAGATAGTTATATAAAGGAAAATGTTATAACTATGTGTAGAATACAAGCAAAAAAATTTGACTTAAAATTCCTTATTTTTTTCTACAACTTTCACCATTTGGAATAGATTTGACTTTACCTATGTGGAAGTCTACCAAAAAGTGCATCAAGTTAGCACAAAAGTTGCATAATCAGAGAATAGAAGGTCAAATGAAAAACATAAAAGACTTTTTTTTCATAAAAATGTGTTAAACAATAACCTCTTAGGAAACTCCAAGTGAAGGCTTCCTTTTATTATTCATATATGAAAATATATTTATTTATATAATACTATATTAAATGATTCCTAAAAAGTAGTGTGCAAGTAGCAGTCGGACAAATGTTTGGAGGAGAATGTGATAACTATGTGTAGACTAAGTATAATATGGAATTAATCTAGCATTCCTCCCTTATTACATTGTTTTATAAATGGAGTCCTAGAACTAGCCAAATTTCACCTTGTCTAAAGTCTTCATGAAAATAGCTGCAACATATTCTTTAGTAGGACAATATTGGAGATGGATATTGTGTTTTAAGACTTATTATTGAATAAATTTCTATTTTAGTTCAATATTCTTTATTCTCTCATGATACACTTTAATTTTGACAAGATTTAACACACCTTTACTTATTGCGAATCGGGTAGTAGTTTGTCTTCATATATGACCATATTTTTCAGAATACAACGTAGAAAAATTTGTTTGCACATATCCCCTCATTCGGCATGATACTCAGATTCAATGGATAATAATATAACTATCTCCTTATTATGGATCCACTAAAATGGTCCTGGTCTAAAATGAAATACATATCGTGATGTTGATTTCCTATCATCTCATGGATCCAAAGATGGCCAAAATCTATATATCCTTATAATAATAATTGTGAGTTCTTATTTTATTCTAATCCATAACTTAGTGTTCCTTGGAAATATTATAGAACTCTCTTTCCTGATAACTAATGACACTTATTTGGCTCTTGTATGAACGGTGAAATATATCTAAGTTCAAAATAAATGTTTGTCCTTGTATAGGTCAAGTAAATGAGACTTCAAACAAGTTTCCTATAGTGATTTTCATTCACTTAAGGTGAATAATGGAAATGGGAAAGTCACATAATTTTTTCCATTAGATTCACCATTGGCTTGTAATCTTTCATTCCATACTATTCAAGTAGTTTTTATCCAATTTTTCCCCTCATGTAAAATTGAACAAACATGAACTTGCACACTGAGAAAATGGGGTTGATTTAGTCATGGGATCTTGCATTTCAATATTTTCTCAGTATAGGTTGAAGTAGGTCAAGAATTGGAGAGAATTTGGGGAAATGAAGAAGCTTTGAAGTATGAGATTTCATATTTTGGAGGTGGGACCATTTAGAGGTAAGCTAGGGAGAAATCCAGAGACTAGGTGGAAAGAAGTCCGAAATCTCCAAAATTTAAAATTTCTGAAACCCCAAGTCTAAAATTTAGACTTCAAGATTTCGAAGGTTCAAGGTTACATGTGCCCAATTGGATAAACTAATCCAAAACCACGAACCCTAAAACCCAGAAAACCCAAACCCTCGAATCTTGAAATCCTTCGAATTCAAACTCGTCTAAAACCCGAAGTCCAAAATTCAGACTTTGGGCTTCCTGGAGGTTCGGAGGTTTCATGTGACCAAATGGATAAACTAACCTTGAAATCTTGAACCTTGAAATTGTTAAATCCCTTAAATTCAAAATGTCTTAAACCCAAAGTCTAAACTTTAGACTTTGAGCTTGAAGAGGTTTCATGTGCCCAAATGAATAAACTAACACCGAATCCTCGAAACCGCAACAACCCAAACCCCAAAATCCAAAATCCCCAATAAATTCAAAGGTCTGAAACCTAAATTCTGAATTTGTGACTTCGGGGTTTCAAAATTTTAGAACCTTGAAACCCCAAAAGAAGAAAATCACAACTCAAAGTCTGAAACCCGAAGTCTAAATTTTTGACTTCAAGTTTTGGAGGTTTTGTTGACTCAAGTGGATGAACAATAACCTGATATCCAAAATGGAAAGTTCATACATTTCAAATTCTAAATTTTTGAAATTTTTGATTTCAGAGGTTACAAGGCATTTCAGAGTCCGAAGAAATAGATCCAACCACTAACAATTAATCCAAAGATGGAACCCCAATCTTCGAGATGGTCATAAATTCTAACTAGGAGCTCGATTCACACAAGATAGGAATTTTCAGAAAGCTCTCACTTTTATCTTAATTTAAGTGGGACTAAGTTCTTCAAAATGAAGAAATACATTCCACCACTTTAGAGTATGTTTCCAAGTTTTCCACCTACCAAAATGATGAGGTATGAGTTTCCTTTCTTCTCCAACAAGGAAAAGTACAAGGAGGTATGGGTTTTGCAGCGGTGCCTATCATTATTACAGGATTTTTTAATGCATTTTTGGGTGGTTGACGCAATATTTTGAATTATTCTCTCCCCCTTCTCTCATTCTTTCTATATATTGTTATGAGGGCATTGTTCTAATGTTCGATAATTTTTCTTTCCACCCTCATTTCTTGTCTTGTCTGTAAGTGAATTTGTGGACTTAAAACCTCTCATTCAAGTTGTATTGCAAGTTTTTGCCTCTTGGTCATTGTAATATTTTGTATCAAATATGTGGAGCAATAATATAAGTCCGTGGATGATTTCCAACCCTCTATTATGTTCATTTCTTTCTTGTCATATCTCATTTGCAATATTGGTTAATTATACATGGTTATTGTCTTGCATATTTAACGGTTCATGTTTAATGGTGAATGAATTGGTGATAAGAAAAGGATATTTGTTGATGTTCATCCTCTTTAAATATTATTTCATGTTCTTTTTCATGAAAGGAAATTTATTCATCATTCCTTTTGGTGCATCACCTTCGTTAGTTTAGGTTTAATTTCTTGTAATATTTTTAACCTTGTCTCCTTGGAAAGAGAATAGGTTTTAGGATATATCCTCTACAATTTAGATGTGTCCATCAAAATAGAGGAATAGGATCTGGCCTCCATCACGAGAGCTTTCTTGATTGTAATGTCCCACACTTTTGGAAAAGCTCCATGTTATGGAATCACACTAATGGTTTCAACCTATTGTGTTGCAAACAATTAGGGGTGTAGTGATTATGCATTAACAATAGTGCCTTAGCATACCTCATCTAAATGAAGAATATTTTATTCTCCTTATTCCATATCTCTAAACCAAGACAATATTATAGTAGCCATAAATCCATCATGTCGAAGCATTTCTTGAGATCATTCTTTAATTTATCAATGATATTATCCGGGCTCCCTCGATTATAAGATCATCTACATAAATAACAAGAATAACAATATTATTACGTATTTTATTGATGTATAAGTTGGAATATGATGGGACATGTTTGAGTCCATGTTGTAAGAGATGATCATCAATCTTGATGTACCATACCTGCAGTGTATCTTTTAGTCTCGTATTAAACTTGATAAATTGAAAAACATTATCAGGATGCTTCTCATCCTTAAATCATTCTGGTTGAGTCATGTATACTTCTTACTTCATATCACCATTCAAAAAGGCACTTTTTACATACATTTTTGAAGATTTCATCCTTTTTGTGTTTCTAGTGCACAAACAACCTTCATGGTATTTATCTTTCTAGTGGGTGAAAATGTTTCTTCATAATATATACCTTCCTTTTGATAATATCCTTTTACAACTAATCATGATTTAAATTTATCGACCAATATTTGTTCCTTATACTTTTTCTTGAATATCCATTTTCACCCAATCAGCTTCTTTTCCGTAGGTAGATCGACAAAATCCCACGTACCATTTTTAATTAATGACTCGTATTCATCTTCCATAGCCTTCTTCCATTATGATAGACACAATGATTCTTCAAATGAATTTTGTTTAGTGCTATCAATTAGTGAGTGAATTAAGTTGAGATTAACTTTCTATCTTTCTTGTATTCTCATCCTAATACCTACTTAAGAATTTGGAAGTGAGTACAAATGAGAGTCCTTAAGGGTAATTTCTACTCATTTTGGATGCTATTGCTAATGTTGTGCAAGTGTTGTCCTCAAAATTTGCTAGATCAAGGAATAGTTATCCTTTTAGCTCATCTTATTTTCTAGAAGAATTATTTTCATCTTTTTGTTATGGAAGTAGCTTATGAGAAGTAGCAGGAAAGGATTCATTTTTCGTTTTGATTCCTATTATGATTAATCAAATACCACATCACACATTTAATAAATTTTATTTTTCTCTAGATCCATGAGACGATATGATTTTGAGGTCTCTTTTTGCCTCAATAGTATGCATTGGAGTATTTTGGGATAAATATTATTTCTTTTCTTTATGGGGACATGTATGTATACAATACACTGTACACATGAAGATGAAAGATTGATGGATTATAACTTCTCCGGATTCCTCTGGCATTATATTATTTAGTTATTTTTTGGGATACCTATTATTAATATACACCATTGTTCAAACTAGTTATACCTTATACTTATCCTCCAATCTTGTCATGGAAATAATGCAATGAGCCATTTCCATCATTCTATGATTGTGACGTTCTAAAACTCCATTTTCTTGATGTGTATAAGGATACTTCAAATGTTGTTTTATGTCATATTGCTTCAAGAAGGCTAAAAACTCCAATGATGTGAATTCTTCCATTGATCCGAGTAGAGTAGAAAAATACACTTATCATATTGGTTCTCAATGAGGTTCTTAATTATTTTTAAGTGTGTAAATGTTTCACTCTTATTTTTAAGGAATAACACCTAGATTTTTTGAGAGAATTCATCTAAAAACAATTAAAAATATTGGATTTTTTGCATAGTGAATGGTAGCGTTCCACAAATATTAGTGTAAATCACATCCAAACAATCCATGGCTTGATTTAAACTTGAATTAAATCGAACTCGATGTTTATTTTCTTAAATACAACTTTAACATATAGGGAATGATGAAAAACTTATAAGAAGGCCATATACACTAACTTGATCTCCTTTGGGTTTTTGGCTTAGCATGAGGAATATTTATTTTCATCCTATCATATGCTTGCTAGAACCATAATCATTCAAACAAACATTATTAAAGGGTTTATAATTTTGGGAGAAAAGTAGAATCCTTTGATGAGTGCAATCTACAACTTCCTCTTCTTCTTCTTATGATGCATTGTTTTTGTTGTTACATTTAATTTATTTCTTCCATCTCCGAAGAGGGAGACATCTATGTGTATTTTTGTGCCATATCGACTAGAAGAGTTTAGTGTACAAACATTGTAGTAGTATTCAAATTTTTCATGAGTCTGCATGTTTAAAATGTGAGAAAAGTATAATCATTTGATGAGTACAATCTACATGTTCCTCTTCTTCTTCTTATGATGCATTTTTTTGTTACATGTAATTTTTTTCTTCCCTCTCCCAAGAGTGAGAAATCCATGTGGATTTTTATGCCATATCGACCGGAAGAGTTTAGTGTACAACCATTGTAGTAGCATTCAAAATTTTCATGAATCTGCGTGTTTAAAATGTGACACAATTTTTTTCCTTGGCATGTGATTTTGTCTTCCTTTGTTTCTCCTGTGTTGTGATTTATTCTTGAAATTTCCACCATGGGTATGTGAAATCAAGCCTTTGTCATAAAATTCATCTTAAATAGAATAGATTTCTTCCTCTTGTTAGATCATATTTACTAGTTTTTTTAACAATACTACTTATTTAGTGATGTTAAGTGTGATGAAAAATATATGAAATTGTGAGGGGATTGCCCTCGGTGTGATAAAGATAAACATTTTATCCTAAATATTATCACCAAGTGCTACCGCTTTCACTCAAAGCTTAACTACTCATCATAGGAGTTATTAAACCTTCTTTCTACGTGACATACATAGTGAATGTAACCTTGACAAAATATATCTTTGTTTGGTTTTGTTTTTCATCAATAGTAGATAGGATGTCCCAATTGGAATTAGATGTCATTGTATCCTTGATATGTCATTTTGTTTCATTGGTGATCCTAAATATGAACAACCTAAGGGATTTTACATTTTCTTTATCGAGCTTTGTATGCTCAACAATGCCAATTAGATTGGGTACACAATCAATGATGATTTCTTAACTATTCAAATTACAGGATAGTGTGCATTTTTGTTTTGACACAACATAGTTATGTGTTTTTACTAGTTGGGCATCAAAAAGGATATTCTTTGGTGATAACATTATATATATACACATACACACACACACACACACACACACACACACACACACACACACACACACACACACACACACACACACACACACATATGTATGTATGTATGTATGTATGTATATATGCATGTATATACATACATACATATATATAACTTAAATTCTAGACAAGGTAAAGAGACAAAATTTGTATTTGAACCAACATTGTACCTTTACAAATATTACAATGTAATTCCTATTAAGGATGATATTTTGCCTTCAAATGGGACAAAAATTGTCATGTGGTTAGACATGAGTGCTTTTGTTGTCTCCTTTCCACATATTCATCATTAACATCGTATTTAGCTTTGGGTTGTGTTTGCTTCTTCTTTTCTTAGTACTTAATCTTAACCATGAATCACTCGAGAAATCCTTCTTGTATTAATTTTTCGAATTGGAGATTACCAACATTATTTAATTATTTATTTTGTGAAAATATTAAACTTGTGCTATCCTCACTGAGAACTACATCTTATGCATGTATTGATCAATTCAAAGATACAATGCAAATGATTTCGATAGGGTTATAAACTAGTATCAATAGTTACAACAAATAAAAATTTCTACGTGTATCTAATGATGCTTCTACTGCCTAAATTTTGCCACACATGGTTTTGTTTCCATCTTCGTAACAAAGGGAAAACTTATACATGCTGCTGATTGAATCCTCTTGTTTAAAAGGTGCTTATTTTATCTATAATAAAATGAAAAAATCATCAATGTGTAGGTCTCTTTGGACTTTGATACAATCTCAATGGCTTGTAAAGATATCATGTGCACAAGGTGGATGAAGTGTGTATCTTCTCAAGGAAGATGTAATCGATGTGTGGAGGCACAAAAATTCCTATTCGAGATCCTTTAGGTTTCAACGTGCCTTCCTTCTACCATATTTATATAGAAGATCCTACATATTTTGAACAATATTGTCTTTTCTCTAATATAATGACGAAACTACAAGTGTAGGCTTCTATTTTTTAAAAAGGGTACATGATAAGGGTTTATAAAGGACCCACATCCTTTTACAAAAATGCCCATTAGGATAGATAAAACAGTAAAACATATAAGGAACATATCAAAATATAAGTAAAATTCTTAAATGAATGAATCCCACAAAGGGGTTACATATCAAACATATTATTAATAGTATCAACTGCATCTTTGGTTGCAGTATTAGGATTCTTGTCAACCATAGTATCATACAGTTTGAAGAGATCCCTACAGTAAGCCTTAAGCTACTTCCATACATAATCAATATGTTTTTTCTAGTCCTCAATAATACTAAATTATATGTAGAGCTTCTCCAAAAAATTGAGAACAATATCAATAACGTTAGCATCTTTTATGGCCTAAGGAGTCATATTAGTATCTATACCTAGTATGATAGTTGGACCCAGAGGATTAGGAGAAGGAGAATAAGGATACACAAAGTGGAGAGTGAAAGAAAAACCTCTAGAATTTCCTTATCACACTAGGGACCATGATACGATGCACCATCACCCGTGACAGAGACCGGAGAAAGTATTGGAGAGAAAAATTCACAATCAATCGTGACAGGAAGAGAAGTTCTAGGGTAGGCGGGAAGGGGATGGAAGTGGAGAAGAAGAAATAGGGGAAGAAGTAGAATAGTGGATAGTGATTAATACATTAGAGTCGAGCTAAGTAGGAGCTCAAGTAGTTGGTGGAGGTGATGGGAGGAGGTGGGGACGGAAGGAGGAGGATGGGGATTTATATATTTTTAAGAAAATGTGCCAAATAACCAAGGAGGTGACAAATTTAAATAATAAAAAGATGAGACCTTTATGAAGGAGAGTACCTTCATCTTTGCAAGCATAATTAATTACAAAATCCAAAGACTAAAATATAAAATTTACCAAATTTAAATTTTTTCCATGGAAAAATTATGCCCGAAGGAAGTGTTGGAGTGCATATATAATATTGTACCTCCCTTCAAGTGTAAAAAGATCATAGTGTGATTTGTAACTATGTCTCATGGGGGAGGCAGAGAGGCTTGTTTATAACCAAACCGGTATTTTCTCTTTCATTCTCCCCAGTTTATAATTTTTCCCATCTCATCTTTAAGAGACTACTTGAAGTAAATATCACAGAAAAAAAGAAGGATAGTTGTGGTGGCAATGGATTCCATCGTAATCTCAAACATAATCTGACCCAACTTGAATTTTCCCTTCTTCCATGATGTGAGGATACTGCTAGAAACTCTAGAAGAATGTCCAAATCTGCTCTATGAAAGGATTAACCTCCTTCTCCTGCAGTATGTTCCAAACATCTAGGTCATTCCGTAATTCATCACAACTAGCAGGCTCAACTCTGTGGAGAGAACTCCCCATTTTAACAAAAAATAAAGTGACCAACGAGTCAAAAATTATCCCAAGGAGATTTTAAAAGGATCATTAGCTCTACCATACCCGTCACTCACAAAGCCAAATGATGATCTAACAAGGGACTTCCATAGTAAAATAATTTCTAAGAAAGAGATATGATTAATAGATTTTCTCTTGCACACAATTCTCATCATATAAATAAATGGTAATGATAGTAAAATAATTGCTTCCACTAACAATGAAGGGATAGCCAAGGATATTAGCTTTGATGACATAAGATGAATCGAAATCTGGAATGACAATAATAAGAAACATCTCCTAAGAGTATAAATAATTTGGGTGGTCATTTTCTAACAAAGATAGTAGGTTCCTAGGAAATTTTCCAATCCATATCTTTTGATCATCAGATGACACCCTTAGGTTGGAAAAAAAAAAAGAAATTTTATTTCCTTCCATATAGATATGATGAAAGATTGTCTTTTAAAAGTGAGATTGGAGAATGCGGATGTTATGAACTATATTTCTTATATTCCAAATTTTATGATCATTTGAATTGAGGATGAGGGCCATATTTAAGGATTCACTTTACACAATAAGTTGACCAGATCCACCCCGAGCACCAAATCCATCCCTTTGAGAACATTTGGGGCTTCTACTATGTGATTAGTCCACGTGCAAAAATTAACTATAGCAGCAGCCAAGGGTTCACCCAAATCATCTCTGAGAATATCCCCACCACCTAAGGCTACTAGATTTCCTTTGGAAGCTTCATCATTATTACCTTTAATACAAAAAAAGGAGGGGGAACAAAAATCTATTAGTCAGTAGCCGCGCCAAAGGAAGCCAAATTAAAGGAAATTTGAATTTTCTTCTAACAAGGGTAAATTAAATTAAGTAAGATTTTATACTTATTCTTATAACGAGATGAATCAGGTTTAAATTCTCTTGAAAATAAAAAACAACTCTCATGGAAACTTTTCTTGGCTATTGATTCGATTCTTAAAGTTTTTTTATTCCTCTCTTTCTAGGTATTCCACATCGTATGTAACAAGATAATTTTCTAAGAAAGAAATGACACTTTGGATGATTAAATGGGGCTTTCCATTGTATAATAAAATATGAAATAGAAGAGGGAAACACCTAAGAAACCCGAAAACTATCCAAAAGGAGTCTCTAAATGGAATGAGAGAAAAGGAAATGAAAAAGAAGGTGGGTAGAAGTTTCCAAAGCACTAAGGAAGAGGACACATCGAATTAGGAGAGATAAATATATACGTTTAAGATTTTATCCTTAGAGGAATGAATCATGATAGGTGATCCCAAAAAAAAAAATTATTTTGGGAAAAACCTTTGGGATCTATTATTGTTTCATAGGAGGGCCACAAGATGGACATTAGATAGAAAAAAGAATATTTAATCTAAAAGAATCCCGAGAGAGAGAGAGTGGCCTAATGTTATTATCTTATTCTTGGGAGAACTGGATTTATTGTGAAGAAAGAAGGGATTTGAGAATGTCAAGACACTACATCTAGATTGAGATATAACTTTTGCAAGATGATAAGAGCTAACACGGAACAAGTTTAGACTTGTCGATATAACCATTATTAGTTATACCACATAATCTATCGAGATGTTTTCTGATCAGATCCCAAAATAATAAGAAATTAAGGGCTTCTCACCAAATCACCAGTATTTAAATAAATCAATGTGCCTTCCATTACCTAAGCACCATTTAGGTCTTGAATCGAGTAGGGATTGAGTGATGACTATTGAATTCTAAATAGTAGAGTCACTTAGAATATCGATAGACAAGAATTATTCTTGAGAAGAAATATATTTAGATATAAACAAGTGTGTCCATGGGGATTTACTTTTAGAATAAATATCCCAAACAAGTTTAGATAACATAGTTGTTTTCATTTATGATACTCTTTGAAGCCCAAGACCCCCTAGAGCCGTAGGATCATAGACAACATTATAAGAAAATAAATGAATCCTTTTACGATCTTATAATCCATACCATAAGAAAAAAAAATCAGATTTTTTCAATGTGAGAAGCAATCAAGGAAGGAATTTTGAGCAAAGTGATGTAAAACATATAGGAAGAATTTGAAGAGTTATTTTAACTAGTTGAATATTACAAACTTAAATGAGTAGAGAACCTTTCCAATGAGTAAGATTCTTCTAAAATATTTCAATAACATGGTTCTAGAGAGTTTTAATTTGAATTTCTTTAAAATTAGGGAGCCCCAAGTAAGAGGTTGAAAGATCCATCATTTTACATCCAAAGATGGCATCAATCTTTCTTTGTCTACTAGAGGGAGTATTCATAAAACCAATGTTGCTCTTGGTGAAATTAATAAGTTCTTTGGAGGAAGATTTTTAGTATTCCAAGAGTCTTTTGAAAAATCTAGCCTCCACCACCGAAGTTGGACCCAACATAAGAGTATCATATATGAACTAACTATGGGTAGCTACAATAAATTTAGAGGTAATGGTAATACCCAATATAGAATTAGAGATTTTATCCACAACCAATTCTCTACTAAGAGTGTTAGCCATGAGAATAAATAAGAAAGGTGATAAATGCTCACCTTTTCTAAATCCCTTGATATTGTAAAAGTAACCAATTGGAATACCATTCATTAAAATAAACAACCGATGACACGAGATGTAAATATGGATCCAAGAGTACCACTTATCATAGAATCCTAACATTCTAAGAAATTTTAGAAGAAAATTCCATATCACTCGATCTACGTCCTTCTACATGTCAAGTTCAATGACCATTCCTACCACTTTGGTATGAAAAGTTGTATGTATGGCTTCATGAACTACGATCAACCCATCTTGAATCATCTATTCTCTAATGAAATAATTCTTCTGTTATGATATTAATCTTTTCATTCAAGGTTTTAGCCTTGTGGAAAGTAATTTAGTGATGATCTTGTAATAAGTATTGTAGATACTTACAGGTCAATAGTTTGAGACCAATTTATATCCCGAGGCCTTAGGAGCTAGAGCAAGAAAAATATTGTTCCATTCCTTTACAAGGAAATAATTATTTTGGAACTCAGAGATAACATCAAGTAGATCAAACTTAATAATATGCCAATAAGATTGAAATAATGTTACTGGAAATTCCTCCGTTAGAGGAATCTTATCTTCCTTCATTTCAAATATTCTTCTATGAACTTCTTCCATAGAAAAAGGTTGAGTGATATAACTATTAATGTCATTAGAAATAAACTTAGAAATATGTTGCAAAATTTCAAGGCTATTTCCATCACAAGGAGGATCCTCTTCTTATAGCATACTAGAATAGAAAATGATCAAGTCAACTACAATAGAATCCTTAGTATTCAAATACCTTCCATTAACCATCATGAGATCCTTAATCTTATCTCTACTTTTATGCTTAGTTTAAGTAACATGAAACAAATATAGTATTAGGATATCCCTATTGTAACAAGATTACCCTTGATATTTACCTCTAGTAAATCTCTTCCTCAACAAGGGTTTTCCTAAAGTCAACAAGTAGTGATAACTCTTGCTTGTGCAAAGAGGGCGTGTTACCACTTCACTCAATGTTAGCAGATTTTTGAGATTTTTTTTTGATATAGTCATTCCTTCCTTCTGCTAATATCACCAAATATATTTACTTTCCATGCTTTGAGTTATTTTTTTAACATAACTAATATTTTTATAGAATCTATACATGACAGAGCCCTAAAAGTCACCCTTCCACCATTCCTTAATATGATTGTCTAATATGTAATTTTGAAGCCAAGATAACTCAAATATAAACTGAGGATTTTTAGATTTTTGAAATTGAGATGAATTTATAAGTAATGGGAAATGATCAGATGTAACCTTAGGAAGGGCCATCAGGAAAGAAATATTGAAATGAGGAATCTAATCCATAGATCCAATCATCCTATCTACTCGTATTTGTATATAATTTCCCCTAAGCCTTCTATCTAAAAAAGTAAAGGAGTTCCATGAAGATCAAAGTCAAGGAAATCACCTTGTTTAATAAATTCATCCAGGATAATCCGAGCTACTATCATTGGCATTGGCCCCACCTTTTTTTCCTAAACAAAAAGAGGAGTATTGAAATCTTCAGCAATTATCCATGGTAAATGTCTATAGTTGGCAGGGAATTCTAGTAGCTCTTTCTAGATATTTTCTCCATGAATTTAAAATTTAGGAGCGTATAGATTCATAACAACCAACCGAGACTTGATTCGATTTCTTGAAAGAAAAATTTCAGAAAGTGTGGAGTTTTGATGATGCATTCTTTTAAAATAACTTTGGGATTCCAAAAATTGCATATGTCTCCTAAGTTACCATCAGAAATATGAGAAGAAAAGGAAACATATGGCCATATCCTAGGACAAATGTGATCCTTTTTCAGCTTAGTTTCCTGTAACATCATGATTTTTGGAGAGTGTTTTATTCTGAATTATTTGAGGACTCGTTTTTTGGGGGGAGAATTTAGTCCCCTAATATTCCATGAGAGAATATTTATTTTCTGGATTTGTATTTCCCCCACACTACATGGTGAGAGTTCTTTGGGTTCCTTATGCAATATTTTTAGAATCTTTTGTTGAATCTTGGATTGAGAGGTGAGTCTTTTAGGACCTTTTCTATTACCCATGTCCATGGAATTTTTACATCTGCTTCTAGTTTTTTGAGATGGGATCAGATTTTTAGACACGGAGGTCAAGGAGAGGGTGAGGGAGATATCTCTTAGAAAGGGAAAAATATAGAAGAGAGGATAGGGACAGAAGAAATAAATTCCTCTGAAGTAGACATGGGGGTTTCAATATTTAAAACTGATTCTAGAAGCATCTAAAACTACGGGAGGTTGGGGGAGTGGTGAATGAAGATGGATGCTCAATTGGTGGTAAAGAAGTATGATCCTCCAAATAGGTTGAAGTTATAACATTAAAGGTGTTTTCCAAGGGACTCAAAGATTTAGGTATCACAAAATAAGGAGGAGGATTTGGTACTAATAGTTGTACTTGCAGAATGTTAAAAAGGGTTCTCTCGAGGATGGAGGTTTTTGAGAACCAAACATCTATAAATGGATTTCACCATCCTCTAGCAGAAAAACAAAGGGGTTGGATGTGCTAACATCACTATAAATCTTAGGAATGAATTTGAATTTTATCTTGGGTGTACACATTTATTCCTTGGGTTTTGGGGATGACTTTGATGCCATCTTTGGGGCCTTGTGACCTATACTATTGAAAAATAAGAAAGCCTCAAGAATGTATTCAAATTCATTTGGCTACACCCATGTACCCACCCGAGTACGAGATCATTGGATTTGGGAAAAGGAATGTTAATATCGTGTTAACACAATATTACGTGAATAAATATATAACCCATTGTAGCGGCTTGATTGATAGTACTAAGAGTACCTAGAGATAAAGCAATAATATTTAATGACTTCAAAGATGCCAAAAATTCGTGAGGGAGGAAAGGAATGCGAACCCAGTTAGGGCTTGGTTCATTGTTATAGTACATGGATTGAATGTAATAAACTAATTCATGAGGTAGAAACCTCTTCTAGCAAAAACCATGGCCCACACAAAATCTTCCTTATGGGGAAGGTTAAAAAATAAAACCATTACACAACGCAAAAAATCTCACAATGACCATAAGGGATCCATTTGATACAAGCCCATTTTACTATATCCTCCGTAGGTGGATGGGGTCCATAATTTTTCCTATCATCAAAAATTTCCTTGAAGCAAGGAAAACATCAGTAATTTGTGTAGGGATCTACAGAGAAAGAGTCCTATCAAGAATCTTTGGTTTTAGCTTCACAAAATGGGAATATTTTGAAGACACAAAAGTCACATTTATCCAGGACCCATATGGAGCATGTGGAAGAGAAATTTCAGAGACATCTAGAGGTTGGTTAAATGGTGGTCGCAGAAGATCCAACATCAACACAGGGACACTAGACGCAGTTGAAATTCAAAAAATTGTAGATTAGGAATATACTAACCTTTTCAACAATTAATTCTTCTATTTATTGTTCATAGATCAAAAGATATTTATTTATACAATATTATACTAAATATTCATAACGAGTTGATTGTGTGAAGCTAGAAGGTGGGAGAAATGTATGGATGACAATGTGATAATTATGTGTAGACTAAGTATAATGTGGACTTAATCTAACAACCTCCTCCATATTTTGTACACCTATCATCATTTGTAAAAAAATAGGTTTTAGCATGGCTTTGAAGTCTTCCTGCAACACTTCGTATTCACGAGATCACTTCGGAGTGACCATAAATCCAGGGGTGACATTGTTATCTATTTTTTAATTCAATATTAAAATCTATATTTTGACAAGTTTTTTATTATTTATAAAATATAGAAGAATAAATATTCATTTTGATTCTCAAAAGTAAAATAAGACACTGATCAAATTGCTAGTTGAAGTTAGATAATATTTTTCCATATTTAGTCAAGATTAATACTTTTGGATTGAAATATTAGTTGATAAAGATGTATTCCTTAAAATAAGAAGGTTGTTGAAATCATGGATTTATCAATGCAACCTCCCACACCAAAGAATGTAATCTCCATTTTTCTAATCAATTCATTCTAAGATTCTGTTACATCCATTTTTAAATAATGTAGATTAAACTCTTCTTCTGAGGAATGAGTTGACCACTCATCCCAAGGAAGATGGATTTGTATATTCATGTTTATCTTTCCATTTTTAAAATATCTTTATGATTTTATTTTAATTGTCTAATGTAATTAGTGTTTTTGTACATTTTTTTGTAAACCCGCAGTGTATTCTATATTTTTTTCCTTTCTTTCCAATTCAGCAATTTATTTTTCTTACAAGTTTTATTTCCATTCTTGCAATGTGGGTTTACATAGTCTGCAATGTGGATTTAATTGTCATGTAATGTGTGTTTCAATTTAATGAAAGTGTGCTCTTTAATTCATGCACATGTGTTTCAATTCCCTTGAGAGTTTTTAATTAGGTGATGATTTGCTATAAGAGACCATTACTGAATATATATTTCTCCTTTTACATGTTTCCTTCCAAAACCAACCCAGTATTGAAATTATTAATGTTGAGGATTGATGAACCTCATCAGGGAAGATGGAATGGCTAGTGATTTTGAAAAAACATGAATTGAATAATTTAACTCTAGATTTGAAATTTAGTGATAAGTATCTTCTCTTGAAGTTTGAGGATAATTATAGAAAGGCATGTGACATTCCTTATTTTAAATAAGCCACATAGTAGTACAAACGCTTGATAACCATCCTGTTTGAAAAAATAATTGTAATATTTTCCCCATGCACCTTCAAACCCCTTCCATTAAGTGTAACATCTTGGGGGTAATGATCCCAGTGGATGCATATTTGGTTTGATTTTGATTCACACCTCAATCACATGAACATCACTATGTGGCTAACTCAAATCCTTGTAATTCCAATTAACTTCTTGGCACCCACTGATCATGACATTTACGCCAATAGTAACAATACCAATGTAGTAAAGGAGTCTACAGAGAAAGAGGTTTCACATCAAATTTCGTTCTTAAGAAAATGCAAGGGAAGTTCAAATTTTATTTAGGTAATTGTTTTGGGGTTCTAGAGGTTAATAGAGTTGATGTTATTCCTTCATAGTGCCTCTTACGAATATAAATGAAAAATAATAATTTCTCCCACATCCTTGTGAAGCCGGAATATTTTTAAGGTTGACTCATCTCAATCGTAACCACAATAGACATATAATATAAAATGCTTATCTCAAGCACTTTGAAGCACAATATTATTATATCATGTTGACGACTATTTGGTTTAATTACAAATGTACATTTGTTAATATATTGATTTTTTCTAATAAAATGTACATAATGAGTGTTTGAGATTAAGTGACTTACTCTTTTCACTCAATTGTTTAGTTGGTATTGTCCAAAATAATTAATAAGATACGTATTTCACTCTTTTCATTTAGGTTGTCATATAATATTAACTTATTTTTACCTTTTACTATTCTTATGTGACAAATCATGTTTTGGTAGTAGGTTAATGTAAAGTATTTCATGGCAGAATATCATTAGGTGTCAGACTTTTTATGGATGCAGCATCAACATAATGACATGCCAAATCTTCCTCCCCGTTGAAGTAATTTCAAAACTATTTATACATTGTTAATGTTTTTAGAGTTATAGTTTCTATGGATTTATATTTGTTAAACTGCTATATTAATATAATATTTTGTATTCTCATGTTTAATTAACATTGATTCCCAAAGATATCATGAATGTCCTACTTAATTTCATTTCATGTTGATATCACGTATTAATCAATAACATCGACTATTACTTCAACGTTTTCTGGTAGATTTTTTTACCAGTTTTCAGTTTTCCATGTTCCTAGTGATCCTCTTTCGGCATGTCTATTGTGCTTAATATGTTATCTTAACTAATTATATTCCATTTTTAGTTTTATGTTAGTTGTAACCGATTGGTAGGTTATGTGACATTCAGTTTGAGTTATAACAATTTTCCTCTCCTCCAGAACCATCCTTTATATATATATATATATATATATATATATATATATTATGTTTTACATTTAATAATATATCAAACATTGGATATTATCTATTTATTATTGGCATCAGAGAAAGGAAAATTTATCGAGCCATGCTAAAATAGTTATTCATCATACATAGTAGTGATAGTGACCAACGCGGCAATCAGATAAACTATTTAAATTTGGAGACTTACTGTGTGAAGGAGGAAGCTCTTATTTAGATGCAAACCTATGAGCAATAAACGTGTCCATCATTGCTGCATGGAGAAAGTGACCAATATTTACTACTGAAATATTATTTTCTTGCTTGTTATATACTCTTTGAGGAATAAACCTCATGCAAAAGCTATTTGGCATGGATTTTGGCTTCTTGTTGTCCTGCTGGCCTAGGGAGAAACTATGTTTTGGCATTGTGTTGCTCTAATTTGGTATTTTTGTTGGAAAATTTACTGCCAAATGCAACTAGTAAGGGAAAGAAATAACCAAAAACGAAAATAAAACACACACACAAGAATGTATATATATATATATATATATATATATATATATATATATATTACAAAAATTCATGCAAACATGGAGTTGCTGCTTTATTTTATGAATGTTTCTCTTCTTGTATCTAAATATCTATTTATTTTCCTTATAAAAAAATTCTCTTTCTCGATCTACAGATCTATTAGCTTCCTTCCATATACTCTTCTTTCTCTCTCTCTATTTTCATCTATTTCTTTTTCATTATGTTGTTGCACACTATTTTTCCCTCTCTCCTTTTCTTCCTTTACCCCTTCGAACTACGATTATTCTCTCTTCTCTATATTTTATGCTGAGAGTGTTTTTATATGTTCAAGCATATATTTTATATACCCCATTTACAATTTTATATAATTTAAAACATTTCCGTGTATATAAAAATGTATATTCCTTTTCTTTTTCTACATGAAAACATGACAAATATATATATATATATATATATACTTAATGAGAATATATATATTAATATATATGTTATAATGTATTTGTGCCTACATTTAAAATAAGGCTAACTATTACAAACTAGACCTAGAATATTTATACAAAATAATTAATCTCGGAATCTCACATCCTCGGGAGGAAAAATAGAGACGGGCTCATGGAATGCTTCCACATGGCATAAACGTTGGCATGGTTTTGAAATATATTTCAATGACAAAATATTAAATTTCATTCTACGATGGTTGAGGGAACAAAAAAATAGCTTTAAAATGGGGAGGGGCTCAAGATTATGGATTGCAATAAATAATTCTAACACCCCTCCTTAATTTTGACCAAAGAAAAAAATTAATCTCTGGTGCTAGGTCCATTTATTATGCTCAATTTTTCTCTCAAATGCTTAAACCTTTCCTTTGATAGATGTTTGGTAAAAATGTTAGCTAGATGCTACTCTAACATGTAAAATTTTATCTGAATTTATCCTTTCTCAAGTAATTAATGGATTAAGTGATACCTGATTGAAATATGCTTTAGTTTTTCCATTAAAAAGTTAAGTTTTAGATAATTCTATAGATGACATATTGTCACAATAGATCACGAAAATCCTTGTTTCTTTTCGTGAAAATATGAGAGGATTATTTTTAACTAAACCATCTCACCAAGTAGCTGATTTTAATTCAATATAATCTACTTCTGCATAGAGACAAAGAAACTACAAATTGTTTCTTCAAGCCCATGATATAGCTCCTAAGCAAACATTGAACACATATCCGATGTACTCTTTCTATAATGTAGACTACCTACCCAATCATTTTTGTATATCAAACTAATTGAAAATATTTATTAGAAACATATAAAATTCAATAATTTCTTGTTACATTAACATACCTCAATATTTGTTTTCCTAGTTGTCAATGAGCCTCTTTCGGTGTCTCCATAAATCTAGAAATTAAGCTAATTGCATACACAATTCTTGGTCTAGTCATAGCTTAAATACATCAGGCTTCATACCATAGTTTTGTACCTTGTAGTATCCACATTTCTTCTCCAATCACCTTTGGTTTATTTCAGACTTAATTAAGTTGGTGTAGATGTTGGTCTCATTGCCTATTATTCTAAATCTTTGCAATAGTTTTTTTGCATAATTTTCTTGAAAAAAATATGCCCCGCTCTATTTTTTTGAATTCAATGCCAATAAAATACTTCAAAATCCCAAATCAGTCATCTCAAATTCTTTCTTCATGACAGATTTGAATTCAGCAATTGTCTTGTTTGAATTTCCAGTAAAAATTAAATCATCTACATACAAAAAAACTATTAAAATATCACGTTTTTTTACTTTTATGTAGAGTGTGGGCTCACTGCTTATTTTTCTAAAGAAATTACTTGTCAAATAGGAATCTATCATTTTATATCAATCTCTTTTTGCTTGTTTCAAACCATAAAAAGATCTTTTAGCTTGTACACTTTTCTTTCATTCCCTTGAATTTCATAACCAGTGTGGCTAGTCCACATACACATCTTCTTCTAGAGCTTCATTCATAAAATCTGATTTTACAACCATTTGAAGGACTTTCCGATTGTGATGACAACCTATGAGAATAATTATTCTCACGCTTTCTATCCTTGCTACTGAACAAATGTCTTATTATAATCATGTCCAAGATTTTTTTTATAGCATATGATAGCTAATCTTGTCTTATGTCTTTCACCTTTAGGAGTAGTATTGGTTTTCTAAACCCACCCAACTCCAATGAATCGCTTTCCTTCAGGAAGATCTACTAGATCAAATGTTTGATTATTTTATATTGCATGCATCCCTTCATCCATTTCTTCACACCATTTATTTTCTTTAATTTATTCTTGAAAATAAATAGGATGAATTTCTAAAAATAAAGAAAAATTAATCATTTCATATTCATTTTCTTCATACCTTAACTGATCATAGATCTTGTGTACATTCCTCATTGTTCATTGTTTCTACAATGAGTCTCGATGATGATGCATATGCTTCATTAGCTGGTCCTTGCATGCTTTGTTAGCTTCGCCATTAAAATATTCACCCCGTATGATGAGATGGGTGTCCAACTCGGTACATTTTTTCTCTTCCTTCTACTTGTTTAGAAACAATGATAGGTGCATTTAAATTTGTTTGTATCTTCCCCACTACTTGCGCAACTTTCCAAATATGCTTCCTGAATTACTTAAACATCTATGTTGATTATCATCTCCTTAGTAATTGGATTATATAATCTGTAAGCTTTTGATTGCTCACTATACCCAATAAAGATGCACTTCTCTCCTCTATTATCCCATTTTGTTCTTTTCATCTTTGGCACATTTCCATAGGCCACACATAAAAAAAATCAAGTGTTCCACACTTTATTTTCTTCCACTCCACACTTCATGAGCTATTTTGTTCCTCACACTCTTCATAGGACATCTATTCAACATAT
Source organism: Taxus wallichiana var. yunnanensis (assembly GCA_018340775.1). Classification (NCBI taxonomy): domain Eukaryota; kingdom Viridiplantae; phylum Streptophyta; class Pinopsida; order Cupressales; family Taxaceae; genus Taxus; species Taxus wallichiana. The sequence continues at coordinate 257,958,898 of CM031240.1, forward strand.
ATATTGTTATCTCAATGCTTCGCCTAGAATTCATTGGAAAATTCTACCGCTTTTAGAATGCTTCTTGCCATTTATTGAATAGTTATATGTTTCCTCTAAAATACACCATTATATTGAGGTGTATACCTAGATGTGAACTGTTTCTTGATCCCATGTTGTTTAAAGAAGATTATAATATCATTATATATATACTCTCCCCTCTATTAGTTCTTAATGTCTTTATATAATGGCCACTATGTTTCTTAACCATTTCCTTTAAATGTTTGAATACCTCAAATGTTTCTTCTTTAATTTTACAAGAAATAAATCTATGTCCTTCCATTTAAGTCGTAAATAAAGATAATGAAATATAAAATTTTAGACATGGAGGGAGTTTTCATGGGACTGCGATAAGCGAATGAGGTGTGCTTGATCTCTATGATTTACCTGAGGGAAAAACATTTCTATTTTTCTTCCCCAATATGTATGCCTCACAAACCTTGTCTAGCTATTCAATAAAGACGAAATCCTTTAACAATTTTATTTTTATAAAGAACATCCTATCCACAAAAACTCAAATGTGCATAGCTAAGATGTCGAGAGTTGATTGATCAATGGCTATTATATTGAAAGTTGTTGCACCTATTACACTTTACATACTTAAATTTAACATTCTATTTTGGGTGATATGTATTGTTGTAGTAAGCTTGTTGCTTCCACCTTTATAATATAAAACACATTCTCCATTCTCAAACTTCAGCTTATAACCATTTTGGGAAAGTTTCCCAATATTGAGAAGATTATACTTCAGCCATGGAAGAAATAAAACATTATATATATGCTTCTTGTCTCCTTGCTTGGTGAGAATGGATATAATGCGTTTACCCATCACAAGAACCTTTTGTCTATTCCCATATTCAATTTAGATAAGATAGATTCATTTATATTAATGAACATCTCCTTGTTTCCACACATGTGGTTACCGCAAACACTATCTAAGTACCATACATGCTTATTTCCTTACTCATACATTACAAGTTAAAAGAAAATCTCCACCCATTTCCTTCTTCTCTGGTTCAACTTATTTTGCATTAGATAATCTTCCATTATTATTATGATTTCTCAAATAATATTATTTAATTTTGCATTCACTTGCATAATGCCCAAACTTCTTACAATAATAACATTACACGTTTGATTTATCATACCATTCTTAAGAACCACCTCTAGAAGTGTTGTCGCTCCTTCCTCTTCCTCTCGGCTATTGATAGTGGTCATGCGACTTCCAACTTATTTCAAGTTATTATATCTTCATCTTCCTCTATTGTATGCTCCTCTCCCCCTGCCTCTAACATTATAATTTGTCTTGAAGGCTTGTTAATTGGATGATCTTGATGATCTATTCATCCTCTGTTCATGGGTTTATAGATAACTCATCAACTCATCAACACTTTTTTTTTAGTCCTTAGAATCTTCTATGGCTACCATAATCAAGGTCAAATATGAGTGGAAGGATTCTCAATACCTTATTTTTGATTCTATGATCTTCAAACACACTAGCATTTTTCCTCAAATTATTCAAAACATTTGTATTCCTTGTAAATAAGTCATTTATAGACTCTGAGTCTTTCATGAGAAGAGTTTCAAACTCTCTCCTTAGCATCTGCAGTCTTACAACTTTTACTTTATCACTGCCTTGATATGCATTTTGTATGGTATTTTATGTTTTCTCAACTTTTGTAGCTGCTTCTATCCTTTGAAATGAATTTATACCTACATTATTGATGTAGCTTAAAGATTTTGCATCCTTTCTTCTATTTACCTTCAAAGCATTCTTTTGTGCTTGTGTTAATGCATTAAATGTAGCTTATTCTACTACCTCTATATAGCCTTAATCCACTAGTTCCCATAGCTATTAAGAGGAGGTAAAATTATTCATTTTAATGCACTGAGTGTCATATTTATTCCCATCAAATTGTGGGAGTTGTTGCAAGAGTTGTTGTTACTATAAGCCATTACAAATAAACCTAGAAAATTAAACCCAAAACCATGAGTTATTGAGCTTTTTGTTTTCTCTCGATATCAAACTTTTGGAAAAATTTAGTGCTAATCAGTAACTTGATGAAGGAAAGAAATAATCGAAACAAAAATAAAACACATACAAAAGAAATATATAATTATTAGTTCTAAAACTTCATACAAACATAGAGTTGTTGTTCGGTTTTCCAAATGCTTCTCTTCTTGTGTCCAAATCTCTATTTCTTTTCCTTAAAAAATGTCTCTTTCTCAAGATGTTTCTCTGTTATCTTCCTTCTCTCTATTCCTCTTTCCCTTTGTATTTACCTTTATTTCTTTTTCACTATGTTGTTGCACACTATTTTTCCCTCTCTCTTTTTCTTCCTTTTCTCCTTCAAGTTTTTTCTCTTCTCTCCTCTCTATATTTTATGATGAGAGTGCTTTTATATGTTGTTGTATATATTTTATATACCCCGTTTACAATTTTATATAATTTTAAACATTTTTGTATATATAATAATATATACTCCTTTTCTTTTTCTACCCGAAAATATGCCCTATATATATATATCTTATAATATATTTGGGCCCACATTAAAAAACGTCCAACTATTCAAAAATTGAATTGAAACATTTATGGAAAATAATTAATCCTGAGACTCTCACGTCAATGGGAGGAAAAATAAAGAGCGACTCACTGAAGGATTCCATGTGGCATAAACATTGGCAGGTGTTTGAAAAATATTTCAATGAAAATTTATTAAATGCTAGTCTACTCTATTTTACGGACTTGAAAAATAGGTTTAAAACAGGGAGGGGATCAAGATTACGGCCTGCAATAAATAATTCTGACAGTCTTGTGCAACAAGCAAAAAGAAGAAACCAGACCTGCTTTTTTCTTTAGATCATAGGATTGTTTTAGTGCATCCATTCTACCATTTTTTAGAAGAAATTTTGCATTAGAAAAGCAAGAAGAAGTGTGTTTGGTGACCTTCCATTGTTGGATAGTATGTTCTTGTGTATGAGAGACGTACAACATGGAAATCTGTATTTACTATCAGTAGAGCATGAAAAATCTCAGTTCTAATGTAGAATGAATGTGAGAACATGCAAAATTGGTTTACCATATTGCCATGTACCTAAAATTATGACTATTTTCTCCATATAAACCATGTCCAGATCAAAATTTATTCTCCCTGTTACTCAGTTCTTTAACGGTTCAATTTATGAAGTTTGGAAGATGAATATGCACACAATTATCCAATTTATGAAGTGGTACGTTCCTCTAACAAAGATGAGTAAACAAAGTATGACAAGGATGATGAAAAATCCTTCATTATGATCACACTCGACATCTCCGACAAGGTTCAACCACATGTACCAGATGCAATGAAATCAAAGGAGTCCAAGAATGATCTCTCTTCCATATATGAGTTGAAAAATATGATGAAGATCCTCCATCTCCATTCAAATATTCATACCCTTAATATGAACAATAGCGAGAAAGTAGAGGAATTTTTATGTCATGTGGAAAAATATGAGCATAGCTTATATTTCTTCGGGAGAAGGTAGAATGCAAGCTACACGTACCTATCACATTGATAACTCTTCCTCCCAATCTTAGGATGTTTCTCACAATATTGAGCATCACAAAAAAAAGAGGTGACTTTTACATAACTAGTGAATTTTCTCTTGTAAGAAGAATCCATCAAGACAATGCATGAATAATTTAAAGAAATGGCATTGATATCAAGATGGTGGAAGATGAATTAGTATCACAAGGTACAAGAAGATAATAACTCACAATAACAAACCTACAAGGAAACACCGCAACAAAATTCTCCCAATGTGAATCAATGGTTTCATATCTACATAATGAATATGCATTACACTCGCTAGATATTGGTATAATGGCCTCTCACAATATAATTATGAGGAAGAGAGTAAATCTATTTGTATTGATTCAAATAAAAATTGATGATGTCCACACCATAGGAAATAGAAAATATATGTCACGTCCCAAAAAGATGTTTATTTAGATGAGGAAGTACTTAATCAACAAATTGTGGCACACACCAAAATTTTGTTCTAGTTTCCCAAACTTTACATCCATTATAAAATGTTTGGTTGATTCACTCTCCCACCAGCAAGCACATGACCTACAATAGGAATATTTTATATTCATTGAATGATAAACCCACTGGATATCTAGTTTGAATTATAGAAAACAATGAGTATGTTACATAGGAATAAACAATGTCACCATTCATCTTAGGATGACACGCTATACCCTAAAAAAGGTGCTCTATGTTCTATTCTTGAAAAAAATCTCCCGTATATCTCTCATCTCTTCAATCATAAACTCAAGGTGGATTTCATGGTCTATAAATTCATACAATTATATTTTAGCTCACAAGAATGTATGATACTTCATAGATATTTTTTTGAAGAATCATTTTTTCTTCACTCGATGTAGTTTTATCCTTTATAGTTGCTCTATCTACCTTGACGGTGGCGTCTACTACAGTCTTACATTATCGATATAGGAACCTTTCTGTCAGCTACCTCTATGAACTTAGTGCTAAGGATATGATATATATAATTCCTCCACTCTCCCTTTCATTTCCTATTCATTATGGATGTCAAGAACTATATTGAGGTCACCATATTTATTTTTAGGACCCCGTGATACTTCCTTAAAGGGATTTCAGTAATTCTAATTGTTGATTTATGACTAGTGTCACAAGACATGGGTGTTCTTTCCTTAGAAGAAGAATGAAATATTTCATATTTTGTAGATGTTATATCACAAAGTTGTTCATTAGACTAGGTAACTCCTTGTCCTCTCGCTCAAATAGTGGTTGAATTCACATCTCGATAAATTTTTGGAATTCATGAAGGATCACGACATCAAACATTAGTTGACTACCCCTATACACCCCAAAATAATGGCATTGTAAAAATTTGCAACACATCTATTATGGAGATGGCTTGTTCCATGATTTCCAATGCGAAGTTGGAGAATATATTTTGGGCCAAAGAAGTCTAGATAGTTGAATATATTCTATGTTGGAAATCTACAAAGATCATGAAAGACAAGAAACCATAATAGGTATGGATTAATACCAAGCATTTTATCTCCAATCTTATAGTGTTTGGTTTTACAACATATATGCATGTACCAATCAAGCACATGAAGGGGACCGATTCAAGATATTCCAATGTATATTTTTGGGGTACAATACTACATTAAAGTAATGTTGTCTCATGGATCTTCGACACAAAATATATATGAGAGTCAAGATATGGTTTAAGATGAGTCATTATTTGAATAATTCTGACACAAATAATACTCAAGTACAAACCTCCTCACATATATTTCTCTCACAATCAACCGATGATCATGAATATTCTTAACACAAGAAAGATGAGCTGCAAAGAGAAATTTTTTGTTGATCTTGGTCACTGAGAAAATAATTCTTCACATCTACAACAACATAAAAGTATGAAATGGGTCCCAAGAACCTTTAAGGACTACCAACTAAACTCTCTCCTAGATACATCATCGGGAATCATAATGAGAAGGAAAATGAAAATGAGGTAAATCGCATACTCATAAGTTTAGTGGTTGATAACATCAAACCTAATACGATTCGATAAGTGCTTGGTAAAATAGAGTAGAAGTAGGCTATGGATGTTGAATATGAATCCCTTGTTCATAATCATACATGGGAACTTATCAATTGAACTACATGAAAGAAATATTTTAAGTGCAAATGGATTTTCAAAACAAAATTTTAAAGTGAGATAACTCTTTCGACAAGTACAAAAAAGGCTAGTTACAAAGGGATGTGCCTAGCAAGAAGTAATTAACTACAAGAATACCTTTATACTCACTTTGTAAATATCAAAACCATAAGAGATTTTTGTGCACTTATAGTACAAACAGATGAAATCTTTAACAAATGGACATAACAAGTTCTTTCTTGAATGTTGATGTCAAACAAGAGGTATACATGACCCACCTAAAGTATTTATCGATGAGAAGCATCCTAAAAATTTATGTCATCTATTTTAGTCTATTTGTGGACTTAAACAAGCATGCATGCGATCGTACATTAAAAAGATGATCGCCTACTATAGCATGGAATCCAATGTAGCCCCTATATTCAACTTTGTTTTTAAAAATATAGGAACAAAGATTTTCATTTTAGTTTTGTATGTGGATGATCTTTTGATCATAGAATGTTTAGAAAATATCGTCGAAGATGTTAAGAGTGACATAAAGAAATCCTTTGACATGACAAATTTAGGACTACTTCAAATATTTTCTTAGCTTGTAGATATGGCAAACGAAGCATCACATTTTTATCTCCTACATGAGATATGCCAAGATACTCTGGAAAATTATGGGATTTCTAATTGTAGACCTATTTCCACCGAAATGGAAAAAGGTTTGTAAATTTCTATATTTCATGATTCACCTCAAGTAGATGCTACTAAGTACAAGTAACTTGTTTGGAATCTAATTTACTTGACTTATACTAGAGTAGACCTATGCTTGTTGTCATCTATCATTCTGATTCACTCAAGAGCCAAAAAAATGTCAATAGATAGTAATGAAGCATTTTTTGAGTTATTTCTAATGTACAATTGATTGTGGTTTGGAATATCGAAAGAAATCCTAGTTATTTTTGCCAAGATATACCAACTCATACTATGTTGGATTTGTTGATGACGTGAAATCAGCTACACAATATTTTTCATCTTGGAGATGGATCTATCTCGTGGATTAGCAAGAATAAAACTCTTGTTTATCTCTCATCCAATGAAGAAGACTATCGTGCTGCATGAGGAGCTGTGTGTGAAATAATTTGGTTACGTCACATTACGGATGACATGTGCATTCCTGAAGATAAGTCACTCGTCATTCATTGCATACAATTAGGGTGTGTTGAAGCTTGTGAAGAATGTAATTTTCAATGAAAGAACAATTGAGGTTGAATGTCATTACATTCGAATACAATTCTTTAACCACCACATCTAGCTTAGTACTACCCAACAAATTCTAAGGTAGTAGATGTACTCACCAAGTCTCTTGGTAAGGTGACATTTGAACTTTTTTTTAGGTACATTTGTAAACACAATGTAATAAGAGGAAAATGTTAACTAAGATAATTATATTGCATTGTTTATTTTTATGTCGATTGTAACTGACTAGTAGATTACATTCCATTCAATTTAGGTTAATTGTTTTCCTCTCTTCCATAACCATCCTTTCCACATGTATATAAAAATCTGTTTTACATTGAATAATATATCAATAAAAGTTTCCAAATCCCATATAACGACCTACTAGAATGAAAATCGTTGATATTTTTTTGGTTATAGCTACTAAAATAGAATCCTAGTCTACTAACTCACCAAACTATTTTCAAAGCGTAAAATTAAATGCATTATTTGTGAAGTACCAACGAAAGGATTCCTAATTTTAATTTTTCCTATTTCAATGGAATTAGGGAATTCGTTGGACAAACCTCCAATTTCATGACACTCGTCAAATAGACTGACCAATCTAACAGCTAAGTTGCTCAAAATTTGATATCTTAGAAATTTAAACTATCTTAAAAAGTCTTTTGATGAGTTCTGGATGGAGAGTATTATGTTCAATAAACCATTTGAAAGCATCAAAAGATAACACTTACAACACGACTAAAAAAATTTGAGAACAATACTGGAAAAGAGGAGTCGGCTGAAATTTTGTGTTTTGCTATAATTTTGCCAAAGATTTCCCTCCCTTTATATAATAGATAAAAAAATAAAAAATTATAGTTATTCAACTGTTTCAAATGAAATTGATTATAAATGATTATCAAAAAATCCTACCACACAATACAACGCTGAACATTGTGATGCGCATTACAAGCTAATCATCCAGTGAAAAACTACTACCAGAAAAACACATTACAATTCATTATATTTAAAGTTCTGCAACCAATAATAAGGTCATCATCCAGTCCTAGCTACTTAGTCGATTTCATGCAGCAATATACAGATCTATAAACTACTGCAAAAGGAAACCTCTTCTCTGCATCGAAAATGGCCAATTAATACGCACAACTCCATCAAGAATTCTCTACCGGTAGTCAGGTATTGTGCATGTGCTTCAGCTTTGTTTAAAACAGCATAGTTTATCAACACGTCAGCCCAGGTATCTAGTATTATTTTCCAGCATTCTTCTTCTGGTTTTTCCAATAGCTTCTTTGCTAGATTTTCACTTTCTTTCAACATATTGTTAATTTACCTTATTTGCTTGCCTCCTACCTCCTACATCTGGTATCAGAGCGAAAATCCTCAGTCTGGGCACGTGATTTCAGACCAATGCAGGTGTTGTTCGCGTTTTCTTATAGGTTACACTTTTTCCCTTTGAAATTTGTGTGATATTTTCTTGTTTAAATCTATGTTTTACATTTTTAGCCATGGCTGGCACTAGCAACAGTCTACTCCAACCCCAAATCCCTATTTTTAATGGAAAAAACTATGATTATTGGGCTATTAGAATGAAAACCCTTTTCTGCAGTCAAGATATCTAGGAGCTTGTCGAAAATGGACTCTTTGAACCACAAGATCAAGCGAGACGAGGATCTTCTTAAAAAGATAGGAAAAGGGACGCAAAATTTGTAGTTTTTATTGATTCGTAAACTTTCAACTTTGGAATAATTCACAAATCACAATTATTCACTGTTGTTTACTTGCTATTAGAAATAAGAGAGAAAGCTAGTGAATGAATTATAATTGTGCTTAGAATCAATAATTGCAGAAAAGGGAAAGAACATAGAACTCAAACACCAACAATTTTATCCTCAAAACTTCCAAAGGAGAAAAACCAATCGGGAAGGGAAATTGCTCTTTCTTCCCACTTCTATTGGCCAATTCAAATCATAAGTATAGAATTTACAAGAAGTTTGAAAGGGAAGTAGATAATATCTTAACACTTCCTTTCAGTTACTTGCTTGTTCTATCTCGAACTCGTTTCTTCTACAAAATTACAATTTCCAGCACTAAGACTTCTTGCTCACTTTCTCTCATGCTTCAATGATCTTCTACACTTCTACAATCATGTATTTATAGCCTTTCTCATGTCCTCCCGTGCACTGGAGAATGGGAAAGGTCATGAAGGTGAAGGGAGACAAACACCCTTTCAAATTCGAAGTTGTTCGTTTCAAATTTTGTTTTCTATCCGTAATGGACAAGACCACCGCCCTATGCACACCAGCGGTTCTCAGTAACCACCACCACTGGTTGATCGGCGGTTCTATGAATTCCACTCACACAGGGCGGTGGTCCTATTACTTGAAAAACAGAACCTCCATTTAAAGTTTTCCTTCCTTGTGCTGACTATTTCTGATGAAGTAGAGTCCTCTAGATCCCTATGGATCACACCTCCCCTTCTTAGGAGGCTTTTGGTCCCACAAAAGCTTAATGGGGGAGTAGATGAGGAAACAATTCCCTCACTTTCTCCTTTGAGTACCACCGGGCCTGCCTTGGTGTCTTTCCTTTGAGTCCAATTTTCCAAGACTCTTGTGGACCTCTTCTAGTCTCTCTGACCTTCTGCTGCAATACTACATCCTCCTCTAATTATCCTCATGAGTCTAAGATGCAATTCTTGATGGAAGGTAGAAAATGTAGTTCTTCATCTTCATCCAACATGGATGGCTCGTATAGGTGCAATTTCTTGCAGTTTACTATAGAATACATCCTCATGAATGACGGAAAATCAAGTCGAAAAGCAATTTCTCCAATTTGCTCCAATATGGTGAAAGGTCCATATCATAGTGGTTTGAGCCTTCGTGCTTGACCTCGTAGTCTTTCCTTGCTCAAGTAAATCCAAACTTTATCTCCAACATGAAGCTTGTGTTCCCTTCTATGTTGATCATGCCTAGCTTTGTACTTCACTTGAGACTTCTCCAGTTGTTCTTTGACCTTGAGATGGATTTTCCGGATCCTCTCAATGAATTTGTTTTCTCTAGTCACCTTTGTGTCTCATGTATCCTCCTCATCCTACTTTGTCCAACTGCTATGTCTAGTGGATTCGTAGGTAGATATCCCAAACATGTTTCAAATGGTGACTTCATGGTTGATGTGTGTACTGCCCGGTTGTAGGAATGTTGAATGTAGGCTAAGCACTCATCCCAAGTCCTTGGGTACTTTGTTATACCCTTTGATCAATTGTACCAAAATCTTGTTTACCACCTCTATTTGTCCATCTGTCTGCGGATGGAACGGTGTGCTCCTGTGTAATCTGGTATCCATCTTGTCCCACAGTGTAGTCCAAAAATTCCCCAAGAATCTAGAATCCCTATCAGAGACAATAGACTTGTGCAAACCAAAATACACCCATACATTGGCAAAGAAAAGCTCTGCTACCTCATGTGCTTTTACTGTCTTTTTACATGCCATAAGAATACACATTTTAATAATTCTATCAACAACAACATAGAGATAGTCATGGCCATGTTTAGACATAGGTAATCCTCCTACAAAATCCATGGAGATGTCCTCCCATGGACGAGTAGGTATTGGTAAAGGCATATACAAACCTTCCTTCCTAGTCTTTGGCTTGCTAGTATAACAAAGTTTACATCCACCAATAAATTTTGATACTTCCTCTTACATATTGGGCCAATATACATACCTTTGCAAGTGGGTTATGGTCTTACCAACACCAAAATTCCCTGCTAATTTTGAGGTATGTGCTTCCCTCATCACTAAAAGTCTTTCTTGCTTAGGCACACAAATTTTTCCCCATCGGTAGAGCAACCCATCCTTGAGATAACAATATTCAATCCCCATCCTTTCAGCACCTTGGGACTGCAAATTTTTAAATGTCACCCCAAATTCTTTGTCTTGGGCATATGCTTCCTTTGTGAAGGGCTCGATCCGAGAAATAGTGGCCAAGTAGGAGAGTTTCCCACAGTGTGGGTGGCCTAGACAACATGTCTACCACCACATTTGTACTACCTTTCTTGTATTTTATCACCAAATGGAACATTGAAGAAACCCCATCCATTTGTAGTGCCTTGCGCCTCTGCTGCAATTTAGACTGTGCTGCAAATATTGGAGAGGTTTGTGGTTAGTGTGCACAATAGTGTCTTCACCCATCAAATAGTGTTTCCATTTTTACTTTGCACTGAACTAATGCATACATTTCTTTATCATATACCGAATATCCTTTAACTTGCTGAAGTGAAAGTTTTGGAATGATAACATATGGGTTTACTGCTTGAAGCAACATTGCGCCCATCGCGTAATCATCACATTCACCGTCTCTACTTCAAAAGGCTGCTACAAACTAGGAAGAGCAAGTACTTGTGCATGACTAATCTTGTATTTTAGTAACTAAAAGGATTTGTCTTGTTCTTTACCCTAGTCAAAACCCTTACTCTTTGCGCCACTTTGTGCGTAGAGGTGATGCAATCATGCGGAGAAGCCTGGAATGAACTTTCGCATGTATTGTATTGCTCCCACAAAACTTCTAGTCTTTGTGGCTCCTGTTGGTGTTGGAGAATTAGTGATGGCTTCCACCTTCTTTGGATCCACTCGTAGCTCTCCTCCTCCAACCACGTGTCCACGATAGACAAGCGATTTCTTAGCAAACTCACATTTCTTCATGTTAAAAAGTAGTTGCTTCTCCCTGAGAACTTACAAGACATGCTACAAATGTGTTAAGTGTTCTTCCCATGTGGCACTAAAAATCAAAATGTCATATACATATATAATGACACATGACTCTATGAAATCTTGAAATACATCATTCATCATTCTCATAAATGTAGTAGGTGCATACCATAACCCAAAAGGAAGTACTAACCATTCATACAAACCTGTTTCATTTCAAAGCAATCTTCCATATATCCTCCTCCTTCATCCCGACTTGGTGATAACCAGACTTGAGGTCCAACTTCGTGAAAAATTTAGCATGATGAAGCTATTCCAAGAGATCATCTATGCGGGAAGTTGATATCTGTTTTCTCGTGATCTTGTTCAAAGCGTGGTAGTCGATGCACATTCTCCAAGAACCATCCTTCTTTGGCACCATCACAATAGGTAAACGACATAGTTAGGTGCTCGGACGTATTACCACTTGGTCTATTAGTTCTGAAGTTTCTTCTTTGCTTCAAGACTTTCAAGCAAGGATTGCCTATACAACCCAATGTTTGGTAGAGGTGACTCGACAACAAATGTGAATCTCATGCTCTACTTCTGTTTTGGTGGTAATCCACTAGGAGTATGAAATACTTCCTAAAAATACTGAATAATACTATCCAAATCTTGTTTTCCTTGGTTAAAATTTTCTGAAACTTCTACCCCATCTTGCTTATCTTTTAACAAAAGTAAACAAAACTGATTATGATTTTCCTGAATAAGTCATTTTGCTTGGTTAGCACTTACCATAGTAACTTGTGTCTTACGTTGGTGTGCCCGGATGTTGTAGTTGATCCCATCCTTGACCCATCTATACTAGTTTTCCCTTCTCATAAATATAGCATCCCTAACATACAAGTAAGGACTCCTGAATACCACATCAAAAGCATCAAGTGGAATAACGTCAGCTTCAAAAACATCTATATATTGGGAATTTATCCCAAACTTTACCTTACATCTTCTTGTTACCTGAATTTCAACACCCTTCTTCACCCAACCCAAAGGATAAGGGTGTGGATGCTCATAATTTTCAAGACCAAGCTTCTTTACAAATACCTCAAAAATCAAGTTAGATTGAGAACCGGTTTCAACCAAAGCATTTACCTTAGTTCTCTTGATCTATATTTTGATTTGGAATAGTCTACTCGTCTCCTCTTTGCTGTCCTTGTTTGTGGCCGTGCATCCAAGTCTTTCATCTACATCAGAGTTATCTTCAATTTCTACCCCCTCTATCTTTACCATTTTCATGGACTTCTTTGAGTCCTTGGTTTTTTTCTTCAGATGTAACTCTGGATGCAACTTCCAACATGTAGCGTCAGTATGACCATTGATATCACAATTATTGCAAAAATTCTTGGGATCTTTACAAGTATTTAAAGTAGTGGCAGTTTTTTTACCTTTCCCTTTCCACTTACTCTTGTTACTTGTTTGCCCATAATCCTTTTTTTCTGATTTTTGACTACTTTACCCTCGGCTCTACTTCTCCTCGCTTCTTCTCATCATCTATGTAGTATGGTCAGTGCACATGCTTCATTGAGATCCTTGGGATTTTGGAGAGCTTTTGTTCAAAGGTGAGTGTGAAGTCCGCCTAAGTATTTGTAAGAATATCCTCATCCTCCAAGTCCATATTTAGAAACATGGCTTGCCTCCGAAACTCTGTGGTATAGTCCGCACACTTTGACCACCGCCTTGTCTAAAATACGCCATTTAATCATTTGGTCGGTTTATGGCCAACAGGATAAAAGTTAGCTCTAAGTAATTCCTTAAATTCTTGTCAAGACTTCACAAAGAGGGCGTTTCTTCTTTTCACAAGTAGTTAGATGGGTTTCCCACCAAACTAAAGCATGTCCCTCCATTTTGAGACATGCAAAGGTTATCCTTTGTGCCTCAATGACATTATGGATGCTAAAGTAGACTTCTAACTATTTCAACCATTTATCTAGCAACTCTGCATCTACTTGTCCTTCAAAGCTTTTGATTTTGACTTTAGTCTCAACTTTAAAAGGAGTATGTTTAGATTTTACCTTCTCTCTTGTGTTAGAAGTCTCTTCTCCATGCTTTTCTCCATAATCTTCCTCATGGTGACTCTTTCCTATACCAAACTTTTCAGCTAATCCTCGAACCACCGATTCCATGGAGTATTGTTTGATAGAATCCATCTTATGCAAATCTTCAAGTTCTTCTTTCCTTCTAAACATCCTATCCATCATGGTCTCCAAAGATATCGATTCTCTAGACCATGTTCTCTTCCTCCATTTCTCCATGGATTCTCTACTTCCACTTCTTTGTAGAAATATCTGGATCACAAGGTAAAGGTTCTTCGCCTTTGGATCTTTTCACTGTCATACAAATTCAAGAATGAATACCACAGTCCTGGATACTTGTTAGCTCTGATACCAAAATGATCCGTAAACTTTCAACTTTGGAATAATTCACAAATCACAATTATTTGCTGTTGTTTACTTTCTATTAGAAATAATAGAGAAAGATAGTGAATGAATTATAATTCTGCTTAGAATCAATAATTGCGAAAAGGAAAGAACATATAACTCAAACACCAACAATTTTATCCTGGAAACCTCCAATGGAGGAAAACCAATCGAGAAGGTTAATTCCTCTTTCTTCCCACTTCTATTCGCCAATTCAAATCACAAGTACAAAATTTACAAGAAGTTTGAAAAGGAAGTAGGTAATATCTCAACACTTCCTTTCAGTTACTTGCTTGCTCTATCTCAAACTCATTTCTTCTACAAAATTATAATTTCCAGCACTAAGACTTCTTGCTCACTTGCTCTCATGCTTCGATGATCTTCTACACTTCAACAATCATGTATTTATAGCCTTTCTCATGTCCTCCCATGCACTAGAGAATGGGAAAGGTCATGAAGGTGAAGGGAGACGAACACCATTTCAAATTTTGTTTTCTATCCGTAATGGACAGAGCGCGCCGCCAGGCACTGCAGACGATGGTTCTCGTAACCGCCGCCCTGGCTAAGTGGTGGTTCTGTGACCGCTTCCCTACATAGGGCCGCGCGCTCCTATTACTTGAAAAATAGAACCTCCGTTTAAATTTTTCCTTCCTTGTCTTGGATCAAGCTTCGATGAAGTAGAGGCCTCTTGATCCCTATGGATCATTTATACATCAAGGAATAGACATGTCTATATTCTCTAGAGTATTTATAGCTAGTAGGTCTAAACAAGCATGGGACATCCTAGAAATTTCCTATCAAGCCACAAGTAAGGTCAAAATTGTAAAAAAACAAATGTTGAGGAGAGATTTTGAGAATATTCAGATGAGAGAGTCTAATAGTGTTGATTCATTTTTTACCCATGTGATGGGTGTAGTAAATTATATTAGGTCCCATGGAGAGACCTTAGAAGACCAGAAGATCATAGAAAAAATCCTTAGGAGTCTACTAGCCAAGTTCGACTCCATTTTTGTTTCCATTGAAGATTCTAAGGATTTAACTAAGCTCTCTATAGATGAGATAATGGGATCTCTACTATCCCATGAACAAAGAATAAACAAATATGGAAGTTCCTCTTTAGAACATTCCTTTAAGATTCAATTTTTTTTTTTAGCAGATGTAGAGGAAGATTTGTGAACGAGAATAAGAAGAGGAATATTTGATGTGAGAAGAGGTAGATCTCCACCTTAAAGTGATGAAGACATCTTTTGGTCCAACTCAAGTGGGTCTTCCAACAAAGGAAGTTGAAGACACCCCTCTTAAAAACATTATTATAACCAGATTGAAGGAAGAAAGGTATGAAAAATCTAATATAAAATGTCATTATTTCAAAAAGTATGGGCATTATGCTACTGAATGTCAAAAATGATATGATTGAAGAAACAAAAGTAATTTTTTTCAAAAGAATGTAATTCTGGAAGTTCAAATCATAGTTCTATGTTTATTACTTATCATGTTGCTCAAGAGAGCACAAAATATGTATGGTTTTTGGATTCTGGTTGTAGTAACCATATGACAGGTTCAAAACAATTGTTTTCTACCATGGATGATTCTTCCTCAAAGGTAAAATTGGGTAATGACAACAAATTTTTAGTAATTGGAAAAGGGACCATAAATATTAAGACAAAACAAGGAGAAAAGAAGTTCATTCCTAATGTCTATTATGTCCCTGGGTTGAAACACAACCTCATGAGCAATGTCAGTTGATACAGAAGGCTAAAAATATATTTTAAGGAAGGAGAATGTATTCTTCGGATCAAAATAAAAAAAAAAGGTTGATAGTCAAAGTGGAAATGAAAGGAAATAGAATTTTACCATAAAAATACAAAGTGATTTGAGCTTAGCGGGTGCTAGATCTTATTCTTGTATGGGTCATGGAGATCTCACTAAAGGGGTATCCCAAATATTAGTGTCCTCTAGCTCTCGAGAAAAATATGGAGTAGAAAAATATTTATCAAGGAAGTTCCCAACTCTAGAAGGTGCTAAGGTTGTTTCAAGAAAAGAAGAACAAAAATTTCCACAAGGAGGTTTGTAAACCCTAACAGAGACACTAAGGTTCTTCCAAGAAAAGAAGAAACAATTCTCAAGAAGGTTCCTCAACCCTAGCGGGTGCTAAGGTTCTTCCAAACAAATATGTACAAAAACTTCTCAACGATGTCTTTCAAGCATAGCGGGAGTTAGGAATTTTTATAAGATGGGCGAAGAAAAATAAATTCAATAATATTTGTGCTAACGAGTGCTAGCTCTTTACCACCATTGGGTGAAAAAATATTTTCAAGAAGGATTTTTAAGCCTAGTGGGTGCTAACTCTAAATCACCTATGGAATGTCAAGACCTCACTGAAAGAGGATTTCCAAGCATGAAATCTCCATATGCACTCCAAGTCAATCAGGAAAATTAGGTTTGGATTTGGAATTTAAGGCTTGGACACTTACATTTTAATGGCATAAATTTTCTCCACAAGAAGAACATGGTGAATGGAATACCATTGATTGATCCGCCTAAAATGCCATGCGAAAATTGCATTCTCACAAAGTATCATAGGGAAATTTTATCAATTGGAAAGGAATATAGAGCTCAAGAACCTCTCGAAACTATCCACACATATCTATGTTGATCTATGGAGACACCCTCAATAGGTGGAAGCATGTATTTTTGACCTTCATCGATGACTTTAGCAAGAAGACATGTGTATACTTCCTAAAGAACAAATAAGATGTTTTTGAGACTTTTAAGGAATTCAAGGCCCTCGTAGAGAAGAAGAGTGGTCATTTTATCAAGGTACTAAGATCAGACAAAGGTGGTAAGTATATCTCAAATTAAATTTTAATTTCTCTCATGGAAATTGGAATACACAAGTAGCTAAGAACAAGGTTTACACCTCAGCAGAATGCTCTAATAGAAAGAAAAAAAATAGGAATCTCATGAATATGATAAGGAGTCTACTAAAGGAAAACACTTTCCAAATGAGTATTAGGTAGAAGAGGTTGCATGTTTAGCCCTCCTATCAAACCATTGCTAAACAAAAGTGTGAAGGAAAAGGTTCCTCATCAAGCATGGAGCCAAAAGTAGCATAATGTTGCACACTTAAGAGTGTTTGGATGTGTTGCGTATGCACTAGTGCCTAAAGAATTGAGAAATAAATTGGATGATAGACATGAAAAATTCATTTCCATGGATTACATTGAGTATTCAAAGGATTATAAGTTGTATAATCCCATCACCAAGAAGGTTATTATTAGCAGAGATGTTGATTTTATAGAGAATGAAGCCTGAGATGGAAGTATTGATAAAGAGATAAATATCTCTGTAGAGGTATCTCATGAAGAGTATGAAGTTGAAGAAAATGGTACACATGACATTCAACCAGCTCCACAAGGGATCAATCCAGTACAAAATCCATTCCGTTGCCCTATTGGTCAACATATTGTAGTAGTAATGCCTCAAAATACACCCACAACTTATAGCCCTCAAATAACTAATTCAATAGACAATTTCAAGATACCTACACCATAGGTAGTATGGATACCTAGTACAAACACTCAACCTCATGAAGCCTTAGGGAATTTATTAACTATAACTCCACAAAATATTGATTCATCTAACCCAACATTGGAAAAACTCATATCTTGTCTCAGAAATGCTTCCAAGAAGACAAGAAGTCTGAGGGAGATATATGATCAAGTTGAGAAAGAAAAAGAGTTATATTTCTGTTTTTCAATATTTTGTCAAGATGATCCTAATTATTTTGAGGATTTTGTAGAAAATAAAGAATGGATAGAAGCTATGGATGAAGAAATGGATTCTATTGAGAAGAATCAAACTTGGTTATTAGTAAATATGTTAGAAGGAAAGTATGTTATTGGTGATAACTAGTTCTATAAGACCAAATTCAATGCAAACAACAATGTTGAAAAGCACAAGGCAAGATTAGTGGCAAAAGGATTCTCACAACAACGCATAATTGATTAGAATGAAATGTTATTTCCAGTGGCTATACTTGACAGAGTTAGAACTGTCTTAGCCATAACAACCAAGATCAAGTGGAAAGTATACCAAACATATGTCAAGTTAGAGTTCTTGAATGGTTTTATGGAATAAGAAGTTTATGTTCAACATCCACTTGGATATGAAATATATGGACAAGAGCATAAAGTCTGTAGACTGAAAAAGGAATTGTATGGCCTAAAGCAAGCTCCGAGAGCTTGGTACAATAGAATAGATTCATATTTTATATAAAATGGATTCAACAAAAAACAATAGTGACAGAACCCTATACATCAAAAATAACAATAGAATCCATATTGTAATAGTTTGTTTATATGTTGATGACCTCAAATTTACTAGAAATATGTCTATTGACTTTTTGAAGTCATCGATGACGAAGGAATTCAAACTTATAGATCTAGGGTTGATGATATACATTTTATGTATAGAAGTGAATCAATTTGAAGAAGGAATATTCATATGTCAGTATAAGTATTCAAATGATGTGTTGAAGAGATTCAATATGCTGAAAATAAATCAAACAACAACAACACCAATTGTTATGGGTCTCAAATTAAGAAAAGAGGATAAGTGATCCAATGTCAATCGACATTGTAGAAAAGACTTGTTGGAAGTTTGATGCACTTAATAGAAACAAATTCAGACATCATGTATGGAGTTAGTCTCATCTCAAGGTTCATAATGACTCCCAAGGAATCACACTGGCTTGTAGGAAATAGGATAGTAAGATTAAATTCCAAAATAACACATTATGGAAATAAGTATGCTCCATCTGATGATTTCAAATTAATGGGAAACATGGATGATGACTTTATAGTTAGCATTGATGACAGGAAAAACACATATATCTAAACTTTTACAGGTCTGAAGACCAGTTTATCGACATTTTCACGAAGCCTTTACCATAGGATATTTTTTTGTATCTTAGAGAATGTCTAGGTGTACTATCATGGTAGTTAATATTAAGGGGGATTCTTGGTATTTTTGTAATCTCAACTACCTAATTAAGTCATAAATATTTTTTCAACACAAAGCACACGATGAATATTTCCAGAGTTGATTATAAAATATTCTCTCCTATTCATGGAGAGTTAACATTTACTACTCTTCATTTTCTTTCTCAAGAATATATCTCTTTTCAAAGTCCTCTATATATTTGACACATTTGTATGCATTCAAAAATAGGAGAAAATCCAAAAAAATTAGCAACAAACTCTAGCAAAATTTTAATAGAAACTGTTTGTATTATATTTTATTTTTTTCATATCTCTTCTTCAATTTCTAAGTTTACTATCATAAACCAATTCAAACAGCTTTTGGCTTCTATATTAAAAGTGTGCTACTTTTATAATTTCATGTCTCAAGTTTTTCTAGTGTGCCCAATGGTCCAAGCTTTTGAACCACTTCTTTGATACCAAGTGTAGTGCCCACTTCAAACAATCACTTGAGACCCAAGAACACCCTAGGAATTATTTAGGAAAATTATGGACTAACTTTTCTTTGCTTAAGAGTGTTTGCAACAAGGTTACAATGCAACAACTAGCACAAACAAGTTTAGGACAAACAACAAGGCTGACTTATAAAATCTCCTCTAGCAACCATTATTAAAAAGCACAAGGTCAAAGCAAGGGGTTAGATTAATCACTTAGGTTAGGAGGGTAAATTCTCACTTAACCATGCTCTAACTATATTACAGGGTTAAACTTGATTTTTCACTTTAAAAACGTCATCAAAACTTCCCTAAATCATGCCCATTGGATAGGAAATTTTCTCACCTTTCCAACCATATAAAGAAGTCCTCCTAACTCCTTATATTTTTCAAGTTATGGGCCGACGGACTTTAGGGGAGAAATTTTCCTTGGGAGAGTCCACGGGCTTAGGGAGGAAAATTTTCCCTTGTGTTGGCTGGCAGAGAAGGGAAGAATTTGGTGATTTTTCCTTTCATGTGCAAAAGCGTGATTTACCTCCATGCACCCACGAGCCCAGAAGGACACGTGTCACTTCCTAATTGGCATGGGGAAAATCGGACCGGCGAGGCAACTAAGAATTTAGGATTTAAGGCAAAAAGACAACGGTGAAATTTTGCGCATGCCTCTACCTAAGAAATTTTTCATGCCACGTGTCAACACCCCATTAGTCACGGGTTTGCAGAGCAATCGGAGCGATCAAGGAATTTTAAATTTTAAAAGGTTAAAACCTCAAAGTAAAAAGAAGTTTCACGCTCCCACCGACACCAAAACTTCCATGTGTCATCATGTGATTGGACGCAGTCGGCGGGCAGCGGGAAAACTTAGGATTTTTTCCAAAACCAAAAATTGAATTTTCCAAAGGAAAATTTATCTCCACTCCTCCGCCATCGCCAAAAATGCCACATGTCATTGGATGCATCGGTGGGGCGGTGGGGAATATTAAGATTTTAAGCCAAAACTGGTGTAAATTTTAAAAACTCACGCGGACCCGTGTGTCCTTCGGGACATGTGTCGCACGTGATTGGCTACGGGGCCGCGGGGTTGCATAAAAAATGGGAAATATTTCCGAATGGAAAATTTTTAAAAGGTTAAATTTTTGAAAAGGTTCGCCCCTTTGAAGTGCCATGTGGCAACATCCGATTAGTTGTGGGATGGCAAGGCCATGAACTTTTTGGAGATTTTTTTCCAAAGGTCAAAATTTGAATTTTAACAGTTAGATTATTTTTCTTTTGGAAGACAATTTGAAGTAAAACTTCAAATGGCCATAACTTTTGATAGGAAGCTCAAACTTTGGCAAACGAGGACTTTCTAGAAATATCTCGAAGTCCTATTTGCCACGAAATCATCAATTTTAGATTTTAATGAGTTTTATGTGGTCAATTAAATGAAACCAATCGGCAGGCCTTTTAAAGAAAAACTTGTAATTCGCCAACTTATAAATTTTTGTTCAAAATTTGATCTTCTTATTTCTCAACATGTCAATTGGACATGGAGACTTGTTCTTCGATAGGTTTAAGAGAGTTTATAAGGTTAAATTAGTTGATTGAGTTACAATTTATACTTTTCCATCTTTTGACAAAAACAGTTGGGAAAGTTTCAAATTTTATTTTATAAAGTTCTCGGGAAATTTTTAAGTGTTGAGTTCAATTTTAATTCTTTAGGGCTTACCATATCTAGATTGTAATGTTTCATTTCTTAATTCATGATGTAGATTCGAATCTGTTCTTTTTTTTTTGATAAAATTTGATTACAAGATTTGAAAATAAAACAAAGATAAAAATTTAAAGGTTCTTAAAACATTTTCTATCATCCAAGCATGGGGATCCTTTTTCCATTCCTATCTAATAAATTTATTTGATCCAACTTATTATTTAAGAGCAAAAAAGCAAAATTTTATTTCCAATTTTGTTTTAATTTAATAAAAGGAACAAAACCACTGTCTTTTTCTCATACGCATTTTCCTTTCACACAAAGATTTCATTTCATCACAAAAATCAACTCCAATGCAACAATGCCAGTTTGAGAAAAGAATTCATTACTTTATTGATTTCTAATAACAACTTTACAACCTTCTCTTTTCCATTTGATTTCTAAATACATTATACAATGCATGTAACATCCTTTCAGATTTCTTTTCAAAAAGAGAGTAGAATATAACTCTACATTTCACTTTCCAATTTCAATCTTATGTTACCAACACAATTCCTTTCCATTAAAAATATTTATACAACTCATCCACTTCAAGTGGGAAGGGTTACAATGAACTTTCTCAAAAGAAGGGACTGTCAAACTGTATATTCCTCTTGCTCCAAAATAGTAGCATGCTAGTTTCTTCATCTTTTCATCTTGATCACAACAAGGAAGGGGGAAAGGAAACACTCTCCACCCAACCAAGACATCCAATGAGAAAGTAGAAGTCATCCTTCCTCAATGGCCCCCTAGCCCCAACCATATTGAAATAGGAGATGCATTTCAACACATGGCAACAATGAATTCCACAACAACATGCAACATTTTCAAATTCAACAACACATTTCAAGAAGGATGTAGTTCACAACTACATTAAACAAATATAAACAAAACTGAGGCTTCTTCAAGAAAGTTGAAAAGAGCAAGGATCTATGGAGAACTACTTATGCCTCCCAATGGGAAATGGGAATCCACCTTAGCAACCCAAAAAATATATCATCTCCCATACCACTATGCCACCAAAAATTCCTCCTTATGCCCCCTAAAGTTTCTCCCTTCTCGCCCCCGAGAGTAAAAATACAATTTATTTCTTTTCCATGGTGGATCCCAATCCCAAAATCACTC
Organism: Taxus wallichiana var. yunnanensis; assembly: GCA_018340775.1. NCBI lineage: Eukaryota > Viridiplantae > Streptophyta > Pinopsida > Cupressales > Taxaceae > Taxus > Taxus wallichiana. The sequence continues at coordinate 257,981,357 of CM031240.1, forward strand.
CAAAATAAAACTGATGACATTGGCATTCCCTTATGCCCCCATATGAAATCACCATAGCCATCTCCTACACCATGCCCTAAGAATTATACCCAACCAGCCAACAAACACATAAAACATTCACCATTTCACACATGAATAGAAAGAGAAAGAAGCATTTTAAAGGCTCAAATTCCTACCTCTCCATAATGGATTTTTTTCCAAGAACAAAAATCTCTCCAATGCCCAAAATGCATTCCAAAACCAACAACAACACACATGCAATAATATCCAATCTCCTTCCACAAGAAAGAATCCAAAACAACAAGAAAATTCACCCAAAAGAAGTATGCAAAGTTTCAACAACCCAAAACAAGCAAGGAGTTTGAATTTTAAAGGAGAGGGAAGAGAAGAGAATGATGTGGATCCATGTGGGATGCCACATCACTCTTCCTCAACCCCAAGAGAAAATTCAAAATCACTAACTTAATCATAATAAATAAAATGAAAATCAACTTACACACTCCAAATTAACCCATACCCCAAAAGGGGATGAATTTAAAACATGTAATAGAAGTGCAATTAAAAATTACAAATAGTCATTTCAAAATATATTAAAAAGGTCTAATTTCAACCTCCAAACCATAGCTATGGTTGGTGAATAGTTTTAAGAGGTGTGGGACAAGTTTAACTTGTCCCACAAGCCTCCAAATATATCCTCCAAGGACAAAGGCCCTCAAAATACAACTTGAGCTCACAGAGCTCCGAGGTGGTCATCTAATAAGGTGCTCATGAGATAGTCTCTTCTCCCAGAACTAGATCTATATGAAAATCAATCTCACATGGAGGTTGAATCCTGGTAGCTCCCATGGAAAGACATCTACAAACTCTCTCAAAATGGGATGATCATCTAACGATGGTCAACTAGACCCATCCTCCGACTGTCACCGACTCAGTAATAGCATACATCCGACAACCCTATTGCACACACCACTTGAGCTGCATAGTAGAGATGGTGTGAATAGAAATGAGTCTCCCGAACCTTGAAATCACCAACTCTACTCCAATATCATCTGCACAAGATATAGTCTTGTGATACCAATCCATCCTGGCCCTGTGTGTAGATAACCAATCCATACCTAAGATGACTCAATACGAGCCCAAAGGAAGGATTCGAGAGATCTAAATAATTTTTGAAAGGTCCCAAATCTACAAAACACTCCTTTTGAAGGAGTCAACAGAGATTTTTTCTCCCGAAGCCATCTCAACTTCCCAACAACGCTCGTGCCTAATCACATGTCATCATCTTGCATCACTCTACTAAAGATGGTGCAATAAAATAATCAGAAGAACTAGAGTCAAAAAATATGGAGGTAGGAATACCCCCACTGCTACTGTACTGTAGTCTCAATGATCTGTGCTCTAGTGATCGGCTCGGTGGTTTTTAACCATTGCATAAATCCTATGGTTACATCCCATATCACCATCAGCTCGAGATCGTGCCTTACCCTTGTTAGGGTTACGAGGTCGAGTCTCTCCGAAAATTTCCTATAACCCCACATCCAAAATAAGTACCTAATCCTCTCTAAGTAGTACCACCATAAGGTGCTCTAGAAGTAGGTGTTTTGGATCCCGATGATCCAGCTATGGTATGTTGTAGCCTCTGCTATCGAGCTCCTGCCGACTAAGCTCTATGTCCACCCCGTGTCCTGATGGGACCCCTAGGGGGAGGCCCCATACTCTGACCTCTCTATGCATTATCTCTCGGTGGAATCCTATATAGTAGGTGGGACCGCTGGGGTCTAAAGGATGACCGTGAAGAATCCCGACTACCACAAGGAGGAGGAGCTAACCTCCTCGATCTACTATCCCGCATCATTGTATGCGGCTCCCGACTCGGTGCCTCAGCCCTTTGGGGTCTTCCCCTGAATATCCTCTGCTATGTAGGCCTTCTCAACGGCCTCTACTAAAATTTGTGGGCAGTGGATCCAAACCACACCTTCAATGTCTAAATTGAGGCCCCGGATGAACTTGTGGATCTACACCTACTCATCCTGCATGTACTCGACGTACTGAAGTAGATCCAAAAAACTTACTATCATACTCTACAACTATAAGGGATCCCTATCAGAGGTCATGGAACTCATCAATCCTCTGTTGTATGAACCTCCATGAAAAATATCTACTCCTGAATCTCTCCTCAAATAGCTCCCAAGTGACTATCTCAGAATCAACATGGAACTTCTACTCCTCTATCCTCTACTATACCCCAACTCCATCCCTCAGTAGATGGATCACAAAACGACCTTTCATTTTTATAGAACAAGGAAAAAGCTTAAAGCAACCTCTCAAGCTCACTAGCCAGGCCTATGCCTAAAATCACCATATGTCACATGAATAATGTGATGGCAAAAGCTTCTAATCTCCTTGATATGATCTACAGCGATGGTCCGACGGTCTTTAGGAATTTCTACACACTCATCCCCGAGCCTAGGGCTCCGAGACCTCTCTTTGTGTCCCAAAACTTCGGTCACCATGTCCCCTCAGAGGTGACTCTACTCTAACTTGACTCTCCATGGAAAGTATCTCCTCCATCCACCTCACTAAGTGGAGGAGGTGCATGTCCCTCAATAAAAGTGACTCTATCATGTCTACGTGCATGCCCTCTTACCGATCCTTCGATAACGCAACATTAACATCCGAAGGGTCTGCAAGATCTATAGCAGGATGGCTGCCACATCATGATCCAGAGGTGGTATATCTAATTCTATTTGAAAATACTCCTCATCTTGTTTGCACCTCCTACACAGAACAAAATGAGAGTTAGTTCATTATTTTAAGTCTTCCTCAGTTTCTAAGTTTACTATCATATACCAATTCAAACAGTTTTGGCTTCTAGATTAAAAGTGTGCTAGTTTTATAATTTCATGAATCAAGTTTTTCTAGTGTGCCCAATGGTCCAAGCTTATGAACCACTGCTTTGATACCAAGTGTAGTGCCCACATCAAACAACCACTTGACACCCAAGAACACCCTAGGAATTAGTTAGGAAAATTATGGACTAATGTTTTTTTGCTTAAGAGTGTTTGCAACAAGGTTACAATGCAACAACTAGCACAAACAAGTTTAGGAAAAACAACAAGGATGACTTATAAAATATCCTCTAGAAACCATTATTAACAAACCACAAGGTCAAAGGAAGGAGTTACATTAATCACTTAGGTAAGGAGGGTAAATTCTCACTTAACCATGCTCTAAGCGGCTTACAGTGTTAAACTTGATTTTCACAAAAAAATGTCATCAAAACTTCCCTCGAACATGCCCATTCGATAGGAAATTTTCTCACCTTTCCAACCATATAAAGAAGTCCTCCTAACTCCTTATATTTTTCAAGTTATGGGTTAGCGAGACTTTAGGGAGAAATTTTCCCTTGGGAGAGTCTACGGGCTCGGGGAGGAAAATTTTCCCTTGTGCGGGCCGGTGAAGTGGGGAAGAATTTGGCACTTTTTCCTTTTCGGGCACAAAAGTGTGATTTACCTCCATGTGCCCTTGACCTCGAAGGACACATGTCACTTCTTCATTAGTGAGGCAAAAAGTGGATTAGCGGAGGTAATTAAAAATTTAGGATTTTAGGCTAAAAAGACAAGGGTGAAATTTTTGCGCGCCTCCAACTAAGGAAATTTTTATGCCACATGGCACCCATTCATGCCACATGTCAACACCCCATTGGTCACGGGTCCGTAAACCATTGAGCACTCAAAGCAATTTGAGATTTTAAATCATTAAAACCTCAAAGTCAAAAGAAGTTCCGCACTCCTGCTGAGACCAAAAATGCCACATGTCATCATGTGATTAAATGCGGGTAAGCGGGTGGCGGGGAAAACTTAGGATTTTGGCCAAAAATAAAAATCAAATTTTCCAAATTAAAATTTATCTCCACTCCTCCACCATCACCGAAAATGCCACGTGTCATCGTATGATTGGATGTGGGTCGGTGGGAAGCGGCGGGGAATATTAAGATTTTAAGCCAAAATGGGTTTAAAGTTTAAAAGCTCGTGCGAGCCTGCGCTTCAGTCGGGACACGTGTCGGCATGTGATTGGGTGGGGCCGCGGGGTTGTAGGGAAAAATGGGAAATTTGTCCCAAAGGAAAATTTTCAAAAAGTTAAGTTTTTAAAAGTGTCCACCCCTCCAAAGTGCCACGTGGCAACATCTGATTGGTTGCGAGGTGGCGGGGGAATTTTTAGGGAAATTTTTTTCAAAGGCCAAAATTTGAATAAAACTTAGCATAATTCATCATTAGTTTATATTTGAATAAATGTACTAAGTTAATTATTTAATTTAAATACTTTAAACTTATGTCAATAGATATTAGTTGTCCTTAGTTGTTAGTTAACTAAGTGATAGTGTTCTCATCCCAATGTTTGTGGGATCATGTTCTATCTTGCATATTTTGTTCTCATATGATTTCCATGAGGGGCAATAGGGGCAGTTAGGGGCAATATGCTATTTTTACATATTTTCTCAGATTAGATGATTTTTTTCCATATATTGTGGATGAGATAGAAGTTGTCCAATATCTATAAATATTGCAGCTCTCTCATTTGTTTTGTAATGCTTGATTTTGATATTAATAAAATACACAAGCACCATCTTGTTTCTGTGCAAAGCTTCTATGTAAAATATTATTTTCAAGTATTCATTATCAAGATTTGGTATCAGAGTAGCATTCTGATCCAGAGAGGAGTGTAGGAAGTTTTAGGGAAGTTTAGGGAGATCTAGAGAAATTACAGAGCTAGGAGGAGCCATAGATGCCCCCAACCATTTCACATGCCCCTACCCAAATCCACACCCCAGTTCAGCGGATTGATTTGTAGTTGAAGAACACCTGGAGTGAAATCACAAGCCCTTGCAAACTTGGATGCAACTCGTTGCAAAAGGTGACATTGTTTCATTCTCTGGTATTTTTATTTTTTTAAATTTATATGTACCTACAATTTTTTTAAATTGGAAGCATTTAAAAAAATACATATACAATATTTTTGATCTGTGGGGATCCAAGCTTGTCAAGCTCCCCACACTACTTATTCTTCCTCTTTTCTATACTTTGTATTCTTCTTCCTCTTCTCAATATTTGAGCATGTAACAGAAAGGAGATCCAATCAAACGTGGAAGTTTCTCTGTGAACCTGTATTTTCCAGAGGAGTAGAACGATCTACAACATGCTTGCACCTGAAAGGAAGACTATAATTTGAACATGGAGAATATTTGCAAGCACCCATGTGAAATATGCATTGAAAAAAAAAGGAAGAAGTTATCTCGGAGAAGAAATACTTGCGTGAAAAGAGAAGCAATAATTAAAAATGGCTAAGGGTTATTTTAACGCTTAGAAAAGTGTTTGAACTACGGTTGTGCTATAAATTGCACTACGCATGCATGTAAGTTGTTATCTGTGTTTGGTTTTAAAAAAATGTTGTATTAAAAATTTCCATTTTTGGACGAAGTGAAAAAATCGAACCACAATTTTTTTTTCTAGTTTTGGAAAGGGGACCGGAAAGATAAAAATTACAATTTAAAAAAAGACCATAACTTTCAACTAGTACCTTAGATTGAAGTTCCATTTTTTTTTTAAAGTGTGTGTTTTTGCGAGATCTACATTTTAGTCCTATTTTTAAATCAGATTTGGAAAGGTTTTATTTTGTAAAAATTGCAAAAATCAATATTGTACTTGAAGAGAGGCCAAAGAGTACAATTTTTTTATTTTCACAAATTGGCCAATAGTGCCAAATATTTTTGTTGATTGTAACTCAGCCAATAGTGCCTAAAATTCATTGTACACGGCTGAAAAGGATCCCAACAATCAATGAATAAATAAATTTTGGGGGTGTGCACTTCTTTAAGGGGGAAAGTGTTAATTTTTTCTTCTATTGTTTATCAGTCTTCACAATGGCCGCAATTATGGCACCAAAATTATTTTTTCTAGATTCTCAACTTTTGCGTTCTGATAATTATCCAGCATGGAAAACAAAAATTTGTGCACAACTTGATTTTGAAAATCTATGGTTTGTTATTTCTAGTACATTAACAAGATCTGCAACAAATGTTACACAACAAGCTACATTTGATTGTGCAAATCAAAAAGAAAAGTTAATAATCTTGTTTTTTTGTTTTAGATGAGGCACAACCTCATATTCATGAGTCCAAAATAGCAAAAGAATCTTGGGACAAGTTGACAATGAAGATATGAGTCAAAAATAAGAACACAATAATTCATCTCCAAAGTCAACTATTAAACTTGAAAATGCAATTAACTCGAGAAAGTTGAAATGTTTTTGAGAAGAGTGGAAACTTTTCATGCATCACTTCAAGATTTGGAAGAAGAAGTAACTGAAAAATCACTCATGCCTATAGTATTGAGAGCTCTTCCTCCTTCTTACAGAATTTTTGTGACCACGTTAAACATAACTGGTCAAACTACAACATTTGAGGAGTTAGTGAATATGTCACAACAAGAAGAAGATATTCACTGAAATTTGGAACCTGAGGAGTAGGCACTTGCTTCGAATCAAAAAGGGAAAAATAAGGCTAAGTTTAATAAACAACCTATGAAGCAAGGAATCAATCAACAAGGTCAAAAGACTCAACAGAAATGTCAAATTTGTGGTCGTCAAGGCCATCAACTCAAAGATTGTTGGTACAACACTTTTAACAAAGGTTCCTCAAGTGGTAGGAATAATGACAACCAATAATCAAAACAAGATCAACAACAAGAATAAATAGGGACAGTATAAGGGAAAGTGGAAAAAGAAACCAAATCAACAAGGAAATGTAGCAGAACAAGAAGATCAACTTGATGATTCTGACTTCTTGTATAGTGCACAATCTACTAAAGAGTCTAAATCTCCACATGGAATTTGGTATGTTGATTCGGGAGCAACCCGACACATGACAGGTAGGAAAGATTGGTTCTTCAACATGAGAGACACACCCACAAAAAACCATGTTTCTTTGGGTGATGATACTTCATATAGTGTTGAGGGAATTGGTTCTATTTCACTTCCACTTGGGCAACATAGTTGTAAGATCACAGATGTTCTATATGTCCCCGGTTTAACTAAAAATTTGTTATCCGTAAGTCAATTATTGGATCACAATCTCAAAATTGACTTTGATTGTAAAGGCGGTAAAAAGATGTGCCTAATCAAAGATAAGTCACGAAGCTCTAAAATTGTTGCAAAAGCTTTGAATGTGGGAAGAATGTTTCAGTTAGATTTTTTTCAATGGAATGATCAAGCTCTCATGGCCAAAGGTACAACATCGAATAACTATGGCATCAAATACTTGGACATGTGATTTTTGGCTATCTTGACACACTTCGTCGATACGACATGGTTAGGGGTTTACCACCTCTAAAAAGGGTACAAATAAATGCCAACATTTTTTGGCATGAAAACAACATAGACCAGCATTCAAACATAGTACATTTTGGGCTAAGGAAAAACTTGACTTGGTGCATACTGATCTATTTGGACTAATAATACCTATCCACTCTAGGTCTCAATATTTCATGCTCTTTGTTGATGATTTTTCAAGAAAAATGTGGATATACTATCTTTCTACAAAATATCAAGATTTTGAAATTTTCAAGAAGTTCAAAGCCCTTGTTTAAACATAGTATGAAAGGAAAATAAAAACACTCTACTCAGATCAAGGGGGATAATACACCAGAATGAGTTCAACGATTTTTTGGAAACAAATGGCATTTGTCGTCAAATGGCTCCTCCTCACACAATGCAACAAAATGGTTTTGTTGAAAGGAGAAATCATACTGTCATAGAAATGGTGCGATCTATGATTGATGTTGTAGGTTTATCAAAAACATTTTATGTCTTTGAAGCAGCTAAAATGGAAGTCTATTTACTAAACAAAATTCCCACTGCAGCTCTTGATGGAGTAACACCTCAAGAAGCATGGTCAGGGCATAAGCCATCTATTTCTCACCTTAGATTTTTTGGGTGTAAAGCTAGCATGCACATACCTAAGAAGCAAAGAACCAAACTTGATATGAAATCAGAAAAACTTATCTTCTTAGGATACAGTGATGTAGCACTTGGTTATAGATTGATGGATCCAAAAACAAGAAAGGTCTACACTAGTAGGGATGTTGAGTTCTTTGAGAAGAAAGAGGAGATGCTCCTTCCATTCACTCACATGATGAAAATGTCATTCCTATAGTAAAAATAGAGGATGGTAATCACTTTGATAATGACAGTGATGATGGGGAAGATGGTGAAATTCAACCTCCCACAAGAACCACAAAAAGTATGCCTAAATGGTATACAAGTATGATTAGAGATGCAAAATTGGATAGTGTCCCCGACACATCTACCACTGGAATGAGGACTCATAGTATGGCTTGAAATGAGGTAAATTTTTCCTTAATGGGTAAAGTTGTTGAAACTATTGAGCCATCCACGGTTTGAAGTCGTCTGCGATCTAAAACTTGGAAAGATGCTATGGATGCAGAATATAAGTCACTTATGAAAAATAATACATGGCAACTTACAAATCTTCCACTAGTAAAAAAATTGATTGGATGGAGATGGATCTTCAAAACGAAGTACAAAGTAGATGGTAAAATTGATAAACATAAGGCTAGACTAGTTGCTCGGTATATGCTCAAAAAGAACGCATTGATTATGAGGATACTTTTGCTCCCACAGCTAAACTAAAAACTTTTAGGTTAATATTTTCTCTAGCTGCACAATTTGGTTGGAAAATACACCAAATGGATGTGAAAAGTGTCTTTCTTAATGGTGATTTACATGAAGAAGTTTACATGACTCAACCAAAAGGTTTTTTCATACCAGGTAAAGAGGAAAAGGTATGTAAAATCATAAAAATCACTATATGGTCTAAAGCAATCTCCTAGGGAATGGTACATAAAAATTGATGAGCATCCCATTTAACATGGATTCAATAGGATTCCATACGATCCTAATCTCTATCTCAAAAAGAAAGGGGGAGATAGTGGTCATTGTAGTATATGTCGATTATCTAGTCATCACTAGAGGATCAGTGAGGATGATTGAGTCAACAAAGAAATATCTAACATGATAATTCAATATGACCGATCTCGAGCTTCTACATTATTGTCTTAGACTTGAAGTTTGGAAAAAATAAAATCATATCTTTGTGTCACAATTGAAATACGCTAAGACAACGCTTGATAAATTCAATATGATGGATTGTAAGCCATTTTCCACACCTATGGAGACAAGACTTTAATTGTCTCGAATAGATCCATCACCACAAGTAAATGTAACTCTCTATTGGCAGTTGATTGGGAGTCTCATATACTTGAATTACACTAGGCCGATATCAACTATGTAGTCGGATATCTTTCATGGCTCATGTAAGAACCAAGGGTTTCTAAACGAGAAGCGAAAAGTGAATACTAAGATACATCAAAGGAACTATGGACTATGGCATAGAATACAAGAAGAATGATAACTTCTTCTTGATAGGATATTTAGATTCAAATCATGTAGGAAACATAGATGATAGGAAACCACTTAAGGATTTGTATTATTTTTGGAATCTAGACCGATATCATGGGGGAGTAAGAAGAAGACTTGTGTTTCAAGATCCTCAACAGAATCAGAATATCATGCAATAGATGGATCTGTTTATGAAGTGATATGGATCTAACGTATACTTGAAGGATTGCAAATACCATATAAAGATCCAAATATCTTACATGTTGATAATGAAGGAGTAGTAAAATTTGTTCGGAATCAAGTTTTTCATGAGCGCACCAAACACATTGAGGTGTACGTACATTTCATTCATGAGCATGTTTAAAACAAAACATCCACTCCAATATTGCCCAATAGATATACAATGTGCGAGATGTCTTCACAAAGTCACTTGCTTGAGGTAAATTTGAGAGTTTTAGATAATTTATCTTATGTTCACTATAGATCATATTGAATTAAGCTAAGTTTTATTCATAACGAGAAAATGCCACGTGTCATCCCGTGATTACATGCGGCTCAGCGAGGTGATGGGGAATATTAATATTTTAAGCCAAAATGGGTTTAAAGTTTAAAAATCTCACGCGGGCCTACGTGTCTATTGGGACACGTGTCGCCAAGTGATTGACTCAGGGCCATGGGGTTGTGGGGAAAAATGGGAAATTTTTCCCAAAGACAATTTTTCAAAAGCTAAGTTTTTAAAAAGGGTCCACCCTCCTAAGTGCCACGTGGAAACATCGATTGGTTGTGGGGTGGTAGGGCTTAGGAATTTTTGAGGAAATTTTTTCGAAAGGTCAAAATTCAAATTTTGACATTAGATTATTTTTCTTTTGGAAGACAATTTGAAGTAAAACTTAAAATGGCCATAACCTTTTATAGGAAGCTCAGATTTGGGAAAATGACAAATTTCTGGAAATCTTTCGAAGTCATCTTTGAAAAACAATCATCAATTTTGGATTTTGATGATGTTTATGTGGTGAATGTAATGAAACCAATCTATAAGCTTTTTAAAGCAAACTCGGCAATTTTCCAACTTATTAATTTTTTGTTCAAAATTTGATCTTATTATTTTTCAACATGTCAATTGGACATGGAGACTTGTTATTGGATAGTTTTAAGAGAGATTCCAAGGTTCAATTAGTTTATTGAGTTGCGATTGATAATTTTGCATCTTTTGAAAGCAAAACGGTTGGGCAAGTTTCAAATTTGATTTTATAAAGTTCTTAGGGATATTTCTTAAGTGTTGAGTTCAATTTGAATTCCTTAGGGCTTAGCATATTTATATTGTGATGTTTCATTTCTTAGTTCATGATGTAGATTTGAACTGTTTTTTTTTTTTGAAAACATTTTATTGCAGTTTGAAAATAAAACAAAGATAAAACTTTAAAGGTTCTTAAAACATTTTCTATCATCCAAGCATGGGGATCCTTTTTCCATTCCTATATAATACATTTATTTGATCCAACTTATCATTTAAGAGAAACAAAGCAACATTTTATTTCCAATTTTTTTAATTTAATACAAGGTAACATAACCCTATGTTTTTTCTCATACGCATTTTCCTTTCACATAGAGATTTAATTTCATCACGAAATCAAATCCAATGTAACAATGCAAGTTTGAGAAAAGAATGCATTCCTTTATTTATTTCCAATAACAACTTTAGAAATTTCTCTTTTTCATTTGATTTAAATACACTATACAATGCATGTAACATCCTTTCACATATCTTTTCAAAACAGTAGAATATAACTCCTTTACATTTCACATTCCAATTTCAATATTATATTGCCAACACAATGCCTTTCCTTTACAAATATTTATACAACTCATCCACTTCAAGTGGGAAGGGCTACAATGAACTTGCTCAAAGGAGAGAACTGTCAAACTGTATATTCCTCTTGCTCCAAAATAGCAGCATGCTATTTTCTTCATCTTTTCATCTTGATCACAAAAAGTAAGGGGGAAAGGAAACGCTCTTCACCCAACTAAGATATCCAATGAGAAAGCGAGAATCCTTCCTTTCTCATTAGCCCCCGACCCCCAACCATATTGAAATAGGAGATGCAATTAAACACATGGCAACAATGACTTCCATAACAACATGCAACATTTTCACATTCAACAAAACATTTCAAGAAGGATGTAGTTCACAACTACATTTAAAAATAAAAACAAAACGAGGCTTCTTCAAGTAAGCCAAAAGAGCAAGGATCTATGGGGAACTACTTATTCCTCCCAATGGGAAATGAGAATCCACCTTAGCAACCCTCCAAAATATATCATCTCCCATACCCTTATGCCCACCCTAAACTTCCTCCTTATGCCCCCCCAAGAGTAAGAAATGAAAGCTATTTATTTTCCATGGTTGATACCAATCCCAAACTCCCTCCACAATAAAATTGATGCCATTGACATTCCCTTATGCCTCCCCCATATGAAATCCCCATAGCCTTCTCCTACACCATTCCCTAATTAGTCTACCCAACCAGCCAACAAACACATAAAACATTCACCATTTCATACATGCATAGAAAGAGAAAGAAGCATTTTAAAAGCTCAAGTTCCTACCTCTCCATAATGGAGTTTGTTCCAAAAATATCAAGCTCTCCAATGCCCAAAATACAACCCAAAATTAGAAACAAAACACTTGCAATGATCTCCAATCTCCTTCCATAAGAAATACTCCAAAACAATAAGAAAATTCACCCAAGAGAAGTATGCAAAGTTTCAACAACCCAAAACAAGCAAGGAGTTTGAATTTTAAAGGAGAGGGAAGAGAAGAGGATGATTTGGATCCATGTGGGATGCCACATCACTCTTCCTCAACCCTAAAAAAAATTCAATATCACTATCTTAATCACAATAAATAAAATGACAATCAACTTACACACTCCAAATTAACCCATACCCCAAAAAGGACTAAATTTAAAACATGTAAGAGAAGTGCAATTAAAACTTACAAATAGTCATTTCAAAATGCATTAAAAGGTCTAATTTCAACCTCCAAACCATAGGTATGGTTGGTGAATAATTTTAAGAGGTGTGGGACAAGTTTAACTTGTCCCACAAGCCTCCAAATATAGCCCCCAAGGACAAATTCGAATTCCTAAGAGGATGAAGTGTCTTACACTCCAAAATCTTACTTACATACTCTTACACATATTACACAACCTTACAAATCACTTACATCTTCTTACATGTTTATTACACACTCTTAGAACATTGCATTTAAGAGCAACGACTCCATTAATTACATTCTCATGACCTATTTGATTTATATATTTTAACACATGGTTATTCACAACATTAACACAATCAAATAATAACTAATGAAAGGGGTAACACATCACAAAATAAACACATGCAAACATTACTAAAAGGAAACCACATTAAAGCAATACATAAAATCCCTTGGTCACATTTTAAAGGTGATTCCCCCAATGGGAATCCCTAACAAACAGAACACTCAAACAATAATAGTTTCCATGGTGACCTTGTTGAATTCATCCAGAATTCTAATATGGTTAGTCTCCAGTCCCCAACATTGTTGTGATATTTTAACCTGCAAAATACAAATACCTCCTTTGGCCTCATGGCCATATCAAAACATCCAAAATGATATTAAAAACATCCCCGCATCATCTATAAATATGAATCACAACAATATCAAGAAGTCAACATTATCATTTTCAATTTAATTAGCACTATATCATCATCCAATAATCTCCATACTAGATATACTCACAATATCAAATGTCATATATCCGAACAACATCTATAATATGTCCATGTCAAATAGTATATCATCATCCACATATAGGAATGTCTTTAGTAATCATCATGCGTAATAATTAAATCCAGATCCATAATAATCCATGGTCTTACATCTACACATCATAATATATCAAAACATAATAATGTCCAAAATAATATCGATGGTAACAAGATCAGTATTTGAAAGTGTCAAAGGAAAGTCAGCACTACAACTGACATCTTGTTTTGTTTATTTAATTATTTTCAACTCCTACCCTTTTCAATGACTTCCCAAAAAAACAAATCAATAGATATTTTTGCTTCATCATACAATTGACAAGATTAAATCATATCATATTCCACATATAAATATATTAAACATTTCTCAAATATTTAACATTGATTTTCCGAAAAGCATAGTAGTAGAAAATAACCATTCTAAAATACAATTGTTTTTTTTCTCTCTTATGTGACCAACATGGTTTTGAATCCTTGTCATTACAAAACTTAACCTCTCTTTCCTTCATCATAATATATAAATGAATACTACCAATATTTAGCTTTTCTTTTACTCAAAAATTAAACAAGAAGGAACTAAAGATCTCTTTTTTTTACACATACACACAATTTTCTTTCTTACAAAACAAGGATTTCCAAGGGCAATGAAAGTGCAATACCCACATCTAATAAAGTTAGTTAAATTATTTCTTTCTTTATATTTTTCTATAAGTTTATAACATGAAATTCAAAAAGGGAACAACCTTTTCAACCAATGCCTCCCAATAAGTCTAGAAGAAGCTCCAACATCCATAAAGACAAGCTCTAATCACCATTAAAATGAGGGCCTGATATGCCTCTCGAATGTACAGAATCATTACATGCCACTTCCCATAAAGTGAGCATGTTAGCTTTCCATCAAGCCCGTGGAAGAGAGAGGAATCATTCCTCTAAGTTGCAAAATTATAGTAAGGAAGATAAACAGAAAATCATACACCCAAGCATAATAACTTTAATCCATTGCCACCCATACCCAATAAGATCGATAGTTATTAAAAACAAATAATGGATTAGAGGAAATCCATAATATCCATTCCAAATGGGTTTCTTAAATCTACAAGCCACAAAATTTACTCTTAACTCCCCAAAGACCCTAACTATCTTACTATTCATCATGGAAAGAAGAGGAAGAAACCAATGAAAGCTAACAATTACAAAAGAAATTTCTTCACATCCATTCAACATTTGAAACAAAATTTTGATATCAAACATAGCTTCTAAGTTAGATCAATACAAAGGTTATTATAATTACCTCACAAGAAAAACATGCAATAATCCATTCGAAAGAATATTTCACCAAATAATTCTCCTACTTTCCCAAGATCCCATCCTCTCTAAGTGAAAATCTCAAAAATTAAAATTCTGCAAAAAGTCCCCCTCCTCTAAAAAAAGGGAGGGTTAAATAAGAAAGGTCAAATATCAAATACCAATGGGAGGGTGCCATGTGTCACCCATCCCTTTCCTATCCATAATTCTCCACCAAAAATGTAATAAATTAATAAATGGAGGAGAATCCATCAAAATACAAAAACCAATTAAAATGCAATTCCAAAAAAGAAGGCACCCAAAAAACCATAAATATTCATAGGGACAAGAGAGGTCAATTTTAGAGGGAAGGAACCTTTTAGGCCTTGTGAAAATTCCCTTACCCGTAAACCACATCTATGGGGTTAATTTTCATGAAAGAATGAACGCCTACTTTCCGAACACTCCTCCAAACTTTAAAGTTTGTCCAAATTGATATTTTGGGAAAACGTGGCTCATTAAGAGGGGTTAGGGGAACACATATCCCTTGACTAGGTTGTCCAACAATCATTTAAACAAGGCTAAGAATAATAATTAATCCAAATCAATAAGACACAAATAACGCAATAAAAGTTAAAGTAAGCATGCAAGTAAAGTAAATAAAAAAAATAGTTAATTAAATGTGGGTAAGAAAACCAAGAGTGACCAACCAAAAGGGTTGAAAACATAATCCAAGTTGATGATTTTTAATATATTCATGTTTGAACAAAGATGAGATATCACAACCCACAATGAGGGGGAAGATAAATTTGGCCCAACCGACCATTTGTGCAACTTGGACGTGCAACCACTAAGTCCCACATTATCCAAGTGATGCTACCTACAAATTCTTGCACACTCAAGGAAAACCTCAAATACGAATCTGTTATCTCTCGAAAGTGCACCCTATAGAGAGATGGCTACATATTTTCTAAGCCTGCAATATTGGTCTCTCTCTCTCATAAATACAATGGAAACACCTCAGGTCTGTGGGTATACCTATTGTGAGGTGAGTCTCCGAGATTAAAAGGCCGACTCTTTTTGATGTATCCTAAATTTATTCTCTGGGGTTAGGGTAAGAAATAGGCATTGTAAAGTAAATAAACCGAGGTGATACACCAAAACTTATATGAGGGGTCAGACTGAGTATATGCACAATTTATGTGGGAAGGTTTTATTGATGCACGAGCCAACAGGTTTTTAGCAGTTATTTTAAGGGCAAAACTTAGTGGTAGTTAGGGAAAAAAATATCACAACAATATTAATAAGTTAACATGCACATTAAAGTTAAGTAAAATTTACTAATATTACACCAGGGTAAGATGATTGGTCAGGGAATTTGCACTCACAAGACTAACATAAATATACACAAGATGTAAATAATTGTTAAGGCAAGAAATTACTTCATACTCGAATGCAAAACTGGTAGAATGCTTCAATACACCTATATCCAAAATTCCTCTCTTTATGCCTTGCAAAGGCACACAATATATAGCAAAATAAAAAAATTCCCACCCTTCCTAAAAATAGCCTAAGGTTTGTACTCGCCATGCATCCTAATTTTATCCTTCATTTAATAATAAATAAAAGGAAAATATAATACAAACTAGTGGAAGAGGCATTAATAGCCTTTGATTACATCTCGATCAACTGAATTTGACTGTTTCTATTTTTAATAAGGTTGGGTAAATAATTTTGCAAAAAAATAAGATTGCTTTTAGGCAAGCATCTCTCCATGAACATGCAACTCGTATTCTTCTCTATTATGTCCTGTTTGAAGAAGGTATGTAAAAATTCAACTCCCTTTATGTGAGTAGAATAATTCAAACATTTGTAATAATACTCATCCATATATCTATCTAGTATGGACCACCCGCCATGTGTAGATATTATGTTGATGTTGACATCTCTTTCTAAGTGGTCACATAAGTGACATTCTGCAAGTCAACTCTACCTCCTTGAAGTGGGGACCACCACCAATCTGCTTGGTTTGGCCACCTTGGTGGACTTAGAAATATTATGAGATCCACCTAACTTTGCATTATTCAATACCATGAATAGTTGTCGGCACTTGATTTATCGATACATTGTTTGGTTTATACTTTAGAGATTCACCTTTTCGGTGATCATTGGCAATATGATGGTCACCATTGTGATTATTTACATGTAATTTGGTTAGACTTTGAAATTCTTTGCAATGATTATTTGTTTGATTGACACATGGGCTGTCCCCTTCCTCACGGTGACTCACCCCTTGTAAACTTGGTCGGTGTTATATGTAACTCAAATAGAGTTTACTTTGTTATTCGTTGATCATCCTAAGCCCTTGATCTTTGTACCTTTGTTTTTATGCCATTGATCCTTATACTCATAGTTGGGGTTTCGACTTGGATTTGAATGCGGTTGGATTTGGTTATTTGCTTTGGTTTTTGAGATTGATCCTTAGGAATTGATCATTGTACTTGGAAATTCGAGCCATCGATTCCTTTGGATGTGGTTAGGGTTTATTGAATCACTTTCTCAAACTCGTGGTTAATTTGATTGGACCCATTTACGACCATTTCATTCGATCCTTCACTCACGGGTGAATCCCTAGGAAATTTCCTATAGACTACCATTTTTGGAGATTTTAAGCTTGGCCTCGGCCTTTTGAGCTCGGTTTATGGAAAATCTATAGGGTTGTGACCACCATCTTTATTATTTCAAGCTCTGTATACTCTATTTGAGTGAGTAAAACTCACTTCATGTAAAAGATTTTCTATGTTTTTGCTTCTATTAAGCTCTTTTGCAAGTTCAATTCCTTTTCTCTCATGGTGATCTCTGAGTTAGACCTTTCTTGGTAGTTCTACGAGTTACTCTCTCTCTTTCCATCATTATTGAAACTTTTGAAGCTTGGATCTTCTGTATTTTTGGCCTTCTGAGCTCTGTTGCATTTACATTCTTATGCTTCTTTTGTTGGTCTTGGGCCGTGTTACTTTCTCGAGCGAGAATTGAGTGAATTTGTTTTGACATGGCCACTATTTTTTGAACCTCGAGCTCGTACCATGTTACTCTTTGATCTATGTGAGTTACGTAACCTCCAATGATGATTAGTCTAGCTTGAAATTGGTTATTTTGAGGCAATGTAATGTCATGAGGTTGAAATATTTGCATTTCTTCATCATTTAAGATTTATTGATCGGCATCATGTCCTATTAGCATCACTGCTTTGATGCAAGGATAGTAAGTCTTTGACCTTTCAAAGCATGGTGATTGTTTTGTCATTATTACTTTGACTTTGAAACACCGATAATTCACTATTTCTTTGCATATTTCCTATCTTCGCGGTTCCTTTTGGGATTTCGAGTTGAAACTCATGTTGGGTTACTCCTTTTTGCTGAACTTGATGATCATTTGAGGGTTTCTCAAATTTAACTTAAACAAGATTCGTAATGGGAATGATAATTTCCTGAAACTCTTGAGTATTTATCGGACACAGGTATGTATGAGTTTTCATTTGAAACTTGTTAGCGGTCAATATTTGAACCCTTTCTAAAAAGCCATAGATATTCTTCATTATGTTCTGCATTCCATCTTCTTTGTACTTGTAAAAATTCTTGGAAAGGCTCGACCATGACCTTATATATCAACCCCGCACTATATATTACTTAGTCATTTCTTATAGAGCTTCGTTCTTCAACTATACCTTCTTGATTTACCCTTTCAAAGAAAACTATTTGATAAATTGAATTTCCTTTAGGTGGTTGTAATGAGCTTGATCCTTATGTAACTTGGTAGTAGTCTGAAAGAAATATTCTTCTGAGCATCTGTGTTTCACCTTGATATCCTCGTATCTAGACCTTTGCTCGAATGTGGTTATCTTCCCTTTGCAATAATGAGCTGGAAGTAATAAGTGTTTATAAAAAAATTGTATCATGCTTCCTTGCATTCATGTATATAATTTTTGATACAAAATCATTTATGATCTTGATCGTTGCTCAAATTTGAAGCTTGTTAGTACTATTTCAGGCATAAGCCTTGTTTCCAATGCTTTATTTCCTTTCTGCAATTGTTTCTTACTTGGATGCTTGCTGGAAAATTTGAAATGTTGATTTTTCAAAATCCCTCACAAAAGTTTTCCAGAATCATTATTTAATGCATTTCAAGAAATAGTGGTTGTATTTCTGATCTAGAACACGAAAAGTAACACCTTTCTTATTGAACTGATATAGAAAATTGAGAATTGGAAACATGTTAGATATTTATCTTGATCATATCATTCTTTTTTGCTTCTGTATCACTTATTTGATTTGCATAGTTCTTTTAAAGAATGTCGTAATTGAAATAAACATGATGATAAGTTGTAAATGTCAATTTTACATGGTGAAGCCCTCAAAAAATTTCTAGAATCTTTTCTCTCATCCTGTTTTAGATGTTTTCCCTTTTGCTATCTAGCTTCAGCTTCTTGGAATCTGAAACTTCCTCTTCTGCTACAACTAAAACAAGTGTTTATATCTTCAAGTCTCTCTTTTGTCTTGTTACTTCTTCCATTTACGAATAGTTATTGAAACTCAAATTACATTTTTCCTTCTTTCTAGCATGTACTTATGACTTGTCAATTATCATGGTCATGTAACCTATACCGCACACACTTAAGAAAATAGTTAGCCAAATAATTAGGCTTTTTGGCCTCTCTTATGTCCATGTATTTCTCTTCTTTTCTCTTTATTTCTTCTGTGTATAAGCATGTATGGAGTTTGATATTCCGGTAGAATATATATACTGTTATTTTAGATTCATATGCATGAAATAGGATAGTGTAGGACTATAATTTAATCCCTAAGCTCGTAAGTGAAAGTTAACCTCTTTTCTTTTCAGTGCAAAGTGGCCTCTACAATGGAAATGGAGAAAAAGATGGAGTAGAGATGCTTTGATCAAGGAAATAAACCCCCAAGGCAATGATGGGTTAACTCATACTCGTTTACTTTCTTTTTCATGCATGTGCACCTTTGATTTCATGGATGTGCACGTTTGAAAACTCCTTATGAATAAAACATTGAATTCTATAAATGAGTTGTTTATTTATTTCTACATTTTTTATTTTTGTATGGATTGTATGATGAACTAAACAACTCGAATATAATTGAATGTCTTAATCATGAAGGAGATAATTTAGCTAACCTATAATGTCTAGTAATGAATTTTGATTTCTACGATTTTTACTTATGTTTTCTTTTTAAAACTTTACCCTTCACCTATTCTCAATTGAATGTCCTCATCAAGACAACACAACTATCCTTTGGGGCTTGTGTTTCTTTCTTTGAGGATAGTCATGAAATTACAGAACTATGTAATCTGTTACATTTTTAACAAAGACACATAGTTGAATATTTCATGTAATATTTTAAATAAATCAACTCTAACAACATAATTTGATATAATCTCCCCGCTTAGGTATACTTCACCAATGTTATCTATCGTAACAAAGTTTTTAGTTTCCCATTTCTGCACAAGTGCATGAATTGTAAACATTTCGGCAATCCTTCGGGAAAGCTACCTACTAGCTTATATACTAGTTCCTTGCTCTTTTCCATTGGCCATGGGGTCCAAATATGTAACAAAATCCACCTTCTGAAAGGTCCAACCCTTCCAAAACAAACTAAAATTGTTAAAAGATATGGAAAATCTAATCACATGAACGAATGCACTTATTGAAATAGAGAACAATAAAAAGGTGCAAAAACTACACTTCTTGAATGGAAATCCTACTCTAACAATCACCGTAAGATTTTCAATAACAATGTTTGTGAAACATACCATTTAGAGGAATGGGAGTTCCTCTCCATTCAACTTTGAAATCTAAAAGCTTTGTGTTCCTTGCAAGAAAAATCATGTAAGGACCACTCCAAATTGTATCAAACTTTGTGTGTCTTCCTGGCTTTGCACGATCAACATCCCACTTTAACACAATATCTCTTTCATTGAATATTCTGAATTTGGCTTTCTTATCAAAATTCTTCTTCATTTTCTTCTGATTCTTTTCCATATTTAAATGAGCTTGATCTCTTAGCTCTTGTATTTCCATTAACTCTGCATAACGAACATGTAATGGTTCATTCTCAAGTAACTCCTTTTGATGTAGCAAATCTAATGGAGGTAGCTCAACTAAAATAGGCATTCTTGCTTCTTTTCGATACATAAGTTTGTATGGTGAATTACGAACTGATCTCTTAGGAGTCAACCTATCAGCCTAAAGTGATGAATTCAACATTAAATGCCAAGCTCTTTGATTATCCTTGAGTGTTCTTATGATGATACTCAATAGATTTTTGTTAGTAATTTCATCTAAACCATTACCTTGTGGGTAATAATTAGATGAAGACTTAAATATATTCCATGGTTGACAACCCAATCTATTACTTTAGCACCGAGAAATGCTAGAGCATTATCTCGATATGATAGTTCTTTGGAACACCAAATTTGCAATCTATACTTTCATAAAAGGATAGTATCAAAGTTTCATTAACATATTTCAAGGCTAT
Source organism: Taxus wallichiana var. yunnanensis (assembly GCA_018340775.1). NCBI lineage: Eukaryota > Viridiplantae > Streptophyta > Pinopsida > Cupressales > Taxaceae > Taxus > Taxus wallichiana. The sequence goes on from CM031240.1 coordinate 258,002,485, forward strand.
TGCTTCATTCCATCGTGTAAAATAATTTATAGCGAGTTAAGATCCACTTATGTCCTTGAGAAGAACGTGTGTTTATCATGCCAATAAAGTCAACACCCCACTGCATAAAAGGTTGGTCAACGAAATAGGTTGTAAAGGAAGCAAAGCTAAACGTTCTTTTCCAACAAAGAAAACGCATTTCTTACACCTTCTAATCCATTAAAAACAGTCTTTAAATATGTTAGGCCAATAGTAACCTTCTTTCATGATCTTTAAGGCTGTAGTACATGCTTTGAGAAGTGACTCTGCGCAGTCCTTCATGGAATTCGATAATATTTTCTGAATTTTATCATAGTCAACACATTGCAAAAAGATCCCATTTATATCTCTTTTGAACAACACACTATCAACGAAAACATAAGGAATATCTTGTAACATGAAATATTTTCGTTAATTATTATCCATACCTTCCTGGATAGGTGTCATGATGTAAATAGTTAACCAAATCAATCATCCACCTTGATTCCTAGATTTCTAGAGAAATCTCGGGTTGTTGATTTTTTCCGGTTCGACCATGATATTTGATTGCGATACATAACTTCAGCGTGTTGTTTTGAATCTTTAGGTTCTGTAGCTTGTTGTTTTTCCATATCGGTAATTAGATGCTCACATAATCCTTTACCTTGAACTGTCTTAGGAACCCGGATATCAACATCATATTCTATAAATTTCGTTATCCACCTCCTCTTTTCTCATTCTATTCTTTATTTAACAAGAAATCTTTCACACTTGGATGAGAAACAAGAACAAGAATTTTATTGTTTGAAATCATGTACTTACAATTATTTTGTCCTCGACTACTTTGAAAGTACTTGTTTTTATAGAAATGTGTACCTTGTTTCATAATCATGTAAACTCTGTCCAAAGAAAGAAATTTGCTTTTCAATATTCTCATCATTAACTTTGAGTTACAATTGTTGAGATTGTTTCAGCTCCCGTAAGTGCATACATTGGAAAATCTTTATCAAAATTTGGATTTGCAAGACTAGGAGCTTGAGAGATAGCTATTTTGATTACTTCAAAACCTTCTCCCCTTCAATGGTCCAAAAGAACATTTTCTCTTTCTTTAACATAGTGATTAATGATTTAACCAATGCTACAAAATCAAACAAATCTTCTAACAAAGTTGATTTTTCCAAGAAATCTCTGTAATGCCTTCTTCGATGAGGAAATTATAGCTATGATATAGCTTCAATTAAGAAAGGATCAATTTATAAACCTTTCTTAGAAAAAATATGGCCAAGTAGTTTACCTTGATGTACCAAAAAGATAGACTTCTTGGGGTTCAAGGATATTCAAAATTGTTTGTATAACTGAAAAGTCATCCTTAAATGCATTAAATGTTACTTAGAATCTTTTGAAAATACAATAACATCATCTAAATAAACAAGGATGCATTTATTTAATAATCTATGAAAATCCATGTCCATTGCACGTTGAAACGTTGCACCAACATTTGAAAGAACAAAAGGCATTCTTTTGTAAGCATAAGTACTCCACTTGGTGGTAAAAGTTGTTTTATATCTATCTTCTTCTCAGACTAAAATTTGATTGTATCTGTTGTAACCATCTAGAAGAGATAGTCTATCTAAACCTGAAACTATTCTCAAAATATGATCCATATTCGGTATTGGGTAATGATCTTTTAACGATGCTTTGCTAAGATCTTTGAAATCCACACATAATTTGATTTCTCCATTCTTATTCCTAACAGGGACAAGATTTGTTACCCAACTTGAGTGCTTAACTAGGAAAATAATTCTTTATTCAATCAACTTCGATAACTCTTTCCTCATAAGAGGTTCTATTCTAGGATTTACAGGCCTTTGTTTCTACCTAACTAGTTTAGAATTTGGCTACAATTCAATGGTATGTTGTGCTAAACTGGGATCAAACCCTTTCAGGTCTTGGTATCTCCAAGTGAAAACATCTTTAAATTTTATGCAAAGATTAATAAAATATTGTTTTTCAACTGAGGAACATACCTTTCCAAGGAATAAATTTTTCCTTCATCAACTGAAATCTCTTCATAATTATTAGCATGAGTTGACATCTTAGTTTTGTCCTTTCTCAACCGGTCATCAGTGTTGAAGATGTCTTCTAATGTGACATGTCCTTGAGGTAATTTATTTGTGTTTAATTAAACAATCTGGTCACCATATAAATGATGTAATTTATCCTAATTTACTATAGAAAATTCAGCTTCTTGATGCCAAAACCTGCATATTTGATCATCACTTTAGAAAACCTGCCAATTTGATTCATTATCAGGTATAGAAGGCCTAACAATTAGCTTAATATGGCACTGAATTTTGTTGTTTTATATCTGTTCCAGCACTTCAAAACTATCAACAACTTCTACAAGTCTGTCTGCGTGTGCTTATTTTCAGTTCTATGAATAGTTTGAATATTAATAGCGTGAAAATATTCCATTAATTATGAAACTCTATGTCCGTAATATTTCATTAGTGCATTCTTACAAACATTAAAAAAATTTACTTGATTGATAACCAACTCGTAATCACCAAATTTTTTTAATGTGTCGATAACTCTCTTACTAGCCCAAAGTAAGCCATGAATTAATGCTTCGTATTCAGCTACATTACAAGTGCATGTAAACTGGAGACTCAAAGTTGAGAAATACCTTTGGTTTTTGGGGAAGTGAGCATCAAACCTGCTCCCTATCCTCGCTTGTTCTTAGCTCCATCAAAATGAAGTTTCCAAATCCCTTCCGCTGAATTTTCTATTTTGGATAGCAATAAAGTGGTGCATTTTCTTCATGCATACAATATACACCAAAAATATGTTCTTCAACTTAATTAAAAGGATCATGGGCATGTTGTTCAATAGGTTTTTCATCCATAAACATGTTAGAAACACCCGCTAATGCTGAAACCTGAGCTACATCATCGAAATCAAATTGATCCAATGTTGTATAATTGGCCACTGTGTTTGGAGAATGAGGCTCAATATGAAATATGGTCAACAGTTCTAAATTGATAGTAACCTTAGCGCCATAACAAGTGGTGAAAAACAAGAAGGAACAATCAAGAGAGATAACCTCTTATTTTTGGCTTTGTAAAATCTCTAGATAAGCACAAAGAAAAAAATATGGAGGTAAATCATGAACAAGTAATAGCTTGCATAATGGAAACATTCGGAAAGCATGTAACGTTACTTCTAAATTCCTAATTACACCAACTGTATTAGTTGCAGCCCATCAAGTCAGTAAACACTCTTTTTCGTAGGCTCATGTTGCAGCCCAATTTTTCCGATTACTTTTGGCATAATCGTGTTACTTGCACCGCTATCCACCATGCAGTTATGAACTATATTTTCTCCAATAATTAGTGATAGATAAAATGGTGGTGGTTTCTTTATATCATGAGCATTTAAAAATTTCTTAACAATCCATCTAACCCCTTTCGTGGTCTTGATCAAGTGTTCCAGGACCATATCTTCCTTTTGAGTCTCCTTTTTTTGTTTTGGAAGAAATTTGCAGATAGCTAGTTCATGAGAGAGAAAATCCTGTTGTCCTAGAATACTTAGAGCATCCCACATTGAGATGTTAACATTATTTTTTTCATTACATCAACGATGTTAAATGAAGCAACCATTTTAGAGATAGAATCAACTATTTTAGCATAAGGTATAGCAAAAATTGATTATGCTTCAAAGAACTTTAGATATCTAAGGAATAAATAATCTTCTTAGATCAAGTTGTAGCTGTTTTTGTTGCTCTTTAGCAGCTATAACACTTTCTCTTCTTTGTGGGACAATAGGACTACCAATTGGTTTTGCGGTCAGTAGATGTTGAATTATCGAAGTAACATTGGGTAGGACAAGTCTATTTTGTTGTTTTTATTTTTAGTAGCCTTTTCTTGAGATCTAGTTGTAATCGCAATGAAATATTCCTCATTAAAGCGGACCAAATTCTGGTCGTGCTTTTGAACATGAGTTTCTTGCTACCCACTCTCCATTTGAGGCATGAACAATGCTTCAGATTGAGGTTACATAACAAGATTTAGGTTCGAGAAATTATTTCTGCAATTTACAACTGAATGAGGTTTGTTGTAAGGATGTCACCGCTCTTCTATAGCCATGTTAACTAGAACTAAATCATTAGATGTACTAGGAACAGTTGGATTAAATTTTCTTTTCGATAAGGTTGCCTATAATTTTGATTCTGTTTGTAAGGCTGTTTATTTTGTTGATAAGGAGCCTGATAAGGTCTGCTAGGTAATGCAAGTTTGTTTTCAGTTGATGTCAGCTTATTTCCCATGGTTTTCAAAGCTTTAAACATATCTAGAGATGGGGCTACAACAGTAGGCTCTACAATCGTAATAGGTTGTGGAATACAGGCTAAATGTATCAAAAATAGCATCGAAGGCCTTGGTGCTAATTTTCCATCCTGAATAAGGTTTTTTTCAACTTTTATAGAAATGTCATAGGCATCAAGAAGAGAATCACCTCCCATGGATTGAATCATAGTTGAAATATCACTATTTTATGCTCTGAGGTAATAAAGGAAAGCGTGATCAGCTTGAGGCTTAACACTTGTTGGGATTCTTTCCCAAGTCCTAGCAAAATGGATGTTGAAACTAGACATGTACTCATGAGGGGCTCTTTTAATAGTAGATATTTGTTCTATGAGGGATAAATGGTCTGAATTATCTTGGAATTGTTTCAGCAGTTTTTCACATAAATCTACCCAAGATCTTATGCTTCCAATCTCTAGGTTTCTATACCATTGCAAGGCTTGTCCTTTAAAAGATGTAGCTAAAAGTATTAAAGCTACATCTTCATGAGTGATATTATGGACTGCACATATGGCTGTAACATCTTTAATATGTTCAGCAGGTGTAACTTGATTTTCACTAGTGAATGATGGAAAACTTTTCATTGCAGCATTGGGAATATCATGATAAACTGGAATTACTAATGGGCTGCCATTAGTAAAGGGCACAAAATTTCTAGGTGGTTGAAGGGCCATTGGAAAAAATGGGATATTTATTGAAAAATTGATATGTGGTGAAGGAATATCAGGAGGATGGTAATCAAAACAAGGTATATTATAGGTTAATGTATTACCAACTCTTCTCCTTCTAGTAGAATTCAAACGTAAAGAAACAAATTCAGGAGGAATTCCTCTTACCGATGATCTCGTAGTCACTTTAGGCATGGAACATGCTGCAATACTAGTATGAAATCAGCTTTTTGTAGTCGCCAAAAGATCATAAAATCTTTAGAATAAATTGTGCAGCTTGCTCCCTAAAGTAACTTTTATTTGTTGTAAATCTACTCTAAATCTACTGTAAATCTACTCTAGAGTTTGTAGCTTGCATGTAGATCTCGATTCATTGCCCCACTGGGCATGCTAGAAACTATTATCTCTCGAAAGTGCACACTTTGTAGAGAGATGGTCATGAGATTTTATAAGTCTCGCAATATTGGTCTCTCTCTCATAGATACAATAGAAACACCTTAGGTCTGTAGGTATACCTATTGTGAGGTGAGTCTCTGGGATTAAAAGGGCGCCTTTTTAATGTATCCTAAATTGATTATTTGGGGTTAGGGTAAGAAATAGCTGTAAAATAAATAAACCGAGGTGATACACCAAAACTTATATGAGGGCTTTGGATGAGTATATGCACAATTGATGTGGGAAGGTTTTCTTGATGCACGAGCCAACAGTTTTACAGTAGGTTATTTTAAGGGAAAAAAATTGGTGGTACGAAGGGAAAATATATCACAACAATATTGATAAGTTAACATGCACATTAAATTTAAGAAGAATTTAATGAATTTGCTCTCACAAGACTAACATAAATATACACAAGCTGCAAATATTTGGTAAGGCAAGACATTACTTCATACTCGGAAGGCAAAAATTGGCAGAATTTTTTAGTACTCCTATATCCCAAAAGTCCTCTCTTTGTGCCTTGCAAAGGCACACAATATATAGCAAAATAAAACTTTCTCACCCTTCCTAAAAATAGCCTAAGGCTGTTCTCGCCCATGCATCCTAATTTTATCCTTCATTTAATAATAAATAAAAGGATAAAATAATACAAACTAGTGTAAGAGGAATTAATAGCCTTTGATTACATCTTAGTCAATTGAAGTTGACTATTCTATTTTTAATAAGGCTGGGTGAATAATTTTTCCAAAAAATAAGATTACTTTCTAGGCAAGCATCTCTCCATGAACACGCAACTTTGTCTTTTTCTTTATTCTCTCCTGTTGTGAAGGCATGCAAAAAATCAAGTCCTTGTATGTGACCAAAATAATCCAAACATTTGAAATATAACTCATCCATATATCTATCTGGTATGGACCACCTGTGACGTGTACATATTCTGTTAATGTTGACATCTCTTTCTAAGTGGTCACATAAATGACATTCTGCAAGTCAACTCTACCTCCTTGAAGTGGGGACCACCTCCAATCTGCTTGGTTTGGCCACCTTGATGGACTTAGAAATATGATGAGATCCACCACCCTTTGCATTGTTCACTACCATGTATATTTTTCAGCACTTGATTTATTTGATACATTGCATGGTTTATAATTTAGAGATTCACCTTTTCGGTTATCATTGGCAATATGATGGGTGGCCATTGTGATTATTTGCATGCACTATGGTTAGAATTTGAAAGTATTTGCAATGATTATTTGTTTGATAGACACATGGGTTGTCCCCTTCCTCATGGTGACTCACCCCTTTGTAAACTTGGTCTCTGTGGTATATGTAACTCAAATAGAGTTTGATTTGATATTCATTGATCATCTTGAGCCCTTGATCTCTATACCTCTGTTTTGACACCGTTGATCCTTGTACTCATGGTTAGGTTTTCTGACTTTTCTTTGAATGCGGTCAAGAGGAACTAATCATGGTTATTTGCTTTCGATTCTCGGAGATTGATCCTTAGGTGTTGATCATTGTACTTGCTCGATTCTTAGCCATCGATTCCTATGGATGTGGTTAGGGTTTATTGACTCACCTTCTCAAACTATGTGGTTAAGTTGATGGGACCCATTTGTGACCATTTCATTTGATCCTTTAGCTCGTGGGTGAAGCCTGGAAAATTCCCGTGACCGCCTTTGTTGGAGATTTTAAGCTCGGCCTCGGCCTTCTTAGCTCGGTTTATGGAAACTCTGCAGGGTTTTGACCGTCATCTTGATTATTTCAAGCTCTGAATACTCTTTTGAGTGAGTACAACTCAGATTTATGTAAAATATTATCTATGTTTTTTACTTCTATTAAGCTCTGTTTGCAATTTCTGAGTTAAACCTTTCTTGACAGTTTCGCGAGTTAATATCTCTATGCCTGCCATTATTGAAGATTTTGAAGCTCGGATCTTTTGTATTTTTGGACTTTTGAGCTCTATTGCGTTTACATTCTTGTGGTTCTTTTGTTGGTATCGACTGTGCTAATTTTTGAGTGAGATTTGAGTGAATTTTCTTTTGATGTGGCCACAATCATTGTGAACCTTGAGCTCAACACCATGTTACTCTTTGATCTCTGTGAATTCTGTAACCTCCAATGATGATTAGTCGAGCTCAAAATTTGTTATTTTGAGGCAGTGTAATGTCATGAGGCTCAAATATTTGCATTTCTTCATCGTTTTGGCTTTTTTGACTGGCCTATGTCCTATTAGCATCACTATTTTGATGCAAAGATGGTAAGTCTTTGACCTCTGAGCACGGTAATTGTTTAGTCATTATTACTTTGACTTTGAAACACTGATAATTCAATATTTCTTTGCATATTTCGTGTCTTCGTGGTTCCTTTGGGGATTTCAATTTAAAACTCATTTTGGGTTGCTCCTTTTTCTAAACTTGATGACCATTTTTGGGTTGCTTAGATTTAACTTAAACAATAAGTATTTGTTCCTTATTCTGATTTTTCCTTTAATACCCATTAATGGGTCTACGATGAAAACTAGGATTTGTACATTTTCCTTTAATACTTCAACTTGAATCCAATTTTAATGGGAATGATAATTTCCTGAAACTCTTGAGTATTTTTTAGACACAGGTATGTATGAGTTTTGATTTGAAACCTGTTAGCAATCAATCTATGAACCTTTTCTAAAAAACCCTAGATATTATTCATTATGTTCTGCATTCCATATTCTTTGTACTTGCAAAAATAATTTGAAAGGCTCGGCCATGACCTGATATTTCAACCCCGCACTATCATTACATAGTCATTTCTTGTAGAGCTTCTATTCTTCAACTCGTACCTTCTTGATTTACCCTTTCAAAGAAAACTATTTGATAAACTAGATTTCCTTTAGTTGGTTGTAATGAGCTTGATCCTTAAGTAACTTGGTAGTAGTCTTAAAGAAATATTCTTTTGAGCATCTATGTTTCACCTTGATATCCTTGGATGTGGACCTTTTCTCGAATGTGGTTATCTTCACTTTGCGGTATTGAGTTGGAAGTAATAAGTTTTTTTAAAAAAAATGTATCATGCTTCCTTGCATTCATGTCTGTACTTTTCGATACAACATCATTTATGATCTTGATCATTTCTCTAATTTGAAGCTTGTCAAGATTATTTCGGGCATAAGCCTTGTTCCCAATGCTTTATTTCCTTTCTGCAATGTTTCTTACTTGGATGCTTGCTGGAAAATTTGAAATGTTGATTTTTCATGGTGAAGCCCTCATGAAAAGTTTTCTAGAATCTCTTATTTAATGCATTTCAAAAATAGTGGTTGTATTTCTTGATCTAGAACACGTAAAGTAACACCTTTCTTTTGAACTGATATAGCAAATTGAGAATTGAAAACATGTTAGATATTTATCTTGATCATATCATGCTTTTGTGCTTCCTGTATCAATTATTTGATTTGCATAGTTCTTTTAAAGCATGTCGTAATTGAAATAAACATGATGAAAATATGTAAATTTCCATTTTACATGACGAAGCCCTGTCAAAATTTTCCCACAATCTTTTCTCTCATCCTGTTTCGAAGTTTTCCCTTTTGCTATCTAGCTTCAACTTCTTGGAATCTAATTCTTCCTCTTCTACTCGCAACTAAAACAATTGTTTCTATCTTCTAGTCTATCTTTTGTATTGTTACTTCTTCCATTTGCAGAATATTTACTAAAACTAAAATTACACTTTTCCTTAATTCCATCATGTACTTATGACTTGTCAATTTTCATGGTTGCAACCTATACCCGCACACTTAAGAAAATAGTTAGGCGAGATAATTAGGCTTTTGGCCTCTCTCTTATGTCCATGTCTTTCTCTTCTTTTCTCTTTCTTCCTTCCGAGTGTGTAAGAATGTATGCGCTTTGATATTCGTAGAATATATCTCCTGTTATTTGAGATTCATATGCACGAAATAGGACAGTGTAGGAATATGATTTGATCCCTAAGCTTCATGTATCGACGCTTAACCTCTTTTCTATTCGTGTACAAGTGGCCTCTACAACGAGATGGAGAAAAATCTGGAGTAGAGATTCTTCAATCAAGGAAATAAATCCCTAAGGACATGATGGGTTAACTCATACTCCTTTACTTTCTCTTTCATGCATGTGTACGTTTGATTTCAGTAGTTGTTCTTTACCTTTAAGTTACATCCCATGGCTTGTGTGGGAAATGTTTGAAAACTCCTTATGAATAAAACATTGAATTCTATAAATGAGTTGTATATTTATTTTTGTATTTCTACTTTTTGTATAGATTTTATGATGAAATAAACAACTCAATAATATAATTGAATTTCCTAATCATGAAGGAGATAACTTAGATAACTTTGTAATGTGCGAAATGAATTTCGATTTCTGCATCTGTACTTATGTTTTATGTTCCAAAACTTTACACTTCACCTATTATGCAATGTAATGTCCTCATCAAGACAACACAACCTGTCCTTCGTGGCTTGTGTTATTTTGTTGAGGATAGTCATTAAATTGTAAACTATGTGATATGTTATGTTTTGTAACAAAGAAACATAGCTACATATTTCATGTAATCTTATAAATAAATCAGCAAGAATTTGACATAATTTGATACAATCTCCCCTAGCTTAGGTATACTTCACCAACACTATCTATCGTAAGAAATTTTTGATTTTCCTATTTTTGCACAATTGCAATAGTTGTCCACACGATCAACATGATAAAATATCCATATATATCATGATGAAAATATGACTAGAAAATATCAATTAAATAAAATTGAACAACATTTATGCTACCAATGATACATCAAATTATGATCCAAATGTTAGCAATATGTAACTCAAATATCATGATCATTATTGAATCTCGTATAGTGTAACAAGATATATTAATATCTAACATCATAATATTCTCAACTCAATAAAATTCACCACAACAATATAGAACAATAAGTAATGGTAACAATACTATAAATTTAAGTCTCACACGAAATCTACCGAGTTAGGTTAATTTGGTGCAAATAAGGATGAGAAGATATATACATATATTTCAGAAATTGACCCATATGAACATTATCCTAATATAGGTAAAATTTCCTTAAATTATTTATATCCACCATACTAACTCAAAACCAAGTAATGAGGGTACAGTTGTAAACTTTTTAACGAATCTCATGCACCTTCATACTAAGGCCAAGTTGTCATCAAGGGAAACAACCAAATCACTATGATTTAATTTAAATAATTCATGATAATATTCGTATAAGTTTCTCTAACATGATCCAATTATCAAATATATCTTTAAGTAAGGGAGTGAGAATTGGAGGGGCACTACATCGCCCTCCCCTAGAATTAGACTTCCTCCTAGAAGTCACTAGAATTAGTACGGATACAACATCTTAAGGGTCTCAAATTATACAATTTAGTTATAGTCAAGACAAATATGTCCCCCATATCATACCTGGTCATGCCATCGAGGTATTTCTCATCACGAGAAAATTAGATAAGGAAAATTACAACTTCAAAGAAGTTTATTGTCATTATCATTTAAAATCCATTTATTATCCATGTAATTGGGTGTGTAGTAAAAATTCCACTTTAAGTATCTATTTTAAGATGAACAAAATGAAAAAAATCACTTATATCCCAAATTTTTAGTAAGTTATGCATACTTGATGTGTACGAACCCATTCCCAAAAATCATAACGACGTGACACAAACACCACACAAGAATATCAAATTTTTTTCCATATTTATGGGTGGTTCCATCTACTAGTCACACTTAACTTTATATTATGGATAATAGCTCAAAAGATTGTCCAAATTGTTCTTTTAACATTTTCATTGTTCATTAAAGGGTCAAAGATGAAGGTTTGTATAATACCCAAACACACTATAAGGGTAGATCACTTGATCTTGTAATTTGTTTTTACATTCACATAAAGAAAGTTACAGATGGGTTGTATATGTAAATAGATATATAGCGAATCATAAAGTTATTATTACCTTTATAATTGTAGTTTTCAAGCTTCTTAGCTTCAACCATTAATCATTCAAGTTTAAAATCTTGCTTGATAAAACCCATAGGAATAGTTTAAATTTTTTTGTCTACAATTTTACCAAATTTTTCCACCATGGAAAAGCAATTTCTTCATTTTCTATACTCAAACAAGGTCACTATCATTAATAGAAAAATCTAACTATTTTCATAGGTTTTCATTAGCTTAATCCTTAACTTTTAAATCATGTATCATGTCCAATTATTTTGGTTTACACAACCACATGAGAATGGTACAATTTTATTTTTGTCTATAGTAACTTACAGTCCTATCTTAGGTAAATACAATGCCTATACCACCATAACGCAAAGCATGCTTCCAACATTTACTAATATTAGTACTATATTGATTTCAACCACAACATGAGTCATTTAATATTTTAAATTGTTCAAGGGTACAAAACTTCTATCCCATAGGCACAAAAATGAGAAAAGCATATTAGATTCCTCAGGAGGTTTAAGTCTTAGCAAGGTTTCTAGGGAAACTCTCCAACATGTTTCTTATGTGACCACCCCAATAAATTTCTCTTTAGTACTTCCCAAGAAGGTAAAAATAAACAACAAAAGGTTTCCTCCAAATGTCAAGGAAGATTCCAAAATTTCTTCATGTCCTTAACATACTTTTCTTAGTTGTTTCAACTAGCATAAGTCACAAAAACCCACTAAGTCTAAAATATGGGTACTTCCTTAAAACTATAGGTATAGGCTTTCTTTCGAGAAAGTGGGTCACAAGTAAAGTATGGTGGAACTATGAAATAATACTAACATGATGGAGGTAATGATATCATCAATATGAACTACAAACAATCAAATCCAAAATTAATTATAATGCAAGATGTAACACTATCTCTAAAGTTTTTCATCATTCACGGTAGCGAAAGAGATTCAAATAGTTTCCACTTTTTTCTATCAAGCATAAGGTCAACAAATATCCTTGTTAAAAAGTTATAGATCTATCAAGGTGATAAATTCCTTATACATAAGTCAAGAAATCCATAAAATTTAACAAAATCTCTACTAAAATTCAACCATCTATCTATGCTATAAACATTATGTATATGTTTATAATTTTTGGTTATATCAAAGTAAAACATGGAAAGAGTTCAAATCAATATTACAACCAAATCTAGCATGCAACTGAGATAGAGGTTCACCATGTGAGGAATAATATATCATTTAAGTGGTCCTATCATTTAGATCATGTATATTTCATATTCTTATGGGTATAACCACTTATCTCCCTCCACCAAGGTTGTTTATTAATCATTTTACATGATCATGAAGGTGTAAATTGTTCCCAATTGTAATCATGGTTATAGGTTATAGTATGTTTATAATTTAACTTTTGTAATTTTTCGGTTGTTATGTTTTTCATCCATATCATCTCATAAATTTACAATACCAAGTACCAACACCAATGTTGGTATGATCCTTACCCTACCAAGTGACATATGTGTAACCATTTTCTCGTAGAGAGAAGAGAAAGAATAAAATTCATCTTTATTATTTTCACTTAGTGACTATTTCCATTTTAAGAAAAAGGTTCGAATAAGAAACCATTTTTCCAAACGTTATATTTTACTCATTAAATTTTGAAAAATTAGGTCTCCCGAATAGAGTTCTTAAAGGTTTATGTTTAGTTTTTTTGTCATTAATTTTTACAACAATTAAATTACATCATAACATTATGAGGAATCCAAGGTTAAGAAAATTACATTATGGAGACAAAGCTTGATTATTTCAGAAATTTTAATAAGTTTTCTTTTAATCTTAGAGAGGGACAAGTATATAAGGGCCAACATTAAACTATGGCATCTTGACGAGTGATTACTTGAATCCATCAATGTCATAATGTTTGCACCAATTATGATTCTGAGATGGAAAGTGTAGGTTAATATAAATAATCATACTTTCTTACCAAGAAACACCTCCTTACAAAGAGTGTAATATACCTAAAAACACAATAGTCAAGGTATAAACTCGATAGTATAACACCTATAATTTCCATGGACAAACCCAATAATTAATTAGGATAAAATACGTAATAATTTTTTTATATGTTTAAATAGGTTGCAACAAGATAAGCACCAACTAGGTTTACATATTTCAATATTTAATGAATTCCATGCATTTGTAAGGTTTTCTTAATTAAATTAACAATTTAAATATTATTACTTCATTCCAATCATATGAGGTTTAAATCCCCTTCTATGGTTTTCGTTATTTTTCCTTGTTTAAGGTGTCATCCAGTCAATACTTCCTAAGTTCGTTTAGTTCATACTTCACATTAAAACTTAATAACAAAGCCCCACATGAGGTCATCTAACTATACATTTTAAATTCAAATAATTAACCCTTGAAAAACATTATATTTGCTACCCCTTTCATAATTATTTAATTTATCCTTATAATTCTAATGTAATTTATTTACTCAATAACCTAAGGCTAAGGTCACAACTTACCCTAACCATTAAGTGGCCCAATTCAATCCATTACCCATACATTTTAATTAATTTTTCATTCACAAAAATCACATCACTTAAAGTTACAGGGTGGAATATCATCCATTAGATTAAATCATTTTGGGCCCTTGGATTAGGAATTCCCTAAAACTCCTTATGATGTCTTCTTATTCTTTCTTTCACCCTAAACTCATTCATTCATTTGTTCCATTTTTAATTTTACAGGGCATTGGGAACATGGAGGCCATGGAAGGTTTCTCATTGTTCATGGATGGATCAGACATTTGGAGATTTATTTTACATCCCTCTTCTAGGTTTTCCTTGTATTTTCCTTGTTATTGTTTTTTTTTGTTTACCCCATTTAGGTATGGGAATTTTTGGCCCAATTTTATTTCTTGTTTAACATGATATATACACAGGGGTGAGGGTTTGATTGTGTGTGTGTGTGTGTGTGTATTTGTATATATATGTCTATATATATATATACACATACATACATATACATATATCTATATATTGGTAATTTTTTTATAGTAAATTTGTAGCTATAGCTGAATTGAATAAGAAGGCCTGATTATATGGCCTGATATATATATATATATATATATGCACACAAACACACACACACACACAGAGAGATATATATATACACAATTATATTGTATAATATAAGGGGTCATCTCGAAAGAATAATACAATGTCATTTTAAAAAAATGGATGTCGCGACATTTATATACAACAGAGTTTATAACTATTGGGGGAGGGTGTCAAGCCCGCCCCACCCATATTATAATATATGGGTTGGGGTGGGGTTAGCGCCCACATTTTTTTTTTAATTTATAAACTGCACAAGTCGTGGCCATTCGGCCCATCACTCTTTAGTTATTTGTTTTTGTAAAACAAATTTAATAATAAGTCATCGACTTTATATTAAATTTTTTTATATAATATATATATATATACATCACATAATATAATGATTTTGTTTAATGTATTTATAATTATAATATATATAAATTTATATAAGTATATATAATTATAATTGTATACTTTTTTCTACCTTAGTTTAAACATTCAATTCAAGTGTATTTTAAAATTACGAATAACGTACGTGTAACTTGATAAATTTCATTTCTATCCATATTTTTGGATATTAGTAGCAATTTTCTTCACGAAAGTTTATTATAGATTAACTCAATCATTCCTTTTACATATTCCTTTGAATGGAATGAAAATAGAGCATTCATAATGAAACTTATTCCTTTTCTTTTTAATCTAGTTTACCAATAATGCAAGAAAGAAAACAAAATATACTTCCATACAAGAACACTATCCTTTCAAAATCGATTTATAATACAACTTTTAAATAAAATTTTAGATTGGGGAGAAATCTATTTTCAATACAAAACCCTTTCAAAGTCCATACTTCAACTAAAATAATTATGGTTTTAATAGTTTCACTTTACATGTAACTAACCCAAAATAATACAAGATTTGCATAAAATGCACTCTTGGAAAAAATTTATAAGTTTGAACGAATTATCATAACAACAAATAAAACTTATCTTTCCTCCTTTCCAAATTATACATTTTTGATAATCAATACAAATAAAACTTACATAATACATTTACAAGAAGTTGGAACTCTTAAAATGCAAGTTACAAGCCCTCCACTTAGGTGGAGACAACATGGCAAAAATTTACAAAAATAAGTATTTCTTTTCTCTTGATCTTCCACGAAACAACTCTTCCAAGATGACAACTTGAGCTCCTCCATTTCTCCAAAATATAAATACAAGAAAAAAATAATGGAGTAGGCAACACTCTCCACCAAACCTATAATATAATAAGAGGGAGAATACATCCTCCTCATTGGCCCCGAGTCCCAACAATGAAGCTATAAGAGGTATTACGCAAAAAGGAAACTTTTACATGGATTCAACAACACTCATTCACAAAAACTCTCAACACAATTAGAACAATAGAAAACTAACAACAAATATACAATTTTCCCAGCGACAAAGGCTCAATATCTAAGACAAGAAAGAGAGAAGAAACATTGGGAAACACTTATGCCTACCAATGGGTTAAGTGTTCACCTTAAAATCCTCCAAAAGAACTTAAATAACATACGAAAAATAATCTTATGCCTCCTTCATAACTCATATTCCTCCCTCAAATAAGACATACAAGATAAGTACAAATTTCACTTATCTAAAAAGGTGGGACACCCATCCCAAAATGCCTCAAATAATATGCAAAAATACTCTTATGAATCCCTCCAAAAAGATCCCCAGCTTATTTCTCCTACACAAACTAAATGCCATGTTATCCCCAAATCCAAAACAAAAAAATTCATTCATTTACAACAATTTGCACAACAAAATATGCATAAAATGTGTGGATGAAGTCCATACCTTTCCATTGCAAGAGTATCCAATCCACAAGTAGAAGCCCTAAACCTTTACAAGTCAAAAACAAGCATAAAAAATCTCCAAAGCTCCCAACAAACACTCCAAAAACAAGCTCCTCCATAATACAAGAGTCTAAATTAAACATGTAACCCGAAAACCATCAAGTAAACTTGAATAAATATAAAAAGAGAAGAGGAGGTTGAGGTGGATCCGTGTAGGATGCAACATTACTTATCCTCAACTCCACATCACATGGTCAAACACAAAATCCAAATCTCAAAAATTGGTAGTTGAGAATATGAAAAGTTCTCCTTCCACACACAAACCATTAACCAAACTCCAAAGGAAATTTTTTTTTTTTTATAAGAGTGCAATTAAATAACTCTTCTCTCCCCAAAACACTTAAAAAATCCTTAAATCAAATCCCTACATCAGAGGTATAGTTGTTGGGTGATTTTAAGAGGTGTGAGACAAACTTAACTTGTTCGACAAGTCGCCAAAAATAGCCTTCAAGCCAAAATACGAGTTTGACATGCAAGCTTGAGTACACAACACAAAAACCAATACAATCCTTTCAAATCCATAATAAAATAAAGGAAAACCTACCAACATTTAATGCCCCTTTGGTCACATACCAATTTACAATAATTAACAAGATTATTCAACTTAAATAGAACACGTTAAATAATAATAATAAAGTAGAAGACATTACGATAATAAATTATATACTCAAAAAATAATTAAAATGAAAAGGGAAACAAAAAATCTACCCATGGTGACATGTAAGGCCAGCCCCAATGGGGACCTCCTAACAAAATATTAACAACATAACAACATACAAAAACACAAGTTTCCAAGGTGACCTGTTGCCAATACCAAAAATTATTTCATTGTTGGTCTCCTATCCCCTTTTGTTTATTGTCTTATAATTTTTTACAAAATCAGAATAATAACTCTTCAGCCTTGTGGCCATATCAATGAAATCAAAACAATAAAACACATATACATGTCAATTCACATCATCAAATAACACTACTAAATCATCACTAAAATCAAGAAATTTCATCAATTGTTTATAATTCCAAAATATTTCAATTATATCATTTCATCAATAATAATGAGATCACAAGAATAACTGGATCATCTAACAACAATCCATACATGAAATCAAATGTGTCAAAATGTATATATAAAATGGTAACTCTAGATCATCAATACTAGAAATATCAATCCATGCATGTAATCCATCATATTAGTCCCAACATGTCAAAAGTATAAACATCCATACTGTATATCAATAGGCTAATAAAATATGTGCTAATGTCGACATGTATAATCAATAGTAATGAAAACATAGTATAATAAGTGTCATAGAGAAGTGGGCATTACATCCCCTCCCCTTAGACTTAACTTCCTTCGAAAGTCACTCGAATAAGTGCAATAATTTTTCTCTAAAAGGTGTTGTGTCCTCCCAAGTAGCTATTGTCTCATCGTATCGATCCCACTAAATGTGCACTTGATAAATATCTCATCCTAGAAGGCCCAAGGTCCTACTATCTAAAATATGCATGGGATCCACCATCACCTACCCCTACTCCTACACCCGTAATGTTGTCCAATACAATACATGATAAGCATCTATAATGTACCTCCTAATAAAAAAACATGGAACACATCATGGACATAAGGCAAGGTGGGTGGTAAGTCTAGATGGTAGACTAAGGGACTGATCCACTAAAAGAGATCAAAGGAACCCATAAATCTAGGAGAAAGATTAGATACTTTTCGCTAATGGATAGGGATATTATGATGCATGACATGAAGAAACACCTTCACTCCCACCTCAAAGTTGTGGTCAACTTTACATTGATCTCCATACTTCTTTTCCTATGCTTTGAGCCTCCTAATATCTTTGTCTCGATCATGAAAACTTGCTACTCAATATCATGTAATAATGATGTCCCATCTCGAAACTCTATCCTCTAACCTATCCCAACTAAGTGGAGTCCTGAACTCCCTATCATATAATGCCTGAAAAGGAGCCATACTAATAGAACTATGAAACGAAGTAAAAATACTCCTATCTTGAATGATGATCCATGATGTACATCTAAAACATGTCCTCTAAAATCTTATTCACCCACTCAGTCTGTCCATCTATATTAGGGTGATAGGTTGTAATAAAGTTGATATTTGTCAAGAGATCATGTTGTATGGTAGTCCAAAAATGAGAGGTGTTTAAGTTATCACATTCACAAATAATCTACCAAATCCCATAGAATCTGAAAATATCATCCAAGTACACTCACACTATTGTATGAGTTGTCTAAGTGGTCTTCACCGTGATATCTTGAAATTTATAACCCAATAATGAAATCCATGGAAATGGTGTCCCATTTACACTCCAATATGGTATGACGATATAGAAGGTGAGATCGATGTGATGCTCATCCTTCACCTTCTAACATTGTAAAAAATGAGACACAAAGCGAGCTACATCTGCTCATAACCATCTCCTATGATACAACCTGTCTCAAAGTGGTGTGCATCTTCTTTACCCTAGATATGATGAATATGGTTCGCGATGTGCTTCTATAAAGACATCTTGTCTTAATATTCTATATCTAGGTACATAAACCCGACCCCTATTTCTTAGAAGTCCATATAACCCTAATGTAAATCCATTGAACTTTCCCTTAAGGGGTATTTGAGACTTGATCTCTACTCTAACTGAAAGGTAGAAGCTGTGATGTGGGAGCACCACTAAGATCTTGGTCCTCAATTCTGTACCAACTTCTTTCACCATAACTAGATCCCTCTGATAAGTCAAGGAATCTACAACCACATTATCCTTCCCCTTCACCTGATCTATTTCCATATCATACTTACAAATAAGATCCATAAAACGTTCATAATGGGTGTTGAGATTGGGCTATGTGAAGAGGTGTCAAAGGATCAAGTGATATTTCTTGAGAATGAACCCCCTACCTGATAGGAAATGTTGCCAATGCACCAAATCATGCACAACTGTTGCAAGCTCAAGATCATGAGTCAGGTAGTTAAGTTATTAATCCTTTTGTTTTTAAGACTCAAAACTACTACATGGCCATCCTACATAAAAATACCTCCTAACCTTGTAAAATAAGCATTTTTCCATAAAAATAAATCCATTTGAGGATCTCACTTTGCTAGAATAGGTGTTGTCATAAGGTATTCCTTCAGTGTCTTAAAGGCCTGCTCACATATATCTGAAAAAAAAAATTCTTCCCTTTCCACTTAAGGGAATTGACGGGATGTGCAATACGAGAAATTATTTAACAAACCAAGCCTTTGATACCCTCCCAATACCTTGAAGTTGTACACCTCAGTCACATTGGTTGACACTAGCCAATCCATGGTAGGTCTAATCCGGAAGGAGCTATTGTGATACTGTTATCCAAAATTCACCCCCCTAGGGTAATTTTGATAACATGCATCAGATTATTCATTCCTGAGAAAGTAGATTGATTCAAAGCCCAAAATCATGTTTCTGGGGTCCCCTCGACTTCTTTCTAACTCTTTTGTCCAAGAAGAAAACCCAACAAGTTTTAAAAATGTGAAAATATGCAAAAGCCAAGCTTGGTGCCGAAATACAGAGAAAATCGGCTAAGTCCTAGTCCAGGCGGTCCTTGGGATAGTTGGGACATCGAACACGAATCGGGTGAAAAGCCACTGTAGTCTCGCACAAAGATTTGGGGACAGTTGGGATGACGAGACGCGCATGGTGCGAAAAGCCGGACCGGCCAGAAAAAATGAAGAAAATTGCCTAAGTCTTGTTTCGCGCATTTGGGACATCCGGGCCAAAAGTACACGCGGACGCCAGATCGCCGGTTTGGTGCAAGTCACCCATTTCATGTGGTTCGAGATATTTGTCCTAGGCATGCAGGGGACAGTTGGGACAAAAGTACGTGGAGGACGCAAACCGGCCGATTCGGTCGAAACAGGAGACTTTCGTCTGGGACAGCTTGGGACATCTGGGCCAAAAGTACACGTGGGACGCGAAAAGCCGAAGGAGCCGACAACGAATGAAATCTTGCCACAAGTCCTCACTTGAAGTAGGAACAAGGAAGCCCAAATCGGCTGGTTCGGATATTGGTGTCCCAGGCATGTTTGGGACATTCGGGCCAAAGGTACGTGAGGGACGCGAACCGGATGATTCAGAAGTAGGGACTGTGCCCTGGAAAGTTGGGAAAAAGGATGCATGGGACGTGAAAAGCTGAAAGAGATGCCAATGAATCAAATCTCGCCACATGTCTTCACCTCATCGTCCGACGAGGAAAATTTTGAAATTTTTTCCAAAGGAAAAAAACAAAAGGGAAATGGTTAAGAAGGGCCCATGGTCAATGAAATAGTGCCACGTGTCCAAGTGGCAAGAAATTAAGGAAGGGCCTGAAAGGAATTTTTAGAGGATAAGCCCGCGGATGAATCGTAGATACCGACACGTGTCATCCAAGTGGCAGAGTGTGGGAAAAATTCAAATATTTTCCCGCCGATCCGTTTGGGCCTGTTTTTGCCCTAAATCTTCAAATCGCCATATCTTTTGATCCAGAGCTCGGATTTTCACGTTCTTTATATCAATGGAAATCTGGGAATTTCTCACGATTCCGGGTCAATCTTGAATTTTGGTTAAGTTTGGAGAGATAAAATCAAAAAATGCCTCCGCACGTGATAATGGCCGAAATGACGTTTCAACAACCAAATTTAAATGCAAAATACAATTCGCCGCTTTTGCTAAGGTTCCCACCACCGCCATAATGAGATGAATTAAATGCAACCTAGAAGTGTTTGGGGTAGATTTGGATTTCCTCTCTCTCCCTCTCTCATTCTTCCTATAAATTGTAAGGAGGGGCTTCTTTCAAAAGGTCGAACATTCTGTTTTCCCCTCCCTTCTTCTCTTTGGCAGTGAATCTGTGGAGTTCAAACCTCCCATTTAAAACTCGTAACGTGCAACTTTTCCTCTTGGAATTTTGTAGTGTATTGTATCGATCTTTGGAGCAAGTAATGCATGTTTGTGGATGATTCTCAACCCTCTTTGTGTTCATTTGCATCATCTTGATCTTTCACTGCAAATTTTGTTATCTGTGCATGATCTTGCATCACATTTGAATGGTTTGTGTTTATTGGCAAGATAGGTGTTCTTCATTCCTCGCATCACCTCTATTAGCTTAGGTTTATTTTTATGCATCTTCTTACCCTGTCTCCTTGGCAAGATTAGATTAGGTTTTGGGTAAACTCTCTACATTTTTCGTGTGCATCTGAACAGAGGAATAAGAACCAGCCTTCTCTGGAGATTCCTTTCTCATTTTCGCAAGTGCCACACTTGGAGAAAGGAGTCCATGTTGTGCAATCACACTGGATGCTAGCATGATCAACCTAGAAATCTGATCAACATTCAGGGGTGCTGTGATTCTACACTAACAGTTTTTGCATGCCCGGGTGGGACCTTAGAAGTCTTTACTTTCATTGCAAAAAGATTGATGTGCACTTGTTGTAAGTTCCAGCTTTAAAGGGGCTTTAAATCACACATCTGGTGACTCCAAAAGAGGCATAATCCGCTGGTTTCAGCAGTCCAAGCCTGGCAAATTTATGAGAAGAATACAGACCTGGGTCAAGAACTAGGGAGGAAGGATTGTTTGTTTATCTACACCTATCTCTAGGCAGAGAAAGAAGGGGAAGAAGAGCTCAAAGATCACCATCTCCACCTAACCGGACTTTGTCTACACCTCCACCTGCTAGACCTTTCATCCAATCAACAAGAGTTCTCAGGCCAATCAGAATGGCGTAACCACCAAATCCCTTTGTCAATTTCACTGGCAGTAGCCCACTTGCCCTCAATGCACAAAATCCAGTTCCAATTGCAGCGTTGAAGAACATTCCATTTTTCACTGGAGAAAATCATACCACTCCTGGTGATCATGTCAAAGACATTGCTAACGTCTGTGCAATCCATGAGATAAATGAAATGGATGTGGTCACAAATTGTTGCTTGGCATCTTCGTTTAAAGGGAAGGCATTACAATGGTTTAGGAGCCTTGAGCTGGTTCTATCACGAATTGGAATCAGCCATGCATAGTTCTCCATGAGCAGTTTGGGAAAAGGGAGACAATTCGTCTCTACTAGAACAATTGACAACTATCAAAAGAGCTCCCAACGAGTAGCTGACTGACTTCAACTTCAGATTTCAAAGGTCTTGGGAGAGGATTCCATTGGCATTAAGGCCAGCAGCAGAAGGTGCTTTTCTATACTATCTTAAGGCTTTGAATTCTGATATTTTTATGTTAATTCAATCTATGGGAGGCACAACCTTACACTCGCTGCTTATAGCATTGCCATTAGAGCTGAAAATTGTCTTGTTCAAGCCGGTAAACCGGCTCCTAGGCCTCCCATGCCCCGTATCCAAATTTAGAAAATCCAAGCACTAGTCAAACACCCACTTTGGCTCCTATTCCCATTCCTAGAAATCAAAGTTCAAATGAGACTTCTACTTCATCCTCTAGTGCTTCAAATGAACTCCAAGAGGTCATGAAACAATTGCAAAATTTGGGAAATGAGCTGGTTACTATCAAAAGACAAAAAGCTCAAAGTGCTAGACCATATCACCTCAAGTGCAATACTGTGCTAGGCCCCCATACCAACAAAATAGGACACCAACTCAGGCTGCAAATCAAAATCAAAGCCAAGTAAGGCCTCCCGCCAATAGACCATTCCACCCTATACCCCCAATGTTGCATCTTCTTCTAAAGCATTAGTGCCACCAAAACAACATGGCTCAAGAGTATGATTGGTGTTTCCCATGCAATGAACCTCACAACCAATCTACGTGCTTTAATGGTGCTTTGAACCAAGCCTTGATGGTGAAAACTACTGGCGTAGAGAGTGAAGTGAGTCAAGAAACAAATCAACAACAAGGGACATCTCAACAAAACACACTCTCCAAATGATACCGCACTTGTGAATTGGCAAGATGAGGATTTTTGTGGCATGAATCAAACAACTCCTCAGAGTGTAGCAGCTAACACAAGATCAAAGAAGAGGAATATAGGTGAAGGGCAGTCATTGGCTCCAAGTGATCTACAACCTTCCATCACTCCACAAGGTGTTGGTAAGCAAAATACAGTCCCAAACATGCAAGGACAGCCCAAACCACCTTCCAAACCAACTCAAATGCCAGCTGTTGCTGCCCATGCACAAGAAAGGAATGCACAGACTAAAGGAAAACAAAGAGATCTTTCATCCCCATTTAGCATCATTGATCAAATGAAGAAGACAAACGTGAATATATCAATGTGGGAATCTTTATCCATCCCAGGACAAAGAGATCTTCTACAAGCTGCCATGAAGAATTGGTCAACTTCAAACCAGCAGGCCCATATGCAAGAGAAGGTCCTCACAAATGCTGCTCAGCCTGAAGGGAATCATGGAGGACAACAAGGTAAAGTTTTGAAACCTCCTCCATTCTATGTTTCATTAATCATCGGGATAAATTAGTACACAATTGCATGATTGATTCTGGGGCAAGTAGTTCTGTCATGCCCAAGCAAATAGCTGATCAGTTGGGTCTCCAATATGAAGTCATATCAAAGGGGGTAGTGCAATTGGATGGGACAGACAGTAGAAACCATGGGAGTAATTAAAGGTTTGAATCTTACCTTGCATATGTGCCCCAACGTTACCATTTTACAAGATGTGTCGGTGATAGATTTGCCACCACTCTTTGCCCTATACTTGTCAAGGATTTCACAAACCAAAAATTGGAGGCTACTTGTTTGCTGATTGGTCACACATGTTGTTCGTAAAAAGATATGGTACTAAGGTCACAATCAGATCCGAACCAATTGCAAACTTTCATATTGAGCCTCATACTCCAAGCCAAATCAATGCCAACTGTTCAGCGTTTGATCAAGAAGATTATCCAGGCACAGATGAAGCTGACACCAAATTTGGAAGCATCCCAAATTTGACTCTTGACGAATGGGCAAGCAAGGTACATGATTTTGATCCCTACCAAGAAGTAGAAGAATCTAAGCTAGGAGTCTATTGTATACATGAAGAAAACCAGCCTATTCCTAGCATCACCAAACCAAACCATAAGGATGACAATGAGGTATGGAAATTATTTTTCGATGGATCAAGGAGTAAGCAAGGTGCAGGAGGAGGAGCTATGCTTGTTTCACCTCAAGGCATCAAATATTATTTAGCTTTCCGTTTCCAGTTTTCCTGTTCAAACAACACAGCTGAATATGAGGCCTTGATTCACGGACTTCATTGGGCTAGGAAAAAGGGCATAAAGAGCTTACAAGTGTTTGGAGATAGCGAGCTAATCGTCAATCAAGTCAAGGGACAACATGCTACAAAGAATGACCTGCTGAAGAACTACAAGAATAGGGTATGGGACCTCATTGAGGATTTCAAAGCTTTCAATATCATGTCCATACCCAGGAAGGAAAATGAAGCAGTGGATAGGCTCGCAGCAGTTGGAGCAACATTTGATGTGGTTGACAACATCAAAAGGGAAAAAACGCAACCACATATCCATGTGATTGTGAGGCCAGCAGTTCCAGATAATAACATAAGCTGGTAGGTGTTTGAGAATGATCAACAGATCGTCAATTTCTTACAAGAAGAGGCCGAATTCTCAACTAGGAATCAGATAGATTAGAGCAGCAGTATGGGGATCAAGTAGTGCAGTTGCGGACAAACAAGCTCCCCAAGGGTTTAGTAACAGTGGAGTCTATCTTCAACCCTAACGACTAGTTCCCTAAGGAAAAGGCTAACATACAGGTCAAGAGAGAAGATTCAGAGCCAATTTTGGTTGGGGAAGGCAAAACACTTCAAATTGGTAAAGTGGCCACCGAACAGAGAAATTAGATTTCATACAACTTTGCCAGAATTTCAAGATGTCTTCGCTTGAGCTATGAAGACTTGAAAGGTTTCAATCCAAAGTTGGCACAACATACCATATAATTGGATCCAGATGCTAAGCCCATCGTGCAGAAGTAGACCACCAACCCTCACATTGAGCCTCTAATGAAGAAAGAGCTAAATAAGCTAATAGAGGTAAGCATTATATTTCCATCAAGCACTCAAGCCGGGTCAGCAAACTTGGTTCCGGCCGTAAAGAAGAGTGGAGAAATCAGATTGTGTGTGGACTTCCGAGACCTCAACAGTATGCGTCTCTTAAAGACCATTACCCACTTCCTTCAATGGAACAAATATTGCAAGTAGTATCCGGTTCGAGAGATTCTCTCTCCTAGATGGCTACTCAGGGTATAATCAGGTAATGGTGAAGGAAGATGACCAGTTCAAGATGGCTTTCACCACCAAATGGGGCACATATGCCTACAAGAAGATTCCATTTGGCCTATCAAATGCTAGAGCCACTTTCCAAAGGGAAATGGATATGGCATTCAAGGGGTTGATCAATAAAATAGTTCTGATATATCTTGATGACATCACTGTATTCTCCAAAAATGTAGTGGATCACCTCTTTCATCTGAGGTAGGTATTTCAGAGGTGTAGAAGATTTGGGGTATCATTGAATCCCAAAAAATGCATATTCCTGGCTCATGAGGGAAAACTTCTAGGCCATATTGTTTCAAAGGAGGGATTGACGATTGACCCAGAAAGAGTTGAAGCAATTCAAGCGTTGCCATTGCCAAGTCATAAGAAGGCTCTTCAAAGCTTCTTGGGAAGGATCAATTTTGTCCGCAGGTTTGTTCCAAACTTTGCAGCTCTCGTAAAGCCAATAACGCTGATGTTAAAAAAGAGCATGGCATTTAAGTGGACATCTGAAGGCAAGGCAAGTTTTGAGGCAATAAAAGAGGCTATATCTCAAGCTCCCACTCTCATCAATCCAGACTTCTCCAAGGGTTTCATGCTATACGCCTTTGGTGGTGGAGACACAATTTCTGCAATCCTGGCACAACAAAACAAAGAAGGATTAGAACAACCAGTTGCTTTCTTCAGTCAAGGCTTAGAGGAATACGAAACTAGGTACTCTTTCATTGAAAAGCATGTACTTGCACTGATCAGGAGTTTAAATAAATTCAAGCACCTAGTCTCAAACAACAAGATCCAATTATTGGCCTCTCATGCGGGAGTCAAGGACTTCCTTCTAAACAAGGATCTGAATGAGAAACGTGCAGGATGGATAACCCGTGTCATGGAATATGACATCGAGATTAAGGTCACCAAACTAGTACGTGGGAAGGGACTATGTGAACAACTAGCCTTGAGTCAGCAAGTTGAAGCAGGTAATGGAAAAGAGGCTATCTTGGTACTACAGGATGGTCAAGAACAGGAAAATGATGATGTGCCCACTCCCTGTTGGACTCAGAATATGATACACTTCCTACAGACAGGCCTATGCCCTCCATAAATGAGCAAAGCAAAGAGGAGATACTTTAGATTACAAGCCATTCCATATGTGTTTGTTGATGGTGTTTTGTTTAAGAAAGACATCAATGGAGTTCTATTGAGGTGCATTGGGATAGGTCAAATTGAGAGGGTGTTACGATATTTTCACGATGGAGATTTCGGAGGACATTTCACCCCACGAGTAATAGCTCTCAAGATAATGAAGGCAGGGTATTATTGGCCCACAGTGTTCAGTGACTGTTATACATGGATAAGAAAGTGCAAGAAATGTGCACTCTTCATGGGAAAAGAAAGACTAGCAATGCTTCCATTGCACCCAATTTTGGTTGACCAACCATTTATGCAATGGGGATTGGACTTCATCGGGGTCATCAACCCAAACTCAAGCCAAGGCCACAAGTGGATTCTCACGGTGACGGACTATTTCACCAAGTGGACCGAAGCAGTAGCGCTCAAAGAGGCAAGTGAGTCTAACATACTAGACTTTTATGAAGGAATAGTGACCAGGTTCGGTGTGCCGGCCACTATCATATCAGATAATGCATTAGCATTCATAGGTTCCAAGATTACAGAATGGGCTGTCAAGAATGGAATCTATTTGAGCACCTCTTCAAATTATTACCCACAGGGTAATGGACAGGCAGAGTCCACGAACAAGAATTTTCTAAGGATCATCAGAAGAACTCTGGATGAAAACCAAAGGACATGGCATACCAAGCTAAAATCAGCATTATGGGCTGATAGGATAACACCAAAGAGGTCTATAGGTAGTTCTCCCTACAAATTGGTCTATGGGAAAGAGGCAGTATTGCCTATATCATTAGAATTTCCAGCATTGGAGCTCATGAAGCAGTTGGAGTTGTCTGAGTTCAAACCAATGGAGGCCAGGTACGCAGAGTTGATGGAATTGGAAGAAATAAGAGAACATGCAGTTCTGATGATTGAAAAGGATCGGACCTTAGTAAAAATATGGTTTGACAGGAAGGCAAGAGCAAGGACCTTCTAGGAGGGGGACCTAGTTCTGAAATGGGATGCAGATCAGGTGAAACCTAGAAGGCATTCCAAGTTTGATGCCATTTGGAGTGGCCCCTACATGGTCATGAGATGTAAAAGTGGTAATGCCTTCCAATTGTCTGCATTAGATGGAGAAGAACTCCCGATTCCAGTTAACGGAATCTATCTTAAACATTGCTACTAAAAAGGAAAAGGTTTACCCTTGTAAATATTAGCCTAGATTTCAATTCCTCTAAGTGTGTATGCACATTTTCTTGTTGTAGTTAGGTTTATTTTTCCCTAAGTGCTTTGGCATAGGTTTTGTTGCTCTCAGGTTGAATTTCTAGAGTTCAGAGTGCTCTCAAGAATGAGTTGCATGTATCGTGGATCGGGATCAGAGATCAGCTTGGTTTCAGGTTATTACTCCATGCCTAATGGATTGTTAAAAGGCCACTAATTTTCTACCTAGCAGGTAGGTGACCCCGCTGAGTCACCAAATTGTTATCCAAAATTCACCCCAAGGTAATTTTGATAACATGCATCAGATTATTCAGTCCCGAGCAAGTAGATTGATTCAAGGCCCAAAATCATGTTTCTGGGGTCCCCTCGGCTTCTTTCTAACTCTTCAGTCCAAGAAGAAAACCCAACAAGTTTTAAAAATGTGAAAAATTTGCAAAATCCAAGCTTGGTGCCGAAATACAAAGAAAATCAGCTAAGTCCTAATCCAGGCGGTCCTTGGGACAGTTGGGACGTTGGAACACGAATCGGCCAAAAGCTACAGGTGGTCTCGCATAGCATTTGGGACATTGGGACGATGGGGCCGAAAAGCTGAACCGGCCGAAAAAATGAAGAAAATTTCCTAAGTCTTGTTTCGCGCAGTTTGGGACATCCGGGCCAAAAGTACGTGCGGGACGTGGATCGGCCAGTTTGGCGCAAGTCAGTCCATTTCGGGCGGTTCAGAGATATTTGTCCCAGGTAGTTTGGGACAATTGGGACAAAAGTACGTGAAGGACGCGAACCGGCCGATTCGGCCGAAACAGGAGACTTTCATCCGGGACAGTTTGGGACATCCGGGCCAAAAGTACGCGTGGGACGTGAAAAGCCGAAGAGCCGAGAGCGAATGAAATCTCGCCACATGTCTTCACCTCAAGCAGGAACAAGGAAGCCCGAATCGGGTGGTTCAGAGATATTTGTCCCAGATAGTTTGGGACATCCGGCCAAAGGTACGTGAGGGGACGCGAGGACGCGAACCGCCGGTGAACGTTCGGTCGAAAAAAGCGGAGGGGACTTTCATCTAGGAAAATTGGGACAAAAGGACGTGTGGGACGTGAAAAGCTGAAAGAGCCGCCAACGAATCAAATCTCGCCACGTGTCTTCACCTCATCGTCCCGGCGGGAAAATTTTGAAAAAAATTTCCAAAGGGAAAAACAAAAGGGAAATGGTTAGGAAGGGCCCGCCATGAATCTGAATGAAATAGTGCCACGTGTCCAAGTGGCAAGAAATTAAGGAAGGGCCCGAAAGGAATTTTCAGAGGATAATCCCATGATGAATCAGAGTCCGACACGTGTCATCCAGTGGCGAGAGCGGAAAAAAATTCAAATATTTTCCCGCCGATCCGTTTTGGCCTGCTTTTTTTGCCCTAAATCTTCAAATTGCGCATATCTTTCGATCCGAGCTTGGATTTTCACGTTCTTTATATAAATGGAAAGCTGGTGAATTTCCCTACACGATTCCGGGGTCAATCTTGAATTTTGGTTCATTTTGGAGAGAGAAAATTGAAAAACGCCTCTGGCACGTGATAATGGCCAGAAATGACATTTCAACAACCAGCTTAAATGCAAAATACAGTTCGCCTCTTTTGCTAGGGTTCTCACCTGCCACCATAATGAGATGAATTAAATGCAACCTAGAATTGGTTGGGGTAGATTTGGATTTCCTCTCTCTTCCCTCTCTCATTCTTTCTATAAATTGTAAGGAGGGGCTTCTTTCAAAAGGTCGAACATTCCTGTTTTGCCCCTCACTTCTTCTCTTTGAGTGGCGAATTTGTGGAGTTCAAACCTCCCATTTAAAACTGTAATGCAAATTTTCCTCTTGGAATTTTGTAGTGTATTGTATCGATCTTTCGATCAAGTAATGCATGTCTATGGATGATTCTCAACCCTCTCTCGTGTTCATTTGCATCCTCCCGATCTTTCACCGCAAATTTTGTTATTTGTGCATGATCTTGCATCACATTTGAATGGTTTGTGTTTATTGGCAAGATAGGTGTTCTTCATTCCTCGGTGCATCACCTCTGTTAGCTTATGTTTATTTTTATGCATCTTCTTACCCTATCTCCTTGGTAAGATTAGATTAGGTTTTGGGTAAACTCTCTCGCATTTTTGTGTGCATCTCGAACAAAGGAATAGGAAGCAACCTTCTCTGGAGATTCCTTTCTCATTTTTGCAAGTCCCACACTTGGAGAAAGGAGTCCATGTTGTGCAATCACACTGGATGCTAGCATGATCAACCTAGAAATCGATCAACATTCGAAGTGCTATGATTCGCACCAATGATCCTTCCTAAAAATAATGTAACCTAAATACCAACCTCTGCATCTGAAAAATGGACTCTTATCCAAGTTCCCATAAAGTTACTACTTGCTTCAAGAAACTACGAAACTAACAAAGTTGATCCTCACGGTATGTGAGTAAATCAAAAAATCATCTAGTTACACAAACATAAAATGGTTTAGGAAAGTCCTGAATACCCCATTCATCAAACTCATGAATACTAAGGGGGAATTCTTAAAAAAATGGCACAAATATGAACTCGTAGTGGCTATATTGATTGTGAAAGGATATCTTGTTGATACCCACCTCTGCAATCCTCAACTAATGATAACCACACTTAAGGTCTATCTTGGAAATCACTTTCGTGTATTTCATCTAATCAATTAAATAATCTATACATAGAAGTGGGTAATGATTCTTGATTGTTACTTTGTTTAGTGTGTGTAGTCAACACATAGATGCAAAGATCTTTCCTTCACAAAAATCATCGGTGTACCCCAAGGAGATACACTAGGATAGATTAGGCCTTTCTCAAGAAGGCCCTCTAACTACAACTTGAGCTCACATAACTTAGGGGTGGTCATCCTATATGGTACACGTGAGATAGGCTCCACTCAGAACCAAATAAATATGAAAGCTATCTCCCACGTGGGGAGATAACCACCGAATCTCATTAAGAAAAAAATCTGAAAACTCCTACAAAATGGGGTGATCATCTAGTGATTTTTTTATGATTTTCATCCTCTAATCGGTCACTAACATTGATGGCCTACAACTAATATCCTCATCGTGCACACCGATTAAGATACATAGAAACTATTATGTGAATATATATGAGTCTCCTAACTCCAATTACCGTCCGAGTCAACCCCCAATATATCTACACAAGATATAACCTTCCTATAATAATCCACTCTAGCTATATGTGCAGATAACTAATCTATGCCCAAGATAACTCCATATGAACCAAAGGGAAGGATACGATGATCCAAGGACATGAAAATGGTCCTAGCTCCACTACACACTCCTTATCTAAAGATTCCATTGATATATTAGCTCCGTAAGCCATCTAAACATCCCAAATAAGGCCCTACCTAATCGAAACCATCCTAGATCACTCCAATAATGATGGTATAATAAATGAATTAGAAGAGCCAAAATAAAATAATATAGATTTGGGGATACAACCAATGCTATATGTATTCTCTATCACTATACCCTTATGTTATGTTTGGCAGTTCTTGATAGCTGCATAAATCTAATGGCTACACCACATATCACCGATTGTAGGCTCTGAAATAGGTACCTTACCCTTATTATTAGGGATCTTTGGAAACTCTTTCCAATGGTGTCCAAGTTAACCACATCCGTAACAAATACCTAGTTCCCTCAAATGAGAGGCATCTATGGATGGTCCGCTAGTGGTTTATGCTATGGATCCTAATGATCCTTTTATGTATTGTTTCGCTAGTGCTGAAAAGAGCAAAATAATTGAGCTCTATGTGATCCTTGTGTCTGGATGCATCCTCTAGGAGGAGGTCCCATACTCTTCCCT
Source organism: Taxus wallichiana var. yunnanensis (assembly GCA_018340775.1). Classification (NCBI taxonomy): domain Eukaryota; kingdom Viridiplantae; phylum Streptophyta; class Pinopsida; order Cupressales; family Taxaceae; genus Taxus; species Taxus wallichiana. Next base: position 258,034,394 of record CM031240.1, read on the forward strand.
CTCTAAGTATCAAATCTCTTTGGAGTTCTAAACGGTGGATGATTCTGCTACTGCTGCTGTTGAGGTGGCTATTGTGGTGGCCTAAAAGAAAAATATGTTGAATCGTGTCAACCATGAGGAAGAGGAGTTAACCCCCTTGACCTACTATCCTACATCTACTGAATATAGTTCCTTACTTTATCTCTACCTTGTTGTGCCTTCCCCCTGGTCTCCTCTGCAATATAGGCCTTATTAATGGCCTCTGCTAAGGTTTGTAGAAAATAATTACATACTACACCTCCCATATCTAATTTTAAGCCCCTTATAAACCTATGAATCCTTACATGCTCATCCTACATTTATTATACATAATGAAGCAAGTCTAGAAATCAACTCGCATACTAAGATACTATCATGGATGCCTCATGTAGAAGTCATGAAACTCATTGATCCTCTGTTGAATAAACCGACTAGATATGTATCTTCTCCTAAAATGTTCCTCAAAGAGATCCCAAGTAAGAATATTTGATTCCATAATGAGATTCTTCTCCTTTGTCTTCAACCAAACACCCGCTCCATATCTCATAATATGAATTGTAACATTAGCCTTTGTGTTACTAGTACACGGGCACAACTTGAAGCATCCACTCAAGCTCACTTACCAAGCCTCTACCTGAAATCCTCTTATATCACAAGCATAATGAGATGGGCGTAACTTTAAGATATCATTTGTATGATCTGTACCTGATGTGTGTTAGCCCCTAGGTCTCTCTACATGACCATCCCTACGCCAAGGGATCCTAGATCTATCTTTGTGTCCTTTAGCCCTATCTTCATGTCCCCTCTATGGTGAATCTATTCTAGCTAACTCCACATGGGAGTTCTCTGCTCTATCCTCCTTATTGTTTCATGAAGGGATATGATCCTCTACTAATGGATCTCTATCATGCTACCTAGCTCGTCCTCCTCCTGCTCCACCTCGTATATATACATTGAAATCATGTAATGTATATAGGATTTTTAGTAATATAGTGGAAACTTCCTACTCTTGAGGTTATATATCTAACTCAATGTGAAATATCCTTTCATCTGGTTCACGCCTCCTACATAAACCAGGATGGGAGTTAGATTATCATCATCTAGGTTGGTTTCTTTTTACTAAGTTTTATACATTTTAAAATATCATGCAATGTTGTGTGATCTAGTTGTAGGTTGTGCTAGTTTAACTATTTGTGTTTCTATGTGAGCCTAGGGTCCAAGCATTTAACCCACGGCTATGATACCAAGTATAAGGCACACAATTTTCACGCACAAACCCAAGATAAAATCCGAATAATTAATTATGGAAAAATATGGAATAATTATATATATGTGTGTGTGTGTGTGTGTGTTTAAAAAGGTTGCAACAAGATAACCAATAAATAGGTTTAAATATTTCAATATGTAATTAATTCCACATATTTGTAAGGTTTTGTAATTAAATTAAAAATTTAATTATTATTACATGATTCGAATTATTTCATTTTTAAATCCCCTTCTAGGGTTTTTGTTATTTCACCTTGTTTAAAGTGTAATTTGGGTCAATACTTTCTAATTTGGCTTGGTCCTTACTTCACATAACAACTTAATAACAAAGCCCCACATGAGGTCATCTAACTATACATTTTAAATTCCAATAATTAACCCTTGTAAAACATTATCTATGTTACCCCTTTCACAATTATTTAATTTATCCTTATAATTCTAATGTCATTTATTTACTTAATAACCTAAAGCTAATGTCTCAACTTACCCTAACTATTAAGTGGCCCCATTCAACCAATTACCCATACCTTTTAATTAATTTTCCATTCCCACAAAATCACATCACTTAAATTTTTAGGGTGAAATCTCATCCATTAGATTAAATCATTTTGGGCCCTTAGATTAGAAATGCCCTAAAAATCCTTATGAGGTCTTCTTATTCTTTTTTTTACCCTAAACTCATTCATTTGTTCCATTTTTTTACAGGTTTTGGGAGCATGGAGGCCATGGAAGATTGCTCATTGTTCTTGGATGGATACACACATTTGGAGAGTTATTTTGCATCCCTCTTTTAGGGTTTTCTGTATTTTCCTTGTTATTGTTTTATTTTTTTTGTTTACCCCATTTGGGTATGGGAAATTTTGCCCCAATTTTATTTCTAATATAACATGATATATACACAGGGATGAGGGTTTTAGGATATATATTTTGTGTGTGTATATGTACACAGAGACACATATTGGTGATTGTTTTTATTTATAAAATTTTAAGTATAGCTGAATTGAATAAGGCAACTTTGATTATATGGCCCATATATATATATTGGTGATTTTTTTTTTTGTAAATTTTTAAGTATAGCCGATTTGAATAAGCCAACTTGATTAGATGGCATGATTTTTATATATAAAGATTTATACACACACACACACACACACACACACACACACACAGATATATATATATATATATATAGACATTGGTGATTATTTTTTTATTTATAAATTTTTAAGTATAGCTGAATTGAATAAGGCAACTTGATTAGATGGACTTATATATATATATATATATATATATATATATATATATATATATATATATATTATACACACACACACACACACACACACACACACACAATGGGTCTTCCAAAATAATAATACAACACCATATTAACAAAAACGAGGTCATGGCCTATTATACACAAGAGTTTATAACTATTTGGGAGAGGGCGCCAACCCAACCCCCCACCCATAGTATAATATATGGGTTGGGGTGCAATCAACCACTCACCCCAACCTTGTTATTGTTTTATTTATAAAATGTGCGAGGCCATGGCCATTTGGCCCATCAATATATAGTTATTTATATTTGGTTTTATAAAACATCTTTAATAATAAGTCATTTGGATTTATATTAAAATATTTTTGATATATAATAAATATACATTGAATTTGTATAAGTATATATAATTACAATTGTAAACTTTGTTCTACCTTAATTTATACATTCAATGAAAATTTATTTTAAAATTATGGATAAGGGATATGTAACTTGTTAAATTTCATTTCTATCCATATATGTGGGATAGTAGTAACAATTTCCTTTGCAAAAATTGATTATAGATTAACTCAATCATTCCTTTTACATATTCCTTTGAATGGAATGAAAATAAAGCATTCATAATGAAACTTATTACTTTTCTTTTAATCTAGTTTACCAATAATGTACAAGAAATAAAACAAGATGTAATTCCATAAAAGAACACTATCCTTTCAAAATTGATTTATAATAGAAATTTTAAATAAAATTTTAGATTGGGGAGAACTCTATTTTCAATACAAAACCCTTTCAAATTCCATACTTCAACTAAAATAATACAAGTCTTAATAGTTTCATTTTACAAGAAACTAACCCAATAAAATACAAGATTACATCAAATGCACTCTTGGTAAAATTTTACAAGTTTGAAGGAATTATCATAACAACAAATGCAACTTCTCTTTCCTCTTTTCCAAATTATAATTTTTTATAATCAATACATATCATACTTACATAATATATTTACAAGAAGTTAGAACTCTTAAAATGCAAGTTACAAGCCCTCCACACATGTGGAGACAACATGGAAAAAATTTACAAAAATAACTATTTATTTTTCTCTTAATCTTCCACAAAAAAAATCTTCCAAGATGAAAACTTGAGCTCCTCCATTTCTACAAAATCAAAACATAAAAAAAAGGGGGGGGGAGTAGGCAACTCTCTCCACCCAACCTATAATCTAAAGAGATGGAAACACCATCCTCCCGATTTTCTCTCGAGCCCCAACAATGAAGCAATAAGAGCTATTAAGCAAAAAGAAAATTTTTACATGGCTTCAACAACACTCATTCACAAAACTCTCAAAAAAATGAGAACAATACAAAACTAACAACAAACATATAATTTTCTCAAGCACAAAGGCTCAATATGCAAGACAAGAAAGACAAGAAGAAACATAGGGAAACAATTATTCCTAACAATGGGTTAAGTTTCCACCTTAAAATCCTCCAAAAAAAATCAAATCACATACCAAAAAGACTCTTATACCTCCCTCAAAACTCTTATTCCTCCCCAAACTCTTATGCCTCCTTCAAATAAGACATATAATATAAGTACAAATTTCACTTATCTAAAAAGGTGGGACACCCAAACAAAAGTCCATCCCAAAATATGCAACTATACTCTTATTCCTCCCTTCGAGAAGATCCCAATTTTATTTCTCCTACACAACCTTAAGGGAATTCTATCTCAGTAAATCCAAACTAGACAAAATTCATCCATTTACAACCATTTGCACAAAAAAATAAACATAAAATTTATGGGTGAAGTCCCTACCTTGCCATTGCAAGAGTATCCAATCCACAAGAACAATCTCCAAGCCTTTCCAAGTCCAAAACAAGAATAAAAATCTCCAAAGCTCCCAACAACCACTCCAAAAACAAGATGCTCAAAAATGCAAGATTCCAAATAAAACTTGTAACCCCAAAACCAGCAAGTAAACTTGAATAAATATAAAAACATAAAAGGAGGGTGAGGTGGATCCATGTAGGATGTCACATCACTTCTCCTCAACTCCACATAAAATGGTCAAACAACAAATCCAAAGCTCATAAATTGGTGGTTAAGAATATGACAAGTTCTCCTTCCACACACAAACCATTAACCAAACTCCAAAGGACAAAATTAAAAGTTTTTATAAGAGAGTGCAATTAATTTCCTTTTCTCTCTCTCAAAACACATAATGAATCCTAAAATAAACCCCTTACATCATAGGTACCGTTGGTGGGTGATATTAAGAGGTGTGGGACATGCTTAACTTGTCCCACAAGCCTCTAAAAATAGCCTTTAATCCAAAAATCCGAGTTTGACATGCAAGGTTGACTACATAACACAAAAAATACAATCATTTCAAATCCATAATAAAATAAAGCACAACCTACCACCATTTAATACCCCTTTGGGAACATCCCAAATTACAATAATTAACAAGATTAATCAACTTAAATAGAGCACATTAACTAACAATTATAAAGTAGAACACATTACAATAATAAATCACATACTCACAAAATAATTAAAATCACAAGTGAAGAAACGTATCTACCCTTGGTCACATTTGATGGAACCCCCTAATGGGGACTTCTTAAAAAATATTAACAACATAACAACATACATAGACACAAGTTACTAAGGTGACATGTTTCCAATACCCGACATTCTTTCATTCTTTCACCGTTAGTCTCCTATCCACTTTTGTTTGTTGTGTTATAGTTTCCTATAAAATCATAACAATACCTCTTCGGCCTCATGGCCATATTAATGGAATCATAAAAATAAAACACATATACATGTCAATTCACATCATCAAATAGCACTACTAAATCATCACTAAAATAATTTTTTTCATCAATTGTTAATAATTCCAAAATATTTCAATTATATCATTCATTAATAATAATAAAATCAAAATAATATTTGGATTGTCTAACAACAATCCATACAAATAAATACAATATGTCAGCATGTATATATAAAGTGGTAACTATAGATCATCATTGCTGAAATATCAATCCATACATGTAATCCATCATATAAGTCACAACATGTCAAACGCCTAAAAACCCATATTTTCTATCAATAGTGTAATCAAATATGTGATAATGTCCATATCTATAATCAACAAGAATCAAAACATAGTATAATAAGTGTAGTAGAGAAGTGGGAATTACAGATACAAACAAATTTATAATATGGTATAATTCAAAACACTAAGAGAGAGTAAAGCAAAATCATCTTTATCAATGGGTCCCCGTGACCATTACATTCATATGTATTTAAACACCATGTTCGACGAACTCAAGTTAATCCTTAATTACCAAAGGAAAAAAAAATCCAAAATGTTGGTCTTCTCCCAAAGAAGACCAATATCATAATTTTAGAGAACCTAGTAAGCCTATTTGTGTTTCCTAATATTACAAAGGCACATTATCCTCTAATAACAAAAGAACTACGAACTAGTGGGTCATCTCATATGTAATCCATAAAGTTTGTATTGATTATCATAACCATCCCAATGATGAAAAATTATTATCATACAAAACAAAGTTAAGAGCACATCACTTCCCAATTCCACCTGAACTAGATTGAAAATCATAGAATTCAATCCATTGAACCATACCCTATATAATAAAATCCAATCTAATGAACCATACCACATATCATAGAAGTCAATCCACTGAACCATACTGCATATCATAGAATCTAATCCACGTAAGTGAAAATAGAGTATCAAGGGGGTCTACGAACCATAGAGGACCAAATAAATCATAGAAGTCTCTCAGCCATAGAAGAATAATAATCAAATATGTCTCTTTACCAAGGAGGAAAAATATAAATAGTGTCACTCCACCAAGGAGGAAAGAGTGAGGTCGGGCCCCTCCAATTTCCTAGATGCATAGAGCCCCATTACACTAAATCCAAGGAATCTCCTACAGCCCCAAGCATACAATAATGATACCTTGGGTCTACCCCCATATGACAAGATAAAACCACACGAAAATGTAGAATTAGCTCATAACTCGACACAATTACCACATAACATTCTTAAAATAGTTTGGCCAAGTGGCCTAAAAACGATAAAGCTCCAAGTCAACCAAAAGAGATAAAATTAATAAAATATTAGTAATAAAAATAAATTGCTAAGTAGCCACATTCAAACCACAAAAATATCATAATAAACCTAAAAATTGTAAAAATAGTCTCAAATATTTTTCAATAAATAAAATAACTAAAAATTTGTTTCTAGAAATATGAAGTTTACAAATATAACACATATGAAAATATCCACATCACAATCACTATGCAACCATCCATGGCTTCATGTAGTCGTGGTACTCATCAAGTGTGCATCTCAGTATAAATGAGTAATATGGATCCAATAAGTCATAAAAAGTGACCTATGCTCTCCGAATTGAAAACTAAGCCTCCAAAACACAAAATTGATAATAATTGTAGCTACTGTGTAATCCTAGAATCAAATTTCATAACTACTAAGTGGAAAAATAAGCCTCTAAAACACAAAATTGATAATATCTATAGCCATCGTCTAATCCTTGAATCAAATGTCCTAACTATGATGATATCATCTCTAAAGCCTAAGCTGTCTCTAAGTGTCACCCAAAGCATTATTTCCCACAAGTTCATCCAAGCAAGACAAAAATTCACCCAATGATGACCTTCGTAGGTTCTAAAACAATGTCGATAAATGACACAAAATTCGGGGTCCTTTATCAAATCCTAGAACATGATGATTAAAAATTGGAAATGAATAAAATCCAATCGAATCCTAGCACATGCTGATTAAAAATTGCCACAAGTAACCCACATATTCTTAAAATATGATTATATTATCAATTTAACCCAAAGGTACAAGTTTTTGAGCCTCCCTCTGATACCAACTTTAATGCCCAAAAATTTTGAACCTAAAATATTCAATTAATCACTACTTTAACCTAGAAAAAAATTAGATTTTTTTTACGATACGTAAGTATGTAACGGGATTCAACCATTTTTATTTCCAAATAATACCACTTTTTAAGGATTGGTGGAACGGGTAAAAAATATTAATATTATTGATTCCAATGTTAGCAATACTTGTGTTAACTGAGCATCTCTCTATTAAAAAAAGGATATAATTTAATGGTTATTCTCGAGAAATTATCTTTAATCAAGGTGTAATTGGATCATCGATGATCCAAAGGTGTAACTAGATGTTTTATTTTTAAATTTTCATTGATTACTAGGGTCATTAGAGTACACAAACTTTATTGTAATTAAAAAAATCTAATAAGGGTGTCCAAAAATATACCAAGTAATACTTAGCACTAATAAGGGGATTAGGTTAGTTGTAAAAATTTGAGAACGTTATATTCAATCTAGGAGTGTGAAATTATCATATCATTCATCTTGCCCTTATGGTTTGTATGAAAAGAATGTTTTCCTTGTTACCATAGAAATTAACCACCCCTTTATTCTCGTATGTATACATCCATATATTTATCTATATTGCAAGGAACAATGCATTTGCAATTAAAAACTTATACTTGATGCCTATTAATTGCCATACGTATTATAATCAAAGGTTAATCAAATAAATTAATGAGTGTTAACTCTTTTGAATGAGTTAACATATGTCAAAGTTGATGATTTTAATATATTCACCCTTGAACAAATATGAGATAACATGACCCATAATAAGGGGGAAGATAAATTTGGCCCAACCAACCATTTGTCCAACTTGGAGGTGCAACCACTAAGTCCCACGATTGCCAAGTGGTGCTACCTGTAAATTATTTCACACTTAAAGAAAACCTCAAATCCGATGGACATGATAAAACATCCATTTATATCATGATGCAAATATGACTATAAAATATCAATTAAATAAAATTACACCATAGTTATTCTATCAATGATACATCAAAGTATGATCCAAACGTTAGCAATATGTAACTCAAAAATCATGATCATTATTGAATCTTGTATAGTAACAAGATATATTAATCTACAACATCATAATATCCTCAACTAAATAACATTCATCAAAACAATGAAGAACAAGAAGGAATGGCAACAATACTATTAGTGTGAATCTCACACAAAACCTGCGAAGTAAGGTTAATTTGTTCCAAATAAGGATGATGAGATATATACATATATTTGAGAGATTGACCCATATAAACATTATCCTAATATAGTTCAAATTTCCTTAAATTATTCATATCCACCATAATAACTCAAAACCAAGTGCTAAGGGTGCAGTGGTAAATTGGTTTCATGAATCTCGTGCACCTTCATACCAAGGCCAAGGTGTCACCAAGGGAAACAACCAAGTCACTATGATTTAATTTTAATAATTCATGATAATATTCTCTTAAGTTTCTCCAACATGAGCCAATTATCAACTCTATCATTAAGTAAGGGAGTGAGAACTAGAGGTGCACTACAATCCTCATCTCTTTTATCTTGATTACTATCTTCACAATCTCACATATGCTATATCCATTACTTTATATTACATTGGTGAAGGACTCATTTATCTTATGACATGACTTACTTGTTTGAGTGCGAGAATCACTTGCTTGAGAAAATGACTCAACAATGGACTAAAATGGCTTAGTGTAGGGCTTGGCTATGAACTGAACTTCTGATTTTACTACAAATATATCTAATTTTCTCCTTTTTCCTTATTGTAATCTCAATGGAAACATTCTATAGCTTCTCATCTTCACATCTACAATTAAATGAGTGTTGGGAGCTTTGTCCACAATTATGTACTCATTGTCTTCAATGTAAACTCTATATCATTTCTTTACCAATTGTCGAATATTCATTAAATTATGCTTTAAACCAAAGGCATAAATAACATCATTAAAGACCTTATACTAACCCTTTTTTATTAGAATGTCAACAGTCTCTTTGCCCATTACATTCACTTGATTATTGTTTCCAAGACTAACATTAATCTTTAGTGACTCATCCAAATTGGAAAATAACTCTACATTTCATGACATGTGATTGTGGAAACCCGATTCTAAACACCAGATATAATGTTGACTTTCTTGAACTATCTTACATTTAATCGCTGATTTTATGGAAATATCTTGAGAAATATTTGGGCATGCAATAAACATAGAAGTTTTTTAGAAATTTCAGGATGATTTTGATTTTTTTCTTAATCAATATGTTTCTTCTTACATTGAAAAGTGTAGTGTCCATACCTTTTTAAAAAATGGAACCCGAACATGTGACTTTTCTTGTCTCAGAATCGTTGAAAGATTATGTAGTGCCGAATTTCCTTTGACACCATTTTTTATTAGTTATTTTTGATACTGTCAATTTCACTTATGGATTTATTATAGCTTCTTTGATTTAGCATGCTAGTAGATATCATAGACATTGAACTGTTATTGATTTGATCCTTATATGATGCATATTGACTATTGGAGACATTTGATGGCGATATTGGTATACTTTTGACTGGTTATTTATCTATAATACTAACATGTGATATATTTAGTCATATTGGGTAGATCTTGATAATTGAATTAATGTGATGATCGTTTTGACATAAATGAATTGTGGAATAGAAATGTGCAAAAAAATTTAAGTGACATCATATTTGCATAGATGATAGTAATTCATATATAGTTGATTTTAGATTTATATTGTATATTTGGCATGAATGTTTTAATGTGGCCACGAAGCCGAAGGAGGTATTCCCTATTTTGCAGGTATATTATATTCACAACAATGTCGGGGGATTGGAGACCAACCACATCGGAATTCAAGAAGAATTCAACTAGGGTCACCATCGAAACGTGTAATTGTGTGTATGTTTAAATTATTGGTTAGGATAAAATTGTCACCTAGGGGTCGTGTGTTGTTTTTTTAATTTTTCATTTAGTACTGAAATTCACTTGTTTTATTATTTAAATTTTTTTTTTTGTGGTTTCCCCTTTTATTACTCATGGGTTGTACTGTATTAATTAAAACTAATTTGAATTTGTCCTAAACTAATTAAAGATGTGACCAAAAAGGAGTTCATTTATTAGAATTGATTTACTCTTGGATTTTGTGTTGAGTGAAGTGTGTTTGAGTTTTGAGTGTAGCACACTCTACCCTTCATGGGAAACTCGAATTTGGCCTTAGAGGCCAAATTTGGAAGCTTGTGGGATAATTCAAACTTGTCCCACACCTCTTAAATGCCCATGCCAACCCTACCTATGGGTTGGGGGGTCAAATTTAGGCTCTTTTAGGTGTTTTGGGGGATAAAAAGGTAAAATGTTAATTGCACTTTCTTTCAAATATTTAATTTTGTCCTTTGGGGGAGTGGGCTTAGATGGAGTGTGTAAGGTTCTTGTCATTCCTCCAAAAACTAATTAATTGTGAATGGGAATATGTGGTGTACCAAGTGATGTTGAGTGGAGAGGAAATGAGGTGGCATCCTACTTGGAGCCACATCATCCCTCTCTCTCTTTTCTCTATTTATTGAACTCTTGTTGCATGTTTTGGGGGTTGGATGAATTTTTATTCTCTTGAATTTTGGAGAAGGAGAGGATTTTGAGGGAGTTGTGGAATTTTTGAGCTTGTGGATGCTTGTTTTAGTTTTAGAGCTTGACGATGTTTTCTTGATCTTTGGAGGAGTTTGGAACTTCATATTTGGGACAAGCTCTATTATGAAAACATAGGAGCTTCACCTTTGCTATATTATTTTATTGTTATATGTATTTGTGTATATGTTGTGTTGAATGTTGTTGTCTCTTTGAAATGCTTGTTGGGTGTGGGTAGAATGCCTAAGTTGGGAGTGTGAGGAGAATATGGGGAGTTTCGTTGTATGGAGGCATAAGAGATCATTTTCTCAAGGAGGGATTTTGGTTTGGGTGCCCACCTAGTATGAGAAATTCTTGCATTTCTTCTTGTTCTTGTTATGAGGGAGCCATAAGAGTTGATGGAGGTATAAGGGGTACTTGAGTGAGGCATAAGAGTTGTTAGGGAAATTGTGTTTTGCACTAAAGGATTTTAGGTGGCACCCATTCCCATTGGGAGGCATAAGTGGCCTCCCATAGGTCTTACTCTTTTGGATTTCTTGATAAGCCTTGTGACATTGTTGTTTTGATTTTTTTCCTCTTGTTGACTTGTTGATTTTGTTTTGAATGAATATGGAATGAATCTGAAATTCTATGTTAATTTTTGTGGAAACTATTAGTTGCCATGAGTTGAGTTTTTCTCCCATTGTAATATGGCTGGGGCTCGGGGGCCAATGTAGAGGATGGATTATCTTCTCCATTGGGTATCTTGGTTGGGTGGAGAGCATTGCCTCTCCCATTATTTTTGTAAATCAAGAAAATTATTGGAGGAGTTATCTTGTTGGTATTTGGAGCTTGGAGTCTTTTTTGGGACCATGTGAAACTACCTTGTATTTTACCCACTTAGAGTGGAAGAAATTGTAATAATATGGTTCTTTCTTTGTGTACATTTTGGTATGGTTTCCCACATCAAGTGGAGGGAATTGTAATGAATTTGTAAAGGAAAGTTGTATTAAAATGGTTGTTATTAATATTGCATTGCATGTGGAAAGAAACAAATAGGAAAAGAAAGGAGAAAGAGTGTTATTGTAAAGATAGTTTGCAAGTAGGAAAGAAAGCATTTTCTCCTTGTTGAAATATTGAATGTATTGAAAGATTGATCTATTTTACAATGGAAAAGAAAGTATATTTTCATTGAGTAGTTATTGTATTGTAAATATGAGAAAGAAGAAAATGTAGAGATTGTTATAAGTTGAATTTGTTACAAATATCATTTTATGGAAAATAAAGTTAATATGGTTATTTTGAATGAATGAACATTGTAGTAAAATGAAAGAGAGAATAAGTTAGATTGCATGGTATTTAGAAATGTTGCTTTTATAGGAGAAAATGACTAAAAAATGAAATAGATTTATATTCCTTTTTGCCCTTGTAATGGAAAGAAGAATCTAGTTAAACAAATGGAAATTATTCTTGTAAGTAGATGAAGTTTAATAGAAAAGAAAACACTTTAAAATGAATAGATTTAGCTAAGAAATGAATAAATGAGCAATAAATCTCAAATATGGAACTTGAAGTGAACAAAACAAATTAAGGATGCATTTTTACACCTTCTAGTAACTTTAAGTTTTTGTAAAAATCACGGTTTTAAGGTTCTATTTTTTGGAAACAGGACCACTTCCATGTGAAGAAGTGGCGGTCCTGTAACTTCCTCTCGGATATGGTGGTGGTCTCAAGACCTCCACTCAAGAAAGCATAAGTCATGTGTTTGTCACCCACACAAGGTAGTGGTCTCAAAGCTGTCCACTGGTGCATTGCATGCGGCGATCCTGTCACTTATGACAAATTTTCACCGATCGTGCTCGTGCATGAAATTTAACCAATTTTTCTCTAATTCCTAAGTTGTAAAATTTAATCTATTGTTACCAGCAACTAAATAAATATGAATGCTTAGGAATGTGACAATAAAACTCTAAAATGGTGAACCCAAAAGCATTCTTTCTTTTATATTAGAAGGGGTAGGGTTTGCCCCCAAATTTAAAACCCAATACACTAAAATCTTGGAATAAAAAAAACTAGATTGGAGGAGGAAACTCCTCCCAATCCTTGAAGGAAATAGAATTCATAAGTAAAAGAAAAAACAAATCTAAGCCAAGATCAAATCTTCATGTAGAATCCTTCATGGCTTTTTCCCTTTATCTCTCATGGCTTCCTTCTCTCCAACCTACAGATTTAACAAAAGAAATTGAACCAAATAAGAAGATTAGAATGAGAAAAGGTTTTAATAGACTCTCATAAGGATTTTAGGGCTAAGTTGGGAACCCTAGGATCTAGTGGCTAGGATGGATTTGATCTAAGGGTGGAGAATTGACCCTACCTTTATTAAGAATAATGTAATTTTAAATATTTAAATTAAAACCCTTAGGGATATGTGTAGATGGGGAGTGGGGTCATTTAATTGCTTAGTGATGTGGTGTCCTTAGAACCCTTAGTATGTGTAGGATTTTATTAAAGGGTTCTTTAAGTTATTAAAGTAATGAATTTAATAATTTAGCATAAGGTTAACCTTGTTAGAATTGAACTTAATGGAAAAAGAAGAAAACACCGATTTAAATGAATTAAACCTTGTTACCTTCCTTAGAACTGTCGATTTATGTACCCTACAAGTATTGTGATAATATGTATCTATTAACTAGACTTGGTTTCTCAATCTTAAATCTAAGTTAAGTAATGTAAGTAAGTTAACGAACCGTAAAGGTTAAGCACCCTTGCATCATTCTTGTATCGTAACTATCTCTTTTAACAAAAAAATTTAGTCGCATTTTCGGGTTAAGTGTTTGGTTGAAACGAGTTCTTAGAACGTCATTTTTGCGGGCGTTATAGATTATGACCATGTGACTGATCATGGTTTTGTCCTCTTCCACCTTGGTTTTCGGGACTATTGTTGCCTCCTCAAAATCTATTTCTACCTCTTCCTCTAGGAGTGACACTTCCTCTTCTACCTCTTCCATGACTTATAGAAGCTTGAGATGAGAATGCATTTTCTATTATTTTATATGATCTATTTAGCCTTTTCTCATGGTTTTTTCAAGGAGGCATGTAACTCGTATATAGACATCTGACTTAAATCTTTAGTTTCCACTATAGTAAAAAATAAAGGATCAAACTTAACAGTGTAGAACTCACGAAGTTTTTTTACTATCCTTGATCTTTTATGGTTTTCCCATGTGATTTTATTTTATTAGAAATTCCAACATGTGTAAAAAAGGATTCTAATGAATCTGAATCTTTCATAATTATATTCTCAAAACATTTTCTAAGCAACTAGATGTAATGCCCCCAACCTGTCAACTTCTTTTCCTTGTCATCCACCGACTGCCTTTATGGCCTTTGCTCCTTTGGTTGGCGTGGGGTTGAAGGCTTCTGTTTTTTTTATTGTTTTCCTGGCAAGTGGGGGGTGCCGTGAAGAAGTATCTGTCTTTGTGCAGCCGCTACAGGGCAGAGAAGTCAAAGCATATCCCAGAAAATCCGTGGTTTCCAGTGAGAGTGAGGTGTGACAGCTGCAGGGTGATCCCAAGGCACCGCCGGTGTTGATCCTGATGTTCTAGATGCACGCAACCTCAACCATGTTCTGTTGTTGCAAAATCCCGTAGCTGTTTTGAGCGCTTCCAATGTGCAGGTTGTCCACTATGTTGTTATCTGTTCAGTTCGACTGCATCCTCAGACTCGGGTTCTCCCTTCTGGCTATGTTCTCAGATCGGCGAAGTGACAGTGAAAGTGTTGCAAGGGCAACGTGTTGGCGGGTTGACCTTCTTTGGTGTTTTGTCCATTCTGTTCTGGTTGCACGCGACCACAGCCATGATCGGCTGTTGCAAAATCTCGCCGCTGTGGTAGAAGAACGGGATAAAGTTTTTGGTTGAGCTGTCTCGCCTTTGCATTTTGGGAAGTCGCTTCTGTCCAGGTGACAGATCTTGCGTGGAAGAAGCTCGGACAAACCTTGAGGCAAGTTTTGCAATGAGGCTGAGATCGTGTTCACCACTGTTCCTTGTTCTGGCCATGGGTTTGTTATGGCGGTTATAGATGAAGCTAACGAAGATGATCATGTTTCCCAAGGGCCTTCCTCGTTTGGAGAGAGAAACTGAGTTTTACATGACCATTATAGAATGTATCCAGTTAATCTTCCAAGGTGCAATCGCATGTTGTTCTCGGAAGGCAAGAAAATAGTTTCAGAACAGGCGCTTGGTGTGGTTCTCCAGTCACACGAGGAACCGACAGAAAAAAAAGGGAGGCAAGGAAGTGGCGTTAGTGTCTGTGGCGGCTGACAGGGACAAGGAGCTCAATGGTTGTAGTATGTAACTCGCCACACCACAATCCTTGCCTTTCGAGCCACGGTTTAGTTGAGGGTTTTCGCAGATCAGTAAGGAGACAGATTCTTGAAACAGTACGTGATTTTGAACCTGAAGTAACATGTACAGATCGGACACACGAAGATGAGTGCCTCATCCTAGCTAGTGATGGTCTATGGGATGTTCTGTCAAATGTTTCTGCCTGTGAAGTTGCTAGAAAATGTCTGGCTGGCTATAGACCTCATCGCTCAAAGGGTATTACAGAAGATACTCCTGTAGGTGCCGCAGCTGCTCTTCTTACCAAATTGGCTTTGGGACGGAGAAGTGGAGACAATATCAGTGTGGTTGTGATTGGTTTGAAAGAAAGAAGACTCAGAAACAGGGTTTTGTTGCCTATATAAATATTGCATGCTACTATACAATTGGCATTCTGCTCGGCATTCTCCTCGGTTATGTTTTTCATTTGCAAGTTATGGGGATCTGGCTGTGAATGATAGGAGGTTTATCGCATGGAAAATAGACTCGAATATGGAGATGACAGATCACACCCACAGGCATAGGAGATCTATGCAATATTGGAGAAAATGTCTTGGGAGATGAAGGTAGCAGGATATTTCTCAGATCCAGAGCTTGCATTGAGTTTGTTCATCCAAAACCGATTCGTGACAGTGAGGGTGTTACCAACAGACCTGATGAAATTTATTTATGAGATTCTCTATTGCTTCCTTACTTGTTTTACGATGTAACTCATGGGAGAGGACCTCATAGAGGCGGATCTGTTTCATATCAAAGTTGCACACAGAAAGGAATGGCACCCAGATCTCGGCTTGCAACATATAAGGTATGTTCGATGACTGGTTGCTATCATTTTGACATTCTTCCTGCGTTTGATACTGCTGTTGAAGATGGTGTGGATGTGATTTCTCCATTCTGTGGGTGGGGATGCTGTGCCATATTATCTAGATGGTATTGCAATGGGTGACAACAGATGGGGCGAGGACCTTAGACAGGGATTTCCCTACAAACATTATTTTTGGGTAATGGAAAGTCTTCAGGGGAGTGTCTTTGTACAGTAGAAAGGCGTTGGGGTCTGATTTTTGTGCCATTGATCTATGCTGGAGACATCTCTGTTGAAATTATCACACTTTCAAGCTACAGCTGAAATGCTGCACCGAGAGTTTGATGCTGTCCCCAAATCGATGAAGGAAAAGGTTGTGTATCATCATGGTAGATGCCTACCCGAGCCAGGAGCGTGGTGTAATCAATTTGTCTCGTGTCCGAGCTTCAAATCATGGGGTTGGTTTGTAGCTGTTTTTCACTGCGTGATTGTGGCGCTAGCTCGAGCTCGCAAAGCACTTTGGGTTAAAGGCAAGCAACGGCATTGAAACAATCATATGCATGGAGATGGCGTTTTAAACCAGGCATGTTAAATCTACTCCTTGTAATAGTTTTCTACCTTCTTTCAGTATCTTGAAATGAATTTTCTTTCCTCTTGAATGGCGCCTAGACTAGATGTTTTCGTGGTTGTTTATATCACTGCCTGATTGTGTGGTTGTTCCTTTAAATCTTATTCCAATTTCGCTGATTTTGCTTGGAATGTTCCTTCCTCTCTTATAGCTTACTCTATTTCATATTTGTCTAAATGGGTTACTGCAATATTGAGTGATGTAGTCTAGTTCGTAGGGAAGGAAACAGTATTGAGTTTTGTTTGCTTATATGACTTTCTCTTAAAAAGAATTATGTGATGGTAATTATAATTGAAGGTTACTAAATAGAAGGTTAAGCCTACATACCTCTTTTGGTTGAATAAATACGCATTTCCTGTTTAGGGCTCTCTTGTTTTGCTAAAAGGTACATTAATAGTGACGTTGTGTCTGAAACTTGTTTAAGCCTATGGGCATTCCTTACTTTATGTTTGATTAGAAAATGGCATTTGGGGTTTGTTTTAGAACTGTACATGGTTGACTGTTGTACCTAGTCTAGATGAGGGATAACCTGGCATCTATTTTGGCCTCCACGTGTTGAGAGTATTACTATACCTAATTCTTGATGTAAACTCTTGTATGATTAAAGCAAGGGGAAACATTGTAAGTTTAACTGAATGAAATGTCTACAATTTTTATTAAGGTTCGCAAGCAAGCTATTACTAGCTAGACTGAAACAAAAGTTGTAGGTGAATCCATGGTACTGGACTCGTGAACTCGTTTCCTGTTAGATGACAGCTGATTTCAGTGATAATATCATAGGTGGCTGTTATATTTATCTGTTTGATATTTGCTAAGACTTTTCCTCGATAAACCCACATGGATCGGGTAAAATTTTCCATCTTTTATACCTTTGGCAAGGAGTTCATAGAACTTCTATCCCTGATCGCACTGCGTAACCTTCCTGATAGCTATGTGCGTTGGTTCTTGGTTTGTGCTTGTACTCGTGGTAGGGTCTTTTGAGTCTGGGGCATCGTTGGTGTTTTGCCCTCTGCGTATCGAATCCCTTTGTTTTCGAACTCGAATACCTTATACTTCAAACTTGGTTACAAAAAGGTCCCATTTTGTGGCCTTGTTAGGGAAATCAATTTTTATTTTAATGTTATTGACATTGTCTGAATTATATAAAAATTATTAACGACTTTTGGGTTTAGTCTTCCTTATATTATGTAGAGAAGTTGATGGCTAGGATAGGATTTGTTGGTAGAATAATGGCCCTTTTCGTGTCTCTCTTTAAATGTACGCTTTTGGAAAAGTGGTTTTGTTTTGGTTAACTAGTACTACGTTTTAAGAAATCCGATAGGGAGGTAGTAGTAAACTCCTTGGTTAAAACCAAAACTTTAGTTGTGTTCTTTTATGGGCATCGAACCCATATCACTTTGGAGCCCCTGGAAGAATTGGATAACGTCATTTTTGCTTCGCGCCTACGATCATAATTAGTACGCTTTGTCTTCTCTTGGACCCCTTTAGTTGGATGGAGTAAATTTTGGATTCCAATCACGTAACCCATAGCATTACATGAAGGAGATATCAACACTCTTGAATTTCTTGTTCCCAACCCTTAAGGTCTTGCCTTGATTTATGTAATTTTGTTCTTACTAGTATTTGGACTTTCTCCTTGTTGGATAATTTTAGTTTTCTCTCTCATGAGATTCATATTGGAGTTCTGAGTTGTGTTTTAATCCGTTTCTGAATTTAGAATATTCCTTTCTTGATATTGTTAATTGTTAGCTTACTATTGCATTGTGTAGCCTTAACATGCTCAGTTCTTGCGAACTGACTTTAGTTAATATTTGTGCAGATGGATTATGCGAGTAGACTAGAAGAAAAGAGTGTAAAAGTTTCATCTGTACCATTATGAAGTTCCTTGTAAAAATGTCCAATGTGATGTAAATTGTGTAACATTGCTTGTAAAGAGAGTTGGTATGACCTCTTGCCTTGTATTGTTTGGTAATGGTGAAATAAAGTGTCTTGTTCTTGTGTAGTTAAGCTTGAAATTATCCTTGTGAGAAATGGCTTTCAATCTTTACGTTGATATGAGTATTGTAAAACTTTGATCTTGAGAATAAATTATTAAGTTAAATCTTTCTAAGACTTAGCGATAATATTTTATAAGTAAAGTAAAATGAGTCGGTTAACCCTTAAAGAAGCTAAACAAAATAATAATTTTATATTCATCAAATAAATGTAAAGGTGATCTATTTGAAATCAAATACTCCCATGAGTGATCAAAATGAAAACATCCTTTGTGAAGTAAACATTTATAAATTGATACCCCTAGCTAAACTAGCGAACACTATCCCTTTGGGGTGAACTCTTAAACAAGCTTAAAGGAAAACAATGGTTAGTTTCTGGAAGATATTAAGATTTAGTAAGTAGGAGAAGACTTTAAGTGAACTACTCTACAGTGTTTAAGAAATTAACTTAGTTGGTGAGATGAATTTGTGCGAACCATATATTGATTCCTTCTGAAAACTTAAGTCATGAGCTAAAGGGTGTCTTACCAAAATAAATAAACCCTAACCATTTCTTATTGTGGCTTGCCCTAGCCGTGAGTGTGTCATGTGGATTGGAATTTCATGTTGTCTTATCAAAAGAAAAATAAATTGTCCTTGATAAGTGTGAACGTTTCCGTGCTGACCTTGTGGTCTTCCCCGTAACAAATGATTCCAAGTGTTGGTTGTAACCTTGTGACGACATGTTGTGTCGTGTTGAGTCAAAGCAAGTCAAAAAAAAAAGTTATCCTGTATTTCACTGTGTTGTTCTTGTGTTGGTATTTTTGGTGCGTTACACTAGAGTTTTGCAGCTTTAACTTTATCGTTACCTTGATATGCCACTTAGAGAGTTTCCCATGCATCCTTTCCTTAGTTTTCTACTGCAACTTTGGGAAAAATATTCTCATACATATCTTGATAAATGTAAAAGATGGATTTTCCATCCTTCTTCTTGTTTTCTTTCAAAACATTTTTTTCTGCCTATGTAAGTGCGTTGGATATTGTTTCATTTGCCGGTTCTGCATACCCATTTGTAACAATATCCCAAACATCATGGGATCTAAAAATAAATTTCATAGGCAAAGACCAATATTCATAAATGTTTCCATTAAACCGCGGAGTCTACAAGCTAGATAGAGATGCTCCAGATGTGGATGCCATTAATGGATGTAAATAAACTCTGTAGATATCTAGAAGTAAAATAATTTAATCTTGATGATTGAAACCTTCTGCTCCTATACCAGATGAAGGGAAGAGGTAGGGGACGAACAACAAACTGGAAATGTAAACATAAGCAATAAAATAGAAAAAATAAACATCTAGCAATGGAGGAAAAAACAGACAAAATGTACAGCACAAAAGAAAAATAAAACCAACAGCATATATATTCAGTTTTTGGAAAATTACACCAGAACTTCACTGCTCTGTGTTTCTTATTTTTCCCGCGTTCTCTAACTTTCTTTATCTTACATTTCAAAAGGCAGCACATACCCAAAAACATTCAATTCACAAATTAATTCTAAAATTGTTGCTCGAAGTAGATATCCTTACGAGCAAAACATAAATTAATTTTTTAGATTTTGAGAGAATGTTAGAAATCAAATGTGATCATTCCATTAATGAAGATATATTTTGGTTTTGTCTAATTCTGCATCTGTCAGAATCTCCTAGCTATCAAATTTCAGTGTTAATTTTGGTGGTTGAGATTAAATCTCCAAAAGCTCATTCCTCCACCAAGCTGCACGTAAATTTGATAAGACTTGATTTACATTCCCGAACATTTTTTTCTAGAGGAATTTTTTTTTAATCGTTCAAAATAAATTCCTTCACATCATCTTGAATGGGTGAAGCTTTGTTATACTAACCTATAAGAAAATGTGTTACACGAAAACGTTTGGCCAAACTCCAGAGGAGAGGAGAGACATTGGATAAAGTGTCCATTACACTGTATTGGTGGACCACCTTCTTCCAATGGATGCGTCGACGTAGCTTCCGAACCTTGCCCAACAACCATATAGCAAACTTAATGATCTTGGACTGTCATCGAACAATACTCATTCAAGTCAACCACACCATGGTCTAGTCTGATGATATAACCTAGCACAATCAAGAAAACTCGAGGATGATCCCCACAGATATGAGAAATCGTCCAACAGTCTGCTGACCAGAAAGAAATTTCTTTCTACATCCCAAATTTCTGAAAGTAAGAAACCCAACTATCGCCAACAGCGAGATGTTGAGAAGGCGCAATTTTTCCCCCAATTTAAAGTATGCTGTTCCTTCAGACTTGGAGAAGAAAGAATCGTACAGGAACTTAAGTTCCATATCTATAACTGTAAATAGCATCTTGGAGAACAAAGGAGCGGTAAAATGAGAGAATTCTTCACGTGTAAATAATTTTCTGGTGTCTGGCTCCCCCATCTCAAAAAATGCTAGATTTTCATACCTCCGCTTATACATTTTGAACAAGGTGTGAGACAAACACACAAGGTAGTTGTCTATTGCGGTTGCACCCTCACTTTCTCAAACATCATGGATGCTTACTTTCTTTCTTACTGTAAGAATATTTTCCTCAACTTCTTTCTCCCATTACTTGGCTCCCATAACAAGATATTGACATATCTTCCCTTTTCCAGATCTCATATAGTCATAAATTGGCTTTGAAGAGCTCACAATTTAAGAGTAGCTCCCACATTTCAATGCAAGCGTCCTCTCTGGGTAAATAATTAATTAAATGAATATAAAAATTACACTCATAAAAACAATACTTAAATACACTCATACATATATATATTTGACCCAAAATAGATATCTCAGAAGGCTCTCTACATCTATTTTTATTGAAAACATTCATTTTATAACTTTTAATACCATAAACTATTTGATCTCAAAATGTCATTCATTACAATGGACCATCATGACAATTGTTTATAAAATATAAGTGTGGGATAAAGAAATAATGCCAATTAAAAATTACGGGATTTTAAGTTGGATTCCTTCCCTATGAGAGATGTAAATAGCAGATTTTACGTTGGATTCCTTACCTATAAGAGAGGTAAATAGGTCTAAAGTTAAAAGCGACGGTTTTTCTCCACTATGAACCTCAGTGAGTTGATATTAAACTTTTGAAGTGAGTAATTAAATACCATAAAATCGGATGTAGAAGAGGATAATTATTATTTTTTGAAATTAAAAAAATTATAACTAGTATTTATTTGTTATTTTGTATTAAAATAGGCTATTGAATTAATTATAATATGGAAGAATATATGTTATTCGAAAATCTTTAGATGTGTTAAGTATTATGTTTCAATATTCTTACAAATAAAAAAAAAAATACTTACTTTTTATTAATAATCTAGTACAAAAATATTTCCAAACTATCATAAATTATGTTGTTAAACAATAATAACCTAACACATCGTGTTAAAATTCCTAGTTTCCAACCATATATATAACAAATTTAGGAGTATGTCATATTAGATAGGACGAGCAATCGACAAAATTATTGAAATCATTATTGTACAATGTGTAATTTGCACTTTGCAATTTGGTAAAAAATTGTGTAAATATTGCAATGATATAATTATATATAAATTTAATAATATTAATTTTTTTTTTTTTTTTTTTTCAAATTTTCACTCTTTTCTTAATTAAGAAATTGAAAAAACAAAATTGTATAAATAATATTGCAACCATTACCTTATTATAACCTATATAGCTTGCATTTTCAAAATTTTGACCTCTTGAACTCTAAGTAAACAATAACTTTATATTTAACATAGTACCACTTGTTCTTTACTATTACAAACAACCTATAAATTATAAAATTCCGATAAATTATAATTACATGCCCATTTTTACACTTCAATCAAGATAATTAAAGGTTCCATTTTATACATTTGTTTGTTTTAATGATAGCTCAATTTGTTTTAGATACATAATAACATTTAGTTTTCAAGGGACTAAAAATCCTTTAAAAATATAAGCCAATGCACACAAGCCAACAAAAATATCTAAAAGCATAGTGTCAAATAGGCTTGACAACCAGAGTGTAGCAAAAAGCGTAGCGGCAGACCACAAGCGGTCTAAGTATTACGAGAGTAGATATTTTTTTAAAATAAGATAATACATAGAGCAATAAGGAAAAATAGAACCCTAAGAATGGAAAAATAGAGAAGTATGAAAAAGGGAAGCCACGAGTCCTTCTTACTATAGGAATTTTTGTTTCGGGCAAGCACTCAAACCATCTTCCTTATTCCCTTTCCACTAAATGATGACTATGAAATGTATACCTTACAATATTCTAACGTTCTCGGAGGCTTTACCATTCAAAGGATGAATTCTCGATGTCGGTATCTAATGTTATAATACACAAATTCAATAAAGGATTTGTTTTCCAAATATTTTTAAATTTTAGTTTTTACAATTATAATTATAGAATTATTCAATAAAAGATGTAGTGCCCACTCCTTTTTGACACTATTTCATTATGATGTTATTACTATTGGATTGATACTTAGAAATTTTGATTATTATATTTTGATCAGTAGATGATGGACTATGCGGATATTTGGACTATTGACATGTTGTGATTTACATTTTAATTATGATGCTATGTGGATATTTAGACTATTGACATGTTGTGATTTAGATTTTAATTATGATGCACTAGATAACACCGATCGTGACGCTATATATGTTGATTTGTAGTATTATAATTTTATGCTAACATTTCGTATTATGGATGTACTACTTATGTTAGATATTTCGAGTAAGAATTATGATTTTATGGATGTTAAAATCAAATTACTAGATAAGATGATAGATGATAGAACTACTAATTTTGGATGATGATTATTGATTTTTATATGTATATTATTCTCGATGTTGTTGATATGAACGTAACGCAAGACATGTATTTTGTTTGTGTTGCAGGAAAATTATATCATATACATCAAAATCAGATAGGGGACCAACCACGGAAGGATGTCGGGTGTTGTGCAACATGGCCAAAATTTGACAACTTGTGTATAATGTTATGTTGTGTTGTTGCATGCTTTATTAGGAGGTTCCCATAGGGGGGTAACCTCATTTATGTGGCCATGGGTGTAATGTGTTTCCTTTCTTTTAATTTTAATTTTTTAAAAAATTGTGCATGTGTTTAATTATTTGGGAAATATTGTTTATTTATTAACACTTGCTAATGTATCTTAATTAACTAGTTTAGCTTAAATTTAAATTAAGAGGGAAGATATGACATGTGGGAAATAAATTAGGTAGATAGTCCTTGTTTTTTTCATGATGTGAATTGAATTAAATGCATTTAGGTGGTGTGTACTCCACCATCCTTCCCAAATTCGAATTTGGCCTTGTTGGCCACTTTTAGAGACTTGAGGGACAAGTTAACCTTGTCCCTCACATCTCAAACTTTCCTACCAACCCTACTTATGAAGTATGGGACATATTTTGACAATTTTAATGCATTTTTAGAGTAAAAGGGTAAATAATTACACTTGTTACTTACCACATTTACATTTTTCCTTGATAAGCATGGTGTGCAAGTTGGAGTATTATGTGGGCATGTCATAAGTCTTACATGTGCATTTAATTACTTTTGGTTTGGTGTTTGACTTGTGTGTTGGAATGGAGGGATGATGAATTGTCATCCTAGATGGAGCCACCTCATCATCCTCACATCCATTTTCTATTTATTGGATTATTTTTATGGATTTTGGGTTACTTGCCTTATTTGGTTCTTTTTCACTTTTGAAAAGTGGTCTTGGTTTTCATACTTTGAAATTTCTTGGAGTTGCATCTTGCATTGGGCTTGGTGTGAAGGATTCAAAGCTTATAGAGTAAAGAAATTGGAATCTTGATGGAGAGGTAGGATCTCCTCTTATTGTTTTTTTGTATTAATGTATTTTGATGTAGAAATTGTGCTTGTTTGAATATTGTATGAGTGTTGTGGATATGTTTGATTGTGGATGGGTAGCTTTCCTTAAGTTGGGTGTGGGAGATGGATTTATGGGACCATTGGGGAGGGAAAAGGAAATTTAAGGCATGAATTTTTGTGGGAGTTTGAGTTTTAGTTCCACCTACGGGAGTGAAAAGGATAACATGGATATATTTTGCATACTTGCAAGTGTAGATAGAAGGATTTTTTTTTTAGTTGTGCACATGGAGGATTTTGGGTGGAACTCCTACATCACTTGGGAGACAAAATAATGTGTGCCCATATTCCATTGCTCCTTATTGGCTTGTTGTTGTCAAGCATTTGTGCTAGTTGGGAAAGTTGTTATTTTGTTTGAATGGATTGTTTGAATGTGTTATTGGATTGTGTTATTTTGTGGAATGATTTTTGTGGAAGCCTCTTGTAAAAGTTGTCAAGTTTTGCATAATACCCCTTATTATTCTTTGGTAGGGGCTCACAGGCCAATAAGGGGATGAATTCTCTTATTGGATTATTGGTTAGGTGAAGAATGTCACCTATACCCCTTTATTTGTATTGTGATCCATGATTTGAAAAATTTGAAGAGTTAGATGAGAAAAATGAAGTTTGAAGGAGTTATGCTATATTGGAGTAAAAAGTTCACTCTTGTAATATTTCCCCTTGTTGTAAAGTGGATGTTAATATCTTGTAAATTGTTTCTTTCTAAATTTTTGTAAAGAAGGATTGCTTTATTGAAAGGAAAGAGGAACTATTGTATTGTATGAGAATGAACCAAGATTCTTGAGAAAAGAGTGTATTGTTATCTAGTTGTAAGTTGTAATATTGTAATGGTGGGAGTTTTTTGTAAGAAAAGAAAAGAGGCACCTTTCATTCTTATTGTAAAAGTTAACACATTTGAATGGTTAAAAGTATTTAAAAGTTGTATTATGGGTTTTCATTTAAAAAGATGGTGTTGCATTATGGAAAGGATATATATCAATTTATTTTTGTATACTTGAAATTTGATAATAGGGAGAACGGAATGAGTTTCGTTTAAGAATATTTTATTTTCACTCCATTCAAATAGATGTGGTAAAGAGAAAGAAAGAGAATGGTATGAATTAATTGTCAATCAAATTTTACTTGTTGCAAGGATAATAGTTCATCTATTCAATAATATACAATAGTAATGAAATGATTCCCACTACAATTGCCTTCTTGTTGTTTGATTCAATAGTTGAATAGATACATTGCGTAAAATAAAACAAAGAAAAATTATAATAATTGCAAATGGATAAAACTCTATACTTAATTTTTACAATTTGCATACCTACAAGAAGATTACTTTAGACATCTAACAAAATCCTTTTATTAACCTAAATATCTATTATCGATATAAAAACATATTAATAATATATATTAATATACTATTATATATATTATTAATATATAAATTTTTTATATTAAATAATAATCATAAAAGTAAGTTATAATGTGGAATGTTTAAATTAAGGGCATGGTTTTTTTTTTTTTTTTTTTTTTTTTTTTTGGGGGATTTTATAAAAATGCTGGTTGCATTACATTTAACACTCGGGATGAATACGTTTTGTACACATGCCACTTCATTTTTGTGTTATTATTATATAATATTATATATATCATTATGTATAGAATATATATAATATATATATATATATATATATATATATATATATATATAAGGTTACAATTCATTTTATTTTAATAAAATAAATATATAACTGTATATACATATATGTGTTTATATATTATAAAATAAACATGTAGGGTTTCTTATTTATTACCCAAATGGGCATATACACATTATATACATCCAAGGTCCGTAAGAAAAATACCATATAAAAAAAAAAGAAGGGAAAACAATGCCCAAAAAAAAATGGGTAGATCTATGTTTTTAGCACAAAACTACAACAAAAATGGAGCTTCCAAACCTCTCTAATGGCCTCCATGGCTTCACCTCCTTCTCCTCCTCCAAACCTGCAAAATAAGAATGAGAAAATGAATGAGAAATTAGGGTAAATGGAAATAAAAAGAAAGTTATAAAGATATTTAGGGCAACCCAAATCTAAGGGCTAGGATAGATTTAATCTAATGGCCCAGATTTAACCCTACATCACTTAAGTGGGTGGCTTTTGTGGGAATGAAAATTAAATAAAAAGGGCATGGGTAATGGGGTGAATGGGCCCTTTGGTTAGCCTAGTGGTGACCTCTTGGTGGAAATTAATAAAGTGAATGTGCTTGGTAGGTGATAATGAACTAAAGGGGTTTTTAATTAAATATTAATAAGGGAGTAAATAAATAATTAATAGAACTTGGTAAATGTTTTAAACCATAAATACTTTTGGGAAGTAAATTAATAATATTTAATTATTAATTTAATTCCAACTTTCTCCATATTGTGTAGAAGATTTAACTGAGAAATTTATTTAACTTGTGAATAATATCTACCCTTGCAAACAATTTTAAATTAAAAATAAATTTTTACCATAATTATTCCTATTAAATTATTATGTTTTATTTGTATTTGAGAGTAGAAATTTGTTGGTGTTACACTTGGTATCAAATTCTTGGGTTCAATGCTTGGAAATCAGCTCACTTGGAAACATGAAACACAACAAGTAAACCTAACACAACTCTAAACCTAGAACACACAACATTGCATGATATTTTAAAACATAGAAAAATTAGAAAACTGAAACAAAACCTAGATGATGATAAACTAACTCTCGCCTTAGTTTGTGTAAGAGGTGTAGACTAGATGAGGGGTTCCTACATGTGGACCTAGATTTACCACCCTCGTATTAGGAAATAACAGCTATATTACCTCAAATACTACAGACATTATATGATGTTAATGTCACTATACGCGGAGGGTCTTTAGGAGGGAAACCTAGCAGACAATATAGAGAGCCATCAGTGGAGGCTCGTGTACCTTCGAATCATAGTATAGAAGATAGGGTAGAGAATTTCCACATCGAGTCGGTTAGACATGAGTCACCATCTAGAGATCACGAAGATAGAACTATAAGACACAAAACAAGTCTAAGAGCCCTAGGCCAAGGAACGATCATGCGAGAGAGACATAGGGGTTGACAGCTTGATGGTAGTGGATCATATTAGAGAAATCTTAAAGTTACACCCACCTCATTTTACTGGAGACATGGGAGGATTTCAGGTAGAGGCATGGTTGGTTAGTTTGAGCTGATACGTCAAGCTATGTCTTTGTAATAGCAACAGAAATCTCAAGTTGTTATCCACCTTATGAGAGACAGAGCTGAAGTTTTCTGGAGGACTAAGGACCGAGAATCTCCATGAGGATTAAGAGATAGTTACTTGTTATCTCTTTGAGGAGTGTCTAAGGAGTAGGTACATATTAAGGAGATTCATCCAACAACGGATGGATGAGTTTTATGATCTGTGATGAGACATCCATGATAGTAGGGTCAAAGCATATAATTGTGTCCACTTTTTGTAGTTTTTGTACTTTCAGTAACTATTTCGACAACCAAAACATGACCAAACTCATATAAAATGACCGAACATGCATTTTTAAGAGGCTATAAATACCAAGGTGCAGGCATCCAGAATTTACTCCGATTTTTTAAATTTTTATAGTTTTTTTAATTATTTATTTACTAGTCGATTTTAAAATATTTATGGCCACAAAGTGGGACACACTTGTATGCTTTGACCCAAGAGAAGAGTAAGAGGGTCGGTGTCGAATATTATTTATTATGTAGACTACATGCAAGATGAGCGGGGTAGGGTCCACGGTTAATCGGGGACCTGAACTTTGACTTGGGAGGGACAAGTGCATATACATTGTCCATGACACTATTAGAGGTCATGGAGGAGTCCTATTTGCCAAAGGAAATCAAGTTGAAATTTTACGCACTTGTGTAGAAATGGGCAACTCAAAACTTTGTTACGATGGATAGCATTGGTGAAGTATACCTAAGCTAGGGGAAATTATATCAAAACTATATCATTACTACTGATAAAGATTACATGAAATCTGCAGTTATGTGTACTATTACAAAATGTAACAGATCACATAGTCTGTAATTTCATGATGCCTTCAGAAAAAGAACACAAAAGCCCGAAGGACAGCTGTGTTGTCTTGATGAAGACACCAAATTGCAGAATAGGTGAAGTGTTTAGTTTTGGAACAAAAACATAAGTGCAGATTACAAAAATCAGAGTTCATTACTAAATGTTACAGGTTCTTTAAACTTTTCCCTCATGATTAAGACATTCAATTATGTTACTGAGTTGTTTAGTTCATTATACAATCCATATAGAAATTAGAAATGTAGAAAGATATATACAACTCATTTACAGAATTCAATGCTTTATTCACAAGGAGAGTCAAATGTTTCCCATACAAGCCATGGGATGTAACTAAAAATTAAAGTAAAACTACTAAAAATAAAGATGCACATGCGTGAAGGAGAAAGTAGAGGAGTATGAGGGTGAACCCATCATTTCCTTATATATTCTTCGTGTGTAGAGCATCTCCATGCCAACACCTTCATCCCCAAGTCATGGTACCTAAAAAAAAAACAAATCAACACATCGATTCACTGAGCTTAGGGATCAAACCATATTCCTACACTTTCCTAGTTTGTGCATATGAATCTTTCTCTCGAGTAGGAGATGTATTCAACTTAAAGGGAAAACTGCATGTATGCTTTAATCATTCAGAAAAAATAAAGTGAAAAGAAAATAAGAAACATGGACACAAGGGAGGCCAAAAGGCCTAATTATTTTCTAACTATTTTCCTAAGTGTGCATGTACAAGTTACAACCAAAGGGGGAAATAAATAAGTCATAAGTACATGCTAGGAAGAAACAAAGGTGCAACTCAAAGTTCAACAAACATTTTGCAAATGGAAGAGGTTAGAGCTCAAAAGAGAGAATGGAAGATAGAAGTACATTTTTCAATTTGCAAAGAAGAAGCAGAATCAGATTTCAAAAAGCTGAGGCTAAAAGCAAGAGGATTATAGTTGAAATAGGATGAGAGAGAAGATTCTGGAAAAAATTTGATAGGGCTTCGCCATGTAAAATCAACATTTTAGATTTTTTCAGCATACATATCAAAGTTGTAATGAAAGGAAAAGTAGTATATAATTGCAGAAAAGAATTCTTTATAGCTTAAATAGCTGAAGTGAATTGAAATTCCATGATAATCTCACAAATTTCATCTTTTCTAAGTTGTAGTTTTTATAATAAAGAAGACATGAGAGCACGAATTACTACAATATCAATGAAATACATTCATTCAAGCAAGGTTGTACTCATCTACAACATAAGCAGAAGCCATTACAGGTGAACATAATCTATCTTGTGATGATAGTGTTATCACCGAATCGCAAAGACCCCGTGCTTATACAAGTACATATACTTGAACTCACGGTGTGATTGGATAACATGGGTACTATCTCCAAATTGTGGACTTGCTACTTGAGATAGACCTCCGTGAGAAAGATGGTTCTTGCTCCTAAACTACCCGCCATAATCTACTCTAATGCAGGATAAGCTAACAGCTTCTAATCTAAATTTCCAAGGACCAGGAGAGAGGATGCATAAAATGAAAGCCTACACTAAAGCGGTGATACACCAGAAAAGGAGGGTGTGAGAGTAGTCTCCAAATGTGTGAAATACAGAGGCAAAGTGCACACTAGAAGAGGTGATGATAGTTCACCATAATCTAGCAAAATGCATTCACAACAATATTCCAAGCATACACAATGATAATGAATCCCTGCAAGAACATAATAAATAGACACAATATTCTTATAGAAATATCAAAGGGGCAAGAAGAATGCAAGAAAACACAGCAGGGGAAGATACATCCACAAACTGGTATTTTATTGCTTCATGATATGCACAGTTCAATCTATTACAAGATAAGGGCCTGGATCACCATGCAAGGAGTCCACTACAAGGGCCTGCAACACACTAGCTTCACAAAGCAATTTTGGTAGAGCTTTGCTACCCAAAAACTCTCTCCTTTACAATGAGCCCAACACTCCAATTTATAGAAAAATGAGAAGGAAAAGAGAAGGGAAAATGGAAATCCCAAAATCTGTCCTTCAACCACCTGTAAGAGGTATTAAATGGAGTTAAATGATTGTACATTACTTGAAAAAGTCTCCCCATACTGTCCCATGTGCTGCAGTAGAGAAAGAATGATGACCATGCCTCTTAATTGCACTCCCAACTACCAAATAAAACACTGTTATGAACCCGGCCACGTTTTCTTAAAAAACTCAATCGATTTCTGATCAAATATGGAATTTCTTAATTTCTATACATCGGGCTCGGAATCATGATTCCAACAGTACCAATTTTGTGTGATTTCATCGAGATATGCAAAAGTTATGGCCTTCTCGAGGGGCAATACTTTGGGCTCAGCGGGCGTTTTCTTATTTGACGGGAATGAGCATTAACCGATGGAGCCGAATATATTTATCTTATTTAAATATATCTACCCTCATTAAAAAATAATAAATTGAGTTTTTGTGGCGTAGAGGACGTTGTGCTCGCTTCCAGAAAGTTCAATTTTATCAAAATCGGAGCTCGGAGTCAAAAGTTATGGCCGTTTGAAGTTCCACGGGTCAAACGTTGACTTTTCTTCTCTCGCCTTGGCCGCTTCGCTTTTCGCATCCCACGCATCCCTTTGTCCTGAATGTCCCAGTGGCTGCGCAGAAAAAATTCTTCCAACCACCCGAAATGGGCTTCCATGTCCCTTTTCTCGCCGGTGACACGTGGCGTGATCTCGATTGGCTTTCGGCTCCTTCTCGGCTATCCGCGTCCCGCGCGTCCCTTTGTCCCTTTGTCCCAGTGCTGAAGTTCCCTATTTCAGCCGAACCGGCCGGTTCACGTACTCTTGTCCCACTTGTCCTGCATCGCTTGGGACAAATTCTTCCGATTCACCCGGTTCGGCCGGTTTGCGTACTCTTGTCCCTCATGTCCCGGTTCACGTACTTCGCGTAGCTTCGCCCCAACTTTTCCGGCTGCCTTAAGTCTTTTTGCCAACTTGCGTCCTCCACGTACTAATTTCCCGATGTCCCAGACTTTTCTCGTTTTAACAGTTAGTCAATTTTTTCCACTTTTCGCCTCGCCTGATTTCCGCATCCCACGCGTCCCTTTGGCCCGAATGTCCCAAATGCTACGTGACCGCCTGACGGCCTTTTGGCCGGTTCACGTCCAGATGTCCCTCATGTCCCGACTTTTGCAAGGACTAGGACTTAGCCATTTTTCATGATTTTTTCTGGCTCGAGCTTGTTTTCTGCAAATTTTTCACCTTTTCTCAGAACTTGCTCTCTTCTACTTGGACAGGGGAGTTAGAAAAAATCTGAGGGGACCCTAGAAACATGAATTTTTTCCCTGAATCAATATAATTGCCTGGGACTTGAGAATTTAATGCATGTTATCAAAATTTACCCTGGGGGGTGAATTTTGGATAATAGATAGTTTGAAGTAAGCTAAAGAAGACACAATGTGCATGAAAGATCATCATGTATTAACTATACAAGAAAATACCGTTTAAGCTACAGATCTTCATGAGCTCAACTTCTCATAATAGAGGGCATACTTGCAAGCAAGAAACATGTCTAGTTTGAAATTTTTTTGAAAGAGAGATAATTCTAGAAAAAAATTGGCAGGGCTTCATCCTATAAAATTAACATTTACAACTTTTTCAGCATTTATATCAAACTAAAAATCAAAGAAATGAAGTGAAAGTAATAGGGTAAATTATTTGAATCAAGTCTTATGCCAAATAGTGACATCAGAATAGACCAAGAATTGCTTAAAATACTTGCAAATATCAAAGAGTTACGAATAATCAAACAAACAGATATAGTTTCCAACAAAATAACACTTTATTTTCTTCAAAATAAGTATATATTGCAGTCCCAGGATGATGGTAGAACTAGTCTCTGAGTTGGATGATTGACTAGGAACATATAATATGATAAGTAAAAGAAATGATCAAAGTCAAGCCAATGCTCTAGCTCCCATTGATAAAGAAAAGAAAATTTTCCAGTTTATGATTAAATCTAAGGTATAAATCCTAATTGGTGAATCTTGTTGACCTACACACTATTTTAATGCTAGAGAAGTCAAAAGAACAAAAATGGCAGCCTCAACAAAGAACAAAGAGGGTTTTTTCTACAAAGCTTGAGCGCGAAAAGAAAGACTCGAGCTTAAAAATGACCACATAGAGAATAATATAATTACAGGTTGAAATAAATCAAAATCGAGCTTTGAATCCCCAACAATGGCGTAGATATTAAAAAAAAATACAGATCTTAGTTCTTTATCGCAGACCCATTAATGGGTATTAAAGGAAATATCGGGGTAAGAAATAGTGCTTACTATTTAAATCAAATCTAAGAAACCCTCAAGTGGCCATCAAGTTCATCAAAAAGGGACAACCCAACACATTTTCAGCTCGAAACGACCAACGAAACCAAGGTGTCACATGAAAATGCAAAAGAGAAACGTTTGTCAACACTTTGAAGTAGAAGTGGCAAAGACAAGTAATGGTGGTACTTAGAAGATTAAAACTTACCATTCTCTTCATCAAACAATGATGCCAACAAAAATAACTAGGTTTGACAGACACCGAGAATAATACAATTCCAAGCTTGAGTTTACAAAATTTGGTCATAACTACAATGCCTCACATGGAAATCTCGAATGCCAAGATGTTATACCAGATAACCTCGCAACAGAGCTTGGAAGGCTGAGAGTGACACACAATCAAGACTTCAGGTTCACGGAAGTGGCGGCCATGTAAAATACCATGTCCACCTCCTCAGAAGAAAACATAAAATGCAAATACAACATAGTTCGAAGGTTGAGCGAATATAGAATAACCGAGCTCAAAATTTTCAATAGTGGCGATCCTACAATTTTTTTTTCCAAGGCTTAGCCCTCAAAACCGAATGTGAAATGATCAAACGAGGGGCTTAGAGTTATTTTAACTCACCCCATTGAGGTCAACCTAACCTAACCCTAACCAATGGTCAAGAACCGATGGCTCAATTTCTTCAAGTGCAAAGATCAAAGGCAAGAGATCAAGCTCCGCATCTAAAGCAAACCACTTGGGTAATACACCACCGACCACAATTAATGCCAGTTCTGAAAAACCTAACCGTGAGTTCAGGATCAACGACATCAAGCACAAAGGTACAGAGATCAAGGGCTCGAGATGATTCACCAAAAGCAAAGCTAATTCAACACAGGTCAGATTACCACCGACCAAGTTTGCTAAGGGTTGAGTCACCATGAGAAGGGGACAACCCACGTGTCCTCCAAATAATAATCATGGCCGATCAACATCATATTGCTAATGATCACCGAAAGGTGGATCTCTAAAGTACATACCATGCAATATATCAAATAAACCAAATTCCAACCACATTATGCCCAATGATCACCTAAAAGGTGAATTCCAAATTATATGCTACCAACTATGCAAAATGATTGACACACATATGCATGTGTATAATTAACCAAAAGGTGGTGGATAGAGTGGCATGTGCCATATCAAATGGTCAACCCCTTGAGTATTATGCTAAGTCCACACACTGGCCAATCCATGGTGGAGTACAGAGGTGGTCCCCACTTTAAAGAGCTTGGGTTAAAATTCAACTTTCATCCATGTGATCACTAGCAAACGGAATGAGTGTCAGCATCAGAGGAAAGGGTGGTCCCAGCTAGATTAATATGTGGATGAGTATTATTGCAAATATTTGGAATATTTTTCTCACATACAGGGATTTATATTTTTACATGCCTTCACAACAAGACAAAATAGAGAAGAAGACAAATTTGCA
Organism: Taxus wallichiana var. yunnanensis; assembly: GCA_018340775.1. NCBI lineage: Eukaryota > Viridiplantae > Streptophyta > Pinopsida > Cupressales > Taxaceae > Taxus > Taxus wallichiana. Next base: position 258,069,169 of record CM031240.1, read on the forward strand.
TGCTCAAAGGAAGAAGACTTGCCTAGAAACAATTTTATTATTAGTAAATTATTCACCCTTCTCTTTCTTAAAATAGATCAGTCAACTTTAGTTGATTGAGATGTAATCAAAGGCTATTAATGCCTCTTGTACTAGTTTGTATTATTTTATCCTTTTATTTATTATTAAATAAAGGATAAAATTAGGATGCATGGGTGAGTACAACCTTAGGCTATTTTTAGGAAGGGTGAGAGAATTTATTTTGCTATATATTGTGTGCCCTTGTAAGGCACAAGGGATGAATTTTGGATATAAGAGTATCTTGAAGCATTCTACCAGCTTTTACCTTCTGAGTATGAAGTAATTTCTTACCTTACCAATTATTTGCATCTTGTGTTTATTTATGTTAGTCTTGTAAGTGCAAATTCCCCCCAATCAACTTACCCTGCTACAATATTAGTAAATAGAGCTTAATTTTAATGTGCATGTTGACTTATCAATACTATTGTGATATTATTCCCTCAGTACCACCAAGTTTTGCCCCTAAATAATTTGTAGAAAACTATTGGTTCATGCATCAAGAAAGCCTTCTTACATCAATTGTGCATATACTAAGTCAAAGCCCTCACATAAGTTTTTTTGTATCACCTCGCTTATTTATTTTACAAATTCTCTTACCCTTAAACCCTAGAGAAAGCAGCTTTAGTATAAACCAATAAGGAACCAACCTTTTAATCCTAGAGATTCACCTCACAATAGGTATACCCATAGACCTGAGGTGTCTCCATAGTATCTACGAGAGAGAGAGATCAATTTTGCAAGATTAGAAAATCTGCATCCATCTCTCTACAGGGTGCACTTTAAAGAGATAACAGTTTTTGGTATGCCCGGTGGGACAAAAAATTAGATCTACATGTGAGTTACAGATTCTAGAGTAGATCTAGAGCATATTTGCAACAAATAAAAGTTACTTTCAGGAGCATGTTGCAGAAATTTATTTTAAAGATTTTATGATCTTTTGGCGACTCGTAAAGCTGATTTTAGACTAGTATAAGAGCATGTTCCATGCCTAAAGTAACTATGAGAACATCGGTAAGAATAATTCCTCTTAAGTTTGTTTCTTTACCTTTTAATTATGCTTGAAGGAGAAGAGTTGGTAATACATTACCCTATAATAGACCTGGTTTTGATAACCCTCCTCCCGATATTTCGTCACCACGTATTAATTTTACAATCCATATCCAAGTTTTTCAATGGCTCTTCAACCACTTAGAAATTTTATGACCTTTACTAATGGAAGCCTATTAGTAATTTTAGTTTACCATGATATTCCCTATGTTGCCATGAAATTTTTTCCATCATTTACCCGTGAAAATCAAGTTACACCTGCTGAAAATATTAAAGATGTTGGAGCCATATGTGCAGTCCATAATATCACTCATCAAGACATCGCTTTAATACTTTTAGTTACATCCTAGAGATTGGAAGCATAAGATCTTGGGATAATTTAGGTGAAAAACTACTTGAAACATTTTCATGATAATTCAGACCATTTATCCCTCATAGAACAACTACCTACTATCAAAATATCCCCTCATGAGTATATGTCTAGTTTCAACATCCGTTTTGCTAGGACTTGGGAAAGAATCCCAACAAGTGTTAAGCCTCAAGATCACGCTTTCCTTTATCACCTCAAATCTTTAAATAGTGATATTTCAGCTATGATTCAATCCATGGGAGGTGATACTCTTCCCGATATCTATGACATTGCCATAAAATATTAAAACAACCTTATTCAGGCTCAAAATTAGCACCAAGGCCTACAATGCCATTTTTGGTAGATTTAGCCCCTATTTAACAACCTATTACGATTATAGAGCTTGTTGTTGTAGCCCCATCCCTAGATATGTTTAAATCCTTGTAAACCATGGGAAATAAGTTGAAATCAATTGAAAATAGACTTGCATTGCCTAATAGACCTTGTCAGGCTCGTTATTAGCAAAATCAGCAAAATAGGCAGCCTTACCAATAAAATCAAAATTATAGGTAGCCTTATCAGCAAAGGAAATTTGATCTAAACATTCCTAGTACATCTAATGCTTTGGTTCTAGTTAATATGGCTAAAGAGGATTCGTGTTAGCCTTGCAATCAGCCTCATTCAGCTATAAATTGCCTAAATGCTTTCCTGAACCTGAATCTAGTTGCATAACCTCAATCTAAAGCATTGTTCACTCATCAAATGGAGAGTGGGCAGCAAGAAGGTCATGTTCAGAAATTATCTAAGTATAATTTGGTCAGCTTCAATGAGGAATATTTCATTGCAGCTACCACTAGAGCTCAAGAGAGGGCTACTGAAAATAAAAAATAGCAAAATAGACATGTACTGCCCACTATTATTGATAATTTAGCATCTACACATCCCAAAACCAACTAGTAGTCCTACTTTCCCACAAAGAACAACAAATGTTATAGCTAGTAAAGAGCAACAAAAATAGCTACAACATGATCCAAGAAGATTATTTATTCCTCAGATATCTAAAGTTGCTGAAGCAGAATCAATTTTTGCTAAGGCTTATGATAAAACAATTGAATCTATGTCTAAAAAGATTTCTTGTTTTAATATTGTTGATGTAATGAAAAAGCATAATGTTAACATCTTAATGTGGGATGCTCTAAGCATTCCAGGACAACAAGATTTACTCTCTCATGAACTAACTAAACTACAAATTTCTTCTAAAAAAGTAAAAAAAAGAAGTTTAGAAGACAACTATGGTCCTTGGAACACTTGATCAAGACTGCCTAAAAGGGGTTAGATGGATGGTTCAAAAAGTTTTAAACACTCAAGACATAAAGAAACCACCACCATTTTATCTATCACTGATTATTGAATAAAATCTAGTTCATAACTGCATGGTGGATAACGGTTTAAGTAGCACAATTATGCCAAAAGTAATTGTTAAAAAATTGGGCTGCAGATGAGCCTACATAAAAGAGTGTTTTACACTTGATGGAACTACAACTAATACAATTCTTTATAATCCTAAATTTAGATGTAACATTACACACTTGCCCGAATGTTTCCATTTTGCAAATGTTACTGTTTTGGATTTACCTCCATATTTAGTTTTGTGCTTATCTAGAGATTTTACAGCGAAAATAGGAGGTTATCTCTCTTCATATTGGTCCTTCTTGTTTTTTACCACACGTCATGACACAAAGGTTACTCACAATTCATAACCGTTGGCCAGATTTCACATTGAACCTTATTCTCCAAATGTAGTGACCAATTTTTCAGCATTGGATCAATCTGATTTTGATGATGTAGCTCAAGTTTCGGCATTAGAGGGTGTTTCTAACATGTTTATGGATGAAAAAATAGTTGAAGAGCATGCCCATGATCCTTTTAAGGATGTTGAAGAACATGTTTTTGGTGTATATTGTATGCATGAAAAAGTGCAACACTTCCCTTGTTGTCTAAAACAAAGAATTCAGCGGAAGGGGTTTAGAAGCTTCATTTCGATGGAGCTAAGAATAAGAAAGGAAAGGGAGCAAGTTTGATGCTCACTTTCCCTGAAAAATGAAAGGTATTTCACAAATTTCAGTCTCCAATTTACATGCACTTGTAATGTAGTGAATATGAAGCATTAATTCATGGCTTGCTTTGGGTCGTAAAAGAGGTATCACTCATTACAAATCTTTTGTGATTCCAAGTTGGATATCAATCAAGTAAAAGCTTCAATGTTTTTAATAATCCATTAATGAAATCTTAAAGACAGAGTTTCAGACTTAATGGAATATTTTGAGGCTATTAATATTCACTATTCCTAGAACTGAAAATAAGCATGCGAGATAGACTTGTAGCGATGGTGATAGTTTCAAAGTGCTGGAATAGATAGAAAACAACAAAATTTAGCCTCATATTAAGATAATTATTAGGCCCTCTATACCCGATAACTAATCAAATTAGCGGTGTTTTTCAAAGTGATGATCAAATGTGTAGGTTTTTACAGCAAGAAGCTGAATTTTCTCGTAGTAAATCGTGATAAATTACAACCTTTATATGGTGACCGGATTGTTCAATTAAAGACAAACAAATTGCCTCGAGGACTTTGTCACATTGAAGACATCTTCACATTGATGACCAGCCTTCGAAAGGACAAAACTAAGATGTCAACTCATGCCGATAACTATGAAGAGATTTTAGTCAATGAAGTAAAGAATTTATTCCTTGGAAAGGTATGTTCCTCAAATGAAAAACGGTCTTTCATTAATCTTTGAACATAATTTAAAGATGTTTTTGCTTAAAGATACCAAGACATGAAAGGGTTTGATCCCATTTTAGCACAACATACCATTGAATTGCAGCCAAATTCTAAACCAGCTTAGGTAGAAAAAGAGGCCTCAGAATCCTAGAATAGAAACTCTTATGAGGAAAGAGTTATCAAAATTGATTGAATCGAAATTATTTTCCCAGTTAAGCATTCAAGTTGGGTAGCAAATCTTGTTCCTGTTAGGAAGAAGAATGGAGAAATCAGATTATGTGTGGATTTTAGAGATCTTAACAAAGCATCGTTAAAATATCATTATCCACTACCGAGTATGGATCAAATCTTGAGAACAGTTTTCAGTTCAGATAGATTATCTGTTCTAGACGGTTACAACGGATACAATTAGATTTTAGTCCGAGAAGAAGATAGATACAAAACAACTTTTACCACCAAGTGGGGTACTTATGCTTACAAAAGAATGCCTTTTGGTCTTTCAAATGTTGGTGCAATGTTTCAACGTGCAATGGACATGGATTTTCGTATCCTATTAAATAAATGCACCCTTGTTTATTTAGACAATATTACTATATTTTCAAAAAAATCTTAAGAACATCTAATGCATTTAAGGCAAACTTTTCAGTATGCAGGCAGTTTGGAATATCTTTGAACCCCAAAAAGTCTATCTTTTCAGTACATCAAGGTAAACTACTTGGCCATATTGTTTCTAAACAAGGTTTAGCAATTGATCCTTTTAGAATTGAAGCTATATCACAGCTATCATTTCCTCATCACAAGAAGGCATTACAGATATTTCTAGGAAAAATCAACTTTGTTAGACGATTTGTTCTAGATTTTGCAACATTGGTTAAACCATTAACAACTATGTTAAGGAAAGAGAAAAATTTCTCTTGGACTAGCGAATAGAGAGAAGGTTTTGAAGCTATCAAAACAATTATCTCTCAGGCTCCTACTCTTGCGAATCCAAATTTTGATAAATATTTTACAATGTATGCACTCACAGGAGTTGAAACAATCTCAGCTATCCTAACTCATATTAATGATGAGAATATCGAGCAACCAATTTCTTTCTTTGGACAAAATTTGCATGATTATAAAGGAAGGTACACATTCCTTGAAAAACAAGTATATTCGATAGTCGGAGGACTAATAAAAATTTAAGTACATGCTCTCAAACAATAAAATTCATGTTCTTGTTTCTCATCCAAGTGTGAAAGCTTTCTTGCTAAATAAAGAATTGAATGAGAAAAGAGCAGGCTAGATAATGAAGGTTATGGAATATGATGTTGATATCTAGGTTGCTAAGATAGTTCGAGGTAAAGGTTTATGCGAGCATCTAATCACTGATATGGAAAAACAACAAGTTGTAGAACCTGAAGATTCAAAACAACATGCTGAAATTACGTATCAACAATCAAATATCATGGTGCAACCATAAAATCAAGAACTCCGTACCTTCTCAAGAAATTCAAGAGTGAAGGAAGATAACTAATTTGGTTAGCTATTTACAAGCATGACACCTATCCAAAAGGTATGGATAAGAATAAATGAAGGTATTTCAGGTTACAAGCTATCCTTTATATTTATGTTGATGGTGTGTTGTTCAAAAGAGATATAAATGGAATCTTGTTGTGATGTGTTGATTACGATAAAATTCAGAAAATATTATCAGAATTCCATGAAGGACTTGCATGAGGTCACTTCTTAGCAAATACTACATCCTTGAAGATAATCAAAGTAGGTTACTATTGGCCAAGCATATTTAAGGATTGTTTTTAATGGATTAGAAAGTGCAAAAAATGTGCTTTCTTTGTTGGAAAAGAATGTTTAGCTTCGCTACCTTTGCATCCTATTTCAACTGATCAGCCTTTTATGTAGTGGGGTCTTGATTTTATTGGCATGATAAACCCACCTTCTTCACAAGGACATAAGTGGATCTTAACTGATACAGATTATTTTACATGATGGACTGAAGCAATAGCCTTGAAAGATGCTAATGAAGCTTCAATACTATCATTTTATGAAAGTATAGTTTGTAGATTTGGTGTTCTAATAACTATCATATTAAATAATGCTTTGGTATTTCTTGGTGCTAAAGTAACAGATTGGGCTATCAACCATGGAATCTATTTAAGCTCTTCATCTAATTATTACCCACAAGGTAATGGCTTAGCTGAGAGTACTAACAAAAATCTGTTAAGGATCATCAGAAGAACACTCAAAGATAATCAAAGAGCTTGACATCTAATGTTGAATTCAGCACTTTGGGCCAACAGAGTGACTCCTAAGAGATTAGTTGGTAATTCACCGTACAAACTTGTGTATGGAAAAGAAGTAAGAATACCTATTTCAGTTGAGTTACTGCATTAGATTTGCTTTGCATCAAATGGAACTACTTGAAAATGAACCATTGCAGGTTTGTTATGTAAAATTGATGGAATTACAAGAGCTAAGAGATCAAGCTCATTTAACTATGGAAAAAATCAGAAGCGAGATGAAGAAGACTTTTGATAAAAAAATCCAAATTCGAGTCTTCAATGAAGGAGATATTGTGTTGAAATGGGATGTTGATCGTGCAAAGATAGGAAGACACTCAAAGTATGATACACTCTGGAGTGGTCCTTACATGATTTCAGCTTGCAAGGAACACAATTCTTTTCAACTTTTAAAGCTTAATGGAGAGGAACTCCCCATTCTTGTGAATGGTATGTTTCTCAAACACTGTTTTTGAAAATCTTACAGTGATTGTTCGGGTAGGATTTCCATTCAATAAGTGCGGTCTTTGCACATTACATTGTTCTTTATTTCAATAAGTACATTTCTTGCATGTGATCTGGTTTTCCACATCTTTTCCTAGCTTTAGTTTATTTTGAGAGGGTTGCATCTTTCGGAAAAGGTAGATTTTGGTTACATATTTGGACTCCATGCCCAATGGACAAGAGTAAGGCACTAGTCTACAAGCTAGTAGGAAACTTTCCCCATAGGATTGCAAGAAATGTTGACAATTTATGCACTTGTGCAGAAATGGGCAACTCGAAATTTTGTTACGATGGATAGCATTGGTGAAGTTTACCTAAGATAGGGAAATTATATCAAAACTATATCGTTGCTACTAATTTATTTAAAATATTACATGAAATATGCAGTTATGTGTACTGTTACAAAATGTAATAGATCACATAGTCTGTAATTTCATGATGCCCTCAGCAAAAGAACACAAAATCCCGAAGGACAGCTGTGTTGTCTTGATGAAGACACTGAATTACATAATATGTGAAGTGTTTGGTTTTGGCACAAAAACATAAGTGCAGATTAATCGAGTTCATTATCGAATGTTATAGATTCTTTAAACTTTTCCCTCATGATTAAGACATTCAATTATGTTACTGAGTTGTTTAGTTCATTATACAATCCATACATAAAGTAGAAATGTAGAAAGAAATATACAACTCATTTAAAAAATTCAATGCTTTATTCACAAGGAGATTAAAATGTTTCCCATACAAGCCATGGGATGTAACTGAAAATTAATGTATAGCTATTGAAAAGAAAGATAAACATGCATGAAGGAGAAATCGAGAGGAGTATGAGGGTGAACCCGTCATTACCTTGTATATTCTTCTTTGTAGACAGAGAATCTTCATGCCAAAGACCTTCATCCCCAAGTCATGGTACCTGAAAAAAAAAACAAATCAACCATCGGTTACGAGCTTAGGGATCAAACCATATTCCTACACTATCCTACTTCGTGCATATGAATCTTCCCCTAAGTAGGAGATGTATTCTACTTGAAGGGAAAACTGCATGCATGCTTTAATCACTCAGAAAGAAGAAAGTGAAAAGAGAATAAGAAACATGGACACAAGAGAGGCCAAAAGGCCTAATTGTTTTCTAATTTTTTTCCTAAGTGTGAAGGTACAAGTTACAGACCAAAGAGGGAAATTAATAATTCATAAGTACATGCTAGGAAGAAACAAAGGTACAACTCAAAGTTCAACAAACATTTTGTAAATGGAAGAGGTTAGAGCTCAGAAGAGAGAATGGAAGATAGAAGTACATTTTTCAGTTTGTAAAGAAGAAGAAGAATCAGATTTCAACAAGCTGAGGCTAAAAGCAAGAGGATTACAGTTGAAATAGGATGAGAGAGAATATTCTAGAAAAATTTTGACAGGGCTTCGCCATGTAAAATCAACATTTCAAAAAAATTTCGGCATACATATCCAAACTATAATGAAAGGAAAAGCAAGTATATAATTGCAGAAAACAATTCTCAGTATAGCTTAAACAATGAAGTGAATTGAAATTCCAAGATAATCTCACAAATTTCATTTTTTCTAAGTTGCAGTTTTCAGAATAAAGAAGATATGAGAGCACAAAATTACTACAATATCAATTACATGCATTCATTCAAGAAATGTTGTACTCATCTACAACATAAGAAAAAGCCATTACAGTGAACAAAATCTATCTCGTGATGACAGATTGAAGTAAGCTACAATAGACATAATGTGCATGAAAGATCATCATATAGTAACTATACAAGAAAAGACCAGATTAAGACAAAATGTGCATGAAAGATCATCATATAGTAACTATACAAGCAAAGACCAGATTATGCTACAGGTCTTCATGAACTCAACTTTTCATAATAGAGGGGATACTTTCAAGCAAGATATATGTCTAGTTTGAAAATATTTTGAAAGAGAGATAATTTTGGAAAACATTTGGCACACTTAGCCCTATAAAATCAACATTTACAACTTTTTCAGCATTTATATCAAATTGAAAATCAAAGAAATGTAATGAAAGTAACAGGGTAAAGTATTTGAATCAAGGCTTATTCCAAATAGTGACATCAAAATAGATCAAGAATAGCTTAAACTACTGCGCAGATATAAAAGAATTTTAGAATAATCAAACATACAGATATAGTTTCTAGAAAAATAAAACTTTATTTTCTTCAAAATAAGTATACATTGCAGTCCCAGGATGATGGTAGAACTAGTCTCTGAGTTGGAGGATTCATAAGGAACAGATAATATGATAAGTTAAAGAAATGATCAAATTCAAGCCACTGTTCCAGCTCTGATTGATAAAGAAAAGAAAATTTTCCAATTTATGATTAAATCTAAGGTATAAATCCTAACAGGCCGAATCTTCCAAGACCTACAGTCACCATTTTAATGCCAGAGAAATCAAAAGAACAAAAATGGTGGCCTCAACAAAGAACACAGAGGGTCTTTTCTACAAAGGCTGAGCTCGAAAAGAAAGACCGAGCTTCAAAATGACAACACAAAGAATAATACAATTCCAGGGATGAAAGAAATCAAAATTGAACTTTGAATCCCCAACAATGGTGGATCTTAAAAAATACAGATCTTAGTGCTTTATTGCAGACCCATTAATGGGTATTAAAGGAAATATCGGAGTAATAAATAGTGCTTACTATCTAAATAGAATCTAAGAAACCCTCAAGTGGCCATCAAGTTCAAACAAAAGGAAAACCCAACACATTTTCAGCTCAAACGATCAAAGAAACCAATGTTTCACATGAAAATAAAAAAGAAACGTTTATCAACACTTTGAAGTAGAAGTGGCAAAGACAAATAACAACAAGATTTAGAAGATTAAAACTTACCATTCTCTTGATCAAATAGTGATGCCAGCAACATAGAACTAAGCTCGACAGAGACCAAATAATAATACAATTCCAAGCTTGGATTTTTTAAAATGTGGTCATGACTACAATGCCTCACATGGAAATCTTGAATTCCAAGATGCTATACCGAGATAACCTCTCCACAGAGGTTGGAATGCCGAGAGTGACACACACCAAGACGTCAGTTCAAGGTAGTGGAAGCCATGTAAAATATCATGTCCACCGCCTAAGAGGAAAACATAAAATGAAAATACAAGATAGTTTAGAAGGTTGAGTAAATACGAAGAATTGAGCTCGAAAGTTTCAACAATGGTAGTCTACAAAAATATTCTAGGGCTTCACCCTCAAAACCGAATGTGAAATGATCAAATGAGGGGCTTCGAGTTGTTTTAACTCACCCACTTGAGCTCAACCTAACCTAACCCTAACCGAGGGTCAAGAATCTACAGATCAATTTCTTCAAGTGCACGGATCAAAGGCAAGAGATCAAACTCCGCATGCAAAGTAAACCAATTGGGTAATATGCCATTGACCACAATTAATGCCAGGTCTAAAAACCTAACCATGAGTTTGGGATCAATGGCATCGAGCACAGAGGTACAGAGATCAAGGGCTCAAGATGATTTACCAAAATCAAAGCTAACTCAACACAAGTTAGATTACCACCGACCGAGTTTGCTAAGGGTTGAGTCACCATGCAATGGGGATAGCCCACGTGTCCTCCAAATAATAATCATGGCGATCAACATCATATTGCTAATGATCATTGAAAGATGGATATCTAAAGTACATATGATGCAATATATCAAATAAACCAAATTCTAACCACATTGTGCCCAATGATCACCTAAAAGGTGAATTCCAAATTACATGCTACCAACTATGCAAATGACCGACACATATATACATGTGTATAATTAACCAAAAGGTGGTGGATATAGTGGCATGTGCCATATCAAATGGTCGACCCCTAGAGTATTATGCTAAGTCCACAAACTTGTCGAACCATGGTGGAGTACAGAGGTGGTCCCCACTTGAAAGAGCTTGGGTTAAAATTCAAGTTTCAATCATGTGATCACTAACAAACGGAATGAGTGTCAGCATCAGAGGAAAGGGTGGTCCCAACAAAATTAATATGTGGATGAATATTATTGCAAATATTTGGAATATTTTTCTCACATACATGGAGTTATATTTTTGCATGCCTTCACAATAGGACAGAATAGAGAAGAAGACGAATTTGCATGCTCAAAGGAAGAAGACTTGCCTAGCAAGAAATTTTATTATTAGCAAATTATTAACCCTTCTCTTTCTTAAAATAGGTCGATTAACTTGATTGACCGAGATGTAATAAAAGGCTATTAATGCCTCTTTTACTAGTTTGTATTATTTTATCCTTTTATTTATTATTAAATAAAGGACAAAATTAGGATGCGTGGGCAAGTATAGCCTTAGGCTATTTTTAGGAAGGGTGAGAGAATTTATTTTGCTATTTATTGTGTGCCCTTGTAAGGCACAAGGGAGGAATTTTTGGATATAGGAGTACTGAAGCATTCTACTAGTTTTGCCTTCTGAGTATGAAGTAATTTCTTGCCTTACCAATTATTTGCAGCTTGTGTTTATTTTTGTTAGTCTTGTGAGTGCAAATTCCCTGACCAATCAACTTACCCTGCTGCAATATCAGTAAATTCTGCTTAATTTTAATGTGCATGTTGACTTATCAATACTGTTGTGATATTCTTCCCTCAGTACCACCAAGTTTTGCCCTTAAATAATTTGCAAAAAATTGTTGGTTCGTGCATCAAGAAAGCCTTCTTACATCAATTGTGCATATACTCAGTCAAATCCCTCACATAAGTTTTGGTGTATCACCTCAATTATTTATTTTACAACTTTTCTTACCCTAAAACCCCAAAGAAATCAGTTTAGTATACACCAATAAGGAAATGACATTTTAATCCCAAAGATTCACCTCACAATAGGTATACCCATGGACCCGAGGTGTCTCCATTGTATCTACGAGAGAGATCAATTTTACAGGCTTAGAAAATTTGTAGCCATCTCTCTACAGGTTGCACTTTCAAGAGATAACGAAAAACGAGGTAAGACTCAACATGATCGAGACAGAGTGAGGAGATCTATACAACAGATGTAAGATAGTAGGTCAAGGGGATCAAATCCTCCTCCTCGTAATGCACACACTTAAGAAAACTCTTTGTTCAGGCCTCCTTATCATAAACAACAATAGACTCGATCACCCATTTCACCTCCACAAAAAAATGATGCTTAGATAGGGCATAGTATGGTACCTCCAACTAGGGGTCTCAATACGACAAAGGGTCCACCTCAAGCATACTTAGCAAGAGTGCGTCCACAACAACACCCAAAGGGATCTATTGCAGAATCATCATGTTCTATATAATGGACTACCAAGCCACCTAGAGGAGTCTTTTTGATGCATAATCATAACACCGCTAAATGTTTGCAACTTAAAGGGTTAAAGATATTAGTGTGATTGCATAACATGGAGATTTTTCCAAGTGTGGGACCTTGTGAATCGGAAAGCTCTCCCGAAGAAGGCTAGTTCATATTCGTCTTTTCAAATGCACACATAAAAATGTAGAGGGTCTACGCTGAAACCTACTCTAACTTGCCAAGGAGACATGGTGGAGAATATGCAAGAAATTAAACCTAATCTAACCAAGGTGATGAACCAAAGGAATGATTAACACTTGTTTTTCCAATAAACACAAACCATAAAAATGCAATACAATAAACATGCACATGTAACCAAAATTGTAATGAGAGATCATTTGAATGCAATGAATACAAGAGAGGGTTGAAATCATCCACAGACTTAGTTTTTATTGCTCGAAATATTGATACAATGCATTACAATAGCCAAGAGGCAAAAATTATGTTACAGTTTGAATGGGAGGTTTGAAATCCACAAATTCACCTACCAAAGAGAAGAAGGGAGGGGCAAAACAAGAATGTCCAACCTTTAGAAAAATGCCCCTCCTTACAATTTATAGGAAGAAAAAGAGAGGGAGAAGAGAGGAATGCGAAATCTACCCCAACCACCTCCAGATTGCATTTAATTCATCTCATTATGGTGGTAGGTGAGAACCTTGAGAAACCCTAAAAATGGTGAACTATATTTTTGAAACTTTGAAGAACTTGTTCTCACCGAAAAAAAGATATGGACCCTTTCTGAAAATTCCTCTCTTGCGTGAATCTGAGATCCGAGTACAAAGTTATGGCCATTTGAATGTCTGGGTGGCATACTGTGAAAATTGGCCTATGAGATCCGAAAATCTGAAAAGCAAGCAACATCCGAAAACCTGAAATTCAGATTTTTAGACAATTTCATTTCAGAGAAAAAACATTATTCATCACAAAAATTTCTTGAGAGTTCCGAAACTCTAAACTCTAAAACCCCGAAAGTCCGAAGTCTGAAAATTCAGAATTTTGGACATCGGGATTTCAGACTTTTCTTTCTACATTTGGCGTGATTCCCGAGCATGATTTTTTCTAAAACTCGAAAACCCGAAAGCTCTGAAATTTAGACTTTCAGTCTTAAGAATTTCAGACTTTTCCTTTCGATTTTCCAACTTTGCACATGATTTTTTTTAAAACCCAATACCCAAAAATCATAAAATTGGACTTTGAGTTTCAGGACTTGAGAGATTTTTACCATTTTTTTATTCTTCACTCCAATTTCTCCAAACCCCATACCTTGAAAGTTCAAGAATTTGGACTTTCGGAGTTTCAAATTCAGATATTGTTTACTATTTTTTTATTCTCGCACTTTCAGATTTCTTCTGAAACCACAAACCTGAAAGTCCAAAAATTTAGACTTTCACAGTTTCAGACTTCAGAGAGTTTTTACCATTTTCTGCGCTGTTTTTTTCAAAATTCCAAAAATGCTAAGGCCAAAAACTTTGAGCCTTTTCTCCATTTTTTCCCTTCGATCTTTGAACCTCCTCGACATTCCCCTACCATTTCTTTGCTGCCATTGTGTTTCCATGATGAGCTCATCTGCTACCTGATTTTTATTTTCAAAATGAATGCGAACTTGCATGACTGAAACAACCTTTCCATCTCTTACCTTGCATGGTCATGTTGATCAATTTTGCCCGAGCGGGTGAAAATTGGACAACAAAGTGTCTACTTAGTGGAGAGGACCATGTAGTTTTTATGGGTGCATTGTACATATACATCATTGGAGAGAGTACCCTTAGAACCATGTTAATCATGGTAAGGAACTTGTTTCTGAGCCTATGGTTGGTTACATGGCTAGGAGCCACAAGATTTATGCAGCGGTTGAGAACCACCAGGTAGAGCACCAGGGCATGGTGATTGAGACCACATGTAACATTGGTGGTATTTCTACCCCTATCTTATTTGATTCAGGCTCTTCAGATTCTTTCATTTCTCCATCATTAGTAGAGCAACGCAGAGCTAGTGGCAATTAAAAAGGTCCTCTTTGGGATGTTGAGATGGCTCTTAGAGCCAAATTATAAGTGGACTACTTAGTTAAAGAGTGTGTAGTGGACCTAGGACCCTTCACCATGAATTTGGATCTTCATATCCTTCCCTTGGGTTCATATGGAGTTATCTTAGGCATGGATTGGTTGTCTACACATAGAGCTAGAGTTTATTGTCACAACAAGGTTATATCTTGTGCAGACAATTTGGGAGTTAGTCGGTGATAGGCTGGAGTTAGGAGACCCATATCTATTTGCACCATATCTTCAATGTAGCTAAAGCAATGTGTGTGATGGGGTTGTCGATTATATTCCATCACGATTAGTGACTCATCGACAATGACAATCATAGACCTTCACTTGACGACCACCCCATTTTGCATGAGTTTTTAGAGATGTTTTCCTTGTGAGTTGTTAGGAATACGTCACCCACGTGAGATATAATTTCATAGTGACTTAGTTCCCGAGTGGAGCCTATCTCACACACACCTTATAGGATGACAACACCCGAGTTATGTGAGTTTAAGTTATAGTTGAGGATTCTTGAGAAAGGACCAATCCTTCATATGTATCTCCTTTTGGTGCACCAGTGATTTTTATAAAAATAGTGACGATCTTTTTATCATGTGTGGACTATAGAAAGATGAACAAAGTAATGATCAAGAATATTTACCCCCTTCCTCTTATAGATGATTTATTTGATCAGATCAAGGGTGCCACCATATTTTCTAAGACATGTCTTAAGTCGGCTACCATCGGTTGAGGATTACAGAGGAAGATATCCACAAGATAGCTTTCCGCATGAGATATGACCACGATGAGCTCGAGTGGTACCATTTGGTATGATGAATACCCCTGCAGATTCATTAGTCTTATGAATGGGGTATTATGGACGGTTTTGGATCACTTCATGATCATTTTTCTTGATGAAATTGTGATATAATCGGGTATGCGCAAGGATCATGAGGAGTACCTTTGAAAGGTTCTATAGTGTCTTTGAGAGCAAAAATATATGATAACCTGAAGAAGTATGCATTTTTCCAATCATAGGTTCAGTAATTAGGTCACATTATTTTTAGGGACGGTATCGCAGTCGATCCTTCCAACATTAGAGCTATTATAGATTGGTCGACCCCAACCAATGTGACATAGGTGTGTAGTTGTTATCCAAATTCACCCCTCAAGGTAATTTTGATAACATGCATTAAATTCTCAAGTCGCAAGCAATTATATTGAGTCCGCGAAAAAAGTCATGTTTCTAGGGTCCCCTCAGATTTTTTCTAACTCCCCTGTCCAAGAAGAAGAGAGCAAGTTCTGAGAAAATGTGAAAAAATTGCAAAAACAAGCTCGGGCCAGAAAAATTGTGAAAAATGGCTAAGTGCTAGTCCTCGCAATATTTGGGACATTTGGGACATCTGGACGTGAACCGGCCGAAAGGCCGTTAGGCGTGTCTGCACTGACATTTGGGACATTTGGGACAAAGGGACACGCGGGACGCGGAAATCCGAACTGGCCGAAAAGTTGAAAAAATTGACTATTTATTGAAACAAGTAGTCTGGGACATCTGCGATATTAGTACGCGAACTGGCCGGATCGGCCGAAATGAGTCAAGGCAGCCCGAAAGCTTGACGCGGGCGCGCAGGACAAAAGTACACGAAAGCGGCCAACTGGCGAATCGGGAAAAATTGTCCCAGATGGTCCGAAAGCAAATGGGACATCTGGGCCGCGAGTACACGAACCGTCCGAGTTCAGCTGAAACAGGGAACTTCAGCACTGGGAGAAAAGGGACAAAGGGACGCGCGGGACGCGGAAAGCCGAAGGAGCCGAAAGCCAATCAGATCACGCCACGTGTCACTGGTAGAAAAGGGACATGGAAGCCCATTTTGGGTGGTTCGGAAGGATTTATCCCACGCAGCATTGGGACAAATGGGACAAAGGGACGCGTGGGACGCGAAAAGCTGAAGCGGCCGAAGGCAGAGGAGAAAAGTCAACATTTGACCCGTGGAACTTCAAACGGCCATAACTTTTGACTCCGAGCTCCGATTTTGATAAAATTGGACTTTCTGGAACGGGCACGACGTCCTCTACACCACAAAAACTAGATTTCTTATTTTTAATGAGGGTAGATATATTTAAATAAGATAAATATATTCAGCTCCAGTTAGTTAATGCTCATTCCCGTCAAATGACAGAAAACGCCTGCTAGACCCCAAAATAGCTGCCCGCACTCAGAAGGCCATAACTTTTGTATTTCTCCACGAAATCGCACAAAATTGGTACCGTTGGAATCATGGTTCCGAGCCTGATGCATAGAAATCAAGAAATTTCAGATTTGATAAGAAATTGATTGAGTATTTTAAGAAAACGTGGCCGGGTTCAGAACAGTGTTTTATTTGGTAGTTGGGAGTGCAATTAAGAGGCATGGTCATCATTCTTTCTCTGCTGCAGCACATGGGATAGTATGGGGAGCCTTTTGCAAGTAATGTATAACCATTTCACTTAATTTAATGCCTCTTATAGGTGGTTGAAGGACAGATTTCGGGATTTCCATTTTCCCTTCTCTTCTCCTTCTCATTTTTTCTATAAATTGGAGTGTTGGGTTCATTAAAAAAGAGGAGAAGAGATTTTTTGTAGCAAAGCTCTGCAAAATTTCTTTGTGAAGCTAGTGTGTTACGAGCCCTTATAGTGGACTCCTTGCATGGTGATCCAGGCCCTTATCTTGTAATAGACTCGAATTGTGCATACCGAGGAAGCAATAAAATACCGGTTTGGATGTATCTTCCTCTGCTGTGTTTTCTTGCATTCTTCTTGCCCCTTTGATCTTTCTATAAGAATATTGTGTCTATTTAGTATGTTCTTGCAGGGATTCATTATCATTGTATATGCTTGGAATATTATTGTGAATGCATTTTGCTAGATTATGGTGAACTGTCATCACCTCTTCTAGTGTGCACTTTGCCTCTATATTTCACACATTTGGATACTACTCTCACACCCTCCTTTTCTGGTGTATCACCGCTTTAGTGTAGGCTTCCATTTTATGTGTTCTCTCTCCTGGTCCCTTGGAAATTTAGATTAGAATAAATAGCTTATCCCGCATTAGAATAGATTGTAAGCGTGTAGTTTAGGAGCAAGAACCAGCTTTCTCGGAGGTCTATCTCAAGTAGCAAGTCCCACAACTTGGAGATAGTACCCATGTTATCCAATCACACCGTAAGTTCAAATATATGCACTTGTATAAACACGGGGTGCTGTGATTCGGTGATAACAGCTTACGCACGCCGGTGGGACCTTAGAGGTCTTCACTTTCATTGCAACAAGATTTATGTGCACTTACATTGTGAGTTCCAGCTTTGAAGAAGCTTTAAAATCGCACATCTGGCGACTCCAAAAGAGGCATAATCTGCTGGTTTTTGCAGTCCAAGCCTGACAAATTTATGAGAAGAATACAGACTAGGTCAAGAACTAGGGAGGAAGGATTGTTTGTTTATCTACATCTATCTCCAGGTAGAGAAAGAAGGGGAAGAAGAGCTCAAAGATCTGCGTCTCCACCTAATAGAACTTTGTCTACACCTCCACCTGGTAGACCTTTTCTCGCATCAACAAGGGTTCTCAGGCCAATCAGAATGGCGCAACCACTAAATCCCTTTGTCAATTTCACTGGCAGCAGCCCACTTGCCCTCAATGCATAGAATCCAGTTCCAATTGCAGCATTGAAGAACATTCCATTTTTCACTGGAGAAAATCATACCACTCCTGGTGATCATGTCAAAGACATTGCTAACGTCTGTGCAATCCATGAGATAAACGAAATGGATGTGGCTGTCAAACTGCTGGCATCATCGTTCAAAGGGAAGGCATTGCAATGGTTCAGGAGCCTTGAAGCTGGTTCTATCACGAATTGGAATCAGTTATGCATAGTTCTCCATGAGCAGTTTGGAGAAAAGGGAGACAACTTGTCTCTTCTAGAACAATTGACAACTATCAAGAGAGCCCCCAACGAGCAGCTGACTGACTTCAACTTCAGATTTCAAAGGTCTTGGGATAGGATTCCAGTGGCAGTCAGGCCAACAGCAGAAGGTGCTTTTCTATATTACCTTAAAGCTTTGAATTCTGATATTTCTATGTTAATTCAATCTATGGGAGGCACAACCTTACCTGCTGCTTATAGCATTGCCATTAGAGCTGAAAATTGTCTTATTCAAGCTGGTAAGCTAGCTCCTAGGCCTCCCATGCCCTTGTATCCGAACTTAGAAAATCCAAGCACTAGTCAAGCACCCACTTTGGCTCCTATTCCCACCCCTAGAAATCAAAGTTCAAATGAGACTTCTACCTCATCCTCTAGTGCTTCAAACGAACTCCAAGAGGTCATGAAACAATTGCAAAATTTGGGAAATGAGCTGGTTACTATCAAAAGACAGCAAGCTCAAAGTGCTAGACCATATCAGCCTCAAGCTCAGCCTAACAGGCAACCATATCAACCTCAAAGACCACCCAATCCAGCTGCAAATCAGAATCAAGCAAGGCCTCCCGCTAATAGACCATTTCAGCCCTATAACCCCAATGTTGCATCTGCATCCAGAGCTTTGGTGCCAGTCCAAAATAACATGGCCCAAGAATATGATTGGTGTTTCCCATGCAGTCAGCCACATAACCAATCAATGTGCTTTAACGGTGCATTAAATCAGGCTGTGATGGTGCAAACCATTGGTGTCGTAAGAGTCCAGCCACGAAGGAGATCAGCAGCAGGAATCATCTCAGCAAGGAACATCTCCAAACGAAACTACTCTTGTCAATTGGCAGGCTGAAGATTTCTGTGGTATGAATCAAATACCCTCTCAAAGTGTTGCAGCCAACACAAGGTCAAAGAGGAGAAATTTGGGTGAAGAACAGCCATTGGCTTCAAGTAATCCACAACCTTCTACCACTCCACAAGCCGCTGGAAAACAAACTGTAGATCCAAACATGCAAGGAGCATCCATACCAGCTCCTAAACCAACTCAGATGCCAGCTGCTGCCGCTCATTTGCAAGGAATGAATGTGCAGGCCAAGGGAAAGCAGAGGGATACTTCGTCTCCATTCAGTATCATTGATCAGATGAAGAAGACAAATGTAAACATATCCATGTGGGAATCACTATCTATCCCAGGACAGAGAGATTTGCTACAAGCTGCCATGAAGGACTGGTCAACTTCAAATCAACAGGTCCAAATGCAAGAGAAGGTACTCACAAATGCTACCCAGCCTGAAGGAAATCATGGAGGACAGCAAGGTAAAATGTTGAAGCCCCCTCCATTTTATGTTTCATTGATCATAGGAGATAAGTTGGTGCATAATTGCATGATCGATTCGGGAGCAAGCAGCTCAGTCATGCCAAAACAGATAGCTGATCAGCTAGGACTCCAATATGAAACCATCTCCAAGGGTGTAGTGCAATTAGACGGGACAGCAGTGACAACGGTTGGAGTAATCAAAGGTCTGAGCCTCACACTGCACGCATGTCCCAACGTAATAGTGTTACAAGATGTGTCAGTCATAGACCTGCCACCACTCTTTGCATTATGCTTGTCAAGAGACTTCACTGCTAAAATTGGAGGCTATCTTTCGGCGGATTGGTCACACATGTTGTTCAGAACAAGATATGGAACCAAAGCCACAATCAGGTCTGAACCTATTGCAAACTTCCATATTGAGCCTTACACTCCAAGCCAAATCAATACCAATTGTTCAGAGTTTGATCAAGAAGATTATCCAAGCACTGATGAAGCTGACACCAAAGTTGGAAGCATCCCAGATTTGACTCTCGATGAATGGGCAAGCAAGGTGCATGCTTTTGATCCTTATCAAGAAATAGAAGAATCTGAGCTGGGAGTTTATTGTTTACATGAAGAGAATCAACCTCTCCCTAGCATCACCAAGCCAGATCATAAAGACAAGAATGAAGTATGGAAATTGTTCTTTGATGGGTCAAGGAGTAGACAAGGTGCAGGAGGAGGAGCTATGCTCATTTCACCGCAAGGTATAAGGTATTACTCAGCCTTCCATTTCCAGTTTTCCTGTTCAAACAACACAGCTGAGTATGAAGCCTTAATTCATGGACTACACTGGGCAAAGAAGAAATGCATCAGGAATTTACAAGTGTTTGGTGATAGTGAGCTGATCGTAAACCAAGTCAAAGGAAAAATTCTGCCAAAAATGATCTGTTGAAGAACTACAAAAATCGGGTATGGGATCTTATTGAAGATTTTGAAGCTTTTAGCGTCATTTCCATCCCAAGAAAAAGAATGAAGCCACTGACAGACTGGTAGCAATTGGGGCTGCGTTTGACGTTGTAGAAAGTATCAAAAGTGAGAAGTCTCAGCCTCATATCAAAGTGGTTGTGAGACCAGCTGTTCCGGATAACAACACAAGTTGGCAAGTCTTCGAGAATGATCAGTAGATTGTTAATTTCCTACAAGAAGAAGCTGAGTTCTCCGCCAGAAATCAAGACAAGCTGGAGCAGCAGTATGGTGACCAAGTGGTGCAGCTGAGAACTAACAAATTACCAAAAGGCCTCATAACCTTGGAGTCAATCTTCAACCCGAATGATCAGTTCCGGAAGGAGAAGGCGAACATTCAAGTAAAGGGTGAAGATTCAGAACCTATCTTAGTAGATGAAGGCAAGACATTGCAAATTGGCAAAGTAAGTACTCCACAAGAGAAATCTGATTTTGTTTAGCTTTGTCAAGAATTCCCAGATGTCTTTTCTTGGACTTACAAAGATTTAAGAGGTTTCAACCCAAAGTTGGCACAACATACTATTGAGTTGGATCCGGAATCCAAGCCTGTCAGGCAAAAGCAAAGGCCAGTAAATCCTCATATCGAGCCTCTCATGAGAAAAGAGTTAGGCAAGCTCATTGAGGCCAGTATCATCTTTCCCATCAAACACTCAAGTTGGGTTGCAAATTTGGTGCCGGTAAGAAAGAGAAATGGAGAAATAAGATTGTGTGTGGACTTTCGCGATCTAAATAGAGCATCACTCAAAGATCATTATCCGCTTCCATCAATGGAACAAATATTGCAGGTTGTAGCTGGTTCAGAAAGGTTTTCATTGCTAGATGGATATTCAGGCTATAATCAGATATTGGTGAAAGAAGAAGATCAATTCAAAACGGCCTTCACTACAAAATGGGGCACATATGCTTACAAGAAGATGCCATTTGGACTGTCAAATGCCGGAGCAACATTTCAGCGAGCTATGGATATGGCGTTCAAAGGCTTGATCAACAAGATAGTGCTGGTATACCTAGATGATATCACTGTCTTCTCAAAGAATGCAGCAGACCATCTCTTTCACCTCAGACAAGTGTTTCAGAGGTGTAGAAGGTTCGGAGTGTCGTTGAATCCAAAGAAATGTATATTCTTGGCACACGAAGGCAAACTGTTGGGCCACATTGTCTCTAGGGAAGGGCTAACAATTGATCCTGAAAGGGTTGAAGCCATCCGAACGCTTCCATTGCCACACCACAAGAAATCTCTCCAAAGCTTCTTAGGAAGGATAAACTTTGTTCACGATTTATGCCTAATTTTGCCACTCTTGTGAAGCCTCTAACTATGATGTTGAAGAAGAGTCGGCATTCAAATGGACAAAGAAGGCAAAGAGAGTTTTGAAAACATCAAGCGTGTAATATCACAAGCTCCAACTCTTATCAACCCAGATTTCTCAAAGGACTTCATGTTGTATGCATTTGGAGGATCAGATATAATCTCAGCTATCTTGACACAACTGAATAGAGAAGGTTCAGAACAGCCCATAGCATTCTTCAGTCAAACCTTGGAAGATTACGAAATAAAGTATTCTTTTATTGAAAAGCATGTCCTTGCTGTCATCAGGAGCTTGAAGAAGTTCAGACATTTGGTCTCAAACAATAAGATTCAACTGCTAGTGTCTCATGCTGGTGTCAAGGACTTCCTCCTAAACAAGGATTTAAATGAGAAGAGAGCAGGTTGGATCACTCGGGTGATGGAATATGATATTGAAATCAAAGTTACCAAGCTTGTTCATGGCAAAGGCTTCCAAACAAAACAACCAGACGGGTCAAAAGGTGAAGAAGATGTCGTCCTCTTTGCTACTGGCAAAGCATGATCAAGAACAACCAGCTGATGATGCACCCATCCCATGTTGGACTCAAGACCTTGTGCATTACCTCCAAACAGGCTTGTGCCCTCCAGAAGTGAGCAAAGCAAAGAGGAGATACTTCAGATTACAAGCCATTCCATATGTGCTTGTTGATGGAGTTTTGTTCAAGAAGGACATCAATGGTGTTCTATTAAGATGCATTGGAACAGGTCAAGTTGAGAAGATCTTACACGAGTTCCATGACGGGGAAGCAGGAGGCCACTTTGCTCCACGAGTGACAGCTCTCAAAATCATGAAAGCTGGTTACTATTGGCCTACTGTGTTCAATGATTGCTACTCATGGGTCAAGAAATGCAGGAAATGTGCATTCTTCGCAGGAAAAGAAAGGTTAGCAGCGCTGCCCCTTCGTCCAATTTCAGTAAATCAGCCATTCATGCAATGGGGATTGGACTTCATTGGGGTTATCAATCCCAATTCAAGTCAGGGCCACAAGTGGATACTAACAGCAACAGACTATTTCACCAAGTGGACTGAAGCAGTGGCACTCAAGGAGGCAAATGAATCTAATATCTTAGATTTCTATGAAGGGATAGTCACGAGGTTTGGTGCCCCTGCCACTATCATATCAGACAATGCATTGGCATTCCTTGGCACAAAGATCACTGAATGGGCTGTCAAGAACTGTGTGTATCTCAGCACTTCATCAAACTATTACCCTCAAGGTAATGGCCAAGCCGAGTCTACAAACAAGAATCTACTAAGGATCATCAGAAGGACTCTTGATGAGAATCAGAGGACTTGGCATGCAAAGCTCAAATCAGCCCTATGGGCTGATAGGATCACGCCCAAGAGATCTACAGGAAGCTCTCCATACAAGCTTGTATACGGGAAAGAAGCAGTTCTACCTATATCACTTGAGTTGCCAGCATTGGAACTCATGAAACAGTTGGAACTAGCTGAGTTTGAACCTATGGAAATCAGGTATGCAGAGCTGATGGAATTAGAAGAGACAAGAGAGCACGCAATGCAGACCATAGAAAAGGATAAAGCATTGGTCAAAAAGAGTTTTGACAAGAAAGCTAAGGCCAGGATATTACAAACTGGAGATTTGGTACTGAAGTGGGATGCTGATCGTGCAAAACCAGAAAACACTCCAAATTTGATGCCATCTGGAGTGGCCCATACATGATCATTGAGTGCAAAGGTAGCAATGCTTTCTGACCGGCTAAGTTGGATGGTGAAGAATTACAGATCCCAGTCAATGGGATCTACCTCAAACGCTGCTACTAGAAAGATAGATTTTCACCCTTGTAAATATTAATTTAGAATTTCCATTCCTCTAAGTGCTTATGCACATTGTACTGCTGTTAGAGTAGTTTTTATTTCCCTAAGTGCTTGTGCACATGTCCTATTGCTTCTAGTATGTGCATGTTTGCAGTTCATCAAGCTCCTGAGAAAGATTTGCAGCCATGAGAAGACCAGCTCAACAAATGTTCAAATGGCTCAAGGACACAGGTTTTCAAATTTCAGATCAGCTGAGAGGCTATCAAATAGACTCCATGCCCAATGGATTGCTACAAGCAGCTGGTCGTTCCTCATCCGGCAGCATGACCTCACCGAAGTCGCCAAAATTGTTATCCAAAATTTACCCCTCAAGTTAATTTTGATAACATGCATTAAATTCTCAAGTCCCAAGCAATTATATTGATTCCGGGCAAAAAGTCATGTTTCTAGGGTCCCCTCATATTTTTTCTAACTCCCCTGTCCAAGAAGAAGAGAGCAAGTTCTGAGAAAATGTGAAAAAATTACAAAAACAAGCTCGGGCTAGAAAAATTACGAAAAATGGCTAAGTCCTAGTCCTCGCAATATTTGGGACATTTGGGACATCTGGACGTGAACTAGCCGAAAGGCCGCTAGGCGGTCTGCGCAGCATTTGGGACATTTGGGACAAAGGGACGCGTGGGACGTGGAAATCCGAACTGGCCAAAAAGTTGAAAAAATTGACTAATTGTTGAAACAGGCAGTCTGGGACATCTGGGAAATTAGTACGCGAACTGGCCGGATTGGCCGAAATGAGTCAAGGCAGCCCGAAACAATCTGGGACGCACGGGACAAAAAATGCGAACCGCCGAACCGGGCAAATCGGGAAAATTTGTCCCAGACGGTCCCAAAGAAAATGGGACATCTGGGCCACGAGTACGTGAACCAGCCGGTTTATCAAACAGGGAACTTCAGCACTGGTAAAAAAGGGACAAAGGGACGTGCGGGACGCGGAAAGCCGAAGGAGCCGAAAGCCAATCAAATCACGCCACGTGTCACCGGCAGAAAAGGGACATGGAAGCCCATTTCGGGTGGTTCGGAAGGATTTGTCCCATGCAGCATTGGGACAAATGGGACAAAGGGATGCATGGGACGTGAAAAGCTGAAGCGGCCGAAGGCAGAGGAGAAAAGTCAACATTTGACCCGTGGAACTTCAAACGGCCATAACTTTTGACTCCGAGCTCCGATTTTGATAAAATTAGACTTTCTGGAACGGGCATGACGTCCTCTACGCCACAAAAACTGGATTTATTATTTTTTAATAAGGGTAGATATATTTAAATAAGATAAATATATTCGGCTCCAGATCGATTAATGCTCATTCCCGTCAAATGACGTAAAACGCCTGCTGAACCCCAAAATAGCTGCCCGCACTCAGAAGGCCATAACTTTTGCATTTCTCCATGAAATCACACAAAATTGGTACTGTTGGAATTGTGGTTCCGAGCCCGATGCACAAAAATCAAGAAATTCTAGATTTGATCAGACATTGATTGAGTTTTTAAGAAAACGTGGCCGGGTTCAGAACAGTGTTTTATTTGGTAGCTGGGAGTGCAATTAAGAGGCATGGTCATCATTCTTTCTCTGCTGCAGCACATGGGACAGTATGGGGAGCCTTTTTCAAGTAATGTATAACCATTTCACTCAATTTAATGCCTCTTACAGGTGGTTGAAGGATAGATTTCGGGATTTCCATTTTCCCTTCTCTTCTCCTTCTCATTTTTTCTATAAATTGGAGTGTTGGGTTCATTGAAAAGAGGAGAAGAGAGTTTTTGGGTAGAAAAGCTCTGCCAAAATTGCTTTGTGAAGCCAGTGTGTTGCAGGCCCTTGTAGTGGACTCCTTGCATGGTGATCCAGGCCCTTATCTTGTAATAGACTGAATTGTGCATACCAGGAAGCAATAAAATACAAGTTTGTGGATGTATCTTCCCCTGCTGTGTTTTCTTGCATTCTTCTTGCCCCTTTGATCTTTCTATAAGAATATTGTGTCTATTTAGTATGTTCTTGCAGGGATTCATTATCATTGTGTATGCTTGGAATATTATTGTGAATGCATTTTGCTAGATTATGGTGAACTGTCATCACCTCTTCTAGTGTGCACTTTGCCTCTGTATTTCACACATTTGGAGACTACTCTCACACCCTCCTTTTCTGGTGTATCACCGCTTTAGTGTAGGATTCCATTTTATGCATTCTCTCTCCCTGGTCCCTTGGAAATTTAGATTAGAATAAATAGCTTATCCTGCATTAGAGTAGATTGTGGCAGGTAGTTTAGGAGCAAGAACCAGCTTTCTCTGGAGGTCTATCTCAAGTAGCAAGTCCCACAACTTGGAGATAGTACCCATGTTATCCAATCACACCGTAAGTTCAAGTATATGCACTTGTATAAACACGAAGTGCTTTGTGATTCGATGATAACTTGATAGTTTCATGGGATTTATAGGTTATTACATGATATTTTTTCATGACATATCTCGCGTTTCACATCTTATCACTTCCCTTTAGTAGAAAGGGAAGAAGTTTGTTTGGTCAAATAGATGTGAGCAGGCCTTCAGTACATTGAAGGAATACCTTATGACAACACCGATTTTTTCAGTGTTAGATCCTAAGAGGGAGTTCTTCATGTGTACAAATGCTTCTTTGGCATGATTAGGAGGTGATTTAATGTAGGATGGCCATGCAGTAGCCTTTGAG
Organism: Taxus wallichiana var. yunnanensis; assembly: GCA_018340775.1. NCBI lineage: Eukaryota > Viridiplantae > Streptophyta > Pinopsida > Cupressales > Taxaceae > Taxus > Taxus wallichiana. The sequence continues at coordinate 258,095,716 of CM031240.1, forward strand.
TCTTGAAAAGTCAAGGATTATGAGTTCAATTATCTGATTCATTACCTTGAGCTTATAGCAGTGTTGCATGCTTTAGTGTATTGGCATAATTTCCTTCTACGAGGAGGTTCATTCTTGGGATAGATCATTTGAGCTTATGTCACCTCTTCACACAACCCAATCTCAACACTCTTCAATAATGTTAGATGGAGTTACTATGTGAGTATGAAATGGATATTGAGTATGTGAAGGGGAGGGAGAATGTGTTTGCAAAAATTTTGAGTCGATGGAGACATTTAGTTATGGATACTTCAGTGGCTACAAATATATGGAGTAGGATTTTACAAAATCTTACACATAATAGCTTCTACCTTGCATCTAGGGCATGGATTGAGTCTCAAAGACCCCTTTAGATGATGTTTGATGGAATTACATTAGAGTTAGATTGAATTCTTAGTGTAGACACCTATAATTATGCCCGAGAAATTTAAATACTTGAATTGCACTAATTATCTCGTTTCCCACAAATTGACAACATATTGTCAATATCGCTCATCTTCCCCTCCATTATCGTTAATTGATTACATTATGCTAATTAATTAAATTGCCTATCCAACGCATACCTTGATTAATGAGCCTTCGTTAATTAACACATTCTATCTAGCCTAATTAATTATTATTAATTACTTAGCATCCCTTCTCATTTAATCAATAAATCACTATTTAATTGATTAAATCCCCTTCTAATATTCTAAATCACACTAACATCTATCTAAAATCTTATAAAATATTGCACATGTATTAATTAATCCTCTTGATTAGATAATACATCCCCTTTACCCACATAAGCCACTAAAGGACAAACTAAACCCTCCTAAAGGTGACTTAACCCTATCTAAACCCCCCCTTATATATAACTAACTATAAATCTCCATTTAGTCCCACATTCATGAGAATATGTGGACTCCCTTATCCCTTGGGCTATATAAACAACCCTTCCTCTACTTCTACACCTACACCTAAAATTCTTGAGAAAGCAAATGCAAAGCATATAGCAAAATAGACTAAGAGCTTGTTGTTTGTTTTCTTGAGAGTTCATCATCTTGAAGAGTTAAGCCTCTTTCTTAAGTTCTTAGGTCATATGAGGTGTCAAAGGGGTCTTATAGCCCAACTTTGAAAGGACCTAATTCCTAGTTTCTTGGAGCAGTAAGGACAACTATTTTGATAGCCATGGAGCTTACTTAGGTCCCTTCATTTGTTGGTTGTTAGAGAATAGAGGATTTTAGATGTTTAAACATTGTTAGTTTCAAAGTTTTGTATTAATGAATGTTAGCATCTAACCCTTGTTTAATTCTTATCTTGATGGTGTTTAGTTTGTTGTTTAATTCTTGCTAAGTTAAGGCTATTTAGGTGTTAGTCTTTTACTTGTATTAGCATTAGTTTTGAAAAAAACACATGCACACATTTGGCACACCTGGTGGGACCCTTGTCCCTAGGCATTTAGTTCAATTCATGTTATTTTTGGCTAACTTCTCATTATGTACATAGGCAATTTGTAGGTTTTGTGTTAATTTGGTTGCTTTTTGAGGAGTTATTGTTGATTTTGGACTAATATGCTAACTTTTGATACATTTTGTGCTGGTTTATGTCATTTACACAGGATTTGACGTCATAAAACTAAGTACAACCCTTTTTGTAGAAAAATGTGCAGTGTGCTTGAGCGTACGCATAGGCGTGTTAAACCACGCGTAGGTTCCCTTTCCAAAGCACAGTGCATTAAATCATACAACATACTTTTTGTCCCAGCACAGTGTCTATTTGTTGGCATAAGTGTCATTATATGAGCACAAGCTCTCTATCTATTATTGTTAGCAGATGCGTCAAAACCTTAGCACACACGCTCGCGACGGTGGCACACATGCACATGCTGTCGGATAGCACACGCCTTTCTGTTCAAGTTTTAGCTCTGTTTACTCGATAGCGTATATGCTAAACCCTTAGCACATACATTAAACCCTTAGTGCACTTACTTTGTTCTACGCACACACATCCCTCGGCTAGCGCAGGTGTTTTATGTTTTCTACAATGACTTTCCCATTGTTGCACACATCTTTTTGGTGGTGCAGCGTGCTATCATTAGTGCAGATGCACTTCCTTATTTTTGGCCTATTTTTACACCATGGGTGCACACATTGTATCATTGGCACACACGCCTCTCAAGTGGTGCACGCGCACCGTGATTTTCCAAAACAATCGGGCGTGTACACACCCTTACATGCATGCACACGTGCTCACTGCGCGTAGGCACATTATTGCAGATTTACATGTTGTTTTCAGATTTGCAAGTTTCATATTATGAGTTACTAACTCTTTCTTGTAGGTTTTATCTGATTATTGCTTGTTTCTGCTAAATACTTGCATGCTTTTTGTTAAAATGATGAATTTTTACATGCTGGTTTGAAAGAGTAAGGTCGTGTATGCTCTTCCTTCACATCCTTTAGACGATCTTGGGAATCAAAAATGATCCTTAGCTTATTTTTATAAAATGTTGACATGCTCATGTTAAGATACATTGATGAATTAAAAGTTTCCATTTGATATTTACATTTGATTGCTTAAAAACCAAACACCATGTATGCTCTTCTCTTGCATCCTTGGATGATCTTGAGAATTAGAAATGATGTTTGTTCCTTGTGTGGAAAACTTATAATCTCGTTGCACAGGACCTAAAAACGCTTGTCAAAGAAATGTGGAATCCAAAACAAAATCAAACTTCTAATACAGTTGTCGAATAGGTTTCCAAAGGTGTTCAAAAAAACCACATCTAATTAAAAAGATAAAAAAACACACCACAATCAAAACACTATATTTGCAGGTTTTGAAAAGGGTACGTCCCTCTCCGCTCAACTGGAACGTAACCCCTTTAGCATAACACCTTAAGCTACAACAACGGGGGTGGTTCTAGGAACCCCAAAGTAGTCCACCGCTGAGTAACCTTGTAGATGAAACGGAAGCACCTTGCTTAACCTACTTGACTAGTATACCTTGTGAGATTAGCGTTGTAAATTGATGTTTGTATAGAGACCCCAGGAAGAGCACACTTGGATGCACTAGTTGCCCTTTGTGCTTGGAGGGGGTAAAGTAAAGCCGAGATACTCCCAAATTAGACATTGCACCTTTTTGGGTAAATCAAGCTCTCTTTAACACTTTGCAACACCTAGTTGAGTGAACTTATTAAGGAGACCATTTTGTCTGGAGGCCAACTTTGCCATTCCTTCGCATCTATGCCTTCATAAAGTGATAATTTTTTGGATTTAGCATCGTGTTTTTCGAACATTGTAACGAAACCATTCCAATTTTGATCTAAGTGTTTTATCATGAAACGTGTGATGCATTATCTTGTGGCCCGATTCTTTGCTTACCTTAAGGTAAGGAGAAACTCTCTTTGAAGTAAAGCCAACATTTTTCACCCCCATTTTGATCTACTTCCTTCACCTTTTATTGACACTTTGTTGATCAAAAGAAGAGTGACTACCTCTGTGTTATCAATTTATTGTTTTGCCACTTTTTTGTCCATTTACGCCCATCCATGTTTGCGGCTGGGTTAGTTAAACATCTAAAGTGTGTGGAGATGTATTTATATCATTGGTAGCCTTTGTGATCTTGATACCCAAGTCAAGATCGTCATCTTAGTTAGGCATGGATCATCACTTTGATCTCCTTAGAAGGGTTATTTTGTTTGTATCGTATCACTACAATCTTGATATTTACGTCTTGTTTCTTATAAACTAGACCTAAATATCTGCATTGTAAGGTTATGCTACACACATTTTAACAATTCCTAGTTATACCTTGAGCCTTTTTGTTTGACTTCATTACTACCTTTTTTTTGAAGGGTGCTTCGTGTTACTCTTTTGCATGTGTTACATCAATATCATCTTGATATTAATACCTTACTTTCTCACAAAGTTTGGTTAACATATCTTGGTGACATTGTTGTGTCACCCACGAGTGTAACTCGCACCTCTTTGAGATATAGGTATTGACTGAATTCAGACTTGCTTTTGGTATACCTTGTGTGGAGGTCGTGATTAGCTTCTTGTTTTTACTTATGCCTTGTTCATGTTTTTGAACTTGACATAAGTGGAGATGTGTTGTTGATCCTATCTTTGGTCATTTTTCTGTGATCTTGGTACCCAGGCTAGGATCACTCTTGTAGCTAGGTTTGGTTCATCACCTTGATTCTCCTTGGAGTGGTTACCTTTTTTATATTGTCTCACTATGATTGTGATATTCACATCTCGTTTCTTGTAAACGTGACCTAAATATCCCCATTGTAAGGTTACGCTATACGCATCTTGACAATTCTTGGGTGTCTTGGGACGTTTAGGTCTGATTCCAATTATTACCTTGTTTTTGAAAAGTGTGTAGTGTTACTGCTTGCATGTGCTACATCAATATCATCTCGATATTGTTACCCTACTTTCTTGCAAGGTTGGGTCACATATCTTGGTGACATTGTGTGTCACCCACAACTCATAACTAACACATTTCAAAGTATAGGTTCTAGTCGGGTTAGAGCTTACTTCTGTATACTTTGTTAGGAGGTCATATTAGCCTTTTGTTGTTACTTACGTCGGGATCATATTTTGAACTAGACATAAGTGGGAACATCTTGTTAATCATCTTGCAATGTTGGTAACATTTTTGAGGAAAAACACAGAAGTACCCTATTTATTTGATTAACTTGTTGATAAATTCACCATAATTGTTAAAATCTTTGATTCCTTATGAATTTCATTATATCACATTGATATTTGGAGTATTCATTACTCTCATTTCATATTCTTGAACATTCTTTGTACATTTTCACTTAGGTTTGATAAGAAAATTGTTAAACACATTTGCAAACACCTTAAGTGAAAATTGTAGCACATCATGGCTCCTAAAACAAGATTAGGGTTAAAAAGACAAGCCTTAGAATCAGAACAAATGAAAAATTGGGAAACCTCAAACTTACAAGGGTCAAATCCCTTCATGGGCCATGATCTTGGGCCTTTGTTCTCCGCTGAGAAAGAAGGTGATGAAATGATAGATCACAGCGGTGATGAGTTAGAATCCCCACATGCAGAATTTGACTTTGATCCAACCTTGTTAGACGAGTTCCTTTTTAGGAACAAGGATAGGGGGCTAAATTTCCCATTGACTAGGAAATCATCCCACCTACTAATGATACAAATGAGGAAGAACACCCCTCATAAACATGGATGATATCCTTACGCATGGATAGGATTTGACCTCAAATGTGGTAAATAACAACGTTGTAGGACGTAGAATACCTCTTCTCAGAATGCCACATTGGGTTAGAGTCGAACATGAAAATGTCAATGAACCCCCTCAAGAAGAAGAAGAAGAGGAACCTATAGAAGAAGAAAACATGATCCAATAGCAAATCAGTAACCTTAGCAAATAATTGGCCTTGCTTACCTCACATATACAGAAAGGTACAAGAAAGAATGTACAAAAAAAAAAATCTAAGGTTAGGATCAGTGAAATTTAGAGAGAAAACCCGGAGGGGATGATACCAATTATAGTCGGGTATATATCCCCACTTCCCCACCAAAGAACAACTACTCACACAAGAAGTGTAATCTATGAAAGCAACACTTGCAAGCCTCCAGGAGAGTAGTGTGGGGAGCATTAGAAAATACCAATATGAGGAGTTATGTCCTCATCCATTCGACAAAAAAATGACATTGTTACCTTTTCCCAAGAAATTCAACATGCCTAAGTTTGAAAAATATAGGGGAAAGGTGATCCAAGAGACCATGTAAAGGACTTTTACATGGTGTGTCAAGAAGTGTCTTACAGTGACAACTACCTCACTTGAATTTTCCCAAAGAGTCTAAGGAGTCAAGCTTTAGAGTGGTTTACACGCTTACCTCAGGGGTCCATTTTCACCTAGCCAGAATTGGCAGAAAGGTTTGTGTGACACTTCTCCTACAACATTGAAAGTGATGTAACCATGGAAAATTTATGTGGCACCAAACAACGTCCTAACGAGACATTTGCTAGCTTCCTACAAAGATGGAGAGGGATAGCTAGTCGCTTCCCTTGTGCATTCCCTGAGAAATAACTAGTTAGCATCTTTGTGCCTAATTTGAACCCAAACAATGCATTGTGTTCGCACTTTTGAGGAGGTCATTGAGAAAGGTGTTCAGATCGAGAAATCCCTTATTGCTAAAGGGACTATCAAAACAAACTCTAGAGATAATCAAAGTATCAAACCTACGGAAAAGCTGAAAATCTTCAACAAGAACAAAAATGTTGTAGGAGATGGAATCACATATTCCAAGCATGTGCAAGTGGTCCAATCTGGTCAACCTTTTAAACTGACCAAGGGACCCATTCAACCACCCCCCAAGCATCGTATTTTCACTCCGCTCAATGAGTCATTGTCTACCATACTGAAACAACTTGAGGTGACTCATATGGTAACATACCTAGTGACATATCCTCAGTAACAACAATTCTCCAAATCCTTCATTGTATAAAGACCATGAATATTGTGATATGCATCGTGTCAAAGGGCACAAAACTGACAAATGCCTATGGCTTTGCCATTTCATTCAGGACCTCATTGATAATGGGGAAATTGAAGTCGATAGCCCAGAGAAAACCCAAACCCCAAATGAAAAAATGGGGATCTACAAGGAACCTTTCCCTAAACATGGAAAGGTAGAGGAAAAAAGCCGGATCGAGGAGAGTCATCCAAGAGTTATAAGGTGGCCAATTATTTATACACTAATACTGAAAATCACCACTATGACTCACTCATTGGGTGTATTCGTTCTCCTCATGACCATATCAATACCATCCAGGATAAAAGGGAAGGATTGTACTATGGTAACAAGGCACGCTCATCTCACAATCCCCGAACCTTCTCCCGTGACCACACAAGATCATAAGTATAACCTCCTAGAGCAACTTGAGAAGATGTCTGCCAAGATTTCTATCTTGGATCTTCTCAAGATATCCACGGTCCATAAGGACATATTGTATAAAACCCTTCAAGGGTCAGGAGTATCTTTAGAAGTGGATCCTTCGCATCTATAAGCTGCGGTGGAAAACATTGCACCGACTGAGTACATATCCTTTAGTCATCAGGAACTTCCTAGTGAAGATCCCAAACATAACCTTCCCTTGTACATCGAAGTATTTGTTACCCGTAAGAAGATCAAATGGGTGCTTGTGGACAATGGGTCGGGTCTCAATATTTGCACATTAAAGCTTATCAAACAATTGGGACATAAAGAGGAATACCTAGAGGCTCAAATAATCACCATAACCGCTTACAACAACGTGGAAAGGGAGTCAGCAGGCATAATCACACTACCTATGGAAGTGGGTCCTACTTGTTATAATATGAAGTTTCATGTCTTAGTCTTGGAACTACCATATAATATGCTTCTTGGTTTCCCATGGATTCATGCCATGTAGGTCGTGTCTTCCAATTTTCACCAATGCATCAAGTCAAGCATAAGGGACATCTTGTCATGATACGGGAGACCCGAAACCTTTTTCCCACTATAGATCCCTTAACAGCTTTCTCGCAAAGGTACATTTGCATGTCCTTCAACTGATATCACAGTGCCTTTTCATTCTGAGGCCATAGACACACAAGTGGATTCTGATTCACTTAGTTCTTGCACTCAGGACGCTTCTACATCTACCTTCCCCTTTGACTCTTGGGAGATGAAAATATCGTGGAGGCATCCTTGGCCGAAGACCTCAATCTTCCTCTTGATCCTACATGTATGGAGGACCTATCAAAAATGTTGGTTAAAGAAACTATTGATGTGAACATCGGTACAGAAGAAGACCCTAAGATTGTTAAATTGGGATCTTCGCTCTCAGCACAGGAGCAGAAAACATTTACAATGTTGCTGCAGAAATTCATTGATGTGTTTACATGGTCCTATAAGGACATGCTAGGCTTGGATCCAACTTTGGTCATGCAAAATTTAGTTGTGCATACAGATGCCAAGCCTATCAAACAAAATCTTTGAAAAATGCACCCAAGAGTGGCCCTCTTGGTCAAGGAAGAGCTTGAAAAATTATTGGCGGCTGGATTTATTCGACCCATTGACTACTCAGAGTGGATTTCAAACATTGTTCCTATATAGAAGAAACCTGTGGGGATCCAAATTTGTATGGACTTCAGGGACATAAATAAATCATGTCCTAAAGATGACTTCACGTTACCGAATATTGAAATGATTGTCGACACGACAACAGGGTATGAAATGCTATCTCTTATGGGTGAATTTTTAGGTTATAATCAAATTAAGATAGCTGAAGAAGATCAACATAAAATGACATTCACAACACCTTGGGGTACTTTCATTTACCATGTGATTTCATTTTGTCTCAAAAATGTAGGATCAACGTATCGAGAGCAATGATAGTGATTTTCCACGATATGATCATGGAGGATTACCTTGTCATCTAGGGCCATATTTTTTAATGACTTAGGGAATACAAGGTTTATTTGAACCCCAAGAAGTGTGTATTTGGTGTCCTATTAGGAAAATTGCTTGGGTTCATTGTCTCACGAGAGGGATCGAGGTAGACCCTGCTAAAGTGTCTGATATCACTGAGATGCCTCCTCCTAAGAACATCAAGTAGCTACACAACTTACAAGGAAAAATACAGGCTATACACCATTTCATTTCTCAGCTTGCCGATAAGTGCCACTCATTCACTCACTTGTTGAAAAAGGATGTTAACTTTGTCTGGGGACTAGAGCAACAACAGGCCTTCACCCTGCTCAAGAAATATTTGGCTAATCTGCCTATCCTCATGCCACCAACTCCTGGTGAACCTCTCCTTCTATATATTTCTGCCACTCAATTCACTATTGGTGCACTGCTTGCCCAATATGACCTAAGTCACAAAGAAAATGTAGTCTATTACCTCAGTCGTACTCTCATTGCCTATGAGCTTAATTACCCTCAAATTGAGAAAGCTTGCTTGGCTATTGTTTTTACCTTTCAAAAACTTCGCCATTACTTGCTCAATACAAAGACTAAGCTCATATCAAAGGTTGACCCTCTGAAATATCTATTGTCTAAACCCACCCTCACTAGCGAGAATGGCTAATTAGATCATTCTGCTAAGTGAGTTTGACATTGAATTTGTACATCAAAATTCAGTCAAGGGAAAGTATTTGGCCGATTAGTTATCGGAGAGCACTTTGTTGCAAGGAATTAAACCTTTGAATCTAGATCTTCCAGATGCTTCATTACTCTATATTGAGGAATTCATCATGTGGTAGGTACACTTTGATGGGTCCTTTATTTTTCATGGTTCAGTGCGGGCATTGTGCTCATTACTCCTTCTGGGGATCCTATACCATAGGCCGTACACCTGAGATTCCCTTGCATGAATAATATTACGGAGTATGAAGCACTCATCGTTGGGATGAAGCTTGCTATAAAATGGGACATCCAACATGTCAAAATTGTTGGTGATTCACAACTGATTATCAAACAAGTCAATAATGAGTATAAAGTGAAAGATGAGAAACTCATCCCATATAAGAAGCTGGTGGAAACATTGAAAGAATATTTTGTGTGCATCACCTTTGAGAAAATCCCAAGGGCACAAAATAGAGAAGATGACGCTATGGAAACCGTGGATTCCATGTTATGCTTTCCTCCAAAAATCAACTACATGCCCTTCTTTGTGGAGAACCTACGCCATCCTACGTATGACATGCCAGATTCTTGTCTGGATTGTGAACTTGTTGGTCCCCATTCCCCTTGGTACGAACCTATCTTCAACTACCTCAAAGACAATGTGTTTCCCCCTGACATATCCCGCACTGAGAAACAAATCCTTATTCACCAAATATCCCGTTATACTCTCTTAGGAGGTACACTTTATCATCGTGGCTATGATGGGAATCTATTATGTTGTCTAGATGTGATGGAGTCGGTCCAAGCTATTAAGGAGGTACATGAAGGAGTGTGTAGAGCCCATACAAATGGGATGGTGTTGGCTAAGAAATTGTTGAGAGTGGGCTACTATTGGCCCACTATGGCGATTCTTTGCAGTAACTACGTCGAAAAATGTGTCTTCTCTCGAAGTATGGAAATTTCATCCATGCTCCTTCATAGCCATTACAACCCATCACCACCCCATGGCCTTTTTCTAAATGGGGACTAGATCTGATAGGAAAACTTACTCCCACTTCATCTGATGGTCATACTCACATATCATCAGGCTACAGAATATTTTACCAAGTGGGTAGAAGTTGTTCCTTTGACATATGTCACGGGGGCTCAGATCTCAAAATTTATCATGAATCACCTTATCTGTCGGTATGGCATTCCAACAGCTATAGTTACCGATAATGGAAAATACTTTAAGAATAAAATAGTGAAAGACCTTTGTCATAGGTTTTAGATAAGGTTGAAGTGGTCCACACCCTATTACCCTCAAGGTAATGGACAGGCAGAAGCTACAAAAAAAACTTTGGTCTGTATCATGGAGAAGATGGTGAGTAAAACAAGTCATAACTGGCATTTGCAAATTCACCCAGCCCTTTGGGCTTATAGGACCTCTATTCGCACTCCTACAGGTGCAACACCATATTCCTTGGTATTTGGAAAAAAATCCATCATCCCATTGGAAATAGAACTTCCTTCCCTAAGAGTCTCTCTTAGGGATTATTTGATAAAGATGAGGATTACATAGTGGCTAGGCTTGCAGAACTGGAGCTACTGGATGAGAAGCACATTCATACCCTGAATCACCTCAAAGTGTATCAGAATAGAGTCTCTCATAGTTACAAAAATAATCATACCTCGTCAATTTGAGGTAGGTGATTTAGTCATGAAAGAGAATCAGTTCAACACACGAGCAAAAAGAGAAAAGAAGGGTAAGTTTGAACCACATTGGTTAGGACCATATGTCATTGTGGCCAAGTATGGCACTAGAGCATATAAACTTGCCCATCCTAATGGTGATGAGCTTTGGGAGCCAATGAACACCATGCACCTTAAGCAATTCCATGCTTAAGCAATGGCACAAAGCTTAAAAATAGAAAATACAAAAAAATTAGAAAATCAGATTTAGAAAAAGAGAAAATAGGTCATCCATTTGTGAAAACCATGCAATGGTGGCACTATGGGTAAGTCCTTGGGTGAAAACCAGTTTCTGGCACCTTGGGAAGACTCGTTGTTCACAAGCATCTTACATCTCAGGGTTACTTTTTCTTAGACTAGGGTTAGTCTTGTGTTGCATCCAAGTTTCCTTGTGTGGTATGTTCTTTCCTGGCCCTGATCCGGATTTTCCCTTCGGTTGATTTGTGAAGGGTTGGTCTTTGTTTATCTCCCATCTAACACTAGGGGAATTTTGGAAAACTTCACCTTCTTATTTATACACATGTGGCATCTACCCTTGTATATTCCCCACCTAATGTTGGGGGCATCCATGTTTCTCGATTACCTATGAATAGCTTCGGAAAAGGTTAGAAAAACACAAAAACATTCAAATATTGAAAAACACAAAAACATTCAAATATTAAAAAACACAAAAACATTCAAATATTTAAAATCACAAAAACATTCAAACATGTCAAAAACCTAAACAATAGAAAATTGTTTCATGAGAAAAGCCTAAACAATAGAAAATTGTTTCATGTGAAAAGACTAAACAATAGAAAATTGTTGCACAAAAGAAATCTTGCAAAAACATAGCTTTAGTTTACTTGTTTTATTCCCTGCTTTTCTTATTTGCTTGCGTGGTTATTTCATGTTATTTTCTTATGTTGTTAGTTGTTTGAACATACTTTTGTAGGTTTTATCTTGTCTTGCTTAGATTAGATTCTTTCTTACTTATGCATTTGGAGTGTGTTTCCTTGTTATGTTGATTCATTGTTTTCTGTTGCTTAGATTGGTTAATAGATTACTTGTGTTTGTTTGTTGCATGTGTATTGTTGTGTCATCACATCATCATATATCCATCAATATCATCACATCTAACATCATCTATACATCATATATAAACAAAATGCTAAGTGGTACATCATGCATGTATACTAAGCTAATCATCACATATCGTATCATCAAATGGGGGCAAGAGGGGTTGCGCATGATCACAAATCTATCCCCCCCACACCAATATCATCATATCATCCCATTTGGTATGCATATACATTGTCACATGAGTAATACATTTGATATCATCTAAGGATCTATCATCTACAAAGAAAAACACATGTGTATACATCAAACATCAAAGATAACATACATGCAAGTGTTGAATCAAATAAACATCCACAGTACATCCATAAGTACTGAAGCAAATCAAACACAATGTACATCATCTCATAAACACATGTCTCGATCCAAAAAGATAGTCAAATATATGTGTGTGTGTGTGTGTGTGTGTGTGTGTGTGTGTGTGTGTGTGTGTGTGTGTCATATACATCTGTATCATCAAAAATGGTATACATGAGTGCTATATGTCAAAAAGCCTTCATCAGAGGCATACATCAAAAGTGCCTTCATCTGAGGCATACAAAAGGAAAGGGCTATACATCGCTCATAAGTACAAAATCCTTCATCAGAGGCGTATATCAAAGAATGATATGAATAAAAGAATCATCTGTACATGGGTGCTATACATCAAGAATTATATAATATTCCTTCATCAAAAGGCCAATAACAAAACTAAATTCATAATACATCGTAATGGATCAAGCCCTCTCGATGGACTGGATGGTCTATTACATGGGGTAACATAAAATGACCTTGGCTAGGTCTAGTAGCTGGCCCTCACGGCTGCTCCACTGAAGCCTGTGCTCCCTCTAATATCTCTGATCTCCCAGATCTAGCTGACCTGCTAGACTACTGAATATAGGATGGTGCCCTGAGCTTGGGAGGAACTACCTAATAATATAGGTTCCTATAGTAGGAAGCTCAACCATCTACAGTGGCTAGATAAAAAATGATCTGTGGTGTAACTGCCATACCATATGTGTGTCTGAAATATGTTATCTATATTATGACCCTTATGAAGCTCTTCACCCCCACGACCCACTTTTCCCTGAGCCTATCTCACTCTATAACAACTAGTTGAAACTACACCTATAACTACTAGTCCATACTCACAACCTAGGCCATCTAGGTTGTCAGCTGTTGTATTTGTTGTAGGTGTCTTGTACCATCACCCATATGATATAAGGCCTAATCTCTCTTGGCCATCACAAAAATCACCTGTGCACGGGCCTGGTCCCACTCAGCTATCACAATATCTACATCAGCTCGAGTCTGATTTCATTTGGCTTTCCTCTACTATAACTGCTATTGTAAAGCATCTATCTATGTAAATCCACGAGGCTATATTTGTGTGGATGTATTAGAGGCTAGGGCTGTGTAGGTGCCTCCACTGTGTCTCTATCTATACCTGTGGCTATGTAGGTGCCTCCACCTATGCCTCTTCCTGTAGATACCCCTGAATGGGTACCTGAGCCTCTACTTGTGCCTCAGGCCCCCAAAGCACATGTCTTACATTTTTTCCATCATGGGGCAACCCATCAAAAGGATCATCTGGATGACGACCTCTTACATTGCCCTCATCATTACTAGGACCAAGACGCTCGTGGGGTGCTCTCACTCTTGTTACCCATGCTTTGCCTCTTTGACAATGTGGTGATGTGGTAAAAGCCGAAGCATACCACTCCCGAGTAATCAATCGTTATGCCAAGATCCCTAATCTGTCTAGCTAGATGCCATGGGCGTGGAGCCACCCGTAGAAAATCGGCCCTGGCATGTGCCACCTATATGCGCGTGGCCCAAAATTTGGATGCTCATGGTCACGGTGTGCATACCACATATCTCGCCCATGGTACTCCCTCTAAATGGCCCAATTGCAGTTGGCACTGTCGACTCTACACAAATCGATAATATACCGCGAATTCCTATAATGAAGTCCTCAAGCGTGTAAATGCTAAGCTTGACTACATCCTCAGCCACCGAATATGCATGTCAGTCCTCCATATAACATCCCTATTGATCAGGTCGTCAAACATGACTCTGTAGGGGTAGACACTACCAAGGTGGTCTTGTGGATCCCCACCAACTGGGGCCGATGCAATGAAATTTGGCTCCTCCGGAAGACGAGCGTGTAATGCACCTAAGGGCCACACGATAGCTATGTGTCCCATGACCAGATCTGCAATAATGGCACCAGCTCCACTTTGTTTTCGATGGTGGTAGGTGATCGTGTAAGTCCTAGTATAGATAGGCTAGTATGCACTGGCCCCAGCAATAGCGCTCCCCACTGAATATGCCATGAACTAAGGGCATCAGGCCCATCGGAAATGAAGTCCCCGTCTTATCAGTGAGAAAAAACCCAAAGATAATACACATCACATATAGTGGACCCATGTGAAGTGAGCGATCTGCAATGCACTCATGCAAATCAACAATCATGCCCATGCGGGGTAGCTCCGCTTGATTGAATAGCTCACTCAACACTTTGTGGTAAGTCACTCGCGGTCATTGGAATACTTGATCAGTGTGCCTATGATGGGAACACACAGTATCCTCCAAACATCCTCTAAAGTGACTGTCATCTCCCCTGTCGAGAGTTAGAAACACTGAATCTTGCTGCACCATCACTCGATCAAGGTGGTAATAATTTCGTGATGTAGGGTGATCAATGGCATCCATAAGACGAGGCCTAGGCCTACTGCCTCTAATAGAACTCTCATCACGCATCAATCACACTGATGCATGCTCCCCTCTAACTCCGTGATATGAGAGTGCCGCTCTTGTGTCTGTAATACGGCAAGTGTCTCTGCACAAATTAATCCAAAAGTCGGGTTCTAAGAAAATTCTTCTAAGTCCTACCTATCCCTTTTATTTGGATTCACCCAAACATCTGGATTTTTCTTCTAAATGTCATATTTTTGAATTTTTTTCTAAGTCTTTCTTCTACCCTACACACTTGCATGCCTATTTTCGCATGTGCGCCATCGTTTCCACACGCGCGCGTATGCGCTAGCATATTTTTTATGCCTACGTGCCCATTTGGGCATGTGCGTGTCTGTACTTGCACGTGTACATAGGTGTGATGTGTGCATATGTGCCATCCATTTGACGTATGCGCGTGTGCGCATGTGCCTAGGCCATGTGCAAATGACAATTTTTTTTTCTTTTTACATGTGTACATGCATGCATGTGCTCTAAGGGCACTGCGCCACCGAAATGACACTGTGCTCCCGCACGTGCGCATGTGCACCTTGCCTAGTTCTAATTAACCTAATTACTACGTGTTTAAGCATTAAATGCGAGCATTAATTACAAAATTGTTAAGGAGGGGTGGGGTACATATCCGGAGATTCATCCAACAACCGATGGATGAGTTTTATGATCTGTGACAGGAATCCATGAAAGTAGAAGAGTAAGAGGGTCGAGTGTTTGAATCTTCTTTATTATGTAGACTACATGCGGGATGAGCGGGGTAGGGTCCACGGATTCATCGGGAACCTGAATTTAGACTTGGGAGGGATAGTGCATATACATTATCCATAGACACTATCAAAGGCCATGGAGAAGTCCTATATGTCAAAGGAAACTAGGAGAAGACTCAACATGATTGAGATAGAGTGAGGAGATATATACAACAGATGTAAGATAGTAGGTCTAGGGATCAACTCCTCCTCCTCGTAATGCACACACTTAAGAACATTCTTCCTTGAAGCCTCCTCATCAACAACAACGATGACTCGACCACCCATTTTACCTCAACAAAACCATGGTGCTCGAAAGGGAATAATATGGGACCTCTAACTAGGTGTCCCAATAGGACACGAGTCCACCTCAAGCATACTTAGAAAAAAATACGTCCACAACATCACCCATAGGGATCTATTGCGGGATCATCATGTTCTACATTATGAACTACCAAGCCATTTAGAGGAGTATCTATTGATGCATAATCACAACACCCCTAAATGTCTGCAACTCGATGGGTTGAAACTCTCAGTGTGATTGCATAACATGGAGCTTTTCCTATGTGTGGGACCTTGCAAATCGTGAAATATTTCCCCAAGAAATCCAGTTCCTATTCCTCTGTTTAGATGCACACATAAAAATGCAAAGGGTCTACCTCAAACCTACTCTAACTTGCCAAGGAGACAGGGTTGAGAAGATGCAAGAAAATAAACCTAATCTAACCAAGGTGATGCACCAAAGGAATGATGAACACTTTTTTTCCAATAAACACAAACCATAAAAATGTAATACAATAAATATGCCTTTGGTAACCAAAATTGTAATGAGACATCATTTGAACGTAATGAATACAAGAGACGGTTGAAATCATCCACAAACTTATTTTTATTGCTTGAAAGATGGATACGAGTGCATTACAATAGCCAAGAGGAAAAATTTGCATTATAATTTGAATGGGAGGTCCGAACTCCACAAATTTGCCTACCAAACGGAATAAGGGAGGGGCAAAACAAGAATGTCCAACCTTTTGAAAAATTCCCCTCCTTATAATTTATAGGAAGAAAAAGAGAGGGAGAAGAGAGGAATTTAAAATCTACTCCAACCACCTCCAGATTGCATTTAATTCATCTCATTATGGTGGTAGGTGAGAACCTTGGGAAACCCTAAAAATGGTGAACTGTATTTTGAAATTTTGAAGAACTTGTTCTCACCCAAATAAAGATATGGACCCTTTCCGAAAAGTCCTCTCTTGCATGAATCTGAGCTCCCAGTCAAAAGTTATGGCCATTTGAAGGTCTGGGTGGCATACTATGAAAACTGGCCTGAGAGATCCAAAAATCAGAAAAGAAAGCAACCTCTGAAAACCTGAAATTCAGATTTTTAGACAATTTCATTTTGATGGAAAAACACTATTCATCGTAAAATTCCCCGAGAGTTTTGAAACTCTGAACTCTAAAACCCTAAAAGTCTGAAGTCTGAAAATTTAGAACTTCGGACATTGGGATTTCAGACTTTTTCTTTCTATGTTTGGCACAATTCTCGAGGATGATTTTTTCCGAAACCTAAACACTGAAAGTCTAAAATTCAAAGTTTCGGACTTCGATATTTTAGACTTTCCCTTTTGATTTCCCAACTTTGCACCTGATTTTTCTAAAAACTCAAAACCTGAAAAATCATAAAATTCAGACTTTTGGAGTTTCAGACTTAGGAGATTTTTTACCATTTTTTGATTCTTCGCTCCGATTTCTCCAAAACCTCAAAACCCGAAATTATGAAATTTCAAACTTTTGGAGTTTCAGACTTCAGATATTTTTTACTATTTTTCCAATTTGGGGCTCCGATTTCTCAAAAAGTTCAAAGTCCAAAATTTGGATTTTTGGAGTTTCGGGATTCAGAGATTTTTTACCATTTTTTGCCCTATTTTTTCAATAATGCCAAAAATGCTAAGGCCGAAAAATTCCAGCCTTTTCTCCATTTTTTCCCTTTGAGCTTTGAACCTCCTTGACATTCCCCTACCATTCCTTTACTGCCATTGTGTTTCCATGACGAGATCGGCTACTACTTGTTTTTTATTTTGGAAATGAATGTGAACTCGCATGACTAAAACAACCTTTCCATATCTTACGCTTGCAAGGTCATATTGATCAATTTTTCCCGAGGGGAAAAAATTAAACAATATCTACTTAGTTGAGAGGACCAGGTAGTTTCTATGGGTGCGGTGTACATAGTCATCATTGGAGAGAGTACCCTTAGAACCCTGTTAATCATGGTAAGGCACCTATTTCTAAGCCTACAGTTGGTGACATGGCTAGGAGCCACAAGATTTATGTATCAGTCAAGAACTGCCATCGAGCACCGGGGCATGATGATTGAGAAGACAAGTAACAACGATGGTATTTCTACCCCTATCTTATTTGATTCAGGTGTTGATTCTTAAATTTATCCATCATTAGTAGAGAGATGCGGGCTAGTGGTAGTTAAAAATGTCCTATTTGGGATGTTGAGATGGCTTTTAGAGCCAAACTCTCAGTGGAATCCTTAGTTAAGGAGTGTGTAGTGGACCTAGGACCCTTCACCATGAATTTTTATCTTCATCTCCTTCCCTTGGGTTCATATTCAATTATCCTAGGCATGGATTGGTTGTCTGCACATAGAGCTAGAGTTTATTGTCACAACAAGGTTATATCTTGTATAGACAATTTGGGAGTTGAGTCGGTGATAGTTCGAATTAGGATACCCATCTCTATTTGCACCATATCTTCTATGGAGATAAAGAGATGTGTGTGATGGGGTTATCAGTTATATTCCATCACAGTTAGTGACTCGTCAAACGATGAGAATCATGGACCATCACTTGATGAACACCCTATTTTGCATGAGTTTTTAGAGATGTTTTTCCTTGTGAATTTTCAGAATACCTTGCACACGTAAGATAGACTTTCATAGTGACTTGGTTCCTAGAGTGGAGCCTAAATCACACGCACCTTATAGGATGACAACACTGAGCTATGTGATCTTAAGTTATAGTTAGAGGGGATTATACGAAAGGCTCAATCCTTCCTATTGTATCTCCTTTGGGTGCACCAAAGGTGATTTTTATAAAAAATAATGACAGATCTTTGTTATTATGTGTGGACTACAGAGAATATGAACAAAGTAATGATCAAGAATTATTACCCCCTTCCTCGCATAGATGATTTATTTGATTAGATGAAGGGTGCCACCATATTTTCTAAGATATATCTTAAGTTAGGCTACCATCAGTTGAGGATTACAGAGGAAGATATCCACAAGATAACTTTGCACATGAGATATGACCACTATGAGTTCAGAGTGGTACCATTTGGTCTTATGATTCCCTATAGTATTCATTAGTCTTATGAATGGGGTGTTCTCGACAGTTTTGGATCACTTTATGATCGTTTTCTTAATGAAATTGTGATATAATTAGGTATGCGCGAGGAACATGAGGAGCACCTTCGATAGGTTCTATAGTGTCTTCAAGAGCAGCAACTATATGAGAACCTGAAGAAGTGTGCCTTTTTCAAGTCATAGGTTCAATACTTAGGTCACATTATTTCTGGGGAAGGTATCACAGTCGATCCTTCCAAGATTAGAGCTATTATAGATTGGCGACCCCAACCAATGTGACAGAGGTGCGTAGTTTCATGGGAGTGACAAGTTATTACATGAGATTTGTTCATGACATATCTCATTATGCACATCCGATCACTTCCCTTCAGCAGAAAGAGAAGAAGTTTGTTTAGTCAAATAGATGTGAGTAGGCCTTCAGGACATTAAAGGAATACCTTACAAAAACACCGATTTTTTCAAAGTGTTAGATCCTAAGAGGGATTTCTTCATGTGTACAGATGCTTCTTTGGCAGGATTAGGAGGTTTTTTGATGCAGGATGGCCATGTAGTAGCCTTTGAGTCTTGAAAAATCAAGGATTATGAGCTCAATTATCTGACTCATGACCTTGAGCTTATAGCAATGTTGCATGCTTTAGTGCATTGGCATCATTTACCTCTAGGCAGGAGGTTCATTCTCAGGACAAATCATTTGAGCTTATGTCACCTCTTCACGGAACCCAATCTCAACACTCTTCGATGATGTTGGATGGAGTTTCTACGTGAGTATTAAATGGAGATATTGTATGTGAAGGGGAAGGATAATGTGTTTACAAAAGTTTTGAGTCGATGGAGACATTTAGTTATGGATACTTCGGTGGGTACAAATATATGGAGTAGGATT
This sequence comes from Taxus wallichiana var. yunnanensis, assembly GCA_018340775.1. NCBI lineage: Eukaryota > Viridiplantae > Streptophyta > Pinopsida > Cupressales > Taxaceae > Taxus > Taxus wallichiana. The sequence goes on from CM031240.1 coordinate 258,115,480, forward strand.
TAATGAAATCTTACACATGATTTCTTCTACCTTGTAGCTAGGGCATAGATTGAGTCTCAAAGACCCCTTGAGGGGATGTTTGATGGATTTACATTAGAGTTAGATTGAATTACGAGTGTAGACACCTATAATTACACCCAGGCAATTTAAATACTTAAATTGTGCTAATTATCTTGTTTCTCATAAATTGATGACATATGGTCAATAGTGCTCATCTTCCCCTCCATTATCGTTAATTTTTTAATTTATGCTAATTAATTAGATTCCCTATCCAACACATACCTTGATTAATGACCCTTCATTAATTAACACCTTCTATCTAGCCTAATTAATTATTATTAATTAATTAGCATTCCTTCTCATTTAATCAATAGATTACTATTTAATTGATTAAATCCCCTTCTAATAGTATAAATCACACTAACATCTATCTAAAATCTTATAAAATCTTGCACATGTATTAATTAATCCTCTTGATTAAATAATACACCCCCTTTACCCACATAAGCCACTAAAGTACAAACTAAACCCTCCTACGGTGTGACTTAACCCTATCTAAACTCCCCTTATCCATAACTAACTATACATCTCCATTTAGTCCCACATTCATGAGAATATGTGTAATCCCTTATCCCTTCGGCTATATAAACAACCCTGCCTCTACTTCTACACCTACACCTAAACTTCTTGAGAAAGAAAATGAAAAGCATATAGCAAAATAGACTAAGAGCTTGTTGTTTGTTTTCTTGTGAGTTCATCATCTATAAGAGTTAAGCTTCTTTGTTAAATTATTATGTCATATGAGGTATCGAGTCTTATAGCCCAAATTTTATAAGCCCTCGTTCCTAGTTTCTTGGAACACTAAGGACAACTATTTTGATAGACATGGAGCTTACTTAGGTCCCTTCATTTGTTGGTTGTTAGAGAATAGAGGATTTCGATGTTTAAACATTATTTGTTTCAAAATTTTTTTATTGATGAATGTTAGCATCTAACCCTTGTTTAATTCTTATCTTGATGGTGTTTAGTTTATTGTTCAATTCTTACTAAGTTAAGGCTATTTAGGCGTTAGTCTTTTACTTGTATTATCATTAGTTTTGAAAACAACACATGCACACACTCGGACACGGAGGCCGGATATATGTACCTAGAGATGGAGGTTTGAAACCGGATATTTTGGAAAAGGCTCATCGTGCACCTTATTTAGCATATCCAGGGGATGAAAAAGATGCATGCCACTTTGAGATAATTTTACAATTGGAGAGGACTCGTGGAGATGTAGCTCATTTTTGTCTCGTTGTTTGGATCGTAAGAGGGTGAAGGCCAAGCATCAACATCTAGTTAGCCTTCTTTACCCACATGCTATAAAAGAGTGGAAGTGGAAAACTATTTCCATGGATTTCATAGTAGGGCTACCGACATCGAGATACCGCCACGATGCTATCATTGTAGCGGTGGATAGTTTGACTAAAGTGGTTGATTTTTCTCTAGTGAAGACCACCTATACAGCTACTGTAATTGTGTGAGTATACTTAGATGAGATTGTCGGATTACATGGGATTATGTGGAAGATTATTTGTGACCATTATCCCTTATACACATCTCATTTTTTGACTAATATACACCATGCCCTTGGGAAAAGTATCAAATTTAGTACAACATATCACCTAGAGTCCAATAGAGAGACGAAGTGGGTCTATCAGATTTTAGAGGACATGCGTCAGATGTATGTCATGGACCATTGGTCAAGATGAGAGGAGTATTTGTTTGTCCAGCTTTGTTACAGGACATGGAGGAGTAGGTTGTTTCGATCACACAAAGGATATAGTAGGAACAAGATAAATAATAAGAAAAAGTTTTCCAAAGGAGATTTGACTGCATTTATGAGGTGGACACGAAGGTGTTTCTTCATGTCAGACCTCATAAGAGCCCTATCCATTATGGAAAAGGCTCTAAGTTATCTCCTAGATTTATGGGTCCATTTGAGATCTTGGAGTAGATCATTAATTTAGCTTATCATCTAGCCTTACCACCCACCTTATCTTCCATCCACAATGTATTTCAGGTTTCTATTCTTAGGAGATACATTCTAAATCCCTCTCATGTTTTTTATTGGAATGCATTGAAGGTGAAGGAGCATGGGTGGGTGTCTGTGGAGCCCGTGTGCATCATAGAGTGTGGTAATATGGGCCTTTAAGGCCACGAGATTGACTAGGTGTGAGTCCAGTGGGATAGGTATGATGAAAGTGTAGCCAAATGGGAGGATGTTACTTTGTTACGGGCCCAGTTCCCACACCTATGCCAATGAATTCTAGGAGCAAATCAAGTCTAAGGGGAGGGGGATGTTATGCCCACTCCTCTTTAACACTATATCATTATGATGTTATTACTATTGGATTAATACTTAGACATTTTGAGTAATATATTTTGATCAGTAGATGATGAACTATGGATATATTTTGACTATTGATATGTTGTGATTTACATTTTGATTATGATGCACTAGATGACACTGATAGACAGTTATATATGTTGATTTGTAGTATTCTGATTTTATACTAACATGTTGTATTCTTGATGTATTACCTATGTTAGATGTTTTGAGTAAGAATTATGATTTTATAGAGGTAAAAATTGAGTTAATAGATAATGTGACAAATGATAGAATTATTAATTTTGGATGATGATTATTGATTTTTATATGTATATTATTCTCGATGTTGTTGATACGGCCATAAGGCTAAAGAGGTATTTTGTTTATGTTGTAAGGACATTATATCATATACATCGAAAGGGGATAGGGGACAAACCATGGAAGGATGTCGGGTGTTGTGTAACATGGCAAAAATTTGACAACTTGTGTATAATGTTATGTTGTGTTGTTGCATGCTTTGTTAGGAGGTTCCCATAGGGGGTAACCTCATTTATGTGGCCATGGGTGTAATGTGTTTCCTTTATTTTAATTTTTAATTGTTTGAATTTGTTGTGCATGTGTTTAATTATTTGGGAAATATTGTTACTTTATTAACACTTGCTAATGTATCTTAATTAACTAGTTTAACTTAAATTTAAATTAAGAGGGAAGATATGACATGTGGGCAATAAATTGGGTAGATATTCCTTTTTTGCATGATGTGAATTGAATTAAATGCATTTAGGTGGTGTGTACTCCACCATCCTTCCCAAATTCGAATTTGGCCTTGTTGGCCACTTTTAGAGACTTGAGGGACAAGTTAACCTTGTCCCTCACATCTCAAACTTTCCTACCAACCCTACTTATGAAGTATGGGACATATTTTGACCATTTTAATGCATTTTTAGTGTAAAAGGGTAAATAATTGCACTTGTTACTTACCACATTTAAGTTTGTCCTTGATAAGCATGGTGTGCAAGTTGGAGTGTCATGTGGGCATGTCATAAGTCTTACATGTGTATTTAATTACTTTGGGTTTGGTGTTTGACTTGTGTGTTGGAATGGAGGGATGATGAAGTGGCATCCTACATGGAGCCACCTCATCATCCTCACATCCCTTTTCTATTTATTGGATGATTTTGATGGATTTTGGGTTACTTGCCTTATTTTCTTCTCTTGTACTTTTAAAAATTTGTCGTGGTTTATATTAATGTATTTTGATGTAGAAATTGTGTTTGTTTGAATATTGTGTTAGGAAATATATCTTGGTGCTCCATTTGTATGTATGGGTGAATAATAACTACATGTGTAATTATTATTACAGTAAATTATTGAAAGTACATTTACTATGTAAATGTAAATAGTAGATGTAAAATGTGGTTAGTTAGTAAGTTAGAAAAATAAAACAATTAGTATTGTTTTATTATTATATTGGTGAGAGGTTGAAACCATACAGGTGTATGGTTGTATATGCAGACAAAGGTTGTTGTGAGGATTGTTATTATACATCTCCTATATAATGGAGTGTAATGAAATAGTGAATTAATAAAAAATATGAGTGTGAGAATAATATAGTGTTGCTGATTTTAATTATTGTCTGTGTAGCTATTTCATGTATTATTTGTATTAGATCAGAGTAATTTCTACATTTGGTATTAGAGCAGGTTAAATATGTCTTGAATAATATCTCGTAACTTTTGTTTCGCGATCTAAGTTTCTCCACAATTTTACACGTGGAACTATTTGCTATACAGAAGCTACAAAGAAATTTCAGCCACACCCAATTCATGGTTAGGGTGAAACGTGGAATTTACTATACAACACATTGATCACTACTATTTTTTGAAGAAATCAAAGAATCAAAGGTAATTCAAATCTACATTCAATTTTTTTGGATATTTAGATTCAGTAAAATGGATACACCATTAGATAAATTTAATGGGTTGAACTTCCATACATGGAGAGTAAAAATCTAGATGCAGTTAATGAATAAAAACCTATAGAGGATAGTAGATGGAAAAGAAAAAATACCTATAGATGTAAGCAAAATTGTAGAATGGGAAACTAGAGATGAAAAATCCAAAGCAATAATTTGACTTGGTATTTCATTATCTAAATTACATCATGTAGATTTAGAAAAATATTCTATAGAAATATGGGATTTACTAAACAAAACTTTTGGGGCTAAAGCGAATAATGCAAAATTCTCTTTAAAGTTGCAATTATTCAAATTGAAAATGAATGAAGAAGGCTCAGACAATGGAGATGAAAAAATAATAGATGAAATTGAATATAATTATGAAGACTTTCTATACTAAGTGAATTTCTTGGAGGAAGGAGGCACAGGAGGTTGGAGGTCATTCAACGACCTTTTGTCAGTCACCAACGACGGGGCCGTATCAGCTATGGTGATTATTTTGTGTCTCTAGCACAGTGTTTGGTTAGCAGTGTTCCTATTGTGGTTTCCAGAATAAAGAAAATTCAAATTGAGGGGGAACATGATCTCAATGTTACATTTCTAGTTTTCTACATTTATGGTATTTTCTATATGTGAGCAAATATATTTCTTATATTTTTCCATGCAAAGAAATGTGATGAGAGTTGATAATTGTATTTGACACATCATGATGTGGTCAGTAGGTAAACCAATTGAAAACTTTCATTTTTGCTTTATAGTACACCGCTTGTAAAACCACCATTTTTGGTTATTGGTAAAGCCTATGCAAAACCATTACCCTTTTGGTTTTTGGTAAACCAATTGTAAAACCATAATTTTCAGTTTATGGTCAACCCTATGAAAGAACATCTATTAGGTTTATGATCATCACCGTAAAATCATCGATCGTGAAAGTAAGTGCAAGCACAAAGGCAAGTTTTCCCCGTGTTCACTCTAAGGGGGGGAATGTTAGGAAATATATCTTAGTGCTACATTTGTATGTATGGGTGAATAATAACTACATGTGTAATTATTATTATGGTAAATTAGTGATAGTACATTTACTATGTAAATGTAAATAGTAAATGTAAAATGTGGTTAGTTAGTAAGTTTCAATAATAAAACAATTAGTATTGTTTTATTATTATATTAGTGAGAGGTTGAAACCATATGGGTGTATGGTTGTATATGTAGACAAAAGTTGTTGTGAGGATTATTATTATACATATCCTATATAATGGAGTGTAATGAAATAGTAAATTAATAGAAAATATGAGTGTGAGAATAATATAGTGTTGTTGATTTTCATTATTATCTCATGTGTAGCTATTTCATGTATTATGTGTACTAGATCAAAGTAATTTCTACACTCGCCATCGGAGCAAAGTTAAATCTGTCTCAAATAATATCTCGTAACTTTTGTTTTGCAATCTAATCTTCTCCACAATTTTACCCGTGGAACTATCTGCTATACAGGAAGCTACAATAGAAATTTTAGTCGCACCCAGGTTCATCGTTTGGGTGAAACGTGGAATTTAATATATAACACATTGATCACTATTGTTTTTTGAAGAAATCAGAGAAACAAAGCTAATTCAAATCTACAATCAATTTTTTTTTTGGATATTTAGATTCAGTAAAATGGATACACCATTAGATAAATCTAATGGGCTGAACTTCCATACATGGAGAGTAAAAATCTAGATGTAGTTAATGAATAAAAAACAATGGAGGATAGTAGATGGAAAAGAAAAAAAAACCTACAGATGTAAGCAAAATTGTAGAATGGGAAACTAGAGATGAAAAATCCAAAGCAATAATTGGACTTGGTCTTTCATATTCTAAATTACATCATGTAGATTTATAAAAATCTTCTACAAAAATATTGGATTTACTAAACAAAAATTTTGGGGCTAAAGCGCATAATGTAAAAGTCTATTTAAAGTTGCAATTATTCAAATTGAAAATGAATGAAGAAGGCTCGAGACAATGGAGATCAAAAATAACAGATGAAATTGAATATAATTAACAAGAATTTTTATAATAAGTGAATTTCTTGAAGGAAGGAGGCACAGGGAGGTTGGAGGTCATTCAAATTGACCTCTCATCGATCCAATGATGGGGCCATATCAGCTATGGTGATTATTTTTGTGTCTAGCAGAGTATTTTGTTGCATTGTTCCTATTATGGTTTGCGAGAATAAAGAAACTTCAAATTGAGGGGGGAACATGATCTCAATGTTCCATTTCTAGTTTTCTACATTTCTTGTATTTTCTATATGTGAGCAGCTATATTTCCTATATTTTTCCATGCAGTGAAATGTGATGAGAGTTGATAATTGTATTTGACACATCATGATGTGGTTGTAGGTAAACATCTTGAAAACCTTCATTTTTGGTTTGTGGTACACCACTTGTAAAACCACCATTTTCGGTTGTTGATAAAGCCTATGCAAAACCATCACCCTTTTGGTTTTTGGTAAACGAATTGTAAAACCATCATTTACGGTTTATGGTCAACCCTATGAAAAACCATCTATTAGGTTTATGATCATCCTGTAAAATCATCAGATTGTGAAAGTAAGTGGAAGTACAAAGGCAAGTTTTCCCCGTGTTTGCACTAAGGGGGGAATGTTAGGAAATATATCTTAGTGCTCCATTTGTATGTATGGGTGAATAATAATTACATGTGTAATTATTATTATGGTAAATTAGTGAAAATACATTTACTATGTAAATGTAAATAGTAACTATAAAATGTGATTAGTTTGTAAGTTAGAATAATAAAACAATTAGTATAGTTTTATTATTATATTGGTGAGATGTTGAAACCATACGGGTGTATGGTTGTATATGCAGACAAAATTTGTTGTGAGGATTGTTATTATACATCTCCTATATAATGGAGTGTAATGAAATAGTGAATCAATAAAAAAAATGAGTGTGAGAATAATATAGTGTTGCTGATTTTAATTATTATCTGTGTAGCTATTTTATGTATTATGTGTATTAGATCAGAGTATTTTCTTCATATTATATGAGTGTTGTGGATATGTTTGATTGTGGATGGGTAGTTTTCCTTAAGTTGGGTTTGGGAGATGGATTTATGGGACCATTGGGGAGGGAAAAGGAAATATGAGGCATGTATTACGTGGGAGTGTGAGTTTGAGTTCCACCTATGGGGAGTGAAAAGGATAACATGGATATATTTTGCATACTTGCAAGTGTAGATATAAGGATTTGATTTTTTTTTGAGTTGTGCACATGGAGGATTTTGGGTGGAACTCCTACATCACTTGGGAGACAAAAGGAGGTGGTGCCTATATTCAATTGCTCTTTGTTGGCTTGTTGTAGTCAAGCCTTTGTGCTAGTTGGGAAAGTTATTATTTTATTTGAATGGATTGTTTTAATGAGCTATCAAATTCTATTATTTTTTGGATTGCTTATTGTGGAAGCCTCTTGTAAATGTCGTCAAATGTTGCATAATACACCTTATTGTTCTTTGGTTAGGGCTCGAGGGCAATAAGGGGATTGTTTCTCCTCTTATTGGATTATAGGGTTTGCGGAGAGCGTAGCTTAAACCTCTTTCTTTGTATTTTGATCCATGTTTTGAATAATTTGAAGAGGTGGATGAGAGAAAAAATAATTTTGAAGGAGTTATGCTATATTGGAGTCAAAAGTTCACTCTTGTACTATTTTCCCTTATTGTAAAGTGGATGTTAATATCTTGTAAATTGTTTCTTTCTATATTATTGTAAATAAGGACTACTTTATTGTAAGCAAAGAGGAACTATTGTGTTTTATGAGAATAAACAAGGGTTCTTGAGAAAAGAGTGTATTATACCTAGTTGTAAGTTTTAATATTATAATGGTGTGAGGTTTTTGTAAGAAAAGAAAAGAAACACCTTTGATTTTTAATGTTAAAGTTAACACATTTGAATGGGTAAAATAATTTATGTGTTTTCATTTAAAAGGATGGTGAAGCATTATGGAAAGTATATATATCCATTTCTTTTTTCTTAAATTGAAATTTGATAAAATGGAGAAGGGAAAGTTACATTTAAGAATATTTTATTTTCACTCCATTCATATAGATGTGTTAAAGAAAAACAAAGAGAATGGTATGAATTAATTGTCAATCCAATTTTACTTGTTGCAAGGATAATAGTTCATCTATTCCATACATATACAATAGAAATGAAATCATTCCCACTACATTTGCCTTCTTGTTGTTGATTCAATAGTTGAATAGATACATTGCATAAAATAAAACTAAGTAAATTTATTACAATTTCAAATGGATATAACTCTTTACTACATTTTTAAAATTTACATACCTAGAATAAGTTTACCTTACCCATCTAATGCAGGGGCCAAATTAAGGTTTCGGAGCGCCCTAGCGACTCGGAGCATACGCCCCAGTGGGACCACCCACCTTTATCCTTTATTGTTGTAGCGAAGTCTGAAATTTGAATTATTCATGTCTATTTAGTAGACAACATTGGGCAGACTAGCAGTGTAATTTTTAAAGACTAAACTTATTACTTAAAGAGTTATGAGTTGTGTAATAAGTATACAACATGTTGTATGATTTATACACCTCAAAATAAAATACTAAATTTTACTCAGACCCATTACAAATTTTTTCAACATGAATTTAGTGTTGGTCTGATATAATGATTAGATGGCAAATAATAAATTGGCAATGACAACTAGGCTCCAGCAGACCTTACGGTTTACCAAGTTACCGATATGGTTTTAATACATTTAAAAATCTACAACTGAACGTACTACAATGCGGGGCCGAGCACCAAGTTACTTTCACACCGTCTAAAGGATGAGAATACAAAACTGACTCAACCTCTACGCTACTAATGTTCTCCCCTCCAGAAATGATAACATCTTTAGACCGGTCTTTGATCTCCAAATAGCCATCCGGGTAAACAACCATGACGTCACCAGTGGGAGCCACCCGCCTTCCATTGTCCGGGTTGTCACACCGCTCGTTCTTGAGATACCCCTTCATCACGCTGGCTGACCGTCACATGTGACACAATCACACTCCCTTCAGCAAATCACGAATCAGTCACAATCCCTTCAGAAAATCACGAATCACCTTCTGTTTTCCTCGATTATTTTATATATATGTGAAACACTTAATGCACTGAATGGGCTGTGGGCTTGCCTATTCGAGTTATTAATTTTTTTCAAAACTTTAGCAAAATCCAACTACCGACCTGAATTTTTTTATAGAAAATATGGTGCCCTCCCCATTGTGCGCCTAGTTAATCGCGTAGGTTGCCTAGGCAAGACACGCCCGATCTAATGGAAGCCTTTTATCAACCTAAATATGTATTAAATATTATATATATATATATATATATATATATATATATATATATATATATATATATATATATATATATATATATATAATATAGTATTATATATATGTTATTAATATATAAAATTTATAATAATTTTTTTATATAAATTAATAATAATAAAAGTAAGATATAATGTGGAATGTTTAAATTTTATATTTGGTGGGAAAAGAAATTATTAAGCATAGCTTATATTCGAAATTTAATAAAAAAATTAAAAAAGAAAAAAATAATAGAATTTTAATTAAGTATGGGGGATGCCGAACCCTCCCATGTTTGTTTGTTTCATTAAAAAAAAAAATGTGTGCGGGAGGGAGTTGACATATATTAAAGGAAACAATAGTTTAGAGGGTGGGGGAGGGGGAAACACACCCCCCCCCACCCAATTTTTATAAATTAAAGGAAGGGTTTTGTGGGGCTGACGCTCTCCGCCCCCCCCCCATTTTATAAAAATACAGCCCGCATTACATTTAACACTCAAGCCGAACACGTTATATACGTGCAGGACGTTGCATTTTTGTTTTATTTGTATATAATATTTTATATAAGTATATATATATATATATATATATATATATATATATATATATATATTATTATCTATATATAATGATATATATAAGGTTAAAATCGATTTTATTTTAATTATATGTGTGTGTGTGTGTATAGATATATACAAAATAAACATGTAGGGGATCTTATTTATAACCCAAGTGGGTATATACATATTGTATATACATCCAACCTGCAAGAAAAATACCAAATAAAAATAAATAAAGAAGGGTAAATAATACCCACAAAGGAAATGGGTAGATCTATGTTTTTAGCACAAAACTTCAACAAAAATGGAGCTTCCAACCCTCTCTAATGGCCTCCATGGCTTCTCCTCCTTCTCCTCCTCCAAACCTACAAAATAAGAATGAGCAAATGAATGAGAAATTAGGGTAAATGGAAATAAAATTAAAGCTATAAATATATTTAGGGAAACCCAAATCTAAGGGCTAGGATAGATTTAATCTAATGTCCCATATTTATCCCTACATCACTAAAGTGCGTGGATTTTTATGGGAATGAAAATTAAATAAAAAGGGCATGGGTAATGTTGTGAATGAGGCCTCTTAGTGGTTATCCTAGTTGTGACATCTTGGGAAAATTAATAAAGTGAATATGCTTGGTAGTGAAAGAGTTTCTGCGAAGAATCGATATGGAAATGATACAAAATGATGAAGTTGCACTCCAATGGAAACGTGATAGCTCCAGCGTAATCAACAAGATTCGAACAAAAATGGAAAATCATGCAACATAAAATAGATCTGCTCATGTAGAGAAAGACATCGAGTGGCTTGGCATACTCGTAAATTAGAATGAAAGGTTACATATAGCGTGCTTAGTAACCCTAATGACCTATGATTTCATCTAAGTGAGATGAACCACCATGTGTGAGTGGAAGACACATAATAAATAATTAGTATCTCTCACACCAACACCCCCTTTCATCGAAGTTGGGGTAGAGGATATGATGAGTCGAACAGAAAAAAAATTCTCTCCTAAACAACTAAAAAAGATGTGTCAATGGGGCCCAACACTAAAGGAATGGTAAGGTGACCATATACAAACAACATCTTTCTCGGAAAGAAGAAGAGGATAATAATGAGGAATATATAGCCTAAATAAGATGTGTGGATGCAACATACATCACCCCAAGAAGAGATCGCAAGTGAAGAAACTTCACCTCAGTGAAGGGATTGGTGAATGTCTGCAACGTGATCAACCGTCGAACATATTGTATGTCGATGATGCCTTCTTGTATTATATACCGTCTGAAGTGCATGTGGATCTCAATGTGCTAAGTCCGTTCATTTTGATCTAGATTTCTGAAAATTGAGATAGTGCTCATGTTGTCACACTAGATAATGGTAGGCCGCCAAAAGTGAATGCCAAACTCTGTAAGGATACCTCAGTAACAAAATAGCTTCTATTGAGCGTTAACTACTCCTCTATATTCTACTTCTATATAATATATCAAAATTACATTCTACTTCTTTTTAGACTAATTAACAGACTCAACCAAGAGTAAAAATCTAACTTGAAGTATATTTCCGATAATCTTAATCACCGCCCAATCAAAATTAGTAAACCCAACCTAATCAATATCCACCCCTCCGGATAGTGAATGGTATCTGTGTAAGTTCCATGAACATAGTGAAGGATCCTCTTTGCTTCTTTCTAATGCAACTCATGTGGCTCACATATAAATCTTTACACAATCCCAACAACATATGATAGATACGGTTGAGTGTGAGTAAGGTAAATCAAGATCCCCACAAATTGTTGATAAAGGGTACCATAAACCAAGGAGTAGAGAAATCGAAACAAACTTAACCCCGAAAAGAAAAGGAGTAGGATAAGACTTTTAATCGACATATGAAACCGAACAAGGAAATTAAAAGTGTACTTAGGTTGTGAAATCACAATTCCTTGGTCGATTGTGAAATATGGATCTGAAGAAAGTAATGAAGCAATCCCGAGTAATACATGGAGAAGTTTTTTTCCAAGGTAATCTTCACGGAATCAATGATAGTGGAAGAGCTTCCCATCAAGGCTCATTTTACGAAGATTCCTCCAAAAATTACTTTCAAATCATTGGTGAATACCATAAATATTCTTTCAAATTGTTGGCAAATTTCTGAAATAACGTTTTGTTGTAAAGGTGATTTCACATAATATTTTTCCCCTCTTTTCGCAATGTTGGAAAGGTGGGTTGGTAAGCTAGATTGGACAGTGGGTTGGAAGGATGGGTTAGACGGGTGGATTGGACGGGTGAGTTGGAAGGGTGGGTTGGATGGGTAGGTTGGACGGGTGGGTTGGATGGGTGGGTTGGACGGGCGGGTTAGACGGGTGGGTTAGACGGTGGTTTGGATGTGTGGGTTGGGCGGGTGGATTGGATGAGTGGGTTGGTCGGGTGGGTTGGTCGAATGGATTAGACCGGTGGGATGGACAAGCGTATGTGTGGATGGGTTTGGGTGGATTAGTTGGTCGGATTAGGGTGAGTAATTATTGGTCCCGTGATGGTGAGATGGATGGGTTAGTCGATGAGTTGGTCAAATGGGTTGGATGAGTAATTATTAAACGGGTGATCCATGGTGATCGGTTGGGTGGGTTGGTCGAATGAGGGGTTGGTCGGGCAATAGTTAGACGCATGGGTTGAACTCGAATGAGTTAAGCTTTGGAATAGTTACACACGTGTGTTGGGCATTGATACCAATGAATTAAATGCTTATTAATGAAACCCTATGGGTCATATTAAATTCTCATTAAATGTATAAATTTCCAAAGTGCTCAAACTCTCCGCTCTCCAATGTCAAATTTTCACCTTGTTCCCCAAATTTCACTTCTCCCAAATTTCAGCCATGGACAACACCAAATCTATTCCCGCTACCAAATTTACATACAAAAACCTCATGTGCCCACAATTTATATTACTACTAAAAGGAAAGAACGTTGAAAAGGATTGGATCGAACAATCTAGATTTTTCGGGCTTGTGAACATGCCCCAATTTGAGACTGATACATCTATCCTTGATTACCTTCTCGCCTCTTACAACGATAGTAATGGACAATTTTATATTCTTGTCATGCATCTGAAATTTCATCAAATTTCTTTTTCTATTGAACCTTAGGATGTGCATCATTTAAAAGGTTTTCCTTTCAAAAATAAGTTGGTTTTTACTAATAACGTTGTCCTAACGGACGAAGACAAAAAGTTTTTGGAGTCTCATTTCAATGTATAGGTTTATGGTAAGTTTATGATTTTTAAAGGCTTTTTATTATTTGTATTCTTATCATTTCAATGTACAGTTAACATTACTCGTTCACACAAAGGCTCTAACATTTCTTTTCTGTAATTGCAGCTGCTCTTAATCATTCATCAAGAGGCCTTATTCTACAAGGCATAACAAACAAATTATTTATTGCAGTTGCTTCACTTTTTCAAGCCAGGATTGTATTACAGGGAAGATCTGCAGAACATTCCATATTGGGAAATTCAGTATTTATTACGGACACTTGCAGGTCAACAATTCGATTGGTGCAGTTATTTGTCCAATCAAATAAAATCAGATATCTCCCATGCCCGCAAACCCAATACAAATGATAAAGCCAGGACTGTATTCTCTTGTTGCAATTTTATTCTTTCTTTCTATTATGAAGCGTACCACGAATTGATGCAGGATAAGATTCCTACTGCAATCAATGATAAGATGATTGGTCTTAGTCTCGAAGAACAACAGGTAACCCGTAACAATTACGTTTACTTTCTACTTGTTATAACGATTTCAATTTCAATATTTGAATAAAATAATAATTGTATGATTTAATTTTGCAGAGAAAATTAATAGCTGCAGCATCGCATAAGGATGTAATTGCTAGGGGTAAATCCCCTCCAGAGTTCTCTGTTGATTCTGACATGGATTCAGCAGAATCAACACCAGTAAGACCTCCTCCTAAAAAGTGAGCTAGGGGATCGATATGCACAACACGTTTACCATCACATGTAACTATAGGTATGAATAATGAAGCTATCTTTTTATATAAATTGGAAATTAAAACAATTAATATGAATACTGATCTTTTCTACATGTATTGTAATTGTATTCAGAAACTACTGACTTTGATGATGAAGATCAAACTCATTCCATGAGTGGAGATCGAAATGTCACGATTGTGTCTCCTTCTATGTGAGGTATATAAAATATTGTATGGTAGTTTGATTTGCATGTTTTGTTTCCTTACATTTTTTAGGATATACAAAGCCCAACCATTATATTCTCACAATTTTTTGTTTGCGTCATGTAGGTAATATAGATTCAGGAATATTCCACTTGCAAGAATGCCACCAATTCCTCGGACACGTCATGTAAAAACACAAAGGAGGACTTCCAAAAGAATATAAGGATTCTCCCGAGAGCATGAACAGTTCATCCTGTTGCCACTCAATTTCCTGGATTGTCACTAGGTGGTGTTTTAAGTGTGACAACCACACAACTTTTCATCAGCATTTCCCTCGATGAGGAGTATTTGGGATTTGATAGTGGTGATGCAGAAAAGGGTAACTACTTTTACACCCACAAAATGATTCAATATACTTTGCCTCAACAACAAAATGTGCATATTCTACAGGGCGGTGGCTCTCCTCCTCCCCCAAGTACTACTCCACAAATAGATGATGAAAAGATGCATTTTATATTAGAAAATATGATATCAGATAGTATGGGGGAAACCATTCAAGAGGTTGTAATGTATGATGTGGATTTGGTGCAGTCTTGGGAGAAGAGAGAAAAAATTTCGATAAAAGAAATAAATTCAACATACCATAATCATGCTCAAAGGAATTCATTGTTCACCGCTGTAGAGAGCCAACCAGCATGGTAGGATGTTCTACTAAACAAAGCGCAATCGGGGACAATTTCATATAGTAATAATTACGATGATGAAATTATTGACATAATGCTAAACAGGTTGGAGAATCTCAATGCTGAAGCATAGGCTTACTACAACAAATGGTCAAAAGACAAGACTAATGTTTTAATTGCAAATACGTAAAAAGAGAAAGCTGTTGTGAGTGGGCTTTAATCTTTACATGCAAAACCTAAAAGTAATATTATAATATTTTTTATACTATCTGAATTTGATTGACTAAAAATTTACTATTTCTGTTTTGCAGGCAAAATATGAAAAATTAAAGAAAGAAGCAGTTGTTTTTGAAGCACATTTGAAGAATGCCCACAATAGCCTTAATTCTTTCATACGATTGAAGGAAAAACTCATTGTCATCAATAAACAAAATAATACATTGAGAAGGATAATAAAGGAGCATAAAAAGGATCTAGAAGTCTTACTTGAAAGGAAAAGATAGATGCGAGATGCCACACTTTTGTCCTAGGAGATGTAGCGAGAAAGGGGCTGAATATACTATAAAATATCAACACAAAGATTATCGTAAGATCTTTAGGCATCGGGAGTTCTAGAAGCTTGAGTATAGACACAACAGATTTTTCAATCTTTTATGATGGAAAAAGAAAAAGCTCCACCTGCATCATAAAAATTTATTAGTTAGTAATGTTCACCATGTGGTAGGTGTGTTGTCACAATTCGACACTGGCGTAGGAATTAAAATATAGTGGCCAGCACTTTTCTAGTTTTTATTCCGTGTGGCGAGACGTATTTAAGGACAAATATGATTTTGAATCATAGGCGAAAAGAATGACCTCGTAATGTGTCCTTATATGACAGAACTTGTCCGGAAGCTTTGATATGTCATTACAACCCCTTTTTTGAATTGTATTGGCTGACAATGCATTATGAAATTTGTAGTTTTTTCATAATGTAATCCACCACATGAGACATGGATTTGTAAAGAACTTTGAAAGTTTGAATTGTACAATATTACTATATGTTGTTAATACAAATTACAAAGTATGTTTCTTTTTTATTGTCTATGTAAATATTGCTTAAATTTACACTATTTTGTTTCTTTACGTTTCTGAATTGTTGCAAATGTAAAATAAATGAATTAATAGATATAAAAGATGAACGTGTCCTCATTTCAATCTTGAATTTGATAAACAATCATAGAAAATCAAAAGGCATAATTGAAACATATAAATAACATTGTTCCAATGGAAAAGTATCAAATATAGACAAATATAATATTCCATATAATGAAAGTAGTAATCTCTGAAAGAAATACATAAGTAGTCCCAATAATGTATAGAAAAAATGAAATCTATTTGAATTCGAACATTCCCGGAGCAACATTTTCAGATGTTTCTTGGAAATCAACTGTAGCTAGATTTGTGGATGTGTCTTGATCCATTGGGTCAGCCAGAATATTACTAACTCCTCTTCTTTCTACTATTGAATTCCACAATACCAAAGTGCTCTATACTAAGGAAAAGACTCCACCGAGTAAATCAATACGTACAATCTAAGACAACTTTCTAGATTCCTATTTTTGACTTTAAAAAGGAAAGTGCATTGAAAACCCTCTCATCTTCCACAGAATCCAAAATCATTGTTTGTCAGAGCTTATACAACTTAATATACTCACTCAAATATTCACTTAGAATACTACTAGAATAGATATCCTTCCAAATCCTTTTCATGGCACTGTAATCCTGTGGGTTTTCTAGAAGTTGAACTTTTCATATCATAGTATTACCAAAATCCATTGACTGTGAACTAAGTAGTTTTCTTTCCAAAATTCCTTCTACAGTAACTCCATTTATCTCTTCAGTCTTAGAGAAATGATCAGTTAGATCACCCATGTTCTTCACAAATATAGGACTGATTAATTGAAGAGGTTTGCCGCCAGAACAAATTCCAAAACTGCGGATTTACAACTCCCATTGCTTCAAGTATTTTATCATTTTTGAATCTTTCACGGATATCTTTAGCTAACAATTCAGAGATATTTCTCAACTTATTCCTAGTTTCCATTAATATTGTATCATATATATTCCGTGTCACATTTACTTATTATATTTCTGACTTAGCGATATCAAGTCTTTTTTGGTACGTATGAAGTGGAATCTCTTTTCCATGTGTTGTTATACATAGATAATCATTTATATTGTACTTTAAGAAGCACCTGGAATTTTTCAAATATATCAATGTATTCAAGTTTTCAAAAGCAGAACCTTGAAAACTCCCATCAGAAATATATAAACATTCTAGAGCCCAACAAACACGTTTTCTGAGTCTTATAAAGTCTGTAATGTAGAAAGACCGATCTTGAGCATGCTTCGTTAAAATATTAAGCTTCCTCAACATGGGAAAAATAATGCAGAGTGTGAGTAAGGTTTATAAGTTAGTTAGACGACACAAAATATCTTTAACTTTATCTAGTTCCATACGGTATTTAAACATAAATTCTATCGGTGAATAATATTCATCATATATTCTACAGAAGGTTCATACATAGATATCCATTCGGTATCTACATCTTTAAGTAGTTTTATTCCCTCTGTCATTCCAATAAAAATTTTTGAAATTCTAAAAATATTTTAGGACTGCTAGAATAATAGGCATGTAGATCACGTATCAATTCCTCCACTTTAGCTACATTTTCAAATGTGCTCACAATTTTGTAGGTGAGATTCATTCTATGAGCCATGCGGTGGCACATATGAACCATATACGGGAAATAGTTTTCTGAATTCTAACACACAGACCATTTCTAGATCCCTACATTATAGCTACACCATCGGTTCCGACACAAACTAATTTTGTTGCAATGGCAATGTCATCCATTCCGGCGATATCTTTCAGATTTGAAACCACCAATTTATAAATATTTTCAGAATTACAATTCTCTATCATTTTATGAATTGCCAAGAGGTGTCAAGTCTTGATATCATTAGCAAAGGTAAAACATGAATACAAATCCATGAAGTATTATCGACTTGCATTAACCTCATCTAGAGAAAGGAAAATATACTTTGCATGTTGAACACACAGCTTCAAATCCTCCTTCTCTACCAGAGGTAGACATTTTACAATCTCCCAGTGCCACTTTGGTATCGACCAATGAGATTGAGGAATGTTTTTACCAATTACTTGATACAACATTTTATTTTCTATGAAATCGACATCGGTCTTTCCCTTTTCATTATATGAAATATGGTTGCAAATCCGAATACCCTTTGCTTGCATTTCGGCCTCCATAGCTTAGCTCAATCTTGATACTATGGTCCCACCTTTTTCGTTTACATATTTGACATGTTTTTGTTCCTTTTCATACTCTTCTATTTATTTGACATATAGAAAATCTTTTGCATCTTTCCATTTATGTGTTCTCGACTTCGTTGCCATACTTAAGCTTTTGGGAAATGTATATTTTCCCACAATGTTTTTCAATTATGTCCAGTTTAAGTTGCATCATGTGATCCTTACACTGTTTCCAACCACATATTTTGTAGCGACATTGTGTTGGAACATCATTAGAATTTTTAGTGTACATAGGTTAAATAAAATGATATTTTGTAGCCCATTCGAACTAGAATTTCCTTCCAATTCTCTAGTTTGTCATCTTTCTTCTAACATATTTTCTTTTTTCCCTTGGGATTCAGCTTCTACATTTGGGATTTTTGCAGAAATATTTGGAATCTCATGTCTCCTTTTCCTGGAAATATACCTTAGAGTAGAAGCTTCCTCTATTGGTGTATCGGTATCCAGGGAATTTGATGAATTTTCTTATACTGCTATTTCATCAAGGGACAGTAATGTTTGCCTCACAATATCTATAGATTGATTATTCTGTGAAGGAATTTCTACGAAATGTCTCCATATATTATTATAAAATTGTTACTGATATAGTATTCATCTTATCTATAATTATTTTTTTATAGAATACAAATGTCAAATAGTTCCAAGAACAATATTATAAAGATTATTATTAAATTATGTAAGATTAAATAACTACTAAATAACAACTGCCACATACCGATATTTTCAGCTGAATCAGAAATTGAACTCAATTTTTTTGATTTTCCAAAATAGCCAAGCAAACTATTGGAACCCTTTTTTGAATTTGTTGAATTTGTAATCTTCTTGCCCTGATTTCTAGCATCCATGATTGCTTTATGCTTTGGTCCTTGGACAACTTTAGTTTGGAGTTGCATAATAAAGGGGTTGGATGACATGGGGTTCAAATTTGAATGGTATAGGTTGGACGAGATCCGGGTTGGATGGATCAGGGCTTGGGCGGATCAGGGCTAGACAAATTAGGGTTGGATGAATAGGGGTTGGACATATAGGAGTTTGACGGCCAGAATCTAGAGGTTGGACAGCCAGGGTTTGAACGGAAAATGGTTGGGCGGCCAGGGGTTAGATGTCTCGGGGTTTGACAGCTAGGGGTTAGATGGCTAGGGTTTGGATGGAATGGATTTGGACGCCTCAGAGTTGGATGCCTCATATTTAGATAGCTAATAGGGTCAGAGTTGGATGGCTTATGGTTGGATGGATTGAATTTTAGTGTTTACTTCGGTGAATATGTGCACAATTTCTACGATATGATTCGAAATGGTGGTGAATTACATTCATAATATCTTATATATGTGTAAAATCTAGGTGAAATGAATAGTATAAGGGACATGTCGGCATAATTTTTAGGTGAATAAGTCAGCTATGAACAACATAATATTTGCCAATTCAAATTTCCAATATCCTTGATTTTCGCGAGTTTACGAAAATTCACCACTAAAATTTTCCCCTTCTCGTGATCAACAATTCATCAATATATAAAAAAAAGGATGAGTATGGAGTAATTATTCCGTAGAATGTAAAAATTTGGGTCAAAGTGACACTCTGGTGAACCCCGATGTAATTAAAAGGATTCCATCTTGGCATACCAATCCCAAGGGGCTTGTTTAATGCCATAAGGAGACTTATTTAACTTACAAACGAGGGAGGGATCATGGAAATAACCTAGAGGTTGTTCGATGTAGATCTCTTCCTCTAGGTCCCCATGAAGGAAGGCACTCTTAACATCTATTTGATGACTTCTTATAAGTTATCCGCAATAATGGAAATGATTAGTTGAATAGAAGTCATCTTTGCAACTAGAGTAAAGGATTTAGTGTAATCAACCATAGCTACATAGGAAAACCCCTTAGCTACAAATCACACTTTAAAATTTTTGACATCTCCATCTGCTCCATACTTTGTTTAGAATACCCACTTACACCGAATAATTTTTCTTCCTTTTGGAAGAGGGGTGAGATACCAACTATCATTTTTCATGACAGAGGAATACTCTTCATCCACAGTAGAATCCCACTCAGTGAGTACCGAAGCCTCCCAAAAATACTGAAAATCGGAAGAAGAGGTGAAGAAAGAGTGGGTTCCAACAAAATTTTAGCGAGTACATCTCTCATCTAAAGTATCTCCAATTAAATCTCCAACACTCTACAAAGTTTTCCTATCCCAAAGAGGACCAGGAGGATCGGGCTCGAGTTAGAAGTGACATAGTCCTTATCATCACTACTTTGAATCGGAAGAATCGACTGAGGGTCCGGAGGATTAAGAAGAGGAACACACTAAAAACATCGTCATCTCGATGAGTCGAATCTAAAACTAGATGCTAACAAACCTCAAAGGTTAGAGAAGTATAAGTCAAAGAAGACTCATAAAACTTAACACTTCAGTCAATATAAAGCTCGTGAGTAGTAGGGTTCAACAATCGATATGCCTTCACGCCATCAGGATACCCTACAAAGATTAAAAAAAAATTGGATTGTGGTTCTAAATCCTTGTATTTCTTCTTAGGAATATGAGCCATAGCCTTGGATCTGAAGACTCGAAAGTGCTCAACATCAGGCTTGCATCCATACCAGGATTCAAAGGTTATCATTCCTCTTACTACCTTGTGTGGAGTACGATTCTCGAATGTAATAAGCATAACTCACCGCTTCATCCCAATACTATGGAGTAAGGGACTTCAAGTGAACCATACATGTGGCCATCTCCTTAAGCATTCAGTTCTTTCTTTCCATGACTCCATTTTGTGAAGGGTTGTAAGCAATTGTACACTGCGCAAAGAAATCCCCGAAGTAAAAATCCTCAAACCTATTGCTTACATAATCACCTCCATTTTCAGTTCAAATAACCCTTATAGACCATTCAACGTGTTTCTTGGCAAGAGCCTTAAAGTCCTGAAAGTGTTCGAATAGTTCAAAGTTAATCTTGAGAAAATATACCCAAGTATATCATGAATAGTCATCAATGAAGGTAAGTATATAAAGATCTCTAGTAAATAAAGGAGACAGAAATGGGTTGAAAATGTCACTATGAACAAGATCCAAGGGACGAGTAGCTCTCCAAGATTTTTATTTTTCAAGGTCTTTTTTAGGGTGCTTTTCAAGGGTACAACGCTCATAAAGACCCTTAGAAAACTTGACATGAGGTAACCCATTGACCATTTCATTTTGGCTCAATTGTTCAAGGTAATGATAGTTTAGATTCCCAAAATGATCATGTCAAATCTTGCTAACCTCATTTGCATGACTCGAGAAAGGTAGTGGGTTTCAAATCATAAGTAAAGTGGGAAAAGGTATACAACTTTGAATGGTGATCCACCTTTCCCTTAGCCACTATGGAAATATGTCCTAACTCGTTGATTATTCCACTCACATTCCATCACGAAGGTGAGTGATTTGGTAAAGTGATAGGAGATTGGTAGAGAGATCAGAACACTCAACACTTGGTTAAATGTTCCCCATCCATATCTATCGATCCACTACCAGAAATTGGCACTTTCATTTCATCACCCAATGTGATTTGGGACATACCACAAGGTTCGATGTTGGATAAATCAACATGCGAAGAATCCATGTGGTGTGAGGCATTGGAATTTATAATCCATGTCAATGAAGGAGAAACAATATCTACAAGGGCATTTCATTTCTTCTTATCATATTTAGACCCTCTTACAAGTGGAAGACTCAACTTTAGGAGCATTTTGTTTAATAGAATTAGGAACAATTATTTTATTATTTTTAAGTAAATGAGTAAGGTGATAAATTCGCTTTTCTCATAAATAGATTCTCTTCATTGTTATCAAAAATCAGCTCATGCTTTTTTTTTATTTAACTTACCTTCTTTTCCTCCTTCCTTGTGCTTCATCTTGAATTTCATGGATTTCTGGCACTCAAATTTTCTAGGTATTGCTTCATCAGATGGGAAATTTCTTCCTCTTTCTAGAAAGGAAAATAATTCCTCCTAACTCCTTGTATTTTCTCGAGTTATGGCTCATGAGCTTGCAGGAAAAATTTCCCAAAATGGGCAGGCCGGCCTAAGGGAGTATTTTTTCCAAGGAAATTTGGTGGATTGGCGGGATGTGGAGGAAAATTCAGCACTTATCCCTTTTCGGGGTTAAAAACTCAAGTTCATTTTCCATCTCGTTGGCCCGCAAAGGGAAAAATTGTGCCCCCAGCCAATCAGGAAGTGCCACGTGGCAGGCCTAAGTGGACCGGCAGAGTGATGGGAAACTTTTTAGCACTTAGGTATTTTTGTCAAAATGCTCAAAGTCAAATTTTAGCCCATAGACCCGAAGAAGGAATGAAGCGCACTTGCGGGGCCAGGGAGAAAATTGTTACACTTAGATTTTTAGGGAAAAAACTTTAAAGTCAAAAATCGGCCCATGGATCCGACAAAGGAAAGTGGAAGGAAAGCAATCAAGGTTCTGCTCCAATTAGAGAGTGACACGTCATCAACGGAAGTTGGCGCGGTAAAAGAAAGTTAGGAATTTGTCCCTCTCTTTGTGCAAAAACTTTAAGGGTTCAAATTCAGCCGCATCCCCACATCGAATAAGAAGGAAAAACATGGCCGAGGAGCAAGGTGCACAAGTGAGCCCGTGGAAATATTTTTGGCACTTAGCCATTTTTTGAAAAAACTCTAAGGTCAAATTTTGACCTCAATTCCTGTAAGGAAAAAGAAGTCACTCGTGCCCGTAACCAATCAGGATGCACCACGTGTCAAGGTGGAGTGGCGGGCAATAGAAGAATTTTATGTTTTTTTGCCTTTTTTTCAAATTTCTCAAAGGCAAAAATAGAAACGCAAACCCGCCGGCCAAACAAAAGATGCCATGTGTCCACTGATCGGAGGAAACCGAGGCATCATGAGAATTTTTGAATTTTTGCCAAAGTTGCAAAAAACACAAAAGGAAAAAATGGGGCCATAATTAAACAGCCAATTAAAGCATGCCATGTGTCCACATCGGTGGCGGGGATTTCATTGACATAAGACCTTGGGAAAATTTACACTTGTGGGTAAAATGGGAGGAATGTGATTTTGGGACCCACCAAGAAATCGAGAGCGCCACAAGCCATCGCACAAGCGGCCCGTAGAGAATTTTTAAAATTTTTCCAAATTTGCAAAGAAAAGGGGAAAATGTAAGATTTTGGCCTCACCACCCGATTTTTGACCTAATTTTTCCCTGTTTTACCCGTAAAATCACAGAGGGTATATCTTTCAATTCCAAGATCCGATTTGGGTGAAATCAGATTTTTGAAAAGATCTCGATCCCATCTATGCATCAAGGCATAAAAACATCATTTTTGTGGGTTTCATTGGAGAAAATTCCAAAAACATATTTCATGCCTTTAATACGTATAAGATTTCTTTGAACAAGTCATTTTTTGCTCGAGCCACCATGGTTGTCTTCTCCAGCACGCTAAGGATGGAGAATTAGCTCAATTTGATGGGGGAAAACCCTATAATCTCTTCTCATGCCTTGAATACAATATCAAATTTCTTTGAAGACATATTTTTTATTCCATTTTCCATTTTTGCTTCTCCAACACGCATGTAAATAAGAAAAAATCAATTTAATGATTTTGTAGGCTGATTTGAAGGAATTAATGGTTGGTGGTTGAGGAAAAGATCAGATTTGCTTCTTGCTCTACTTTCTCTCTCTTTGATTTAGCTATAAATAGAAAGGATTCGATATTTGTAATGGTTGGACATGTTTTACTCTGTATTTTTCCTTTCTCTGTTCTACAAAGTGAGTTTGTGGAGTTTTCAAGCCTTTCCATAAAATCTATAACATAGTTTGTGCATGTTGTCCATTATAACGCCTTGTATGAATTCTGGGAGTAATAAAATAAGCCTATGGGTGATTTCCAACCCCTTTCTTACTTTCATTACATCTTTTCTGGTCTTTCCATTACAAATCTAGTTATTTTTGCATTTGAGTTGCATTTTTTATGGTTTGTGTTTAACGACAGAGTGGGAGTTTATCATTGCTCAGTGCATCACCTCTATTAGCTTAGATTTCATTATTTTTGCAACTTTTTCTTAACCTTGGTCCCTTGGAAAGATTTAGAGTAGGACTTAGAATAGATCCTCTGCAAAATGAATGCATGCACTGAAAAGAGGAATAGGAACCAACCTTTAATCTGGAGAGTTTTTTCCCATTTTTGCAAGTCCCCACTTGGAGAAAACAATCAATGTTGTGCAATCACGCTTGATGCCATTATCAAACTAGAAATATAAGAAGCATCTAGGGGTGTTATGATTTTGCACTAATAGTTTTGGCACTCCTGGTGGGACCTTAGAGGTCTTCATCTTCATTGCAACAAAGTTGATGTGTATTTGTCGCAAGTTTCTTGCTTAAAAGATCCTTGATTTACATGTTCTGGCGACTCCAAAAGGATAAGATCAACTAGTTTCAATAGTCCAAGCTTGAAGATTCATGAGAAGAATCCAAACAAGGTAAATAACAAGTGAAGAAGGATTGTTTTTCTATATCCATTTATCCCCAGAAAGAAGACAGAGAGGAAGAAGGATTGAAATATATCCATCACCACCAAACAAAACTCTATCAACTCCCCGCACTTGGTATACCTTTCATCCAATCAATAAGAGTTCTCGAGATCAATCAAAATGACATAACCAAATCCTTATGTCAACTAACTCGGTAGTATCCCACTTGCTCTCAATGCACAAAATTCAAGTACTAGTTGTAGCATTAAAGAACATCCCATATTTCACTAGAGAAACCGTACTACTCCCTCGACCATGTCTAAAACATTGCAAATGTCTCAGTACAATTCATGAGATTGGTGAAATGGATATGGTGTCAAGTTGTTGGCATCCTCCTTTAAAGGAAAAGCCTTGTAATGGTTAAGAAGTTTGAGAGCAGGCTCTATCACAAGTTGGGACAATCTATGTAGAGCCCTCCATGACCAATTTGGAGAAAAGGGGGAGAATTTGTCCCTATTGGAGTAGCTTAAAACTATCAAGAGGGCTCCTAATGAGAAACTCACCGACTTCAAATTCAGATTTCAAAGATCTTGGGATAGAATCCCATTGGCTATGAGGCCAACAGCAGAAGGTTCTTTCCTTTACTTTCTTAAACCTTTAAATTCTGATATTACAAAGTTGATTCAATCCATGGGAGGTGTAAGCTTTCCTTCAGCCTATAGTATCTCCATTAGGGCTGAGAATTTTTTAATACAGGCTTGTAAACTTGCACCTATAACACCCATGCCTCTATATCAAGAATTGGGAAGCCCAAGTGCTAGTGAAGCACCTACATTAGCTGTCATTCCCACTCCCAAAAATCAGAGTTCAAATGAAACCTCTACTTCTTCTTCTAGTGCCTCAAATGAGCTGTAGGAGGTCATGAAACAATTACAAAATTTGGGTAATGAGTTGGTTACACTTAAGAGGAAACAAGCTCAAAGTTTTAGGCCTTCTTATTGACCTCAAGCTCAACCTAATAGACCACCATTTCAACGTAATAGGCCATCCTTCCAAAATACAAATCAGAATCAAGTTAGGACTCTTGCCAATAGACCTTTCCAGCCCTATAATCCTAATGTTGCATCTACATCAAGAGCCATGGTGCCATTATAAAACAATATGGCTCAAGAATATGATTTGTGATTCCCATGCAATGAACCTCACAACCAATAAATGTGCTATAATGGTGTTGAATAACAAGGCCTAACAGTGAAAAAAATTGGTGTAGAGAGAAAAGAAAGTCAAGAAACAGATCACCAATAAGGAACATCTCAACAAGGGGAAGCTCCAGTGAGACCACACTTGTGAATTAGCGAGCTCAAGAATGAATCAAATACCTCCTCAAAATGTAGCAGCTAATATAAGGTCCAAGAAGAGGAACATTGGAGAGGAAAAATCACCAATATCAAGTGATTCACAACCTTCCATCACTCCACAAGGTATTGGAAATCAAAATACAACATCAAATGTGTAAGGGCAGCCTGTGCCAACTTCTAGACCAGCTCAAATACCAACCGTTATAGCTCATGTGCAAGAAAATAATGTGCAGGCCAAAAGGAAGGAAAAAGATGGTTCATCCCCATTTAATATCATTGAACAAATGAAGAAGACAAATGTGAACATATCGTGTGGGAATCACTTTCCATTCCAGGACAAAGGGATCTCTTGTAAGATACCATGAAGAATTGGTCAACCACAAATCAAACACCTCATGTGCAAGAGAAGGTACTCCCAATTCAACTTAGCTCAAGGAAACTAGGAGGGAAGCAAGGTAAGAATTTGAAGCCCCACCCTTCTTTGTGTCATTGATTGTTGAGAAACATTTGGTGCAAAATTGCATGATAGATTCGGGGAAAGTAGTTAAGTGATGCCAAAGAAGATAGCTGATCAATTGGGCATAAACTATGAGCCATTCCTCAAAGGAGTAGTGCAATTAGATGGGATGACAAAGATCAACTATTGGAATCATCAAGGAACTAAGAATTACCTTGCATGCATGCCCAAATGTAACGGTTTTATAAGATGTGTCTATGATTGATCTTCCACCACTCCTTGCCATATTTTTGTCAAGGGATTTCACAACTAGAATTGGAGGCTACCTATCTTCTAATGGTCACATATGCTGTTTAGAACAAGGTATGGAGCCAAAGAAATAATCAGATTTGAGCCTATTACCAATTTCCATATTGAACCTCACACTCCAAGCCCAATCAACGCAAATTGTTCAGCTTTTGACCAAGAAGACTATCCAAGCACACATGAAGCTGACACCAAGGTTGGAGGCATTCCAGATTTGACTCTTGATGAGTGGGAAAACAAGGTGCATGATTTTGATCCCTATAAGGAAATAGAAGAATATGAGATAGGAGTCTATTGCTTGCATGAAGAGAATCATCCTCTTCCTAGCATCACCAAGTCAAAACACCAAGATGATAATGAGGTATGGCAGATTTTCTTTAATTGATCAAGAAGCGCATAAGTCTTTGGAGGTGGTGCAATATTGGTTTCACCCCATGATACCAAGTACTATTCAAATTTTAGATTTTAGTTTGCATGCTCAAATAACACAAGTGAATACGAATCTTTGATCCATGGACTTCATTGGGCTAGGAAGAAAAGCATTAGAAAACTACAGGTCTTTAGTGACATTAAGTTGATTGTTAATCGGGTTAGAGGACAACATGCTACAAGAAATGAACTACTCAAGAGCTACAAAATCGGTATGGGATGTTAGGATAAAATATTTAATTATGCATTATATAATCTATTATTTAATTAATTTATTAATCAAATAATAATGGTTATTTTGTTATATGGTTCATAAACCATATTTGTCTTTTATACATCTTTGTTATATTGTTTTGAACAATATATTTGTATTTATTCATTTGTGCTTCCGGATGTTATTGGAAGCTTGTGCATTTGGAATCAGTGCAACCAAATTCCAAAATGCACAAGCTTCCAATAACATCCGAAGCACAAATGAATAAATACAAATATATTGTTCAAAACAATATAACAACATGTATAAAAGACAAATATGGTTTATGAACCATATAACAAAATAACCATTATTATTTAATTAATAAATTAATTAAATAATAGATCATATAATGCATAATTAAATATTTTATCCTAACATTCCCCCTTAATTGTGCATTGTCCGAAGAGATGAGGAGAGGAACTCTCTCGAACAACTCGAACTTGTCACGTGCAAGTGACTTTGTGAAAATATCTCGCTTGTTGTTCAAAATAGTTGGACAAAATTGAAGCCGGATGTTGTGCTTCAACACATGTTTGCATATGAAATGAACTCAACCTCAATGTGCTTTGTTATTTCATGAAAAACTGGATTTTGAACAAGTTTGATTACACCTTCATTGTCTACATACATGGTAGTAGGTTTGTCCTGTGGTATTCCAAGTCCTTCCAAAGATGTGATGTAGCCAAATCGTTTCGTGCACGCATGCCTTCTCCTGCAGAATACTATACTCGTGGAAGAGTGAGAAACAAAGTGTTGTTTCTTAATTCCCCTGATATTGGTCCAGATCCCATAAAGAATACAAATCCAGAAGTGGATTTTCTATCATCAATGTTACCTGCATGATCTGAATCCGAATATCCAGTCAAGAAAAAGTTTTCATTCTTCCTGTATTCTAGACCAAGATCCACTGATCCTTTGAGATATCTCAAAATTCACTTTGCTGCTTTCCAATGACAAATTTTGGGTTCCTGCATGAACCTGGATAGATAGCTCACTGCAAAGCTGATATCTAGTCTAGTGTAGGTCAGGTAAATGAGACTCTCAATCATCTGCCGATAGAGAGTGGCACTTACCTCAGGAGATGGATCTGAATGAGATAACTGTAATCTGTTCTCCATAGGTGTAGTAATTGGTGTGCAATCCATCATCCTAGACTTCTCGAGCGTTGTCTTGGTATATTTCATCTGAGAAACAAAGATGTGATTCTCTTTCTGCCATACTTCTAGTCCAAGACAGTAGTGCATAAGCCCGAGATCTTTCATGTCAAATGATCACTTAAGATCTTTCTTTGTTTCATCAATCATCTTCACTCGAATCGCCAAAGGATGACTAGATCATCGACATAAACTACAACAATCACCATATCCCCCCCTTTCTTTTTGAGGTAGAGATTGGGATCGTATGGATTTATAACAAATCCATGTTGTACGAGATGCTCATCAATCTTGATGTACCATGCCCGGTGCCTGTTTGAGGCCATACAGAGATTTCCTGAGTCTGCATACCTTTGTTTCTTGACCAAGTACAACATATCCCTTAGGTTGAATCATGTAGACTTCTTGTAAATCTCCATTTAGGAAGGCACTTTTTACGTCCATTTGATGAACTTTCCATCCAAATCGAGCAACTAGAGCAAAGATCATGTTGATCGCTTTTGATCTTAGCCGTGGGAGCGAATGTCTCCTCATATTCAATGCCTTCTTTTTGTGTGTAACCCTTTGCTACAAGTCTTGCTTTGTGCTTGTCCACTGTCCCATCTGCTTTGTACTTAGTTTTGAATATCCATCTGCATCCAATGGGTTTCTTCCCTGGTGGAAGATCAACAAGCTGCCAAGTGTTATTCTTCATCACTGATTGATATTCAGAATCCATGGCATCTTTCCAAGCTTTTGACTATAGGGATTCCTAGATTGTAGAGGGATCATCTGATTCAATAACTCTACTCATTAAAGCAAAGTTAACTTCTTCCCTTGCTTTACTGCGAGTCCATGGTCCAGGGGTGGATGTATTCGGTGGAGCATCCAATCTTGCATCTCGTAATGTACTTGTACACCACTTGGGCATACGCTGAACTGTTCCCATGGGTTGTGGTTCTATTTGATCAACACCATCATCCCCATCATCACTTTCATCTTCTCGAGGGAACATTAGCTTCAATTTTTACAATGGGTGAAAAATATACATCTTGCATGAGTCCGGAGAAGGAGTCTTTGCTTCCTTCTACTCGAAAACTCAACATCTCTCGCTTATGTAGACTTTTTCTCGGTCTTAGGATCCATCAATCTATACCCAAGAGTCTCTTCACTATATCCAATGAAGATGAGATTTTGTGACTTCATGTCTAATTTCTTTCTGTTACTGCTTGAGTATTTGCATGCTTGCTTTGCACCCGAATACTCTGAGGTGTGCAATGGATGGTTTCCTTTTTGACAATGCTTCTTGTTGTGTAATTCCATCAAGAGCAGTTGTGGGTGCTCTGTTCAACAAATACACTGTTGTTTTTGCTTTGCTTCTACCCAAAATGTATTTGCAAGTCCGGAATCATCGATCATGCATCGTACCATTTCCATAATAGTAGGATTTCTTCTCTCGACAACACCATTTTTTTACTGTGTGTGAGGAGGAGGCATTTGTAGACAAATCCCGTGAGTTTGTAGGTAGTCTCGAACTCATCACCGTGAATTCCCCCTCAATCTGAGCGAAGAGTTCTAATGTGATGACCAGCTTTCTTTCTCAACTGCTACTTTTAAACTTTTTGAATGTTTCAAAGGCTTCACTTTTCTTACGAAGATAAAAATCCACATTTTTCGTGAATAGTCGTCAACACAAAGCATGAAGTATCGGAACCCGAATGACTTGGCTGCAAAAGTGGACCGCAAAGATTGGTATGAACGAGGTCAAGTTTACCATGAGCTTGGAATGTACTCCTCTAGAATGAAAATCATGTTGTTTTCCGCTAAGCAAGTGAGGACACTTGTCTATATCCTTCTGAAGAGATGGTAGCCCATGTACCATATTACACCAGAGAAGTGTTTCGAGATATTTGAAACTTACATGACCAAATCTCCGATGCCACAACTGGGCTGAGGTGGAGTTTTTAGCCACAAGTGCTTGATCATTTTTGTGAATGAAATCAAGTTGAAACATACATCCCACATTTGAGGCTTTTGCAATTATTTTTCGAGCCTCTGGATTTATCTCGAATCAAACACGTTTTCTTGCCGGATTGACTATCAAAGTCAATTTTTAGGTTGTGATCAAGGAGTTGACTAACTAAAATAAGATTCTTTGTCAACCCAGGGACATATAGGACATCTGATAGTCTGCATTTGCGTGAACCAAGGGGTAGAGAAATGTTTCCAATCCCCTAAACTGTATATGAAGAATCATCTCCCAACGAAACATGATTTTTCGATGGTGTGTCCCTCATTGAAATAAACTAGTCTTTATGGCTGGTCATGTGTCAAGTGGCTCCTAAATCAACATACTAGACATCACTAGATGATGTGGATGGTTCACTTGATCGAGCAGTGAACAAGAAGTCTTCATTGTCTGACTGTTCTTGTTGCTCAAAGAATATTACCTTCTTTGGTGGGGTCTTATTTTCCAGTTCCCCTTTTTCTACCCATGATAGTTGTTAAAATGTCCCTTGTAAGATTGTTGTTGTTGTGGTCCAGAGTTACTTTGGATGAACCTTTCCTATAAGTGTTATACCAACAATGTTTTAAGCCATGTCCTCTTTTGTAAATCGGACATTGCTTCTTCTGTTGATTGTCCCCATGATACTGATTCTGATGTTGGGACTTCTGATAGGATTTAGGTTTTCCTTTACCTTTTCCTTTCCATTTTTGATGTGAAGATAGTGCCTGCTCCTCTTCATCATCCTTATTATGCATTGCTTCCTCTTGTTACAGTAGGTTTACTAGCTTGTCAAAACTAATTGTCGTATCTGACAAGTTTAGAGTTGTGAAAAAAATGCGGTAAGAAGAAGGGAGAGCTCTCAGAACAATGGGAATGAGAGATTCATCTTTGACCTCTTCTCCTAGGGCTAGAAGTGAAGCCCTCAACTCTGCAACTCTTCTTAGGAAAGCTTTAATTTTCTCATTCTGCTTGAACTTCAATGTATGTAACTGACTCTGCAAATTTAGTATGACATTCTTGTTCTTGGCCTCATATATTGTGCTCAGCTTATCCCACGCTTCTTTTTCTATTTTGGCATCTCAAATGTGGGCTTGCACATCGTCGGACACTCCAAACAAGATGATGAGTTTTGCTTTCTGATCTGCTCTATCAAACTGTCGTTGTTGTGTGGTATCAGTTGTTGATCTGGTTAGAGTACCAGTCACAATAGGCCATATTTCTTCAAACTCAAGTTGTGTCTTTATTTTTTTCTTCCATGTAGCATAGTTGCTTCCTCTGAGAAATTGTGAATTTGGAAGAAAAAATTTGGGGGCATTGGTGCCCATTTTGTAGAGATCACTGACAGGGTTTGGCTCTTATCACTCCAAGTATTAGGTCTCCCAATCTATATACCATCAGTCCGATATACTCGAACCTTTCTATATACGCGCCCTTTCCATATACCCGTCGGTACGTGGAAGAAGCTCACCCTTTCTATATACCCGGTGGTACGTGAAAGAGGTGTTAATGTATGTGAAAGAATTCAATACGTGGTACTAAGACAGTACTGATGGGGTCTGTGTGATTATTGACACCGGCTCAAAGAAATGTCCTCATACACGCGTAAATTTGCTATATACTCGAATAATTTCTCAGTCCGGATTTATGTCTTGCAATCGTTCACAGACGGATGGGATGGTTCATAGTGTGTGCACTCTGACCTTATTACTCCCCGTCGATTTATAGGGATGATGCCCAGACGACATTGTTGCAGCTATATTAGGCATTAAGTGTAGTAGTAGTCGCGATGGCTTTACCCGTAAGTGCTTCCCAGAGGCACCGTATATACCGAATGGCATGAATGAGATCTAGGATCTCGTGAGTGTTACAGAACCAATTTTTTTAATTGTTTTTTATTACAATTCTGCCAGTTTTTGAGCAGTTAAAAAGTTTGCAGTTGACTATGGCAACCTGTAAATTAGTACAATATGTAGCAGTATACAATTTACATTCAAAAAACTGTACAATTTTAATGGCAGGCAAAAATTTGTTTTTTGCGGGTCCTGGTGGCCTTCTGAGCCCAATACAACCCAAAATGCTAAAAATTGCAAAAAAGAAGCTGAAGATGCAATTTTTAGATGGGTCTCCCTTTGCAAAAAATGTGTGAAATAAAAAAACAGACCAAATGGGGGAATTTTTTTATTTTCCCTAACTTAGGTATTCCTCCGCTAAATTTAGTTAGTTATAACTAAATTCAAAAAATCTGGTAAATTTAGCATTCACCAAATTTCAAAATTGAGTTTTGAGTGTTGGGGCAGGATTCGACCCCCACACCTCTCACTCCCAAGGTGCATCCACTAACCAACTTGGCCTCTTAGGGCGCTTGTGATATGAAATGAAGTAACTTGTATTTAATTAAAGGGAAAATCGACTTACTTTTTAAAACTCAACTGGTAGATGCTCCACGTGTCTTCAAAGGAGTGGAAGTCGATTTAGGGTTTCACATGCTTGAAAACTGGATCAAAAAACACCTTTTATCTCCATCCACCACTAGTTTCTTCTTTTCCGTGAGGACTGAATAGCTTCCTTTGGCGTGAGGACTGAATATTTTCCTTATGGCGTGAGGACTAAATGAAGATTCTTTGTTTTGTGCAGGCCGCTCTTCCTTGCTTTGGCTGCTTTTTTTTTGTTTTCTTTGATCTTGATCACTGCTTTTTTTTCCTTTGCTTGGCCGCCTTTTTGATACTCTTCCACCGTTTTTTTGTGTGCAGGTGCGTGGAATATGGCAGGCTGCGTGGACAATGATTGCAGGCCACTTTTTTTTAAATACTTCTTCCACCCTTTTCTGTGTCACACAGTCTCTTACGGGTCATTGAACTGCTCTGTCGAGCTATGCATTATCCATATAACCAAGCTAAGTGTCCTTAGCTTGGTGAGCTCGGATATCCTCCGAATTTGGCACAAATACCTCCAATTACAATAGCATGCTACTTGTAGCTGTCACTAAATGCACCTCTGAATTAGAGGGAGAACCCCTGGTTGGGAATTTTTTTATTTTTTTAAATATATAGGCTCGCAAAAATTTTGCCCGGTGCTAGTTGCACCAAAGTGTAAAAAAAAATTTGGCGTTCCAAACACACGGCTGAACAGGAGGTTGTGGGTTTGCAGGGGAGTTCGGGAAGCTACGGGAGGCAAGACTGGCTCTCCTTCATTGCAGATTTCTTCTCCACGAATTCTCCTTCTTCTGCGCAACCTTCTCTCGAACTCATCACTAGTGAATTCCCCCCCTCAATCTGAGTGGAGAGTTCTGATGTGACGACCAGTTTCTTTCTCAACTGCTACTTTAAAATTTTTGAAGGTTTCAAATGCTTCACTTTTCTTGCGAAGACAAAAAATCCACATTTTCCGTGAATAGTCGTCAACACAAAGCATGAAGTACTGGAACCCAGAATGACTTGGCTACAGTGGACCACAAAGATCGGTATGAACCAGGTCAAGTTTACCATGAGCTCGGAATGTACTCCTCTAGAATGAAACTCTGTGTTGTTTTCCTGCTAAGCAGTGAGGACACTTGT
This sequence comes from Taxus wallichiana var. yunnanensis, assembly GCA_018340775.1. Classification (NCBI taxonomy): domain Eukaryota; kingdom Viridiplantae; phylum Streptophyta; class Pinopsida; order Cupressales; family Taxaceae; genus Taxus; species Taxus wallichiana. The sequence goes on from CM031240.1 coordinate 258,149,974, forward strand.
CTATATCCTTCTAAAGAGATGGTAGCCCATGTACCATATTACACTGGCGAAGTGTTTCGAGATATTTGAAACTTACATGACCAAATCTCCGATGCCACAACTGGGCTGAGGTGGAGTTTTTAGCCACAAGTGCTTGATCATTTTTGTGAATGAAATCAAGTTGAAACATACGTCCCACATTTGAGGCTTTTGCAATTATTTTCGAGCCTCTGGATTTATCTCGAATCAAACACGTTTTTGCCGAATGACTATCAAAGTCAATTTTTAGGTTGTGATCGAGGAGTTGACTAACCGAAAGAATATTCTTTGTCAACCTAGGGACATATATGACATCGATAGTCCGCATTTGCGTGAACCAAGGGGGTAGAGAAATTTTCCAATCCCCGATATGTATATGAAGAATCATCTCCCAACGAAACATGATTTTTCGATGGCGTGTCCTTCATTGAAATAAACCAAAGGTCATGGCCGGTCATGTGTCGTCAATAAATTTAGCAGCCCACTTGAAAAAATCTGCCAAATTTCAAAAATTGAGTTTTTGAGTGTTGGGGCAGGATTAGACCCCCACACCTCTCACTCCCAAGGTGCATCCACTAACCAACTTGGCCTCTTAGGGCGCTTGTGATATGAAATGAAGTAACTTGTATTTAACTAAAGGGAAAATCGACTTACTTTTTAAAACGCCACACTGTAGATGCTCCACGTGTCTTCAAAGGAGTGGAAGTCGATTTAGGGTTTCACATGCTTGAAAAATGGATCAAAACACGCCTTTTATCTCCATCCACCATTGGTTTCTTCTTTTCCGTGAGGATTGAATAGCTTCCTTATGGCGTGAGGACCAAATGAAGATTCTTTGTTTTATGCAGACCGCTCTTCCTTGCTTTGGCCGCTTTTTTTTGTTTTCTTTGATCTTGATCACTATTTTTTTCCTTTGCTTGCCGCCTTTTTGATACTCTTCCACCATTTTTTTGTGTGCAGGTGCGTGGAATGTGGCAGGTTACATGGACAATGATTGTAGAGCCGCTTTTTTAATACTTCTTCCACCCTTTTACGTGTAACACAGCTCTTACGGTCGTTGAATTACTCTGTCGAGCTAAGCATTATCCATATAACCAAGCCGAGTGTCCTTAGATTTGTGAGCTTGGATATCCTCTGAATTTGGCACAAATACCTCCAATTACAACAAAGCATGCTACTTGTAGCTGTCACTAAATGCACCTCTGAATTAGAGGGAGAACCCCTGGTTGGGGATTTTTTATTTATTTTTAAATATATAGACCTGCAGTGAATTTTTCCTAGTGCTGGTTGCACCAGTGTAAGAAAAACATTTGCGTTCCAAACACCTGGAACTGAACAGGAGGTTGTGGGTTTGTAGGGGGTTCTGGGAATCTGCAGGAGGCAGCACTGGTTCTCCTTCTATTGCAGATTTCTTCTCCATGAATTCTCCTTCTTCTGCAACCTTCTCCAACCTTGCCAGGAGCTTCAATTCGGTCTAGTACCAAATGTAGATTAATAAAATTGATCGGATTCCGTTCTGTTTCTCAATATTCATGGGATCTAATTCAGGATTTTGAAGCTTTCAACATTGTGTCCATACCAAGGAAGAGAAATGAAGTCACGATAGGCTTGCAGTAGTTGGAGCAATGTTTGATGTGGTGGACAACATTAAAAGAGATAAAATGCAGCCACACATCCATGTGATTGTGAGTCCATCAGTGCCAGACAATAATACAAGTTGGAAAGTATTTGAAAGTGACCAAAAGATCATCAATTTCTTGCAAGAAGAGGCTGAGTTCTCAGCCAAATAATCAAGAAAATTTAGAACAATAGTATGGTGATCAAGTGATGCAACTGAAAACAAACAAACTGCCAAAGGGACTTGTGACTTTAGAGTGTATTTTCAATCCTAATGATCATCTTAGAAAGGATAAAGCTAACATCCAAGTCAAAGGAGAATATTTAGAGCCTATCCCCATGGGAGAGAACAAAACACTTCAAATTGGAAAAGTGGCAACTGAGCAAGAAAGGTATGAGTTCACTCAACTTTTCCAAGAGTTCCCAGATGTATTTTCTTAGAGCTATGAAGACTTGAGAGGTTTCAATCCCAAGCTAGCACAACATACAATTGAACTAGATCCAGATGATAAGTCCATCATGTAAAAGAAAATGCCAGTTAACCCACACATTGAGCTTCTAATGACAAAGGAATTGAACAAGTTAATAGAGACAAGTATCATATTCTCCATCAAGCATTCAAGTTGGGTTGTTAACTTGGTTCCAATTAAAAATAAGAGTGGAGAAATCAGGATTTGTGTAGACTTTAGAGATTTGAACAGAGCATCCCTCAAAGACCACTACCCACTTCCATCTATGGAGCAGATTTTGCAAGTTGTTGCTAGCTCTGGGAGGTTTTCATTGTTGGATGGTTATTCAGGGTACAATCAGATCATGGTGAAGGAAGATGATCAGTTCAAAACAACCTTCACCACTAAATGGGGAACCTATGCATACAAAAAAATTCCATTTGGATTATCTAATGCTGGAGCCACTTTCCAAAGGGAAATGGATATGGCATTCAAGGGATTGATCAATAAAATAGTTTTGATTTACTTTGATGATATTATTGTGTTTTCTAAAAATGCAGCAGACCATCTATTTCATTTGAGACAAGTCTTTAAGAAGTGTAGAATATTTGGGATATCCATAAATCCTAAAAATGTATATTCATGGCCCATGAAGGCAAACTTCTAGGCCACATTGTTTCAAAGGAAGGGTTAGCAATTGACCTAGAGAGAGTTGATGCAATCAGGGCATTGCCATTGCCAAGCCATAAGAAATCTCTTCAAATATTCTTAGGAAGAATAAATTTTGTCAGAAGGTTTGTTCCATACTTTGTTTCTCTTGTCAAGCCAATAACATTGATGTTGAAGAAGAGTGTGGCGTTCAAGTGGACAGCTAAAGGAAAGGAAATTTTGAGGTGATCAAAGAAGCTATTTCACAAGATATAACTCTCATAAACCCAGATTTCTCCAAAGACTTCGTGCTTTATGCATTTGCTGGAAGTGACATGATCTCTGCAATTTTGGTGTAGCGAAACAAATAAAAACATAAGCAACCAGTTGCCTTCTTCGGCCAAATCCTGGCAGATTATGAAACGAGGTATTCTTACATTGAAAATCACATTCTTGTGGTAATTAGAAGCTTGAATAAGTTTAAGCACTTAGTTTCAAATAATAAGATCCATTTGGAAGTTTCCCAAGTGGGAATTAAAGACTTCCTTCTTAACAAGGATTTGAATGAAAAACGTGATGGGTGGATCACTCGTGTCATGCAAAGATGAAATTGATATCAAGGTCACCAATATGGTCTGTGGAAGAGGATTGTGTGAGAAATTATCCTTGAGGAAACCAATTGAAGCAAGCAAAGGAAAGGATGTTGTTTTGGTGCTGCAGGACAACCAAGAAGAAGCCATTTTAATTCTGCAAAATGGTCAAGAAGAAAATATTTATATACCCACTCCTTGCTGGACTCAGAGCATAATACATTTCCTATAAACCGACCTTTTCCCTCTAGAAATTTGCAAGGTAAAGAGGAGGTATTTTAGATTGCAGTCATTCCTTATGTGCTTGTTAATGGTGTTCTAATCGTAAAAGATATCAATGGCATTCTGTTGAGATGCATTGGGGCATATCAAATTGAGAAAGTGTTGTAAGAATTCCATGATGGAGCAGTTGGAGCTCATTTTTACCCACGTGTGAAAACTCTCAAGATCATGAGGGAAAGTTTTTATCAGCCCAAATTATTCAAAGGATCTGCTATTCATGGATAAAGAAGTGTAAAAAATGTGCATTCTTCAATGGTAAAGAGAGGTTAACAACCCTTCCATTGAATCCAATTTCATTTTACGAGCCATTTATGCAATGGGTATTGGACTTCATTGGAGTCATCAATCCAAACTCAAGCCAAGGGAAAAATGGATTCTAATAGAAAAAGATTACTTTACCATGTGGATTGAGGCGGTGGCACTCAAAGAAGCCAATGAATCTCGCATTCTAGATTTCTATGAAGGGTTAATAACCAGGTTTGGTATACCATCCACCATCATATCGAGAAAATGCATTGGGATTCATGGGTTCTAAGATCACTTTGAATGGGCTGTTAATAATGAAATATATTTGAGCACTTCATCAAACTATTACCCTTAAGGTAATGGCCAAGCTAACTCCACAAACAAGAATTTACTAAGGATTATCGAAGGACTCTTGATGAAAACCAGAGAGCTTGGCATACTAAGCTCAAATCAGCTTTATGGGCTAATAGTTTAACTCCCAAGAGATCCACAGTAACTCTCCATTAAAACTTGTTTATGGGAAAGAGGAAGTCTTACCTATATCAATTGAGTTGCCAACATTGAAACTCATGAAGCAACTGGAATTGTTAGAGTTTGAGCCAATGGAGGTTAGATATGCCAATTTGATGGAGTTGGAAGAAGTAAGAGAACATGGAGCTTAAGCAATAGAAAAGGACCAAGCCTTATTCAAAAATGCTTTGACAAAAGGGAAAGAGCAAGGACCTTTCAAGTTGGAGATTTAGTGTTAAAATGGCATGTAGACCGAGGTAAAGAAAGGAAGGAATTCCAAATTTGATACCATTTGGAGTGGCCCTTACATGGTCACAAGTTACAAAAATATCAATGCCTTCTAATTTTCTACATTTGAAGGTGAAGAAATTTAGATTCCAGTGAATGGGATCTACCTCAAACATTTTTGTTGAAAAGGAAAGGTTTCACCCTTGTACATACTAGTTTAGATTTTCAATTTCCCTAAGTGCTTATGCGCATTTTTTTGTTGTAGTTTAGGTTTTTTTTTCCTAAGTGCTTTGCACATCTCTACATGTTCTATTTACAACATGTATGATTTATAATTTTGTACATAGTGTTTTTGGAGCTATGTTTCCTCTGCAAAGTGCTTTTGCACTTGGGATTTGGTGAGAATAAGTGTCATTTTCAGTGGGTTTCCAAGTGGCTAAGGGGTATTTTTTCAAGTTTAGATCAGTTGCAGTCTATAATCATGACTCCATGCCCAATGGATACTTCAAGGCATCTGATCACTTCATCTAGCAGTGAAGCAGCCCCTCTGATTCGCTAAATTGTTATAAAAATCAGCTCATGCTTATTTTTTAATAACTTAGCTTCTTTTCCTCCTTCCTTTGATTCATCTCAAATTTCATGTATTTATGAAACTCTAAATTTTTTGGGTATTTCTTCATAAGATGGGAAATTTGTTCCCCTTTCCAGAAAGGTAAAGAAGTAATCCTAACTCCTTGTATTTTTTGAGTTATGGCTCGACAGAGTTTGCAGGAAAATGTTTCCCAAAATGGGTCGGGAGGCCTAAGGGAGAATTTTTGCCAAGGAAATTTGGCAGATTGGCGGGGATGCGGAGGAAAATTTGGCACTTAGCCCTTTTTGGGGTTAAAAATCAAGTTAATTTTACAGCCCACGTGCTGCGAAGGGAAATTTTTTTCCCCTAGCTAATCAAGAAGCGCCATGTGGTAGGCCTAAGCGGACCGGTGGAGTGACGGGAAAATTTTTAGCACTTAGGCATTTTTGTCAAAATGCTCAAAGTCAAATTTTAGACCATAGGCCCGAAGAAGGAATGAAGTACACTCACGGGGCTAGGGAGAAAATTTTGGCACTTAGCTTTTTTGGGCAAAAAAATTAAAGTCAAAAATCGGCCCGCGGATCCGACAAAGGAAAGTGGAAGGAAAGTGGTCAAGGTTTCGCTCCAATCGAGAGTGACATGACATCAGCGAAAGTTTGCGTGGTGGAAGAAAGTTAGGAATTTTTCCCTCACTTTGTCTAAAAACTTTAGGGTGTGAATTCAACCGCATCCCCGCATCGAATCAGAAGGTGACACGTGGTCGAGGAGAAGTGCACAAGCAGGCCCGCGGAGCATTTTTTGGCACTTAGCCATTTTTAGAAAAAACTCTAAGATCAAATTTCAGCCCGAATGCCCGCATGAGGAAAAAAAGTTGCTAAGGCCTACAACCAATCAAGATATGCCATGTGTCAATGCCGAGTGGCGGAAGAACTTTAAGTTTTTTGGCCTTTTTTGTCAAATATCTCAAAGGCAAAAATAGAAACACAAACCCATCGGCCAATCAAAATATGCCACGTGTCCACTCATCGGCAGAGACCAGGGCATTAGGAGAATTTTAGAATTTTTGCCAAAGCTACAAAAACACAAAAGGCAAGAGTGGGGCCACATTTCTGCAGCCAATCCGAGCATGCCACGTGTCCACATCAGAAGCGGGGATTTCAGCAGTGGAAGACCTTGGGAAAATTTTCTCTTGTGGGAAAAATGGGTAGAATTTGATTTTGGGACCTGCCAGCCAATCAGAGAGCCCATGTGTCATCGCATAAGTGGGCCCGCGGATAATTTTTAGAAATTTTCCAAATTTTTAAAAAAAAGGGGAAAATGTCATATTTTGGCCCGCCGACCCGATTTTTGACCTAATTTTGCCTTGTTTCACCCAGAAAATTATAGAGGGCATATCTTTCGATTCCAAGATCAGATTTGGGCAAAAATCATATTTTTTGGAAATTTCGTGCTCCCCTATATGCATTGAAGGCATAAAAACATCATTTTTTTATTTAAATGGAGAAAATGTACAAATCATCTTTCATGCCTTCCATGCGTATCAGATTGCTTTGAACAAGTCATTTTTGCTTAAGCTACCGTGGTTGTCTTCTCCAAAGACGCCTAGGATGGAGAATCAACTCAATTTGATTGGGAAAACCCTATATTGTCTTCTCACTCCTTGAATGCAAGATCAGATTGCTTTGAAGACATCATTTTATTCCATTTTCCATGTTTTCTTCTCCAGCACATAAGTGAAAAAGAAAAAATGAATTTAATGATTTTATAGGCCGATTTGAAAGAATTAATGGTTGGCGAGTTGTGGAAAAGATCATATTTACTTCTTCCTTTGTTTTCTCTCTCTTTGCTTCAGCTATAAATGGAAAGGATTCAATATTTGTAATGTTTGGAAGTTTTTTACTCTGTATTTCTCTTTCTCTCTTTCTCCAAAGGTGAGTTTGTGGAGTTTTCCAAGCCTTCCCATAAAATCTGTAACATGTTTTTGCCTCTTGGCCATTGTAATGCCTTGTATCAATTCCTGGAGCAATAAAATAAGCTTGTGGGTGATTTTCAGCCCCTTTCTTACTTCCATTGCATCTTTTCTAATCTTTCCATTACAAATCTGGTTATTTGTGCATATGAGTTGTATTATTTCTATGGTCTGTGTTTAACAACAAAGTGGGAGTTCATCATTCCTCGGTGCATCACCTCTATTAGCTTAGATTTCATTATTTTTGTAACTTTTTCTTAACCTTGGTCCCTTGGAAATATTTAGAGTAGGACTTAGAATAGATCCTCTACAAAATGAATGCATGCACCTGAATAGAGGAATAGGAACCAACCTTTAATCTGGAGAGTTTTTTCCCATTTTTTCAAGTCCCAAACTTTGGGAAAAAAATTCAATGTTGTACAATCACACTGGATGCCATTATCAAACTAGAAATATGAGAAATGTCCAGGGTTACGTGTGATTTTGCACTAACATTCATGACTAGGCTTCTTGTAATAGGAACACTTAAACTTGTATTTCTTTTCTCTAGGCTCGAAGTTGAAGCGTTCATGTTAAATTTGGGTCCGGCTTGGTTGGTGTTGGTTTCCTTCTTGGATTGATCCTTTGTCTCTATATTATTTCCAATCTTCTTTTTCTTACCATTAATTTATACAAGGGCATGTGACTTGATCTTTAGAGACCCCATTTGAATGAGTTTGTCATGTTCTTGAATGAGTTGGGATGAAAATGTCAAAGGATGGCATATTCCAAGCATGGCCAAGAGAAAATTTTGTAGCATAAAAAGTTGACACAAAGATAGAGTATTCGAACCTAACTAAAAGAGAATCGACAATATCACTCGGGAATATTTCTTCTCTACTTGACATTCCTTTAACAATAATCTAGTGTGGAAAAAAATTGAGAAGAATGCTTGTAGGTTTTCAAAGTCACTAGGATTTAATCCTAGTAGTTTCTTTTCAAACTCATGCGATCTCATGTCATCTTATTGTCCAAAAATTTCATCCAAAATTTTCCATGCAACATTAGGTGTTTCAAATTATTCAATGTGGAAGAGAAACTCAAGAGAAACAAACATGCAAAGAAGACCTAAAGCTTCATCACTACGGTTTAACCACTTATATTTTTCAGACTCATTGTCGTTTAGTCTCACTCTCCCATGGTGATGTGAAATAATCCTTTACCACTTATTTTTATAATCATTTTCGATCTCCACTGGAAATAGTTGAATGGTGTAAGTACAATAATGTAAGCCCCTTGCTTTTGGAACTTTATAGTTTAGTGCGTTGGATACAATCAAGTGCGAGTGTGTGTCATGAAATATTTTGTCACTCACCTTACAATCAACATAAAAACATGCAAGAGAGGAGAACACAATCAAGTTTCATAGATCGCAGCAAATCGACATCGTAAACAAGTGCAACTAGCTAAAAAAAATGAAAGGGGAGAAATTAAGTCCAGTTGTGAGAAAAATTGTATCATGTCATAGTAGAGACCCCCTTGATGTAATATTGTGGCATATGCACTCACTAGTTACAAGAAATAATAAGGGTATTTATATTTTTTTAAATAAGGGCTCAAGATGAGTCCCTATGATCTCCGTAAGATGACGAAAAATGACTCCCGGAAGGCATAAAAAGGCTCATAATGTCACTTTGCAAACTTGAACACACAATTAGTAAAACAAATCGACAATAACACTTAAAAATATTTGTTTGTAAACGTCCTATTTGGCTAATTTTAGAGATTGTTCGGAGTTTAAAAGAGATAATAAATGTTAAAACAAATTACCATTTTATTGAAACTAATATGATAAAGAAAATTAGATTTAAAAGGAAATGAAAAGCTAAAAAAATAATTTGATTAAATTAAATTTAACTAATAAAAAAACCCTAATTAAATAAATGTTTGGCAAAAAAATAAATACCTGCCCATTCTTTTAAAGGATGCCCACCTTAAAAGGAAGCCCAACTCGGCGGGTGATTTGGGTCGACTGGCACAGCAGACCACGTCGGGGTGGGCGGGGTGGGGTTGAGTGGATATGGGGAGGGTTTGAACTAGAAGGGTGGGCATGATGGTACAGTGGGGAGCCTGAAGGAGAGGGGAGTAGACTCAACATGTAGCGGATAGGGGCTCATCCATTGTTAGGCGCGGGGAGATTGGTCGGTGTGGGAGCTCAAGATGGAGTGGGAAACCATCTCGGCATGACATGCAAGAAGAGAGCCATTGGGGTCATGGATGCCAATGGATCTATAGATGGGGTCATGGATGTAGAAAGGAAGGGAGAAGGCTCGGGAAGAGCCACATAGAGCCAAGGCCGAGGAGGGGAGAAAAGGAAATGAAAAGAGGATGAACTAGTGACAAAAAAAAAATGCACAAAGTAATCCAACAAAAAAATCGGCCGAGCTCAAAAAAGGAAACTCACTCGCTTGGAGAGAAACAATTCGGCCAAGTCGGAAGCAGACACCGAGCTAAGAAAACAATGGAGTTGCTTGCTCGGAGATACTTAAAAAAACCATTTCTGGAATAGAGAGAGCTAAAAACACAAAAATCAAAATAAAATTCACTTTTGGTTAAAAAATATTAAAACCAGAGATAAAAGGACCTTTATTTTAGCCGATCTTCCAGATTTATCTACAACTAGCTAAATCTAGCTACAAAACACCTAAAAAATCTAAAGGGATACTGCACATGCATGAAGAACACATGCAAACCGACCCAACTTTCTAAGAACAAGCTGCTAAGAATGTTTGCAAGATTCCATAATTGAATAATAAAAAAACTTGCACGAGAACCTAAAAAAACCCAACGAAATAAAAACATCACAAAAATAATGAATGCAAGTTTACCAGATCTCGAAGATATGATACCATGTACGATTAACCGTCACACCCAAATCTCGAATAGGTCTTTGAAGAGGGATCTCATCGTGTTAACCAACTCCTACACCAACACACCCCCACATGATGGAGTTGGATAAAACAACGTGCGCTATAGGCTCACCTTATATACATTCAATCATGCCCAAGGACATTAGGAGGCAACATTACGGGACTTCTCGGGAGGTCACCCATCCTAGTACTACTCCAGGGGAAAGTGCACTTAACTACTGATTTGATACCATGTACGATTTACCGTCACATCAAAAGCTCGGACTTTTGATGTGACAAAAATCATACATGGTATCAGAGATTCGACATTTGGTAAATGTGCAGCCGTTAATTTTATGACTTGTTGATTACTCTTGGGTTCGTTTCTAGGTTCTCTTGCAGTTTTTTTATTATTCCATTATGGAATCTTGTTAACATTCTTAACATTTGTTCTTGTAAATTTGTGTTGGTTTGCATGTTTTCTTTGTGCATGTGTAGGTGTCCCTTTGGAGTAGTACTGGGATGGGTGAACTCTCGAGAAGTCCCAGTGTCATTACCTCCTAATATTGTTGGGCCTGATTGGGTGTATACCTGGCTCCATGGTGTGGGAGGGTGTTGGAATAGAATTTGTTTAACACGATGAGATCCCTCTCCACCATCATTTTGAGATTTTGAATTGGGACCTAATTATTTAAACATGTAATTCTGAATTTATGAAGATTGCGCTAAAAATTGTGGAAAACAAAATGATATTTTCATTTTATATGGAAAAAGTAAAAAAATAAACTCAATGCAATTTGAAAGTAGATTCAATTTGCTTGAGATATGAGACAAAAGGTTATTTCAAAACTGAAATCCATAGAAAGTGAATCAAAGGGTAGGATCAATCATGAAACCCAAGGAAAAAAATTAGATCTCATTTTATTGTAGCTAATAGATGAAAATTTGGTTTGATCCGAAGATAAAATTTAGAAATGAATCCTAATGAAACTATCATTTGTTTTTGGAGAAGAATGGATCCCTTAAAGAGCATGCAAGGGATTGGGTTTACCAAAGGATTTAATAAAATTTAATCTAATCAAGTACACTACTTATTAGATAGATAAAATACTAAGGAAGAACAAGAAAAATAAATAGAATAAAGAGTGATAAAGAGGGTGTATAGAATGAATCAACTTGTAACTATATGTATGGACTGATTTTGGGCTGATGTATGGTCTAAAATAGGTAATTGTGGAATTGTAAGCTTTGTGTCCAAATCGTGACCTTGAAATTGATAGGACAAATCCACCTAGAATGAGGTAGGTCATATAAGATTCTAGTTTCTATTATGGGAATTGGTGTATGTAGAATAGCTTGTTATCGAGTTCTTTATTTATTGATCCATATTCATTGTAGGTCACATCATATTTGATGTGTGGAACTTGTACCTATAAATAAAACCATAGCTACCTTTGTAATACTCAAGCACACATTAGATGATTAAAAATATGCAAATTCTTTAGTCAAGATAGCGTCGATGGCCACATTGAAATGTGAAACTCATTGAGTGCTACACTATATTTCAAATTCAATGTAGTTCTATTTTGTGTGTGATTAGAATATTATCCCTTGAGCTAGATTACCCTATTGTCATTCACACAAGAAGATAGTGGGAAACAAAATGTTATCCCAAATGCAATTATGTGCTATAGAATTCATAATAGCTCCCCTATGAAGTGAAGTATGCAATGCAAAGTGCATCCTCGATTTAGCGAGATAAAAACTATTAGCTCTTAGTAGATGTATGTTCCTCTTGAATGCTTTCCTCCTCGAATGATGTTAAAAATGACTATATATAAATAAGATTCCATTTCTTAATTTTTTTCATTAATAAGTGAAAGGCCTACCAAGGTGATACAAGAATAAAAGAAAGAAGTAACATTCAAAAATCATATAAAGAGTTAAAGAGGATAGAGCTTCCCAAAAAGGAAAATAGTGCCTAGGTTCTCATGTTCATAATGGGTTTTCCTATATAGTGCGTTCAAATGGTAAAATTGTGAAATCAGAGATGATTAGGATGTCGATGGTATGTAAAAATATAATTTTTGATCATAAATAGAGAGAAAGAACGATGAAAAATATAAAAGTAATATCAAATAAAAGTAAAAGGGTGTTAATGAATAATTATCCTTCTTATGAATTATGTATATACAAGACATATTTAGAGCATATATGTACATATTGAGTGCACGATTTAGTGTCTAAACATCTTCAAAGTCAAAGTGAATAATTATGTAATTGGGATTAAGGTTTATGTCACCACCGTCTTTGTGACACTAAAAATATTATCACATATCCTTGTATGAGGTCCCCTCTTTTATCTCATTAACTACACCTTTAGTGACACATATTTTCTCCATCATTTTAGGAATCTATAGGTGAGCCAATTTTTATTTACTCCTCCATGGATTCTACATCAATCAATGAAATATGTTTCAATGGGTATTTGGAGTGAGATCACACTAAAGTGACCACACAAGTTTGTATAAAAACAATTGTCAAGGTAAGGACTTTGAGACTAATAACCCGCTTCCATATTTGATTTTAAATATTCCTAAATTTTATTCTACATCTAATATGCTTAAAAATAATCTTGTTGGGTCCTTTTAAGGTGACTTCCTTAAATTGTATTCTTAAATAATGGATTAACAACTAATGGAACTGCATTGCATTAGATTTGAGGGATTAGAAAACATATCCATAGGTTTTTTTCTCTTCCATTTTTCCAAACCATAACGTTGTAAATCGATAGTTAACCATGGCCCCTGGTTCATTTGAAATAACCTCTTTTTTTCCTTTTAGTGGACTTAATACTTCTACATATAATAGTAGGAGAAAATTAAAATACTCGTATGGATTGAGTTTCTAAGTCTCCCTTGCCTCTTTAGAATTTTTGGATAAACTTGTTCAACCACTTGTATTTTTAATATTTCATGAGTAAAATAAATTATATGTTTATCATCCCTTAAAAAACATTAGTGTAGAAATTGATTTACTGAAGTAACTAAAAGAGACCATCTATATCTAAGAGGGAAATAATCTCTTCTATCAATAGGTGTTATACATCAATCTTTAAAACACTTGCTTTCTTTGTAAATCCTCATCATACATAATGCGAGAGTGCAATTTTATGGCTAACTCATGGAAACCTATGCAAGAAAAAACAACTAGTGATGTGATGGATTACTATCACTAACAAGAAAAACACTACTACCTCTAATGATACTAATCCTCTATATGTTGCATACAAAACTTTTCACCTTGAAAAACATCATTGCATAAGGAAAAATTAGTGAATGTTTACCAACTCTTTGGGACTTTCCATCCTCTTGGTAATGGAAAGGCTCCCATTTATTGAATGAAAAAATTAAATCAGCAAGAGGACGTGAAGCAAGGGATCACATAGGAATACTCCACTAGACCTATAGGAAATTGGTTGTACTTAGTACAAGCGAATATTTTCTTAGTTAAAGTAGGTCGAGGGGAGTGAGAATATAATGAAAGAAGGTTAAATTTTTGAATAATAATTTATGTTATTTCACATCATTAACTCAAGTAAATATACTCTAAATTAGAGGAATTCAATCTATGTTGAAAACAATTAGATTAACAAAATAGAGACAAAAAGCTCCAATAATTTATTTCTCAAAGATACAAAATCCCTTTCTTGATTTTTCAAAATAATCATGTTTATAAAGTTAAGTATTAAAAAATTAGAGGAAACACATACAAGAAGGAATGGAATATATGTAATCTCTTGAAAGTATTTATTAGAGAAAAATATTTCCACTAACATCTCGCAATTGACAATCCTTGAAATGGATACTTCATTTTAATTTATAGATTTTATAATATGAATTTTAATGTTCCCCCACATTCCCTTGAAATTTCTTATCTCTTTTGACCTTTCATATTCCTAGGAAGAAAAGTGAGAATTTTTATTATTAATGAAAAATAAATCTTACAATGTATTATTAAAGGTCGCTAAGCGAATAAGAACAAATAGTGAAAAAGTACATACCTCAATGAAGAGTTAGAACATATATAGAGTAGGAAGGATAGAAATAAGTTGAATATGATCATTTTGAAGATGAGGATGAAGCTTGTACCAATCTGAAGTATTGGCCTCTGCAAAAATTTATTGAAATTTCCATGGAATTCTATATTTTCCTTTGAACTCTTTACCGAAATGGGCTATTGTGGGTGCCACCTTATCTTCTTGTGGGACATAAACAAAACTCAAAGTAATGATTCTAAATTTTGGGAATGCCACCAAGAGGCTTGCATTGGTTAAAAATAGTTTATTATCTCTTCAATGTTTGAGATGAACTTATAATTATTGTGAGAGACTCCATAGTGTCGTAATTTAATGAGAATGGATCTCCGCCTCTTTCTTGAACAATCCTAAAAATAATTTATAATATCTTCCACTAATGAATGTTCATTGAGATAAGGTGACCCTAAGTTGTTGACATTTCCAAATATTTCAAATGCATCCTCTTCACATGAATCAAGTTCATAGATAATCGTTTATTATTTCATACCTAGAACACATTGTGTGAGACCATACAAGATACAAGTTTTCAATGATGGAGGTGAAGACATTTTTTCTCAGTAATGAGTGAGAATAAAGGCTTTCCATTTCAGACACCAATTGAAACACATTATCCTAGTGGGAATTTTATTTCTCAATCTCTTCCTTTATCACTTTAACTTTGAAAGTAGTGGAGAGGGGAAACTAAATTAATGAGGGACCTCGGGAAACAAAATTTTCCCCTTTTCTATAATATTCTCTGACCATTTTTATTATCTCTCCCCTGCATGGTATATCCTTATGTCTTCTTGATCATCTTGGTGTCAAAACTACCAATGGGAGATATGGATTCTGCAGAGGGGGTGGAGATACATTAGGATCTAGTTAATATTTAACATAAATAGTGAGAGTTCTCACATGCTATTATAATTTCTCCATTGATATGATGTTCTCTCCATTTTGAGAAATTAGGTGGGAAATAAATTCCTTAAATATATATGCATCACCTTTGTGTGTGGCTTGACTCAAAGGAATGTAGGTCAACTCATAGTCATCCCGAGTGATTTACTATATAGTTTTTACAACTTTTACATGGAAATATCCACATATTGAGATATATAGGATCGAAAGAATAAAAGGGAGGTCACTTGTGATTTATTGCTTTTCTTGGGTTTCAATATTTTTATATGGCTCCAAACTTAGAAATTACAATTTTTATACAATGCTTGTTTCAAATCTAAGGAGCTATTGAATCATCCAAACATAATGTAGGTGAAGGTAGAGAATTGGATGAAATGAATCCCATACATATCAATCAATTCAACCATTTTGTATGACATTATCCACTCTAGATTTCCTTAAGAAGATTTAGGACGAACATAGTTAACACATAATTCACCCTAACATAGTTTTGTTTGTTCTCCCTATGAGCGCGTGCTATGGATAATTCTCACAAGAAGGTGATTTTTTCGGAAAATTGAGAGTATAGATATAATCAAAGGTTATTTTGAAGAAAAGTGTGTATACTAGGGAAGAAGTCATGGTGAAATTATTAGTGGAAAGACACTACAAAATTACCGATGGATGGTGCAACTAATTATTTTCCCCTAATATACCACATAGTTTTCTTTAGTACTCATGAGGATGAACTAAGCCATCCAATCTAAGAAATCTTACATTTTTATTCCCCCATCACATTTCTTAGTAGGAAAATGACATTAGAATATTGCTCATGGAACTCACTCCTTGATATGTTCATAGAAATATGGTAAGTTTTTCTTCCTTTTTGAGCCATGCACTTGAGCGCTAGGGCTTGTAGATATGATTACGTCCTTGCCAACTCCTATAAACAAAATTCTTTAGCTATGCACATTCTAGGACTAACTTAGTACTCTAAACAAATAACGGGTGACCTCATGCTCGAATAGTCCATTTGTGAATATTTTCTCCTCCAATGGCTCATAGCGTCCACCAAGCATTCTAGTTTTCATGTCCTCTATGTCTATGTGGGTGACATCACTATTTCCCACAACATGATATATAGTGATCATAGAAGGAATTGGATTTAGACTTGAATATCTAACTTGATAGTGTCAAAAGTATTCACGAGGGAAGAATTTGAGTTGAAAAAAGTTATTTGAGTTTAATCATGAGACATTTTTTTATCAAGTGTTATATAGGACAACTATTTTTAGTAAGTTCTAATCTTGTTGATACCTTTTGAGGGTTTTTACTTATTTGGTTTGAGAAGATACTTTGGAATTTTGTTGTTTTCGAAACTTACTATATTTATACATGTGAACCCTTACTATTTGTTGTCTTCTATGTATCAGTTTGTAACAATAAATGACTAAAAACTTAGAATTTACTTCACACCCTTCTACTCTCATTTATTGAAGTTTTTGTCTTCCATGGATCTCGTAGCTCTAAAAAAGGAACTTTGGGGTCTTAAAATTTTAGGTTATTTCTATAAACTATACATAGAATCAATGGGTTTTCTTTCATAGTCATCTTAAAGGTGTTTTCTAGAGGATTGTATAGGAAAATGTTTGTTAAAATGGGTGAACAATGAAGAGGGTTATGATTATTTCTTCATATTTTAGCATGGATGTCTGGTAAAATTTTAATAACATGTCTTATGAAAATAGATGTTTGAGAGAGAGTCTACAATAACACTTTGACAGAAAAAATGAATGACTATGAGAGGTGAGGAGGGTTATTCGTTTCAAATTTGTAAAATTTTAACTCACCTATTTACCATGGATCCTAACCAGGTTTAGAGTATGATTTAACTTGAGTTTTACCTATGAAAGAGGGAAAAAGTAGACACAAGGGAAAATACTGTGTTATTTAAATTATATGGTGACATGTGGCATCCTATTTTTAAGTGATAATGAGATACAAGGGAAATTAAATGGCTTTCGGGAGGCTAAATAGTATGTTTTGATGTGAATGGGAGCATAACTTGTTGATTGGTTATATGGGGGGCACATGTTTATGTAACCCTTGTACCCTTTGCACATTATTTACCCAAGGAGACAACTAATTATCTAAAATACACCATCGATTTGAATTCATTACAGTGGAACATATTAGAGTGCAAGTTTATATGACCTAGGTTTAAACGTGATGAGCGGTGAGTTGCAAGTCATTGGATGATAGGGGACCAGAAATTTCTATTCCCTTTTTCCTTTTACAAAAAATGGAACAATTTATGCTCCAAAATGTACCATGGGCCCAATTATCATTAAAATTGGAACATGTAACTTGAAACACTCACCGTAATACCCAAGTCAACTTTTGAAGTGACTCATCTACATAATCAATGAAGGAGAAAACTTTAGTGTCCCCATTGTACCCTTTTCACATTGGGGGAAAAAAACATGCTCAAATCCATGCTTCTTCAATTTTAGTATGTTTATGTCACTCGTCAAAGCCAAATTGGGACATCGAGAGTGATATTTCTACCTCACAAGCATGGAAAAGTTTTTAGGATAAAAATTATATGATTTTGACTCCAAATGACTTGTTCAAATTATTCCATCAACTATAAGGATTGAATTATACCTAAAATATTGTTTTTAGTTCTTATTTCCTTTTAGACCGGAAAGGGAAGTTGTGGTGTCTTAAATTATCATAAAAACTATTTTACTCTTGGAAAGAAATTATTGTGTCCATAATGTGGAGGATTATAGAAGATGTCATTTTATTATTTGTTTTCCTCCTAACTCCATTTGAAAATTCCAAAATCATCCGGATAAATTATATTACAAGGTGATGGAACCTCCATTCCCTATCCTAAAATTATCTTATATTGCACAAGTTGTTTCTAATCTCAATTTATTCATCTAAATTTCCCTAAAATAACTTGGATGATTTGGATCATCCTGTAAGCTTCCAAAGGGTGTTTACCAGTTGTAAAATGGAAAATAATGCTCCTTTATAGGGCTCTATAGAAAAATTGCTTTCCATTGAATCTTAGTGACTTCTTCAATCACCTCAAGAATTCATCCATGCACATTTAAACACACTTTAATTTTGTTTAGCACATTCCTCTGAGCTAGAAGGGTGAGATTGAGAATTGGATGGCTAGAGGAAGGGTTTATAGTGATGGGGAGAGGAAATTTGTAATTTTGAGGTAGTTTTCATGGCAAAAATTATAAATTTAGCATGATATACATTTATCATGAAAACATTACCCAAGTGGGTCTAGTTAGCCTAATTTCATAGTTAGTACAAGACCAATTCCTTTCCTTTTAAGAATTTATTGCTTCTAAATAATTATATTGAAATTTATCAACCATGTGGGATTCAAAGTGATGATGAAAAGAAAAATGAAGAGTGTACAATTGTTTAAAATCAGATAAGAGGATATTCTAAGAAGCCCTCAACTCTATTACAAATCAATCTCAACTCACAATATTATTCTTTAGGAAGACTATCTTCTTCTTTTTTTGTATTTTTTTGTATTTTGTAGTTATGATGTATCTGTGTTGTGGGGATGTTGTTTTGGTTTCATAGTATTTTTTTTTGTTTATGGAATAATATGGGATTCTTGGCCTTTATACTATAATTGAGTAGGGTTCTTATTAAAAATCAACCTTTATCAATTTATATAAAAATGTATTTGGTGAGCTTGGGAATTTATTAAAACCCATCTCATTTAGGTAGGGAATGGATTATGGAATGGTTTTTCTTTAAATTTTCATTCTCTCTAAGTGGTATCCCAGTGTTTCAATTCTAGGGTGCTCCTCTCATAGTTTATATTGAAATAAAAGGGTTGGTTTCCATAGGAGCTGATTTTAAAAATTAAATCTTAATCGAGTAGTGACATAAATCGATAATATCATAAACATACAAGATACAAAATTCAATGGTAAGTAAGTGTAAGTAAGTATAAGATGATAATTCCTTACCTGATAACATGCTATCTCAAATAGATCTAAGTTGGAGCATGATAGTGGAATAGGATCAATTTGGATTGTACATGATTCTTATAAAATAATTTTATTGAAAAGTATTCTAGACAATATCTCCATGAAAAGGACATAACTACTCTAGGCATTAGTGTCTCCATACTTTAGGCACTAGTATCCTAATAATAGTGATCTCAGTAAAATATTTAACTTTGGAATTATCCACAAAATAAAAAATTAAACGCTAATGTTCTACTTTATATTATAAAATGATAGAGATAACTAGTGAATGAATTTTAATTTTACTTAGAATCAACAACTACAGGAAAGGAAAATATATAATATCACAACCACCAACAAATTTTATCCTAGAAAAACTCCGAGGAGGAAAAAGCGGTGGGGAAGGGAAATTGCTCTTTCTTCTCACTTTTATTGACCAATTCCAACAATAAGTACAAAAATTACAATAAGTATGAAAGAGAAGTAGATAATATCTCACACTTCCTCCCAATTACTTGTTTTCTCTATCTCAATACTTCTTTCTTCTATAAAACCCAATTTCAACACTAAGAAATTCTTGCCCACTTGCTTTCATGCTTCGATGATTCGATGCCCTTCTTCCCTTCTACAAACACATATTTATAGCCTTTCTCATGTGATCCCATGCATTGGAGAATGGGAAAGGTAACAAAAGGGGAAGAGACAACTACAACCCTTCAAATTCTAAGGTTTTTCGTTTAATATTTATTTTATTTTATTTTTATTTTATTTTATTTTATTCATGCTTTGATTGATCATGATGAACTAGAGTCCTTTTTGATCCCTATGGATCACACCTACCCTTATTAGGTCCCAAAAATCTTATTGGGGGAGTAGATGAGGAAATAATTACCTCACTTGCTCCTTCGAGTACCACCGGGACTACCTTGGTGTCTTTCCTTTCAGTCCAATCTGCCAAGACTCCTGCGGACCTCTCCTAGTCTCTCTAACCTTCTACTACAGCAATACATCCTCCTCCAATTCACCTCGTGATTCCAAGATGTAATCCTCAATGGAATATATAAAATGTAGTTCTTCATCTTCATCTAGAATGGATGGCTCATATAGGTGCAAGTTCTCATAGTTTACTACAGAGTACATCCTCATAAATGACGGTAAATCAAGTCGAAAAGCATTTTCTCCAACCTACTCCAATATGGTGAAGGGTCCATATCGTAGTGGCTTGAGCTTCCGTGCTTGACCTTGTAGTCTCTCCTTGCTCAAGTAAAGAAAAAATCTATCTCCAACATGAAGCTTATGTTCCCTCCTACGCTGATTGTGCCTACCTTTATACTTGGCTTGAGATTGCTCTAGTTGTTCATTAACTTTGAGATGGATTTTCCGGATCCTCTCAATGAATTTTTTTTCTAGTCACCTATGTGTCTCGTGTCTCCTTCTCATCCTGCTACCCAACTACTATGTCCAAAGTGGATTTGTCGGTAGATATCCCAAGCATGCTTCAAATGGTGACTTCATAGTTGATATGTGTACTTCCCAATTATAGAATATTGAATGTAGGCTAAGAAATCATACCAAGTCCTTGGGTATTTGTTGTTATACCCTCCGATCAGTTGTACAAAAGTCATGTTCACCACCTCTATTTTTCCACCTATAATTGGATGGAAATTTATGCTCTATCAGTAACTCGTTATCCATCTTGTCCCACAAAGTAGTCCAAAATTCCCAAGAACTTGGAATCCTGTCGAAACAATAGAATTTGGCAAACCAAGATGCACCCATACATTAGAAAAGAAAATATTTTCTGCCTCATGTTCTTTTACTATATTTTTACATGCCATAATAATACACATCTTACTGAATCTATCGACAACAACATAGAGATAGTCATGGCCATGTTTAGTCATAGGTAATCCTCCTAAAAATCAATAGAAATGTCCTCCGATAGATGAGTAGAGTCTTGGAAAATGCATATACAAACCTTCCTTCCTAGTCTTAAGATTGCTAGTACAACAAAGTTTACATCCATGTATAAATTTTGATAATTCTTCTTGCATATTGGGCCAATACACATACGTTTGCAAGTGGGATAGGGTCTTACCAACATTGAAATGTATCGCTACTTTCGAGGTATGTGCTTTCCTCATAAATAGAAATCTTTCTTCTTTCGGCACGTAAATATTCTCTCATCGGTAGAGCAGGCCATCCTTGAGATGACAATCTTCAATTCCTATCCTTTTAGTCCCTTGAGACTACAATTTGCTGAAATGTCACCCCAAATTCATTGTCACTGGGAATATGCCTCTCCTAAGCTTCCTTCGTGAAGGGTTCGATCTAAAAGATAGTGGCCAGATAGGATAACTTCCCTGTGTGGGGTGGCCTAGACAACATGTCTGCCACCAATTTTTACTACCATTCTTGTATTCGATCACCAAATGGAAATCTTTGGAGAAACCCCATCCATTTGCGAGTGCCTTGCATCGTATGCCGCAATTTAGACTATGCTTGGAAATACTTTGGAGAGGTTTACGGTTAGTGTGCACAATAGTTTCTTTACCCAAAAAATAATGCTTCCATTTTTAATTGCATGAACTAGTGCATACATTTCCTTATCATATATTGAATATCCTTTAACTACTAAAGTGAAATTTTTAGAATTAAAGATACATACGGGTTTACCTCCTTAAAGTAACATTGCACCCATAGCATAATCACTGACATCTATTTCTAATTCAAAAGGCTGCTACAAATTAGGATGAACAAGTACTTTGGAGCATGACTAATCTTGTATTTTAATAACTCAAAGTATTTTTCATGTTCCTTACCCCATTCAAAACCCTTACTCTTTGTGGCCACCGTGTGTAGAGTGTCTTGTAATCGTGGAGAATCCTGGAATGAACTTCCGCATTTAATGTACTTGATCCCACAAAACTCCTAGGCTCTGTGGCTGTTGTTTTTGTTTTCTAATTAGTGATGGATTCCACCTTATTTGGATCCACTCGTAGCTCTCATATTCCAACCATGTTCCCAAGATAGACAAGTGACTATTTGGAAAATTCATATTTCTTCATATTACAAAGCAGTTGTTTCTCCCTAAGAACTTGCAAGACTTGTTATAAATGGGTTAGATATTATTCTAATGTGGCACTAAAGATCAAGATATCATCTAGATATAAAATGAAACATGAGTCTATGAAATCCCAAATACATCATTCATCAATCTCATAAATATAGCGGGTGCATTGCATAACCCAAAAGGAAGTACTAACCATTCATACAACCCTTGTTTTGTCTTGAAGGAATTCTTCCATATATCCTCCTCCTTCATTTGAACTTGGTGATAAACTGACTTGAGATCCAACTTCATGAAAAACTTGGCATGCTGAAGCTGGTCCAAGAGATCATCTATGCGGGGAAGTGGATATTTGTTCTTTATGGTGATCTTGTTCAAAGTGCGGTAGTCAATGAACATTGTCCAAGAACCATCCTTGTTTCACACCATCACAATAGGCGAACCACATGGTGACATACTCATACACATCATGCCTTGTTCTAGTAGTTTCTGGAGTTGTTTCTTTACTTGAGTACTTTTGAGCAAGGATTTCGTATATCAACCTATTATCCAAAATAAGCCAATGCTTATTTTCAGTTAACTTACACCATTTTTCCTCCTCTAGTGCTTCAAATTGAATTTTCATATATTTCAATTGCGTAAGGGTCTCTGAAGGCATCTACATTAGATGGGAAATTTCTTCCCCTTTCCAAAAATATAAATAAGTCCTTCTAACTCCTCATATTTTGCAAGTTACGGGCCGATGGGCCTTGGAAGGATTTTTTGCCCAATTTCGTAGCTGGGGCCTTGGGAGATTTTTGCCAAAATTGCAAGTTTGCGGACTTGCGAGATTGCAGAGGAAATGTTTCCAAAGTCTTAAAGTGTAGACCTAAAGCCTTTGAAATTTTAGCACTTTGAAATTTTTTGTGCAAAAGGCACAATTTCAATTTTGAGCCCGCAAGCCTGAGGATGGTTTCTTCTTCAAATGCAAAGTTTTGAAGTGGCAGAGCTACGAAGTACTGTGGAAGTTTTTTTTTTTTAATATCCATTTTTTCACAAAAGCACGAGTTTTCATTTTCCATCAGGGCCCAGTGAAGACTATTTCAAATGGAAAATTTGCAAAGGGGCGAGCTTGCGGAATTTTTGGAATTTTGCATTTATTCACAAAAGGAGCAATTTCAATTTTGGGCCCACTAAGCCTTTGGGAATAGTGAATTTTCAAGCCTATAGGGCTGTTGGAGGTTTTGGTATTTTCTGATTTTTCATGCAAAATTTCAAATGGACATAAATTTTGAACTAGTGCTCCAAATTTGACAAATGTTTTACCATTGGAAATATCTCGACACCCTATATTCCATGAAAGCCAGAAATATTAATTTTGATGAGGTTAGGTGTGTGAAAAATGGGAAAACATGCTCAGATCGAGAATGATGCAGATGCAGATGTCCCAACCAATGAAATTTAATGTAGTAGTATGGTCTTGTTTCTTCTTTAACAATCTCGAGTTCTTTGGGGAATGGATTTTCAGAGGTGCCCATGCCTTCTCCAGATCATTTAATGAAAGTTTTTGGTTGGTTAGAGAAGACATATCCAGATTGCAACTTTTCCTATCTTTCTCATTCTATAAATTGTAATTTGGGGGTCATTTATAAAGTTTGGACATTTTTACTTTGCACCCTCCATTCTCTCTTGTCTGCAGTGGATTTTTTTGAGTTTCAAACCTCCCATTTAGACGGTAATGCAATTTTTTTCCTCTTGACCATCGTCATGTGTTGTATCAAATATGTGGAGTAGTAATACAAGTATGTGGATAAATTTTTACCCTCTCTTATGTTCATTGCTTCTATCCCGATCTTTCATTGTAGTCCAGTTATTTGTGCATGGTTTTTGTATTACATTTTAATGGTTTGTGTTTAACAATAGAGAAGGTGTTCGTCATTCCTTTCGTGCATCACCTCTGTTAGATTAGGTTTAATTCTTTGCATCTTCTTAACTTTGTCTCCTTGGTAAGTTAAAGTAGGTTTTAAGTAGATCCTCTACAAAATATATGTGTGCACTGAGCAGAGGAGTAAGAACCAGATTTCTCTAGAGGTTTATCCCAAGTAGAAAGTCCTGAACTTGGGGGATAGTACCTATGTTATGCAATCACACCGAGATTCTGAACCTTCCAAGTTGCAAACATTCGGTGGTGCTTTGTGATTTTGCACTAAAATTTTTGGCACACTTGGTGGGATAGGTTTGAAGCACCTTACCACTTCATTTTTTACAGGTTAGTGTGTTCTTGTTAAAATTTCAGCCTTTAGAGGCACATGCAAAGAACATCTAGCGACTCCATCTGGTCAACAACCAATTCCCTAAGTTATAGACCTTATTTCCATCCATTTCCACCCATTCTTCTTTCCACGTCTTCATCTTCTTCCATCCCATGAAGTTCTGCAATCAAGGCCTCATTCCAATATTCGAATTCACAATTGTAGTAATAGCAGTGCAGTCTACCTCCAATGTATTTTACAACTCCTCCAGATCAGCATTTTGATCAGATCCAAAACCATCATGCCTACCCATATGAGTAGGGTCGAAACCAATTTGGCTATAGAGCTTATCACAAGCAAGGGTATGTGTACAATGACAAAAACTATATGAAGAATGCTGGTTTGATGGAGAAGATTCAAAAATGGAGGCTGGAATGGTTCGATCAAGGGCTACAACATAGATGAAAGCTTTTAGAATTGGTTGTAAGGCACCTTGTTCATGGGAAGGCCCTTTTCCAAGACACTATGCTCCTCAAGAGAAGCTTGACTTTATGGTTGAAATTCTGCCACAACTAGCATAGTGGATGAGGATCTTGAGGAATATGAGGAAATTTCAAGACAACATTATCGATGGCTAAGACAATCACCAGCTCCTTCTCCTTTGTTTTCTCCCTCTCAAGCTTTATCATTTCAATGTGTCAAGAGTCAAGCCCATTGTATGTTTCCCCAGGTGTTGATTTCCCTTCTCCATCCCCTAATCTTCCATCCCACCTCAATTCTTCTTCCCTTTTCTCTTCCAAATCCAATTCCCCTCCACAAGAGCCAAAATCAATACCTTCCCCACCCA
Organism: Taxus wallichiana var. yunnanensis; assembly: GCA_018340775.1. Lineage (NCBI taxonomy): Eukaryota > Viridiplantae > Streptophyta > Pinopsida > Cupressales > Taxaceae > Taxus > Taxus wallichiana. The sequence goes on from CM031240.1 coordinate 258,175,129, forward strand.
CCACTCCTCTTGCCTTCCTAAGTCCATGTTGGGAAGAAACTCAAGAAACCAGTCAAGGAGAGAAGCAAAAAGAAGACCCAAAAGAGAAGAAAAGATCAAAATCTTAGTGAACTTGGATCTTAAATTTGGGATAAAAAGATCCCCTTGATGGTAAAGCCCCGGGAGGGTGAGGTCAAGCCACAAGTTGTGGCTAAGGCTTATTTTTTTCGCAGCGGTGGAACAAGATGATAAACAATCTGTTTGGTCTTAATGTAGTGTCCATAATGGTTCTTTATCTGAAGAGGATGTTGATCTAATCAAAGCTACACAATCCATCTTCAAGGAAGAAGAACAATCAGCTCCAAGTCCTATTGAAGAGGAGCAACTAGAAGAGATCAAATCAGAGTTGAAACCACTTGATGAAGAAAACATTATTGAATATTTTTGGTTTCATTTGAAGGGCCTGATTTGATTGATGAACCCATGACGGAGGAGAGATATCAAGAAGTTATTACTACCCTGAATAGTCCTCTATAGAAACAACTATAAGATTTTGATTTGAAAAATTTCATGCTAGAGGAAGAGGCTACCGAAGAGCAAGTTAGTCTTCAAGAAACAATGAAGGAACTCCAGAGCCAACAATGTGTTGCAACAAACTATAATGATGCAAAAGCAACTTCATTGGATGTTGCAATCAATAACAATGAGTTGTAGATTGAAGAGGAGTTCCATACTACCACAGAGGAAGGAGAAAAGAAAGAGGATGCCACCATGTCTTCCAAACCATCCACTGAAGAAGGTCTACAGGGAGACTCCAATATTGGAGTTTAAAGTCAAGGTGAAGGGCACATCCATCAGATCAGACTATTCCCAATCAAGTACTTGGCTTCATTGGAGTCAAGGGAGAAGCCAAAACTAGTCATGCTTGCTTCTAAGCATGACGGAGAACATCAAAATCCCAGGATCAATAACGGTACCTCTTGGAACCAAGTGAGCAATAGATTGAAGAGGTATTTATATTATTTCAAGTTGATACCTTGATGGAGGGAGTGGAGAAACAATTTGCAGTCAACCTTATGTTTGTACCCAAAGTTAACCTTCCTCAAATTTTAAGCAACATCATTAACTTAACAAGATACTTAGAGGTAGATAGATGATGTTGTGTGTCGTTTTGCAGCCAACCAAAGCAATCTATCTAAATTTTTAGCACTTAAATTTTCGGGAGTGGGTAGCACCCTTGAAAAGATTTTATCTTATCCTAACTATTTTAGGTTGTGCCATATAACCAAGGTAAGAGAGCCTATAATGTAAACTTTGTTTGATGAAGGAGATGAAGATATCCCTCAATTTATGAAAATAGTATGAAAAGGCCTTCGGAAAATATGATCAACACTCCAAATATTCCTTTCACAAGTTTTCACTTCTAGATTATGGAGATATTTTCAATGCAAGGCAAGGTTAATAAAGACAATAAAAATCCTGATTTGCTTTTGTATATTTTTATAGTGGGGTTTACATTTGTTGATACACAGGAAAAAACAGGGGTAGTATGGGTAGGCTTAGTTTTTTTAAAATAATTTTTTCTATTTGGGCGGGATATTAGACAAGACAAACCAAAGTCTTCCAGACTCTTTGAGGACTTCAGCAAAATTTGGAAAAAACTTAACAACATAAAGTATCAAAATAGTTAATCACTCCTTCAACAAGGATATGTGCATCAAATGGAAGACCAAATATGCAATTTTTCACACAATATTTGATTATCTATCACAAAATATTGAGTTAGAAATAACCAATGAAGCATTTAGTAATAACTACCTAATCATGCCTAAGGTGCACCCAAAGGCTTAAAAATAATCTACGAAATACAAGGAAGGTGAAGTGGTTTTAAATTTGTTTATCTCTTTATCAGATGAAAGCTCTTCTAAATGTGAGATTGCAAATGACACTAAACTATCACAAGAATGAGATCATGTATGATCAAGAGATATTTTTTAAACACAAGACTACAACAGGAAACAAGAAACAAAAATTGATATGCATTACAAATGTAATCATTCACAAATTTTCTCAAAGACAACACGAATAACTCGAAATTGATCAGATTTATCAAGTAGAGGAATGTTATGAAACAATCTCGAGCTTGTTAATGGCTATACATGTGCAACCAACTTAACATGATTTGAAATCTGATATAGAAGGAATTATATGAGCTTCTCAGGTGGTCACTCAGAGTATGGGCTTCTTCCCAGATTTTCCCGTGAAATTTCTAAGTTTCTTAGGATTTTCCAAAATCTTCCAACCATTTGTATGAAAAATTCATGCAATATATAGCATTAAATTACCTCTGAGCCTTCATTCCCAAGAAATAATATGCCAAGAATCAAGTTTGTTAAAAAAATATGACATGAATCATAGAAAGGGACGTTTAACAAATTTGCAATAGAAGTTTTCCAGTTGTTTCAAAAACTCAAATCATTGCAAATATTTGGATCAATATCTTATGTGGAGGCACATTTTTTTATCCTCAAGGCATTCGACCCACTTCCCTTTGTCATTTAATCTTTTCCCTTTCCAAAGTGGTCTCTGAACTTTTAGATCTCATATTTCACATTTTACACGGATAGGAAAAAAACCATTTCAAATACACATCTAATCCACAAATTGAACCTAAAAATGATCAAATTGAACCTTGTGGCCAAAATGATGTGAATCCATTGAAAATCTGATGAAGAATGAGGCAAAAACACATCTCCAAACTTCTTGGAGTTCCCTAGGGCAAAAATGGTGGAAGAACAAAAACAATGCACGCTACCGTTGATTTCGCCTTTCCAACTTTAAATTTGGACCATCCACTTGAAAGCTCCACGTTAAAACGGGCGTCGGGCCCTCTTTTTTCCCTTTTACAAGCTTTTGGAAATTTTTCGCAAAACTCACATTTTCCTCCGCCCCTCCGCCATTGAGAAACAAGTCTGACACACATCTTGAGGTGGGTCCCAACAGAATCGTGGTTTGATTCTGCACATTTTCACCTTTTTTGAAAAAAGGAAATTTTTCCAAATTATCCCCATGGGTATGCACCTCTAATTCTATCCTTGCCATGTGTCATCATTGGTTGGCTACTGAGACTTGCGTTCCTCCTTTAGATTTTATGCTTTTCACGGGGATAAAAGCCAAATTTCACGAAGCGACCCGATGCTCCAACATTGCTTTATTTGACCTCAGCTATAGACATGGCTTAATCACGAACATTGATGGAGTTGTAGACTCATTTTGTAATTTTACCCTTTATGCCAAAATGGGAAAAAATCTCAATTTTAAATCCTGAGGCCCGAACTCCCGTCACCGACTTTTCAAAATATGATACATGTCATCACTTGATTGGTTGTAGGGCTATGCCTCACTCTTGCAACTTATCAGTTTTAGAAAAGGAGAAAAATCTAACGTTCCCCCAAAAGCTCATACCTCTGCCTTTGACTATTCATCAAGGACACATGTCTTGTTGATTCACCGAGGGATCCAGGATCCACTTTTAAATTTTAACCCCTTCTTGATCAAAAGGGTTCAAAACCACAATTTACTCCACTAACCCGATACCCCTCCTTCATACTTCATGCGGGCTTGCGGTCATCTCATCAAACTTATACTTTTTCCAAAAAGAGAGCAAAAATCACAAGGTACTCCACAACGCCATATGCCCGCCAAAGGGAAAAAATGACAAATTAGGTCTGTCGAGCCATAACTCAAAAATTACAAGGATTTAGGAGGACTTCTTTACCTTTTTGGAAAGGGAGAAAAATTCCAATATGATGAATGAGACTTCAAGAGTCAAAAATTTCTCGAAAAGTTTCGGATCTCAAAATACTTTTTTCAAGGATATTTTAAGGGTATCAACTCAAAAATTTGTAGTTTCAGACTTGGAAAATGAAGGGAAATTTTGAGGATGATAATAGTTGGTCAAAAATGCACAGGGGTATACTGAAAATGCATACCAACATCGGCTCTAGCTCGGGGATGGGCACTCCCAGGTGAGTGCCACAAGAAAGAAAAAGGAGACCAAGTGCAAAAAAAAAAGACCATTGGGCAATGGATTCATGAGCAAGAACAACAAAGAACCATCGAGAAACGACAAAAATGGCTGCCAAGAACCGGGGAAAACCACAAACTGAAAAATCACCAAAAACAGAGACCCACGAAAACAAAGAATATACACTATACAAGTGGTGCATACCTCAAATTTTGGGATTAATCCAAGAAATGCTTCGATGTCTTCCGTTAACGAAGCGGTTCAAATGCGATTCCCCATCTAGGTCCTTGAGAAATAAGGTGTTCTCAAAAATTCTGATATTAATGGAGTAAGGGCCCGTCCATAATGCATCAAATTTACCATGCTTTCCCTTATTTTCATGACAGATATCCCACAATAGCACAAGGTCTCCAATATTGAAAACCCTTGGTGCTACTTTCTTGTCAAATAATTTCTTCATCCTTTCTTTTAACTTGACATGCCTTTGGTGGGATGCTCTTCTCTCTTCATCAAGATCAAAAATATTATTAATCCTTGCTTCATATGGATTGAGCTCTTGATATTCAAGATGTTGAACAAACCGAAATGAAGACAATTGCAGATGTAAGGGCAGCGAGAGTTTGAGTTCTATACACCGGTTCGAAAGGGCTCCTACCGGTAGCTCTTTTGGCAGCTATCCTACCATCCCAAACTACAAATTTCATTGTTCACCCCAATTTTTCTTGTTTTGTTCCAAGTCTCTTGATACTTTTCAACAAGTTCTTATTGCTGGACTCAACTTGTCCATTTCCTTGTGGATTGTAGTTTGAATCATAATTCAGATTGATTCCAAACTCTATGCATATTTCCATCAAAGGTTTATCTCTAAAACACATGGCATTATCAGCTACAATCTTGACTAGCACACCAAATGTGCATACGATGCGATTCAAAAAGAATTCCATAACAACTTGGTGTGTCGCTTTCATGGTGTGGATTGCCTCTACCTACTTGGTGAAGTAATCTATGGCTATAAGAATCCATTTATGTCCAACACTAGAAGGGTCTAAAATCTCACCAATGAATTCCATTCTCCATTGTTTGAAAGGAGCTTCAATTGATATAGGTTGCAAAGGAAGGGAGACTGAAGCTTTCATTCTTCCAGAGAAGCACCGACAACTCTCACATTTTCTAAAGAATAGGGTTGCATCTTTAAAGACAGGTAGGCCACCAATAACCATCTCTCAAGATTTTATGTGTTGTAACCCTTCCGGAAAAGTTTCCTCCACAAACTCCCCCATAGAAATCAGAAAATATTTTGGGAGGTTCATCTTCGATTATACATTTCAAGAGGAAACCTTCATGCTTCTTCCAAGCTAGCCCGAAGATAGTGATAATGTACTTTTGGGAAGAAAGCTTAAGGGCTCTTTTCTGATTTTTATTTAAATGATCATGGTAGCATAGGTGTCTGAGGTAAAAGATTACATCCTTGTACCACTTAGAACTTACCAACTTGTCAAGAATATCTTCCCTTTATTCCTCTACTCCACTTACTTGTATAGTCTACAAGTTTCTCTCATCCATAAGCTTAACAAGACCCAAACCTCTTACTAACTTTTTGGTTTGCATGTCCATGTCGTACTCTTGCAATTTTTTCACCCATCTACATATTTTTCTTGAGATATCCATCTCTAATAATATGTATTTTACCATGGTGTGGGGAACATAAGAAACAACTTTTGAACTTAAGATATAAGGCCTGAAAACCTTTTTGCTTTCACCAAGGTGAATGCTTGTTTTTCCATGATTGTGTACTTTAACTCAATAGCTTGTAAAGCCTTACTAAATAAGACATTAGGCCTCTCAGCCCCATCCTCATCCTTCGCATCAAAACAGATGCAATGGTATTTTCAGAAGTAAAGGAGAAGATTTGGAAAGGATTCTTGTAATTTGGAGCTGCCAAAATAGGTGCATGCTTCAATGCTTCTTTAATTCCTTCAAAAGCTCTAAATAACAACCTCCTCCCATTTGATAACCTAGTCTTTCTTTAACATGCATGTAATGGGGAGAGTCAACTCAGCAAAGTTAGATACAAACCTTCTGATAAAATTAATCTACCCAAAGAAGGATTGGATGCCCTTCTTGGTTCTAGGAATAGGGACTTTTTTATGGCTTCCACCCTCTCAGGGTCAGTCATGAGACCATGCTTTGATACAATATGACCAAGAAGCTTGGCCATTTTCACCCCAAAATGACACTTATTTAGATTGAGAGAAATTCCATATTCCGTGCATCTAATAAACATCTTTTCCAAGTGTTGCAAGTGATCACTTATCTTCCTAGAAAACACAGTCACATCATCTTGGTAAACAAAAATAAAATCATTGATGTAACCAGCAAAAGCAACATCCATTTCTCTTTGAAAGGTGGCACCAACATTCATCAAACCAAATGGCATCCTAAAAAAAACATATGACCCTCAAGGAGTGGTAAATGGTGTCTTAAATATTTCTGATTCTTTGACAACAACTTGATTGTATCTGGAGAAGCCATCCAATGTAGAAAGTAACTCATAACTAGTCACTAAATGCAACATGTTTTCCATATTTGGTAAGGGATAGTTGTCCTTCATTGATGCTTTGTTTAGATTTCTAATATCTACACAAATTTTGATATCTCCATTTTCTTTCGTCGGTAGTACTAGGTTTTCAACCCAATAAGTATACCTTGTGGGCTGAATGATCCCTCCATCTCTCAACTTCTTTAATTCCTCTTGCATTTTCATGGAGAGAAGTGGATTAATTGGTCTTTTCCTCTATCTAAATGGTTTGGCCTTAGGCTCAAGAGGGATCTCATGCTGAAACAAATCCTCTCTATATGCCTTTAGCTCAGAATAAGACCAAGCCAAGCAGTCTTGATATTTTTTCAACAGTTGAGCATAGGACATGCTTTTCTTCTTTGCTCAGGTTGCTACCCAACCAGATCTTCCTTGGTTTCTCCTTTGTTCCCAAATCATGTTCTTCAACATCCCTAGATGCAAACATGTTTCTATTGACTATACAATCAGCATTGTTAAAATTTGACTCTAGGGAAACCAATCCTCTAGGGATGGTGTTAGTTTTTAATTGGATGATATCCTTGCCAAACAAGGTTTCTTTGCCATCAACTGCACATACTAATGGTTCAAAATCAATAATTTAATCGACAAAATCACCTTGATTCTCAAATAATCTCTGAACCTGAGCATCATCATTAAACACTTGCCAATGTTTCACGTTATCAGGGACTAATGGACTAGTGAGTATCTCAATATCATACTCACAATAGGGGAAATGGTACGATTACCAAATCTTGACCCCAACATTTCTATCCTATTTGCAAAAATGTTGAGACTTCTATCATGATGTAAAATGTTGAAGAAAACAAACATCTCAATCGATGCCAAACCGCATGTTTTTACTTGTTTCATCCACTGATTTTTTATAGCATACAATTTTCTTATTTTCTTGACAAATAGTTTTGAATCTCCTTTTGCAAAGATGTCTTTCACTCCATACTTCCAAGAAATCCTTAAACCTAACAACAATGCTTCATACTCTGTAATGTTATTAGTACACTCAAAATTAAGTCTGAAAGAAAAGACAAACTCTTCCATGCTTGGAGAAGTCAGGACTATACCAGCACCATTCCCAAATTTGGAGCAAGCTCCATAAAAAAACAAGGTCCATGGAGAGCCTACTACCTCAAGGAACTTTGAATGATCCATCTTGTTTTATTTACCATCAGCAAATCCAATAAAATTGTCAGCATGAACATCAGCAAAAAACACTTCATAGGAATAATTGTTGGTATCTTCAATTAGATGCAACATCTTCCTCTCCCCATACAACTTGACAAGGCTGCCCTCAATTGGAATAGTATCATAGGACATATCCATCTGAACGCTTCCACCAACACTTGCAACCCACTTTCTTGATAGCAACATGCCCCACTTGGCTGGGCAATCAACAATGACCACATCAAGTTTCAAATTCTTTCCTGGATAAGCTACAAGTTGCACCACCAAGCCCTTTACACACCCAACAACAGCACTTCTCTGGAGTCCATGGTAGTACATCTTCCATATGCTGTTGTCACTTTGATATCCAGCTCATTCATGACCTCAAGAGGCATGCCATTACATGATGCACCAAAATCAAACATATAATTATGAAGCAATCTATCCTTAATGATCAAAGTGGTGAAGAATGGATCAACGTTCAATTGAGATTCAATAAGAGATGTTCCCAAGTATACCTTAGGTGCTTCTCCAAGATCCTCTAATGCTGGTGGTGTTCCTGAGTCTACAATGATTGGAGGAGTCTCCACAATGTTTACATTTCTACCTAGGGTACTTTTCTCCTCTTTCAATCCCAAGTACTCAAATTATTTCCTCTTATACTCGGGAATCCTAAGCAGCTCAATAATTGGAACACTAACCTTTATTTGGCTCAAAACTTGGGCTATGTCATATTGAACACTCTTTAACAAGGCAACATTGGGATGAATATTGAAAAAATCATCGATGGGACTTGATTTTCACAGTTTAGGCATGAGGAGATTTATATTTCCTAGGAGTTACCTTTGGAATGCTTGTAAGCAAGGGAGTTTTAGGCTTGGCTTAAGGCCCATCTCCCTTAACAACTTTTTTCCTAGTGTTATAGGCTTTTTCATGAGCTATAACAACATTCATAAACAATTGTCTATCCTTGTCCAAGGATACCCCATCATACTTCTTAATCATCAAATATCTCAAATACTCAAATTCATTAATAGGTACTTCAAAATATTACACTACATCTACTTCAAAAGTATGAGGAGGATGAAGTGGTACCCAGTTGATGCAATCCCAAAAGGTTGTAGTAGTCCTTACACTTATTACCTCAATTGATGTTGCTCTTTGTTGTGAACTTGAAGAACAACCCACCATGTAGATATCATCATCAGTACCATCTTCATTATCAGCTTCATCAACTTGTTGGTCCACTTCACATGGAGGATGGGGCAGAAAGCACTTATCACACCAATCAATCTCATTAGCCTCCTCAACAGCAGCAACCCTGGCAGTCAAAGGGTCAGGCACCAATCTATTTTCACGTGCTTAGGGTTGTCTATTTCCCCCTCCCATAGGTCCTTTACCTCTGTCATCTGACCTCTGATCACCCCTAGGATGATTGCCAAATTTGTCATGATTTTGTGCTCTTTTTTGACCTTGTGAACCTTGGCCAATCCCTTTTTCTACCCGGGCTAGTTTGTATGAGATTTCTTTGATAGCACCTGCCAAAGTTTTCACAACCTCCTCGAATAAGCACTCTTGCTATCTTGAGGTTTCTCTGGATTTCTAGACTTTACAAGCTCTCTATTGGGAGGTTTCCCAACTTTGATATTGTTTTCAATTTTCAAGGCCATGGTGAAGGATTTCCTTAAATTACCAGGGTTCTTATCCCTCATATAGTATGCACCTTCTTATCAAATGCATCTAAATATTTGATTAATAATGAATCATCACATGGCCTTAGATTGACAGGCAATATCCTCAAAGTTTTTTTAAACCTTGTGTTAAAGTCACAAATTGATTCATTTGGGTTATTTTTAACCTTTTCAAACTCAGACAAGAGAAATCTAGGATCATTCTTGTCACCATAGTACAACCTAAATGCGTTTCTCATTTCAGTCCATGAGTAAATAGAGTTGTCAGGCATAACCTTGTACCAATCTCTAGCATCTTCTTCTAATGTGTGGATGAGAAATTTGATGTATACATCCTCAAAATCTATTTAAAAATCCTCCATCATATTAATGAATAATTTTAGGTGCTGATCACCTGTTATAGCATTCTTGCCCTGAATCTTTGGCAATCTATTCCTTACATCTTTTGGAACAACATTTGGATAACCAGACATCCTTCCAAAGTTTATAGGGCCAAATGCATTAACAAAAATGGAGGTCTGGGTGGGGGTTGAGCCATGTTGTGATGTGGGGGTGAATTTGTAGGAGATGCAAGATGATGAGGACTGAGGGGTCTACGGGGATAGGGATATAATTTTCAAAAGGACTATCCCCTAATGGTTCTGCTTCTTGGAAAACTCTGTCAGATCTAGTATATACAGGGACAGAGTGAGAAGTAAAATTTTTAAATATAGATGAAGGCCCCTCACCAGATGGAGAATGTAGCTCTATAATAGGACTATCTGATTCAGAGCTGCTTGAGGAAGAACTGCAAACTTCAATGACAGGATGATCACCTTCAACAGTGGAGATTTCTTTTCTTGAGCTCTGATCACCAACAACCTTCCAAACTTTTCTTTTTCTCCAGAACCTGATTTTTCCAGTTCTAAGAATAGACTTCTCAGCGGGGTCCTTAATGAAGACATATCTTCTTCCATCTAGTTTTGTAGAGATTAACAACAAATTTCAAATGACAAAAGCTAAGACAACGGTATTTATCAAAATAAAATCAACATGGATTTTCCACCAAGGACTTTCACCCTAGTTGTGCAAGTGCACTAAAATAATCTATCAAATGTCTATCAAACTTTGAAATCTTGCAAAACTTTATAAATCATACCTTCTTTTACAAAAATCTATCAAATACAATGCGAAAAATGTTCAACAACTACTGGAAACTAGGAAAATTGTTGTGAGCTAATAACCTCACTTGATCCTTAAAAATATGATTATAGGATGGTGCTTTAGCAATGTATTTACATGCAACATTTGTAAGAAACATTACCAAGGCTTGATATGTACTCAAACATTTCAAATATTATCAACAAGTCCCCGGTGGTGCGGAAGCATGTTGGTACCAAAAGTTAACCTTCCTAAAATTTTAAGAAGCATCATGGATTTAACAAGATACTCGTGAGGTAGATAGATGATTTTTGTGTCATTTTGAAGCCAAGGAAAGCAATCTATCTGAATTTTTAGCACTTATATTTTGGGGGAGTGGGTAGAACCCTTGAAAAGATGTGATCTTATCCTAACTATTTTAGATTGTGCCTTTCAACCAAGGTAAGAGAACCTATAATGTAACCTTTTTCTGATGAAGGAGATGGATATATCCCTCAATTTGTGCAAATAGTATTAAAAGGCCTTGGGAAAAATGATCAACACTCTAATTCTTACTTTCACAAGTTGTCACTTCCGGATTATGGAGATATTTTCAATGCAAGGTAAGGTTACTAAAGACATTTGAAATCCTGATTTGCTTCTAGATATTTTTTACAGTGGGGTTTGTATTTGTTGATACAAAGGACAAAATAGGGGTAATATGGGTAGGATTATTTGTTTTTGATTGATTTTTTCTTTTTGGGTGGGAGATTAGACAAGACAAACCAAGGTTTGCTAGAATCTTTGAGGACTTTAGCAAAATTTGGAAAAAACTTAACAACAGAAAGTATCAAAATGGTTAATCACTCCTTCAACCAGGATATGTGCATCAAATGGAAGCCAAGATCTGAACTTTTCCACAGTCTTTGATTATCTATCACAAAATATTGAGTTAGAAATAACCAATGAAGAATTTAGTAATCACTACTTAATCATGCCTAAGGTGCACCCAAAGGCTTACAAACAATCTTTGAAATCAAAGGAAGGTGAAGTGGTTTTAAATTTGTTTATCTCTTTATCAGATGAAAGCTCTTCTGAATGTGAGATTACAAATGCCACTAAACTATCACAAGAATGAGATCATATATGATCAAGAGATATTTTTAAACAAAATACTACAAGAGGAAACAAGAAACAAAAATTGAGAAGCATTCTGAAATGTAAGCATTCACAAATATTTCCCAAAGACAACACATAATAACTCAAAATTGATCATATTTATTAGCAAGGGAATGTTTTGAAACAATATCGAGCTTGTTAATGGATATATATGTGCTACCAACTTAACATGATTTGAAATTTGATATAAAACGAATTATATGAGCTGCTCAGTGGTCACTCGTAGTATGGGATTCTCCCATTTTCTCGTGGGAAATTTCTAAGTTTCTCGGGCTTTTCAAAACTCTTCAAACCATTTGTATGAAAAATTCATGCAATATATAACTTTCAATTACCTTGAGCCTTCTTTCCCAAGAAATAATATGCCAAGAATCAAGTTTGTTACAAAAAGATGACATGATTCACGAGAAAGGACATTTAACAAATTTCGCAATGTAAGTTTGTTAGTTGTTTCAAAAAGTCAAATCATTGCAAATATTTGGATCATTATCTTATGTGGAGGAACATTTTTTATCTTCAAGGTATGCAGACCCCCTTCCCTTCATCATTTCATATTTTCCCTTTCTAAATTTGCGTCGTAACTTTTGGATCGATATTTCACATTTTACCGGGCTAGGTAAAATACTATTTCAAATATACCTCGATCCATGAATTAAGCCTAAAAAATGATCAAATTGAACCTTATAGGCCAAAAGGATGTGAATCCATTGAATATTCGATGAAGAACAAGGCAAAAATGCATCTCAAAACTTTCTCGAGCTCTCTAGGGCAAAAAGGCGAAAGAACATAAACAATGCACAACTACCCTCAATTTCCCCTGTCTAACTTTAAATTTGGACCGTCCACGTGAAGCTCCATGTTAAAATAGACATCAAGGTCTATTTTTTCCTTGTACAACCTTTTGGAATTTGTTTTGAAAACTCACATTTTCCTCCGCTCCTATGCCCTTGAGAAACAATCCCGACACACATCCTCGGTGGGTCTTAGCGGAATCGTGGTTCGATTCTCGCACATTTTCACCTTTTTTGAAAAAAGGAAAATTTTCCAAATTATCCCCGTGGGCTGCACCTCTTATTTTTCTCTTGCCACATGTCGATTTCTTGTTGGTGGGTTTGCGTTCTTCATTTTGATTTTATACTTTTATAGGATAAAAGCCAAATTTCTCAAAGTGACCCAATGCTCCCAAATTCCTTTATTTAACCTTAGCAATACACGTGGCTTAATCCTCGACCACCGATTGAGTTGCGGCCTCATTCTGCAATTTTTACCCTTTATGCCAAAATGGGAAAAAATCTAAATTTTCCTCCAAGGCCCGAACTCCCGTCATTGTCTTTTCAAACTATGATATGTGTCATCACTCTATTGGTTGTGGGGATGCACTTCACTTTTGCAATTTATCACTTTTTAGAAAAAGGATAAAAATATAATTTTCCCCAAAAGCTCATATATTTTCCTTTTACTATTCAACAAAGACATGTGTCCTATTCGATTTGCGGCGGGATCCGGAGAAGTGACATGAATTTTAAATTGTAACCCCTTTTTGATCAAAAGGGTTCAAAACCACAATTTACTCCACCGGCCCAATGCTCCACCTTCATACGTCATGCGGGATCATAGGTCATCTCAGCAAACTTAGAATTTTTTCCGAAAAGAGAGCAAAAATCACAAGTTACACCACAACTCCATATGCCCGCCAAAGGGAAAAAATGACAACTTAGGTCTGTCGAGCCATAAATTGAAAATTACAAGGAGTTAGGAAGACTTCTTTACCTTTTTGGAAAGGGGAGAAAATTTCCCATCGATGAATGAGATTTCAAGAGTCAAAATGTTCTGTGAAATTTCGGGTCTCAAAATACTTATTTTCAAGCTTATTTCCGGGGTATCAACTCCAAAATTAGAAGTATCGACTTGGAAAATGAAGGGAATTTTGAGGATGATAACAGATTGGTCAAAAATGCATAGGGAATACTGAAAATGGACACCAACACCTTCCACTCCTAATCTCCATTGTATTCAATGCAAAATCATTTGCATTGTTGCCTATTGTAAGGAAGGAAGTTATTTCTCATCATCAATAGCATGTTTTGTTTAAAATTGTTCGTCTCTCTCGGTTAGCATAGAGTAGGTAGGTTTTTTTCATCAAAAGAAGTGCTTTTGCACACTCGCATGTTCCACTTTGGGCATGTATGATCTTTAAGATTTGTACATAGTGTGTTATGGTGTTTTTTTGCTATTGCATTGTACATTGGAGGTGAAGTATTTGGTGAGATCAGCTCCGCCTAGCGAGCCTTCCAAGTGGCTTAGGGATCATATTTTCAAATTTTAGATCAGATTTGTGTTTACTGGTGGACTCTATGTCCATGGATTCTTCAAATCCACCGATCTTTCACCTAGCAGGTAGATGTCCCCTATGAGTCGCTAAATTATTATCCAAAATAAGCCCATGCTTATTTTGAGTTAACATACACCATTTTTACCCCCTTTAGTGCTTCAAATTTAATTTTCATATATTTAAATTTCTTAAGGGTCTTCGAAGGCATCTCCATCGATGGGAAATTTCTACCCCTTTCCGTAAATATAAAGAAGTCGTTCTAACTCCTCATATTTTGAAAGTTACGGGCTGGTGGGCCTTGGAAGGATTTTCTGCCCAATTTGAGTTACGGGCCTTGGGGAGATTGTTTTCCAAAATTGCAAGTTTGGCGAGACTTGCGGGGTTGCAGAGGAAATTTTTCCAAAGTCTTCAAGTGCGGACTGCGAGGCGCAGAGATATTTTGCGGTTTGAAAATTGTTGTGCAAAAGGCACAATTTCAATTTTGGGCTGCGAGCTTGAGGAAGGATTGTTCACCAAATGCAAAGTTGCAAAGTGGCGAAGCACTTTGGGATTGTGAGATATTTTCAAACTTTTTTCATTTTTTCACAAAAAGTGTAGTTTTCATTTGTTGGCTGCGGGCCGGTGAAGACTATTTCAAATGGAAAATTTGCGAAGGCATAGGCTTGCGGGCTGGTGGGGAATTTTTGGAATTTTGCATTTTTTCACAAAAGGTGCAATTTCAATTTTGGGCTTGCTAAGTGTTTGGGAAAAGTTAATTTTTGGGCTGCGGGGATATGGGAGGTTTTGGGATTTTGTGATTTTTCATGCAAAATTTCAAATGGACCTAAATTTTGAACCAATTTTCCAAATTTGACAAATTTTATACCGTTGGAAATCTCTAGACACCCTCTACACAATGAAAGATAGAAATATTAATTTTAATGAGGTTATGTGGGTGAAATATTGGAAAAGGTGGTAATATCTAGAAATATGTAGATCCGGATGTCCCAACCACTTTGAAATTTAATGCGGTATGGTCTTGTTTCTTCTCAACAAGCGTGAGTGCTTTGGGGAATGGATATTAAGAGGTGTCCATGCCTTCTCTAGATCATTTAATGAAAGTTGTTGGTTGGTGAGAGAAGACAGATCTAGGATTACAACTTTTCCTCTCTTTGTCATTCTGTAAATTGTAATCTGGGGGTCGTTTATAAAGGTTAGACATTTTTGCTTTGCACCCTCCTTATCTCTTATCTGCAAGTGGATTTGTAAAGTTTCGGACCTCCCATTAAGACTATAATGCAAGTTTTTTCCTTCTAACCATCGTGATGTATTATATCAAATATGTGGAGCAATAATACAAGTATGTGGATAAATTTTTACCCTCTCTTATGTTCATTTCCTCCATCTTGATCTTTCATTGTAGTCCCAGTTATTTGTGCATGGTTTTTGTATTGCATTTTAATGGTTTGTGTTTAACCACAGAGCATGTGTTCATCATTCCTTTGGTGCATCACCTCTATTAGATTATATTTAATTATTTGCATCATCTTAACCCTATCTCCTTGGCAAGTTAGAGTAGGTTTTAAGTAGATCCTCTACAAAATATATGTGTGCACTGAACAGAGGAATAAGAACCATCTTTCTCTCAAGGTCAATCCCAAGTAGCAAGTCCCACAACTTGGGGGATAGTACCCATGTTATGCAATCACACTGAGAGTCTCAACCTTCCAAGTTGTAGACATTCAGGGGTGCTGTGATTTTGCACTAACACAACCCGATGTTTGGTAGAGGGTATTATGGCAATAGCTGAATCTCATGCTCTACTTCTGTTTTGGTGGTAACCCACTCGAGCCTAAATTGCTTTATGAAAATACTGAAAATACTATCCAAATCATGCTTTCCCTAGTTAGAAATCTCTCAGTAACTTCTACCCCATCTTGTTTATCCTTTAACAAAAGTAAACAAAACTGATTATGATTTTCTGAATAAGTCATTTTTATTAGTTAGAACTCACCATAGGAAAATGTGTCTTATGATGGTGTGCTGAATGTTGTATATGATCGCATCCTTGACCCATTTGTATCGAGTTTACCTTCTCATAAATATAGCATCACTAAAATCCAAGTAAGGACTCCCGAATAAAACATCAAAAACATCAATTAGAATAATGACAGACTTCCAAAACGTCAATATACTCGGGAATTTATCAAAAAAATGACCTTACATCTTCTTGTTACCTGAATTTAAACACCCTTCTTCACCCAACTCACGGGATAAGGGTGTGGATGATCATAAGTATCAAGACCAAGATTATTCACTATTGGTTTCAAAATCAAGTTAGGCCGAGAACCGGTATCAACCAAAGAATTTACCTTAGTTTTCTTGATCTAGATTTTGATCGGAATACTCTAGTCATCTCCTTTTCCTAGCTTTCCATGTTGGTGGCTGTGTATCCAAGCCTTTTGTCTACATCAAAGTCATCTTCAATTTCCACCCCCTTCTATTTTTATAGCTGTCATGAACTTCTTTGATTCCTTGGTTCAGTTCTTTGGATGTAACTCTAGATGAAACTTCCAAAATGTAGCATGAGTATGACTATTGATATCAAAGTTCTTGCAAAAATTCTTGGGATATTTACAAGTATTTAAAGTAGTGGTAGCTTGTTTACCTTTCCCTTTCCACTTACTCTTGTTACTTGTTTTCTAGTACTCTTTTACTGCTGATTTGTTGACTATTTTACCCTTGGCTCTGCTTCTCTTTGATTATTTTTGTCATATATGTAGTATACATGTAAACATGCTTCGTTGAGATCTTTGGGGTTTATGGAGATGAAATTTCTTTGAAGGTGAGTGTGAAGTCCTCCCAAGTACTTAATTAGAATATCCTCATCCTCCGAGTCCATGTTTAGCAACATGGCCTACCTCTGAAACTCTATAGTATAGTTCTGCACACTTTTACCACTACCTTGTCTAAAATACTACCATTTAATCATTTGGTCAGTCTTGTGGCAAATAGGATAGAAGTTAGCTCTAAGTAATTCTTTAAATTCTTGCCAAGATTTCACAATAGGACGCTTCTTATTTTCACAAGTGGTTAAATGGGTTTCCAACAAAACCATAGCATGTCCCTTCATTTTGAGACGTGAAAAGGTGATCCTCTCGTGCCTCAATGACATTATGGACACTAAAGTAGAATTCAATTTATTTTAACCATTTATCAAGCAACTCTACATCTATTTGTCCTTCAAATATTTTAATCTCAACTTTTGTTTCAACTTTAAAAGGAGTATGATTAGATTTTACCTTTTCTCTTGTGTTTGAAGTCTCTTCTTCATGATCTTCCCCATAATCTTCCTCAAGGTGGCTCCTCCCTATACAAAACTTTTGGCTAAGCCTCAAACCACTTTGATTCCATGGATTCTTGTTTGACTGAAGCTATCTTCTACAAATATGCAAATTCTTCTTACCTTCTAAACATCCTATCCATCATGGTTTCCAACATCTAAATTCTACGGACCAAATCTCTTCCTCCATTTGTCCCCGAACTCTCTATTTCGAGTTCCTTGTAGAAATTTCTGGATCGCAAGGTAAAGTCTCTTCACCTTTAGATCTCTTCACTATCATAAAAATCTAAGAACAAATACCACAGTCCTAGATACTTGTTAGTTTTGATACCAAAATGATCTGTAAACTCTTCAACTTTGGTATTATCCACAAAATCAAAAATTAAACGTTGTTGTTCTAATTTCTATTAGAAAATGACAGAGATAGCTAGTGAATGAATTTTACTTGTACTTAGAATCAACAATTGTAGGAAAGAAAAAGATATAAGCTCATAACCACCAAGAAATTTTATCCAGAAAACCTCTAAAGGAGGAAAAACCAATTGAGAAGGGAAATTTCTCTTTCTTCCCACTTTTATTGTCCAATTCAAACAATAAGTAAAAAATTTACAATAAGTATGAAAGATAAGTAGATAATATCTCACACTTCCTCCCAATTACTTTTTTGCTTTGTTGTAATACTCCGTTCTTCTACAAAACCCAATTCCAGCACTAAGAAATTCTTGCTCATTTGCTTTCATGATTCGATGATTCAATGCCCTTCTTCCCTTCTACAAACACATATTTATAGCCTTTCTCATGTGCTCACGTGCACTGGAGAATGGGAAAGGTCACAGAATTGGAAAGTTCACAGAAGGGGAAGAGACATGTACAACCCTTCAAATTATGACGCTATTCGTTTCATATTTATTTTATTTTTATTTTATTTTATTTTATTCATGTTGACTGATCATGATGAAGTAGATTCCTTTTTGATTCTATGCATCAAAAAGTGAGTGTGGATCTAGTTATTTTAGGGTATGATCATGTCACCTTAACTTCAATTTTTTCACTATGACTTCACTCTGGGTTTTCCATTTGCACATATACCTCCAAAAATATTTAACCACCTGTATAATTCTTAATAACACATTATATGGAAGAAAATATGCATATTATTGACTCATAATAGCCTCGATAGTCACCCCAATGTGATATTCATTGAGTTGTGCACTACATTTAAAACTCAATCTAGTACTAGTTTGTGTATGATATAATTGTGTCCCTTGAAGCTAGGTTTCCCTTATGTCGATCATGGCAAGATAGTAGGATATAACTATTTTTCAAAAATGTAATGTGTGATGGAATTTTAAAATTTCCCATCATATGTAGTGAATAATACATCTCAAATGTGGTCCTTAAGTGTTGTTTTTCCCCAATACTAGATAGAAAGTAATATCCAAATTACCTTCATTCCCTAGTTGCCCCTTAGCATAGTTAGTAAGTCATGTATATTTGATTCATTTTCTTGAATTTTGTCATTAAAAACTTAAAATTGACCCAAAGTGATAAATAGAAGTTTAAGAAAAGAAAATTCACATTGTCACTTTAGTTTGCTATTTCCCCCATTGATGAAATCCTTCCATTTTAAGTTTATAATAGTTAAGATAGTTTTGTAAAATATTACTATATTTTATGCGAGACACGTGCACTTTTGTATCACAATTGTTTAGTATATAACATTATTTTGAGAGTGATATATATACAATCCTATTTCTCTATCATGTGCTTTTGATTTTCAGTCATAATTTTGTTCTAGTATTCATCCTTCAAAGGCATGTCGAGAGGTTCAAGAGGTTACGAAAATCTAGATGATCTTATTTCTTCATTCTCACTTGTTCGAAAAACAATTCAAATATATGATAAAATAAATGTTGATATTTATGGTCTACTTGGATTCACCAAAATCGGGGTTCATTTTAGTGGCAAGTTTTCATAAAATTGTGAATATTAGGGATTTTAGAAATTGGAAAAGGCTAATTTTAAGTAGTCTCCTCCCGCCCAATTCGCCTAAAATTTCCACTGATAAGTCATTTATATGGGTGAATTCACCTACTATTTATATGTTAAATTAAATTATGCATGTATTTCACCAACTTTTCTTATCATTTTACCTCATCCAAGAAAATTGTGCCCTTTCAAATTTCCTTTACCACAAAACATTTTTCAGAAATTTGTCCTCCATTCAAAAGTCAATTTTGGAGATTCACCACCCATTCTAAACTAATTTTTCAGAGGGGGTCTTAAAATGAACCCTACCTGAAATTTATATGTCCATTTATACCTTGATGCACAAGAATCATCAAGAAGACATTCAAATGCAAAATTTATTTTTCATGAGATCAATTTGAGTGTATTGGAGAATTTTGACGTCTTGAGAGAGAGAGAGAGAGAGAGAGAGAGAGAGTAGGTTTATGAGATTTTGAAATGTAAAATGACATTTTCCTTGAAAATTCCAATTCAATCTTTAAAAGTATGAAAAATACCTAGATGGGATTGTTAAGGTATGGAAAGGATGCCTTGAAGTTTGTAAGATTTTTATAAGTCCTACGCGATTGTATGAATCGGTGAATGACCTAACTATTGTGGTATGTCTCATTTGGCCATGTATGTGGATCATGAGTCATGGTAAGTAAGTTAGGTTTTGTTAAAGAAGATTACAAAATGAGGAATTCCAGTGGGAGAGAGTTAGTTGGAGGAAAGAAGAAGAAAAACCTTTTGAGGTACGTGAGGAAGAGATTCGATAAGATATTCCTTGAGGAGGAGAAAACAAAGTACAATTTTGTATGGACTACATATTTATGCCAATAAAGGAATCTGTTTTGTAATGATATTTGTATTCTCTTGACTTGAATTTTATGCATGATATAGTAGATTATTAATCTAATGATTACTCTTGATGAGAAGGTAGAGTGAAGCTTGAATTCCAGGTGAGTGATTAGAAATATGTAACATGCAAGATCTGATTATAGTAAGAAGACTCAAACTTAGACAGCATATCCTCATAAAATTGTTTTCTATGTGAAAATATTGATAGTAATTTCTTTGTAACCTTAACGAATATTTTTTTATAAGAGTAACTTCATGGTGGAGATCTTGATAGCGATAACATTAAATTTTAGTGTGTTGTTGTTCTAGATAGCTCAACTACATCTTACTTTAGTTGTTGATAGATATACTCCCTAATGAGTTAAGGTGACTAATGTTGAATTCAACATGTGAATATTATGAAGAGTAAATCCAATCATTCCATGTAAGTACATGATCAAGAAACCTCATAGGAAAATTAATTTTTATGTAGGGTTTCTTATACCCTATTCTAACATGCATATAAAGGAAAAATATTGTGATTCATGAAGAAACCATTGTTGTTGGTCAATATTGTTATAAAAACTTATGAGGAGAGTCTATACAAATCTAAATACAAATATTTGTGCCTTAGTATATTATATCTTGAAATTTATAGGTTGTTTACACTTCTCGGAGCTTACTTAGAGATACACAATTAGGTTTTGAAGGAAATTACACTATAACCCTTAGAAAATGGAATATCCCTTTAAAATATGCAATATATCATGATAAAAAAACTTTGAATATGATTCTCAAGGAATTTTACAGAGTTTGTTGTTAGAATTGGATCTATTCATAACAATCTATGGGGAGGAATGCATGCACAATATACGACCTAATTGATACTGATCATTTAACAAAAGAAGTGTGGTTTATCTTTTGAAATTAACCTTAAAACTTTTCATGTAACTAGAAAAAAGAAATCGGTGTCTATAAATGTTTATTTTGTGTCTTGATACTCGTTCTAATGAAAGTTAGTGCTAAAAATGCATAAGGACAAGGCTAGTTAAGATTTAGTGATCTAAAGGAGAAAACATGTGATAGAGAGAGCAAGTAAAGGAGTTGGGTTCAAGAATATTACACACACCTTATAGATGATAAAGTATATCTAATGGGTTTTAAATTTATTTCAAGGCATGAGTAATTTTTTAAACCATGAATGCACCAAAGTGCATGGTCTTGACAACACCTGAGGGTAGTTTGAGATCAATCTGTATATTTTGGTGAATTAATTAATTTTGAGACAATTTTATGATTGACTTACCATTCTTATTGAGTGTTGAAATAGGTTAGAGGATAAAGAATCATTGATGGGGGATAAAAACAAAAACAATTCTTGATAAGATTGGAGAAGCTAGTCTAGAGAAATTGAAGAAGGTAAGTAAAACGAGCGTTTGTGGGAAGAGTGGTACATTGGTGATTGAATTGATGTGGTTTAGGGTAAATGGAATTTATGAAATAGGGGAATGATGATAGGTATGTCATTTAAGGTGAATATTGTCAAAAATGCATCAATAACCCATTTTGGGCTTGTGAATGATCCTCATATGTAGAGTTTAAGGTGAAGTTGATGTTCTAACCTTTATTGATTTGTTGAGTGAATGATTGATACTATTTTTCTCTGCATCACACCATCATAAAAAAATTTCTTATATTTTTTAGGTCTTGTTGAAAGTTTCATTACATGTTCATATGTCATATTTGTACAAATTCTTTCATAACTTGTTATACGTGTATCTCAAACAAACTATTGACACATTTAAAGTTATGTAGCCTTTATTATATGCATTAAACATAAAACACATCATCCATGTATGAACTTATCACACACATATGAAGAATATTCTTTTCAAGATTAGATTCATCAATCATGTGCTTCTATTATAACAATTATATTGTTTGTACTCCACTTGTCAAATATTTTTACACTCAACCCACATTTTCTACAGATTAATATTGAATAAGCATGTCCAAATTCTATAAAACATGTAAATTTCATTGAATTCGGTCCAATTTAGTTCCAATCAGGCGTCAAAATTTGTTTTGCATTTGATAACTTACCATGTCTCCACATGAAATAGCCCGCATGTTTTATAGTATTTATAGTTTAGTAAATACATTTTAAGTGTTTAAATGTTAATTTTAGAAGTGTCATAATGTGTTATTAATTTATAATTTTTATGTTATTTAAATTTACCATTCACTTTAATGTTTATTCCGTTAATGTTATTACATTATGTATTTTTATTAATGTCCAACATTTTGTAATAAAAGTCATTCTAATAAAAAAATTGTAATAGCCTTGTATTTCTTTCATAGTATGTCATTTATGTAATTATCATTATCAAAAGTTATAAAAAACGTCATTGTATTTTTAAGTTAGTCAAATAGGTGATTTTAGGATTTTTTTATTTTCAAAATTTTATTGTCTAGTCAAAAGAGTCTAAAAAATGAGTCGTTTTAAAAGTCCAAAAAAAAAAAACATTTTCCTTATTGACGCATTTTCGTAGAATCGACGTTTGAGTCAAAATTAATGTGGGAAATTTCAATTTGAACCTTAGGATCACATCTAGTTGAACTAGCATCATGAAAATAAAAGAGAGAGGCATCGAGAGGTTGGAGGTCGATCAATAACCTCTCCTCAATCATAACGACAAGACAACATGAAGTCAGTAGAAACAAAATTATGCACTTTAGACATTATTTAGCCCAGTCTTATACTACTATTTAGAAGGTTTTCAAGTGAATAAATTACTAATTAATCACACCTTTTGCCATATTTATTTTATATGTTATTTCATACTTCCAAAGTGTATTTTCTAGCACTTATCCGTCTATTTTGCAACTATTGCATCATTCTAGCCCAAAATAATAGCACCCCACCCTATACTTGGGCATGTCGGGGTGCCCGCTTCCACTCTAGGTGCCCTGATCTATGAACATTCTTTCCCACCTCTTTTTGGGGCCTTTCTAGCAATTTTTCATCCTTATCCTTTTCCTAGTTAGTATTTTAGGATTAATTATGAAATTAAGCTTGAGAGCCCTAAAAATTTAAAGTTATAAGATAATAATGGTGGTCCTAGTGTCACATACTAATATCACTCCATATAAAGTTGTATCCATGCATCAATAACATCCACATAGTGTCATGCATCAAGGATAGGATATTTGCATCACACACACTACATAGGGGTAGGGATTCTATTCTATTCTATGAACACATGCTATTTACTTTTTCTATAGTTCTTATTGATCGCTACTCGAAAAGTGTGACCGACACAATAAAACCTAGGGCATGACATGCACACACTTACCATAACTACATATGAGTCCAAAATGTAATGGAGCAATCGGTGATAAGACCATTACTTCTGCGGCTGAGGTAAGTTTGACCTAGTCATTTACATCTTTTATTTTTCCTAGGGTTTGATACTTCCTCTTGGATTACGAGATCATTCTTCAACTCACCCGAATAATCTAGTGCAAGAGACGTAAATATTTTTAGATCAACTTACAACCAAACAAAACTCAAATTAGGAGCTTTTACAGAGATTAGGGTGCTAATCTGTAGAACAAGGTGCCTCGGGGTGACCTAATACTTTCGTAGATATCCCGGAAGGTTTATATCTCCGAGATTTGGTCTTTACAGGTCCATGAGTGATCGTCTATACTTCCGATTTTATTTCCAGATTTTTGAAACTGTCATATAGTCACCTTTAATAGCTAAGTCATCTTTCATCTTTTAATCTCATATTAGGGTGTGTTTCAATTAGATTTAATTGTGAAATCAATTCACATTATTTTATCATACTTATTTATAGCATTTTAGTCTCGCCTAATTACTTTAAGCGGGGTTACTATTTCCTAGCATATAGTTCTATTTTATTTAATCATTTTGGTCAACTCGACACGTCTTTCTCACACCTTTTAGGATTTTACATTTACACCTCCCATCATGGGTAAAATTCATAGAACGTTTCTGCCTCTAATTCTTCACTACTCTATAATTTGATAGTCGTGGTCGTGGTTTCTTTGATACTCCTACTGCCGCTTCAAGGTTATAGCCCTTGTCCTTTTTCATTCACCTTCCATCTTATGGAATGTATCCTCATGCCATTTTAGATGTTGTTACCACTTACTTATGCACCATTAATCCTACGGCCATAGCTCAACTTGTAGTAGAAGTCCAGTGCCGCCTCCTATAGACATAAATGAATCTAGCACTATATTACCTCTCCTTAATATATTAAAGAAATCATTTGTAAAGGTTATTTTTGAAAAAGGATAAAAATAATGTTTGTAGAGATAAATGGTAATAAAAGTTTTGTTCTTGTTTGAACATGTATAACATAGAATTTATGAATAAATTTATGTCTTGTACTTGTTTATTTTATTAATAAATTTTTATTCATATGTCTAATGAATGTGAAATCTCTTAATCCATATGGATTAGGTATCTTTTATTGAATAGTCATTCACTACGATAGTTTCCAAAATTCATAAGAGTATATGATCCATTTTTTTGCACCTTATATACAACCTTCACAAACTCTCTCTCGATTTATGAATCAAAGGATAACCTTTTACCATATTTTTTCTGTAAAAAAAATCAAATCTCCACTATTTAAATAACCAAATTGGATATTTCATAGACATAATTAATTTTTCTCAACTGACTAAAAATTTG
Organism: Taxus wallichiana var. yunnanensis; assembly: GCA_018340775.1. Taxonomy (NCBI): domain Eukaryota; kingdom Viridiplantae; phylum Streptophyta; class Pinopsida; order Cupressales; family Taxaceae; genus Taxus; species Taxus wallichiana. The sequence continues at coordinate 258,200,111 of CM031240.1, forward strand.
ATTCAATTTCTTTAGCTTTGGCATGATCTCTAGAATTGGTAGGTCTAATCTTCAAAAAACTACTATATTTCTTGTCATCTTCAATTTCAAAATCAGGTGAGTACTAAGAGCTTTATCAACAATCACTCATTCATTTTATTTAATGTAAAAAAATTATCCTTTTTGTACCAATTGACCAATACTCATAAGATTATGCTTCAAACCTAAAACATAATAAACATCATGCATAATATTTTGTTCCCTCTTTTTAGTTAGAATTTTTATTGTTCATTTCCCTTTTACAGAAATTGTATTATTGTTCCGAAGGGTAACATTTGTCTTTACATACTCATCCAAATTGGAAAATAAATATAAGTTACCTCACAAGTGCTTATTACTGACCAAAATCAAAATACCATAGAACACTAGGAATATGGTGTGATAGATTACACTCAATAGATGATAAAGAAGGTATTGCTTCAACAATATTTCTACAAGAAATAAACATGGATCTTGGACTAGAGATTCAGACTGATTTTGATTATGTCTATTAAGATCATATAATTTTTATTGCAATCATAAATATAGTTCCCATATATATCGCAATAGTGACACTACAAATGTGACTTATCATGTTTCTGGCTAGAAAAGTAATTATGATTATGCTCTTGAATATGTCCTCTTCTACTTGAGTTTGATGGACATTGTTGTCTTCTATATGAACTTTGTCCACTTCCTCTATGGCTGGAGCTTCCTCTTCCTCTTACATGAATTCCTAATTAATGTGATGAAAAATATTGATCTAAAACATCATATGATATATTTAAAATATATTCATGATTTATTAGTGATGCATGCAACTCATCAATTAAAAATTGACTTATATCCTTAGTTTCTACAATTACAACAACCAAAGGATCAAATTTTGTAGGAAAAATACTAAGAAAATTTTCAATAATCCTTTTTTCTTCAATAGGTTCACCATGGGATTTAATTTGATTTATTAGCCCATCTAAACAAGTAAAGAATGACTCTAAGAATGTAAATCTCTCAACTGAAATATTTTCAAAATCTCTTAGATGTAATTGTAAATTGTGCTTAACTAGATGTTGTCACTTTAGGAAGAATTCTTTCATGCATGGCTTCATGAATAAAGAAAATATCTTTTCCATCTTTTTTTCTTAATTCCTTCAAAGTATATTTCTCTTTTTGTGAGAGTGCATTATATGTTTTTGCATATATGGGCTCTGTGTACCCATTCTCTATAATTTCACACACATCCTGGGATCTAAATAATGTCTTCATGGTTAAGGTACAATAATCATAATTATTTTCTATAAACCGTGGTATAACAAGCATGAAAGAGATAATTCGATGTGCAATACATCTAAATTATGGTCAATTTAAAACCAATAAAAAAACCTCACTAGAAATTAGATAAATAAAACAAATAAAAATAAAAAATATCTTTATACTATAATCGAGGATATCAAACACAAATTAGTACTTCACGTGTGATATTATATCTTCTTAATGTCGATCTTCATGTCAATACAATAAGTATATTTTGATCAAGTTATTTCTTTACAATATATAAAAGAAATTATTTTAAAATTAAATACAAATAGTGATGTGGGAGCATAACTTGCAGAGACCATAACTTTTGATCCAACCGTTGGATCGTCCTAAAATTTTATGGGGTGGTAGATATACATTTTGGCACATTTTTTAGGCTTGGATTCTTTCATCTTGTGTCCTAAAATTGGTTTCGAATGTTTTTTCACTTTTGACTAGGTCTTAGAACTTTAATAACTTTTGTTGTGCTTGTTAGAATAAGTCAAAATTTCGCATGAGCCCTAATTTATGAAGGCATATTTGGCACGCAAAATTTGGGGTCAATCCGAGTTGTTTTGGATTTTAGGGTTTGTTGGCATTTTAGGGTTTTAGAGTAGTCTTGAAATAAAAGGAGGATTGTAATGATGTAATAGATCAATGTGAATTCCAAAATGAGAAGTAAGCTATTTTGAAACTCCTGGTTTTTATTTACAAATTTTTTTATGTGTGATTTTGGAGGTATTTCAACCTCTTGCAACTGGATTCACATCAATTGGTATCAGAGCCGGATTTTCATCTTGCGAGAAATAGTTAAGGTAATGTATCACATTTTTATGTGTAATTTTTACCTCTATTTTATATAACCATGGCTAGACACGGGAGGGGAGGTTATTCCCGATGAATAGGAATATGCAGGAGCTACGAGACAAGTTCTTTGAGCTCACATGAGAAGTTACCCACCTTAGAAGGAGACATGTAAATGGGGATGCGGACCCGGATAGTGATATTGAAGATGATCCTCCATTAATGAATGAAGGAGGAGATGAAGAATAAAATGAGAGAGATGAAGAAACCTTGAATGAGAGACCATTTGAGGAGAGATTGATCAAGGCTTTAGAGGGAAAGAATGATGACATCAAGATTAATGTTCCAGATTATGGTGGAGGGTTACGACCAGAGGAGTTGATTGATTTGTTAAATTGCATGGAAATTTTTTTGAGTTGGAAACCCTTTCGAGGAGAAGAAGATTAAGTTTGCATGCACTAAGTTGTCTGACATGCATTGATCGGTGGGATCACCTACAAAATGAAAGAGAAAGGAATGGAAAGGGAAAGATCTCGAAATGGGAATAAAATGATAGGAAGTGAAAGAAAAGTTTCTTCCTGTAGATTATGCTCGAGACACTCTTTCGAATGTTCCAAACCTAAGAAAGAATGATATCAACATTGAGGAGTATGCTAATGAATTTTACAAGTTATCAATTAGGGTGGAACAATGAGAGTCTCAAGAATGAAGGCTACGGTACATAAATGGGTTGAGTTACCAAGATGAGCTGAGTATGCTCCGGATCCATAGCCTAGATGATGCTTATCAACTTGCATTAAGTGAAGAATAAAAGAACAAGAGGAATAATTTTAGAAGAGGTGTGAAGAGAGGTCCATCATCATCTCCAATGAGGGGAAGGGGTAGATTTTAATCTACAAAAGATGACTCCTCTAATACGTAAGGGCATGAAGATTCTGGTCAAGGCCATGGTAACTACAAAAGAGGTAGGGGGTTTCGAGGGGAAGAGGTTATAATGAAGGACGAGGTTGGAATATCCCCCAAAGGTAATATACATGTTATAGATGTGGTGAAGAGGGCACATAGCTTTTGATTTTCCACACTATCTTACAAAAGCTAGATGGTAAGGAGAACAACCACAAGTAAATATGGTTGATCTTTGAAGAGGAAGAAGAAATGGAGGTTGCTGTATAGACTTGGGTGAAACCCTCATGATAAGGAGGAAGATGATTTTCCCAAGGAAGGAGAAAGAACATGATGTTGCTAGAGCTGATTCGTGGCTTCGAAAAAATATATTTCGAACAATATGCACCTTTGGAGGAAAGGTATGTAAAATTATTATTGATGGTGGTAGTTGTGAAAATATGGTTTCAACTATAATGGTTGATAAACTGAATCTAAAATGTGAGAAGCACACATATCCCTATCGTATATCATGGTTCAAGAAAGGAAATGAAGTAACCATAGATAAAATCTGCCTTATAAAGTTTTCAATTACGAATACCTATAAGGATGAGGTGTGGTGTGGTGTTATCCCAATGGATGCATGTCATATATTACTTTGGGTAGGCCTTGCAATACGATAGAAAGGTTACACATGATGGAGGGAAAATACATATACCTTTTGGAAGGATGGTGTAAAGGTGGTCTTGTTACCATTCAAGGAAGAAGAGAAGACGAGGGCTTATTGGCTACAAAAGAGTTTGTTATAGAAATGGAAGAAACTGGATGTTGTTATGCACTAATGTCAAAGAAGTTGGAAATAGAATATTTTAATATACTTGTTGCTACATAAAAGGTACTAAAAGAATACAACGATGTCATACTAGATGAGTTACAAGATGGGTTACCTCCAAAGTGATATATTCAACACCATATTGATTTGATCCCAGGATCAGCCCTTCCAAACAAGGCAACCTATCGGATGAGTCCAGCATAGATTAAAGAGTTGAACCGATAACCGATGATCTAATAAAGAAGGGGTTAGTGAGAGAAAGCATGAGTCCATGTACAACTCCAGCATTATTGACTCCAAAAAAATAGGGACACTGGAGAATATGTGTACACAACAGAGCCATAAACAAGATCATAATTAAGTATCGGTTCCCAATTTCACGATTGGATGATATGACAGATCTACTAGCGGGAGCCTGATATTTTAGCAAGATTGACCTATGGAGTGGATACTACTACATCCGAATCCATGAACGGGATGAATGGAAAACTGCTTTCAAAACAAAAGATGGATTATACGAGTGGATGGTGATGCCATTTGGGCTATCTAATTCACCTAGTCAATTCATGAGGTTGATGAATAGAGTACTCCGAGAATACAATGGTAAGTTTGTTATTATCTATTTTGATGATATTTTGATATTCAGTAAGATAGTGGAAGAACACTTGTTACATATGAAATTGGTGTTAGACTTGTTACGTAAAGAGAGTCTATATGAAAACTTAAAGAAGTGTAGATTTCTTCATAAGAGTCTTGTTTTTTTGGGTTTTTCATATCAGAGGATGGAGTGAGGATGGATGAGGAAAAAGTAAAGGCAATTTTGGAATGGCCTATTCTAAGGAATGTGACAGAGGTTCATAGTTTTCATGGATTGGAATTTTTTTATAGGAAGTTCATCAGGAATTTCAGTAGCATTGTTGCACCCATAACAGAGTGTACAAAAGGGAGGGAGTTTGTATGGACCAAGGCAACAACAAATAGTTTTGAATTGTTGAAGAAGAAAGTGTTAGAAGCACCTATTTTGGTATTGCCAGATTTTAGCAAGGTCTTTGAGGTTGATTGTGATGCCTCACATGTTCCGATTAGATCTATGTTCGATCAATAAGGAGGACATGTGGCATTCTTCAGTGAAAATATAAATGAAGTCAGGAGAAAATATTCTACTTATGATGTGGAATTTTACGGTATTATTCAGGCATTAAGATACTGGAGACATTACTTGGTAACAAAGGAGTTTGTACTCTTCACCGACCATGAAGCCTTAAGGTACGTAAATACGCAGAAGAAACTAAATAGTAGGCATGCAAAATGGGTTTCATTTTTGCAAGAATATAGTTTTGTTTTAAAGAATAAGTTTGGTAAGGAAAATCAAGTTGCTGATGCCTTGAGTAGGCGTGTGGACCTTTTGACAACAATGGAAAATAAAGTACTAGGGTTTGAGGTAGTTAAGGAATTGTATGAAGGTGATCCAGATTTTGGTGATGTTGTGAGACAACTTAAGGAGACTAAATTAGGTAGTGATTCTTTTGATTATTTGATACGGGATGGTTATTTGTTTAGGGGGAAACAATTGTGCATCCCTACTGGTTCAATGAGAGAAAATATTATAAGAGAATTTCATAGTGGGGGTTGGCTGGACACTTTGGTATAAGTAAGACAATTTCTCTTGTTGTAGAAAAGTATTATTGGCCAAAGGTAAAGAGGGACATAAGTAGGGTGGTAGAAATATTTAGAGTGTGTCAAATGGCTAAGGGCTATACACAGAATACTAGGTTGTATATGCCATTACCTATCCCTACAGGGCCATGGAATGATGTGCATATAGATTTTGTGTTAGGGCTTCCTAACACACAGAGAGACGGAATGATTCTATATTTTTTTTGGTTGATAGATTCTCTAAGATGGCACATTTCATTTCTTATAAAAAAATAATGATGCTTCCTGAATTACATATTTCTTTTTTCCAGAAGTGGTTAGATTGCATGGAATTCCAAGAATGATCACTTCAGATAGGGACATGAAGTTTTGAGTCACATTTGTAGGACTCTGTGGAAGAAATTGGGGACACAACTACAATTCAGTAGTGCATATCACCCCCAAACTGATGGGTAGATGGAAGTAGTGAATAGAAGCTTGGGAAATCTCCTACATTGTATAGTTGGAGAAAAGCCAAAACAATGGGACTTAGCTTTACCTCAAGCTAAGTTTGCATATAAAATCTCGGTAAACAGGTCAATAGGGAGGTCTCCTTTCTAGATTTTATATGGTAGAAATCCCAAGGGGGTCCTAGATCTAAATGTTACTGCCCATGTGAAGATGAAACTAGTGATGATGCATAAGCATTTGCAGAACACATTCTACAACTGCAAGATGAAGTGAGGGAAAAGATAAAAGTGAGTAATGCACAATATAAAGCAGCTGCAGATACTAGTAGGAGAGTAAGTGTATTTGAAGAAGGAGATATGGTGATGGTTCATCTTAGAAAAGAGAGGTTTCCAAAGGGAAATATAATAAACTCAAGTACAAGAAGATTGGGCCATGTAGGATTAAGAAAATGAGTGATAACGCCTACAAGGTGGAGCTACACCGAAAACTTTGCTATCTCACTAGTTTGTAATGTTTCCAACTTATATAAGTTTCCGGTTCATGATGAAAATGTTGTAGATACGAGAATAAATAAACTGGAAGCAATAGATGTGGAAGAATAAAAAGGAGAGGGTAATGCGTGTCTTGGACCAAAAGACAATCACTACTAGACATGGGAGCTACAACAAATATTTGGTATAGTGGGAAGGTTTCAGTAAAGAAGAAAATACTTGGATTCCTGAGTGGGAGTTGAATAATATTGATAGTGCAAAATTGGATGAGTTCCGTCAAAAGAATTTGCAGGAGCTAAATTCTTTTCAACCAGGGGAGAATGATGTGGGAGCATAACTTGCAGAGAACATAACTTTTGATCTGACCGTTGGATCATCCTAAAATTTTATGGTGTGGTAGATATACATTATTACTATACTATGTTCAACATTTATTGCAAGGTTGTGCCCGTTTTTGCACATTTTTTGGCTTGTATTCCTTCATCTAGTGTCCTAAAATTGGTTCCGAATGTTTTTTTCACTTTTGACTGGTCTTATAACTTTAATAACATTTGTTTTGCTTGTTAGAATAAGTCCAAAAATTTGTGAGCCCTAACTTATGAATAAATATATGGCATGCAAAATTTGGGGTCAATCCGAGGTGTTTTTATTTTAGGGTTTGTTGGCATTTTAGGGTTTTAGAGTAGTCTTGAAATAAAAGGAGGATTGTAATGATGTAATAGATCAATGTGAAATCCAGAATGAGAAGTAAGCTATTTTGAAACTCTTGGTTTTATTTACAAAGTTGTTTATGTGTTATTTTAGAGGTATTTCAACCTCTTGCAAGGCGATATTCACATCAAATAGCTCTAAACATAGCATAATAAAACTAGAACTACACCTAGTAAGAGAACATGTTTTGAATACTTACAAAATTTTATTTATTTATTTTCTTTCCTAAACTAGACTTCATATGTATTGAAAACAACATATTGATTTAATTTAAAATAAAGCAAGTAAATGCTACGACTTTCATCCAGGTGGAGAATTATTTTTCCTTCTAATAATAGATGGACGTAATTAGCTCTTATTTTCAATATGTTTGTCCTTTGCATGGAAAATGATTTATAAGATACACAAATATCACATAATAAGTACACTTAAAGATGTAATTAGGCACATAAATCAATATTATATATTTAATTATTGAAAATAAAGGTTAAGTTTAGAACATATATAATGTGAAGGATAAAATTATTTGAAATGTGAGAGAATATTAGATAATAAGATTAAAGATAAAAAATTCAAAACATTGAGGATTTTAAGTTGGATGTATTTAAAGATAATTTTATAAGATTTAGCAATCAATCATTATATTAGTAAGAGGGTTATTTTCATTGTGGTATATTTTTTTATTGATTAGGTATTAAGGAGTTTTTGAAAGGAATCTCAAACATTTTTACAAACCGATAGAGGAAACATTACAACCAACAATGAACTAACCAATAATAGCAAAAGCTACCCAAAAAAAAACCAAAATAGTCATTCAACCATCCAAGATCAACTAGAAGTTGAGAAAATGGATACCAAAAGGACAACAAACAAAAATCCTTTTAGCACCCTAACAAGCTTCAAATTTACTCCTAGTGACTTTATTGCACTAATGGACATCTCTTTTGAGTTTTATTTTACATTTGTGAACATGCCATTGTAGTGATTCCATATACTTAGGAACATCCAGAAAATCCATCACCTTAAGCATATCAAGATCAACTAATTTTCAAACCACCATTTCTTGGGGTGCACCCTATTTGTCTCACTCCTCTTCCTTATCAAGAATAATGTTTATAACAGGTTTAACCTTTAAGTTTAAAACTTTACTTCCCTTATTCTCCATCCTTATTCTTTCACCCTCTTATTTCCCATCAATAGATAGAGGTGAAAAATCTTCCTACTCATTTTATCGAAATCTCTTCCTAGTGAATGACGTTGTTTTATGTGGCCAACTATTACGAGGATGTAGTATTATGTGGCCATTCTAGATGAGAAGAGATTTATTGATTATGGTTAGATAACATGAAATATATCCTGATCTAGATCTCACAGAGACCATCACAATTAGTGTGATCCGAATTAAGAACAACATGGTTCGAGTTCAGCAAGGGTCAATTTAGAATGATACATTTCATCACGGGTCCTTTCAAAATGATGCAACACCTTCTACACATCAATACCTCATATTCCCTCGCCTAGCAGCGTACCCAAACTAGGCAGCCCGAGGTGGGTGAGAGTCGTGGTTGGCTCTCTTATTGATGTACTATATGTATTACTTTATTTTTTTAATACCACCTAGTGATGAAGGCATAATTTTATATGGATGTATATATATTTATTTTGATCATGCCTCGTGATGATTGAACGTTTTTGCATAGATGCCCATGATGATTTATTATATCGGATGTATATAGACATTTCTATTTTTGATGATATATGATGATAGATGGATTCTTGATGTACCAAATATTGTTTATGAGATATCATGCTTAATTTGTTTCTTTATGTGTGTATCACATGTTAGATTATGAGATAGCCAAGTATCTAATATCATATTGTATGTTGATGAGATACTTTGAGTAAAATATGTTTATATTTTTATATTGGTGTGGGGGAGTGATTTGTGATCATGCCCAACTCCTCTTTCCCGATTGGTGATACGGTACTTGAGGATTAGCTTTATCATAAATTCATGATGTACACTTAGCATTTATTGATATATGATGTATAAATGTGATGGATATATGTGATATGATGATGAAGTGATAACACAATGTACAAGTAAAAATTGACAAGCACAAGTTTAAACAAATCTAATCCAAGCAACACATTTATTTGCAAGTATGCTATATAAAGTAAATGTTATCACCGAATCACAACACCTTTATGTTTACAAAAGTTCATATAATTGAACTCACTTTGTGATTGGATAACATGGGTACTATCTCCAAGTTGTGGGACTTGCTACTTGAGATAGACCTCCAGAGAAAGATGGTTCTTGCTCCTAAACTACCTGCCACAATGTACTCTAATGCGGGGGTAAACTAAACGTTCTAATGTAACCTTCCAAGGACAAAGGAGAGAGAATGCATAAAATGAAAGCCTACACTAAAGTGGTGATACACCAGAAAAGGAGGGTGTGAGAGTATTCTTCCAATGCGTGAGATACATAAGCAAAGTGCACACTAGAAGGGGTGATGACAGTTCTCCATAATCTAGAAAAATGCATTTACAACAATATTTCAAACATACACAATGATAATGGATCCCTGCAAGAACATAAAAATAGACACAATATTCTTGTAATCAAGGTTGAAGGGGCAAGAAGAATGCAAGAAAACACAATAGGGGAAGATGCATCCACAAACTTATATTTTATTGCTTCCTGATATGCACAGTTCAATCGGTTACAAGATAAGGGCTTGGATCACCATGCAAGGATTCCACAACAAGGGCTTATAGCACATTGGCTTCACAAAGCAATTTTGGCAGAGCTTTGCTTCTGAGAACTACTATCCCTTTTACAATGAGCCCAACACTCCAATTTATAGAAAAAAATGAGAAGAGAGAGAGAAGGAAAATGGAAATCCCAAAATATGTCCTTCAACCAATTTTAAGAGGCATTAAAAGGAGTAAAATTATTATATATTACTTATGCAAAAGGCTCCCATACTTTGTCCCGGTGTTGCAGCGAGAGAAAGAATGATGACCATGCCTCTTAATTGCACTCCCAACTACCAAATAAAACATTGTTATGAACCTGGACACGTTTTATAAAAATACCAATTGATTTCTCATCAAATCTCAAATTTATTGACTTACGTGTGTCGGGCTTAGAGCCATAATTCCAATGATACCAATTTTGTGTGATTTCATTAAGAAATGCAAATGTTATGGCCTTCTGAGTGCGGGCAGCTATTTTGGGTGCAGCAAGCATTTTTCACGTCATTTGACGAGAATGAGCATTACCTATGTAGAGGACATTGTGCTCATTCCAGAAAGTCAAATTTTGTGAAAATCGAGCTCGGAGTCAAAAGTTATGGCTGTTTGAAGTTTCAGGAGTCAAATGTTGACTTTTCCTTTGAGTTACGGATATTGCGGAAAAATCGGGTCCACGTGTCCCGATGTCCCAGACACATTCTCCCGCATCGGCCAATTCGAGCTTCCTTTTCCTCCTTTACAACCTTTTCACCTTTGCGCGTCTCGTGCATACTTTTATCCCTACTGCCGAGACAAAATCTCCGCACCACCCGCAATTGGCTGACTTACAGAAAATCAGCACCATTCGCGTCCCGTGCGTCCCGATGTCCCAACTGTCCCATGGACTGTCTAGGACAAAAATTTCTAACTTAGCCGATTTTCTTTGTATTTCGGCCCCAAACTTAGTACGACGAACCTCGAGTACGAATCCCACTAGTATGACTTGCACCCTTCAGATCCGCAATGCTTTAAAACAATCTTGCAACCTTATTTTTTGCATTCTTTCCATAAATTCCAACTCGTTGGGATTTTTTCTTGGATGGGAGAGTTAGAGAGAAGCCAAAGGGGCACTGAAAAACATGATTTCGGTCTTGAATCAATCTGCTTGCTCGGGGTGAAGAATTTGATGTATGTTATCAAAATTACCTTGAGGAGTGAATTTTGGATAACATTAAATTCAATGCCATGAACTACGAGATGAAAGTGACATTCAATATCATCGAAGAAACTAAATCCAATTTATATCACACAAGTATGAAAAATTAATGCAACTAAGAAGCAATCAAACAAATAACTAAAAGTAAATAAAACTATTACTTTGTTTTTACGAGATAGTTTTGGGACGTTTTTCATTATTTTTGGTTTTATATCTAAGAAATTTTTATATTGTTTTGGAATTTTCTACAAAATGTATCTAAATGTTTTGATTTTTCCAAAGGAAATATTTGTATGTTTTGGGATTTTCAAAATCTATACAAATGTTTTGGTGTTTTCTCCATAGTTTTCCAAAGGGAACATGCGAAGGAAATAAAGAAACATGGATGCCCCAAGCATTAGATGGGATGTATTAGGGAAAAATTCCATGTGGTATATGCCGAAAGTGACACTTTGTGAATATGCCCATAGCATGAGATGGGTTCACTCAATGTTAAATTCTCAACACTCTAAAGGTTAGATTAGGTGGATCAAGGAAAAGAAAGATATGCTCACAAGGGACTCGAGAAAAATTCAAAGACTAGCTTATGACAAATCCATCATACTCCTAAAATTTAAATTCTTGTGAATAACGAGACCCTCCCTTGGCGTTTGAAGTGGGTTTTCACCAAAGTAGTTTTCCCTATTGACGCTGCTTGTTTATTTATCTTTATCTTTTATGTTTTTCTACTTTTTTATTTTTATTGATTTTTAGAAACCACATACTTAAGTATAAAATCACTTAAGATGCATTATGTTCATGGGTTCTCAAATATCTCAGCCATATTAATAGGCAAGATTATAGGTACATGAACCAAATCTGGAAACCACGATATATGGTCCTAGCCAATTGGGTTTGAATTTCCCTTTCTTTTCTCGATCCTTATTAGTGCTCTTTTTATTTCCTTTCAACACCATGTCTCATACCTCCAACTGATGAGCTATGAATCTTTTTGTATCTTCTCCACAATCGACCATGATGCACTTTAAGGTGGTTAAGGGCACAAATTCATTTCTCATCCAATAGCTCCAACTATGTTAGTCAATCTACTCTATATTCCTCATATTCATTAAGGTAATCCCTTAGCTCGATATGCAAAGAAGGGATCTTGATCTATAAAGGTAAGATGACTTCTTAAATGAATACTAAATAATATGGGGTTATACCCATACAGTGAGTGTGGATAAAAGTTTTGAATTCCCAGAGGGAAGGGTGAATCTGAAAATTCGATTCGGCCTATGGTATTCACCATCTTCTCCATAATGTGAGTTAAGGTTTTGTTGGAAGCTTTGACCTACCCATTAGCTTGATGGTAATAAGGGGTCATAAACTTAAGGTAAATTTGAAAGCATTTGTAGAGTGATTTCACATTTTTATTGTTGAAGGACTTACCATCATCAATAATAATAGAAGAATGGATACCATCTCGAAAGATGACATGATTCTATATTAACTTAGAGATTTGGGGACCTTCTGTATAGGGAAGTGTATCAACTTCTACCCATTTTTAAAGTACTAAGTAGACGCTATAATGAACTTATGGCCATCCAAGGATAAAGGACTAGGTTTCGTTATTAGATCAAGATCCCACTTTGAGAATGGTTAAGGTGTTGGGATTGGTTACAAGGCGTGTACTTGGTGTAAGTATCAAGTTGTCATACTTTTGAAAATCCAAACACCTCTTCACATGTTGACAATAGTCTTGCTCCATCATAGGCCAATAGTATCCTAATCTGAGTATTTTATTTTCAAGGACAATCCTATAAGAATGAGCTCCACAGATGTATTTGTGCACCTCCATAATTCTCTCGCATAGATTCATTAGAACTTAAATAGTGAAAAAAATCCCCATCGTATCCTCGGTGGAAGACGGTGCCTCCAAGTAGAATATGGTGGAATATATGTTGGATAAGGTTGCAATTTTCTGCATGGGAAATGTTAGTAAGTAATTTTCCCTCATCGATATAGTTAAATATTTCAACGCACCACTTGCGAAAAAGGGACCAACAACTTCACACACTAAACAAGAGTTTGGTATGTCATATGTTGTTGTTCTTAGATGTTCAAAAAATAATGGCATATAATTATTCCTTGGTAGAATGCTCAACATAGATCCTACCATAGCCATGGCATCTACCACTTTGTTACGAGCTTTTAGTATCTACTTTGAAATAATTCTTTCAAGGAATCGACCATTCTTTTATATGGAAGAAACTTTCCATCCTTAACCTTATATTCATCTATGACATGTTTGATAATAAACATTGAATCACCGATGCATTTTACTTGTTTGATATTCCATTTGATATATAGCTTCATACCTACTATGAAAGCTTCATAGTCTATTATATTATTGGTGCATGGGAACTTAGGGCTAAGTGCATGTGGAATCAAGTCTCTCATGGGATTTATTATCACAAATCGTACACCTAAATCATGAAAGATAAAGGATCCATCAAAGTATAATGTCCTAACTATATATTTTTCGAGGTACATAATGGATGCATCTGGTAGTTCTTGACTCAGGGGTTTAGTACCTTGTAGAAAAGATTCTACCAATCGATCTATAAACACGTCCCTTTACTGAATTTTTATTAATGCAATCAATGTCAAACTCACTTAATAAGATGATCCAGTTAGCCATCTTTTCGATTATTGCTTCATCTGACAATAAGTACTTTAGAGGGTTGAAATTTGAAAGAAGCTTAATTATGTTATCAATTATATAGTGACATAGCATCTGGAAATAAAATACCATGCTTAGGAAATATTTCTCCATTTTTGGATAATTTAGCTCATATGTTATTGTTGTCCCTTCATAAAGTTTCCTTCTTCTTCCAAGTTTGGACTTAGAAATTTTGAGTTAGCCCCCTTTAAAAATGGTCTAATCTGAGTATTTTTATTTCTGGTTCTTTCCAAGGGTCCAAGGATGTTTGTAACCTACTTCATCGATAGGAAATTTCTTCCCCTTTCCAAAAAGGTAAAGAAGTTGTTCTAACTCCTTATATTTTGCAAGATATGGCTCGACGGACTTAAGTTGTAAATTTTGCCCAAAATGGTTTGGCAAGGCTAGGGAGATTTCTCTACCACTTTTCATTTTTTGCAACAAGTGTGAATGGTGATGGTGGATCTGTAAGCTTTGGATGGGTGGAGAAAATAACAAGGCTTGAGCCACAAACCAATAGGATGTTTCCATGTCGAAAGCAGGAGTGCAAGCCGCGAAGGAGGAGATTTACGATTTTGAACTTTTTGCAAAAAAGGCTCAAAGTGTTCTAAATGGAGCCATGACCCCATATCCAACCAAATCATGTGACGTGTCCTCTCTAAAAAGTCAAACCAGGGATGGCGGAGGAAATTGTTCCAAATTTACGGATTCCAAAAAAGTCATGAAACGTAAAAATATCACCCGCAGCCACTCGAATCATCTTTTACCATGTGGATGGCTCCAATTCAAAGGCATGAAAAAAAAATATAACAGTATACATTCAAAATGGCGAAGATGTAACATTTTAATAACTTTTTCTCTGGTATTTTCTACCATGGCCATTTTTCTACAAATGAAGAATCCAAAACGGTCTGAATGATTGGATTTCATTTGTAACTACTTCTTGTCCACTCTAGGAGGTTGTAACTACCCCATGCAGGCTATTTCTTGTTCTATGCAAGTCTTTGTACGGGTTGGAAATCAAATTTTTGAAGACTATAATTGATTTTCACGTACAGAGGACAAAAAAATAGTTGCCATTATTCTATTCTTCTTCTTTCTTTACGTAAATTTATTCCATTCCCTTTCATTGTACGAGTTTCCCTTTCAGCTCCAATAAGAAAAGATGGATTTATGTGCCCCTTTGACCAAGGATTCAATTGGTGCTTTGTAACCAATGCATTTTTGTTCAGTCTTGTAGATCTCGTTTGCAAATTTGTATTCTCTCTTCCATTTAAATGCATGTTATGAAATTTCTATTCAATGTATCCAGGATTCTAATTTTCTACCTTCATCATTGATTTCCTTGTCTTTATTTCTACTCCCCTTTCCCACTCTCGAGATTGATTTCTATCCGTACAAGTAATTGCAAGGCTTTTCCATAGGGTTAGTGGAGTGCCCCTATGGATCTTCGGTTGAAAAACCACCATTGAATCCACTTGATTTTCATGCATAATACAAAAGCTGCACCATTATAAGTAGAGGGACTTAGATTCCCATAGTGTTGTTTTAGAAACCCATAATTTTCCCTCAAGACAAATTTCCAAGCCAACAGTTTTGGCGCCCACCGTGGGGCAGATTCTGCAGCATTTGCACCCTAGAAATGACCACAAGGTCATTAAATACCATTAGAGTTTATTGAAAATTTTGATTTTTCTTGTGATCCACATGGATACAAGTCATGGCCATTCAAGCAAACCCACCTGTTGAGAGACCTACCTTGCTTTTTCATATTCAAGAGGATATTACTTCAGACCTAAGGGAGGCTATTTGGCATAATAGGTAGAGTATAAACCATTACTATATTGCTTCAAGGATCTTGGACCAAGAAGAAGAACTTGCTCATGAGTTGGAGGAGAAAAGATAGATTTTGGCACCTCAGAGAAGACCATAAGTCTTCAAGCTGGCTGACAGAAGGTATACCCAAATAGTTGAGACAAGGAGGATATATTGATCCTACTTTTGACGAGCTCAAGAGGGAAGAACAAGAGCTTGAAAGAGAAGAAGAAGAGGTGAGAATTCCATTTGAAAGAGAAGAAGAGATTCGGGCTCAATTTGAGGAGATTGAAAGACTCCAAGCAGCGAGAAGAAGAGAAGCAGCCCTAGCTGATCAAGAAGCCAGAAAAAGAGACAGAATGGTTGATAATGAATGTGAAGCACACAGACCAAACGTGCCATGGGGAAGGAACACTGGTCCACTTTCTCTCCCATGAATACTTCATGATCTGCCAAGAGGTTCAAGGAAGAATTTCCCCAAATTCAAAGGAGATGGCTCCCAACTACCCGAAGAACATGTAGCATCCTTCATCACTACTTGTGGTGTGTTAGGTGTTAAAGATGAAGATGTATCAGTCAAAATGTTTGTGGATTCACTCCAAGAAAAGGTTTTTGAATGGTTCTACATGTTTCCCCCAAGATCTATCATGGGTTGGGATGATATAAGAAGTGCATTCGAACATAGGTTCAAGAGCACTAAAGATTTCCAAGACCTTTTGGTTCAACTGGTTCAAATGAAGAAAGAAGTCTTTAAGTCCATGAGATATTTTGTTGCAAGGTTTGACAGATTAACGAGAAGAATCCCAGAAGATGTAGTCCCTCCTGATAACAATTTGAGGAGATTCTTCATCAGTTCCTTTTCGTCAGAAGTTGGTTTCTTCCTCAGAAGAGATCAACCAAGAACATTGAGGGAAGCTCAAGACTCTACCATTGAGATCGATGAGGATCTGATCCTTTCTGGAAAGTTGAAGTGCCCAAATGGAAAACAAAAGGGTAAGAGTTCTAGTTCAGTCACAACAGACCCCATGTTTCAAAAAATGGCCAATGATCTGGTTGCCTTGAAGAAGCAACTATCACAAATCACTATGAGGAACAATCCAAGAAGACCAAACTTTAATGATAGGTAGTAGATTGCACCTCCTCCTTGCCAGCTTGCTCTTGAAGCACCACCAGTCAATGCGTCTTGTGATGTAAGAGAGGAAGTTGAAGTTGATGAGCTGAAGGAGATGATGAAGAAAACTATGAGAGCTACCTAGAAGTTGAGGAGATTGATATGCACAATGGTCTGTTCGAATTCATTGATGATGATGAAGAAGAAGAGAGGAGGAGGAAACACAAGAGGAGGAGAGATACCTAGAACACTCCATCCTCGGTGGCTGTAAAGGAGAAGAAAACCAAAGAATTTTCCACTTTTGAGGTCACACAAAAGAGGATTATCAACAAAGGTTCTCCATTTCTGCCCTCCATGGATTTAACTAGAGAAAAACCAGACTTGGTCATTGTCAAGGATCATACTGTCATGCCAAGTAAGTCATTTTTCCTTCTTCTAGTTCTACAATTGTTAAAAGTACTTCCCCTTCCATTGGAGTCTCTATTAAAACACCCATAGTTCAGCCAAAGGTTATACCTCCACCCTCTGCTAAACCGACTGCTTCATCTTTAGAATAAAATCCTTCATCCAAAACGTCCAAGTTTCCTTCAAAGAACTTGTCATGCAAATACTCCTTAATTTCAGGAACAACCTCCTCATCCAGTATTGCCCCATTTGATTTTGTAGAGCACGCAAGTAAAACCAAATTCCAACTCTCAGAATTAGAATACTTGCAAACGCACCCTCTCCAATTTGATAGATTTATTAATGCAGTCCAGGGTAGTAGCTCTATATCTTCAAGTTCCACTTCTAAAGGACTCCTTCCAACACCGTCTACACCTCCATCTCAAAACATGTTAGCTCTCAGTGCTCTGCCAAAACATCTAGAGTTGACCCTTTTTATTTGTCTCTCCTCATAAATGGCTTTGAGTTGAACAACTATATTATTGATTCTGGGGCTTCTGATAATGTAATGCCACTTAAAGTTACAAATTCCCTTGGCCTAACTTTAACTAGATTAAATGGAGCATGTTATTCCATGGAATCAAAATAAATTCCACTGATTGGAAGAATAAAGGATGCACAAGTAGCTCTGGCTGACTTCCCTGACAAGAAAGTGCTCTTAACTATCTTGGTGGTGGACATCCCAACATCCTTTAACATGCTTCTGAGTAGAAGTTTTTGCAGAGATATAGGTGGAGAAATTAAAATGGACTGGTCATCTACTACTATCCCATTCAAAGGTGAATTGAAGAGGTTTCTGCCTGTTAGAAAGATGAAATTCACAGTTAAAAAGTATGATGATGCAATAGCTAACATACTTCTTCAAGATTCTGAGTTAGGAAATTACTTCCTTACATCACAAAAAGATGAAAACCTACCACTTCTCATGGAGGAAGAAGAAGATCAGATCTGGATGATGGAATTTGATGGAAGCCATTCAAGGGTAGGTTTTGGAGCTGGTGTTATTCTATATTCACCTTCCAAGGAAATGCATCCATTTGCTTACAAATTGTAGTTCGATAACACAAATAATACAACAGAATACGAAGCCCTTCTTTTGGGCATGAGTGTTATAGAGGATATGGGAATTAAGAAGTTGAGATGCCTTGGTGATGCAGAGGTAATAGTGAAGCAAATCCACCAGCAATATCAAGTTAAGAACCCAAGGCTCAGACACTATAGAAACCGGGTTTGGGACTGCATTGAATCATTTGATGCTTTCTCTATTGAAGCCATTCCAAGGGCACAAAATGAAAGGGTTGATTCTCTTGTTGTGTCATATTATTTATTGACACCTCATCCTTCCTTTGGCAAATATAAAATAACCATTGAAATGGTATTCAGACCGAGTGTATCCGATAATGCTAATCATTGGTAAGTCTTTAATGATGACAATCAAATTTTGAGCTTCTTAGAATAAAGAAGCAATTTCAATAGTATCTTCTTTGAAGGAAGTGTTCATACTCATAGAGAATCCATTTTGAAGAAGAAGCTGATGGAATTGATGAAATTGATGATGAGGGCATGATCAGTGAAAGGCAACAAAATTCCCAAGGGATTTGTCTCTTTGGAATATATGTTCGACAAGCACGATAGATTCATTCAAGAAAGGAGAAGTTATCTTCTCGGTGTCCATCTAACTTTGAAAAGAAAATATTGGTACTTCTGAAGATCCAAGGATGGTAAACATTGGTAAATGTTGCTCACCTGAAGAGAAGAGAAGGTTTGTTGCTCTGTTAAAAAAGTATTATGATGTTTTGGCTTACTCCTATGAAGAACTTAAGTCTTTTCAGCCAAAGGAAATGCATCATTCCATTCCTTTGAAACAAGGTGCTAAGCCCTTCAGGAAAAAGCAAAGGCCCTATAATCCAAAGGTTGTTGATATCATCAAGGAAGAAGTAACCAAGATGTTGAATGCTAGAATCATCTTTTCCATTCACCACTCAACGTGGGTGGAAAACATTGTGTCAGTAAGGAAGAAGAATGGAGAGATAAGGATATGTGTTGATTTCTAGAATTTAAATCAAGCTTCACTCAAAGACAACTATCCTCTGCCAATCATGGATCACATTTTGCAAGCAGTCACTAGATCTGAGATGCTCTCTCTACTTGATGGTTTTTCAGGGTACAATCAAATAAAAGTGGTAGAGGAAGACTGTAGTAAAACAACATTCACAACTCCTTGGGGCACTTTTGCTTACAACAGAATGCCTTTTGGCCTAATCAATGCGGGGACCAAATTCCAAAGAGAAATGGACTTGGCCTTTAAAGATCTGAAGCATTGCATTGTTATATATCTGGATGATCTCACGGTATTTTCAAAGAAAAGGGAAGAACACATCTATCATTTGGAGCAGGTTCTTGCAAGATGTAGAAAACACGGTATATCTTTAAATCCTAAGAAATTCATTTTTGGAGTCGAGAAGGAAATTTTCGGGACACATCGTCAACAATAATGGAGCACACATTGACCCCAAAAGAGTAAGAGCTATTCAAGCACTATCTCTTCCTACAAGCAAGAAAGGAGTGCATTCATTTTTTGCAAAGGTAAATTTTCTTCGCTACTTTGTTCTGATTTTCTAAACTAAAAAAGCATATCACCTCCATGATGAAGCCTCAAGCAAGTTTCAAATGGAGCCATGAAGGAAAAACAACATTTTAAGATATCATGAGAGCTATTGCTAAATCTCCCACTCTTGTATCCATGGATTTTAATAAATAATTCATCATGTACTGTTATGCTCCAAAAAAACCCTCTCTGTTGTCCTTGTTCAGAAAAATGAAGAAGGTTTGGAAGCTCCCATTTCTTTCATGAGCTTCAAGAAACACGAGATAAATTATAGTCAATTGGAAAAACAGGCATATGCGGTGGTTAAGGCTGTGAAGAATTTTTGCTTCTACATTCTAAATTCTCACACTGTGGTGATGGTTCCTGGGAGTGCAATCAAATCCATTTTAACATAGCAAGATCCCAAAGTCAAAAGAGGGAATTTGATTGCAAAGACCCAAGAATACGACCTGGAGATTCGGCCCTCTAATCTGGTAAGAGGAACAACTTATGTAATTAGATTTCTGAAGATGAAACTCTTAAAGCTCAGCGTGTTGAAAAATATGGCACTTGTTTAACTTGCCCAAAAGAATGCCTGCAAGTTCTCTTTGTAACCACCACTGATGAGTGTTATGCGGATATTGATTTATTATTGACATATGGAGAATTTACCTCTCATTTAGATTACAAACAAATAAGAATGCTCAAACTGAAATCAACCAAGTATGTGATCTAGCATCACACACTTTACAAGAAAGGAATGGATGGTTGTTTCCTTTAATGTGTTGATAAAGAGAAGTAAGGAAAGTTGCTTAAATATTATCATGACCAAGCATGTGGTGGAAACTTCTCAAAGAATGGTGACTTCCACAAGATTATCGAGGTAGATATTATTGGCCTTCTCTTTTTGTTGATACTCAGAGTTGGGTTTCCAAATGCATACCAAGCCAAAAATTTTTGGAAAACCACAGTTAGCTGCATTGCCTCTTAGGCTTGTGATTATTGAAGAACCATTTCAACAATGGGGGCTGGACTTCATTGGTGTATTGAACCCTCATTCAAGTGTTGGGCATGCTTATGTGCTCATGATCACAGACTACTTCACCAAATGGGTGGAATCCATTCCAACCAAACAAACTAGTTACTCAGAGATTGTTTACAATTTCATAAAAGAACACATAATTGTCCATTTTGGAGTGCCTTAAAATATTGTAGTGGACAATGCAAATTATTTCTCTTGACGGGAATTGATAGAATTCTGTTATGGCTTTGGAATCTCTCTAGCACATTCTTCTGATTACTATCCACAAGGAAATGGTCAAGCTGAGTCAAGTAACAAGAACATTGTGACCATTTTCTGAAAGCTTGTTGATGAGAACCAAAGGAATTGGCACAAGAGATTGTATGATGCATTGTGGGCTGATAGAATCACTCCTAAGAAGGCCATAGGTACATCACCTTTTCAGCTTGTTGTATGGAGTTGAGGCGGAGATCCCTATCACCATTGAAATGCCAGCTCTCAAATTGATTCAATCAGTGGAAGATGGCAAGTACAAAGACTCCATTGACAAAAGAATCCTTTTTCTTGAAAGGCTAGAAGAAATCAGATCTCAGGTGGTTGATAAAATCAAATAACATCAGCTGAAAGTGAAGAAGCTCTTTGACAAAAGGACCAAGGCAAGAGAGTTCAGAGTTGGAGACTTTGTCCTACTTTGGGACAAGAGAAGAGAACCAAAGGGAAGTCATGGAAAATTTGATTCTTTGTGGCTGGGACCTTTTAAAATCCATGGAACTTGTGGTGAGAATGTTTTTCTCTTATCATACTTGGATGGAACTCCACTAGGATTGCCTAGAAGTGGGAAATATTTGAAGCTTTATCATCAGTGAAAGTGAGTTGTCCCTCACCTTGTAACATAGTTTTGTTTTTCCCTTTTTTGTTGTGTGTTTTGCTTTCCCCTTTTTCTTTGTGTGTTTTGTTTTCCCCTTTCTATTTTGGTGTGTTTTTGTTTGTGTGTCCTCTTCTTCCTTCTTGCTTTCCTCGAAGTTGTTCATGACTCTGCAAGGCCCAATGGCTAAGGCATTGGTCAACATTATATCTTTTAAAACTTGAGATTCCAAATCCTCATGACATGTTTTCTCCCTGTTCAATCCATGTCATGTCCCCAAGCTAGAGCCACTATTGTCCCTTCATAAATTTTCCTTCTTCTTAGAAGTCTAGACTTAGAGATTTTTGAGTTAGCCCCCTTTTAAAATGGTCTAATCATTTTTTTTTATTTCTATTTTTTTCGAAGGGTCCAAGGAAGTTTGTAACGTACTTCATCAAATGGTAAATTTCTTTCCATTTCCAAAAATTTAAAGAAGTTGTTCTAGGTCCTTATATTTTGCAAGATATGGCTCGACGGACTTAAGTTGTAAATTTTTCGAAAATGGACTTGGGGGCTACATAGATTTATTTTCCACTTTTCATTTTTGGCAACAAGTTTGAATGGCAATGGTAGATCTACAAGCCTAGATGGGTGGAGAAAATAACAAGGCTCGAGCCTTGTAACCAATAGGATGCTACCACGTTGACAATGGGAGTGTGGGCCGACGGAGGAGATTGCGATTTTGAACTTTTTCCAACAAAGGCTCAAAGTGTTCTAAATGGAGCCATGACCCCATATCCAACCAAATCATGCCATGTGTCCTCTTTGAAAAGTCAAAGTGGGACGACGGAGGAAATTGTTCAAAATTTTTGGATTCCAAAAAAGCTGTGAAATGTTAAAAGCTCACCCACGACCACTCGAATCATCTTCTACCACGTGGATGACCCCAATTCAAAGGAACAAAAAAGAATATCTAATGGTCTACATTCAACTGGTGAAGATGTAATGGTTATACTTATTTTTTTTTGGCATTTGCCACTATGGTCATTTTTCTATGAATGAAGAATCCAAAATAAATTGATCAGATTGGATTTCATTTGTAACTACTTCTTGGCCATCCTGGGAGGTTGTAATCATCCCTTGCGGGATATTTCTTGTTCTCTACAAGTCTTTGTATGGGTTGGCAATAAAAATTTTAATCCTGTAAATGATTTTCATGTATAGAGGACAAAAAAGATAGTTGTCATTATTATATTCTACTTATTTCTATAAATTTCTTCCATTCCCTTTCGGATGCAATAAGAAAAGATGGATTTTATGCCCCTTTGATTGAGGATTCAATTGGTACTTTGTGACCAATGCGTTTTGTTTAGTCTTGTAGCTCTGGTTTGCAAATTCGTATTCTTTCTTCCATTTAAATGCATGTTATGAACTTTCTAGTTAATGTATGCAAGCCTCTGATTTTCTACATTCATCATTTATTTCCTTGTCTTCATTCCCACTCCCCTTTCTCACTCTCAGACTGATTTCTTTCCTTGTAAACAATTGCAGGCTTTGCCATAGGGTCAGTGGAGTGACCCTATGGATATTCTGTTGAAAAACCACCATTGAATCCACTTGATATTCATGCATAATATGGCATCTACACTCTTGTTATCGGTAGAGGGAATTAGATTCCCATACTTTTGTTTGGGAAACCCACAATTTTCCCTCGAGACAAATTTCCAAGCCAACAGCTACCAATGTCCTTATCAAGTAGTATACAACGTTTTCTTTTTGTTCTTTATCGTAAATCGCTTGGGCCAACAATTGCCCCAATTACAAAATGTGTAGCAAGGAAATAAAGTAACAAGGGTTATCCTACCATGGGTGGCATGAGAATAGGGGGTTTGGCAAAGTATTATTTTAGCAAAGAAAAAACTTTCTGTTCTTTTGGTCCCATCGAAATTAACATCCTTATTAGGAAGATGTGTAAACGTATGAATATTGACTACAAGCTATAAAATAAACCTTTTGTTCACTGGATATTCCTTGTAAGATACATAGTTGTCTTGTATTCTAGGGATGAGGAATTTCTGTGATAGTCGTGACCTTTGAAGGGTTCACTTCCATTCCTCTCCTTAACATAATGAATCCTAGTAATTTCTGGATAGCACACTCAAGACACACTTTTTTAGATTAAGTAGGAATTTTTAATCCCTTAAGTGCTGAAAGATATGCCACAAAATTTATGGTTGTTCCTCTCGAGTTATAGATTTATCTAGTATATCATCTACGTAATCTTTCATGATGTCACCTATCATACTTGTAAAATATTATAGTCATCACCTTTTGACATGTAGCACATGCATTTTAAAGGCCAAAAGGCGGGACTTGGTAACAAAACATCCCCCATGGGGTTGTGAAATCCATCTTATGTTGATCTTCATCCATGATATTTAGCTTATTATAACCTAATAATTCATCCATGAGTGAAAGTATCTCATAACTTGCTATAGAATCAACAATCATGTCAAAGTTTGGAAGAGGAAAATCATCCTTGGGAAAATATTTGTTTATATCTCTGAAATCAGTACACACTCTATTACCAACCGGCCTTTTACGAACCGAGACCACATTAGAGATCCACTCTGAGTACTAGATATGTTTGATTAAGCCTAATTATTAAAACCTTTCTAGATCTTCCATTACCGATAAGGTGACATAAGGATGCATATTTTGGAGCTTTTTATGGGCTTGGCATCTAGGTGCACAAAATATTGTGTACCACTTATGTAGGATCAATTCCTTGCATATCCACATAAGACCAAACAAATATTTCGGCATGCTTTGTCAAGAGTCCTGTGAATTTTTTTGTTCTTTGGCTGAGAGTGAAGCTCCCAACATAACTATCCTTGACAACTCCTCCTTTCCGATGTTAATATATATTGTATCTTCTACTAGTAACTTTGACTTGTCCCCCATACATGTAATATCGGGAGGAATATTGATTTCCTCTTCTACCAAAGGTGGCTCAGGGAGATCCTCATCTTTATATGGGTATACTATCTTTTCCATATGTTGTTTTTTTTTCTCCACAAGTTCCTAAAAGAGGTTTTCGCTATAGGACTTACACTTTTTATTTCCGAAGGCTTTCCTTTGGAAAATTTTCCCTTTCTCAAATTTTTACTTAAATGTCCAAACAACTCTACCTCCTCTCAAAAGTATGTGCATGTGTTAAGATCAATAGAGAAACCCTTCTTGTGATAGTTTCTTGGAATATTATATTTGATTCCCAAGAACTCACAAATGGTCTCATCATTCTGAAACACACATCAATATGTACATGTTGCTTTATTGATCCCAATTCATGAGTGATGGGTAGATGAGGGTTAATGTATAAGTTATAGGGGATACAACGGGTATAATAGGGGTTATAGTAAGGATATAAATATTGGTGAATAGGTTTGTAGAGGTGAGATATTTGTAAAGGCTTAACCGAGAATCTATTTTGCTTTAATTTACGGAAAAACTATCCTCACTCTCGGAAGAGGCATATTCATCATCGAAGAGTGGGACTCATATAAATGGATTCCTATACCTAACTTACATACTATATGATGAGGTATTACAAGAATTCTTAGTTGAGGATCCTTCACATAACATGCCTCTGCATATCGAAACATAACTATTCCCCAATGCACTCTCTTGTCTAAATTCTAATCGTATTGATTTTCTCAATGAGTGGGTCAACACTACCTATCAAGGCATCGAAATGGTCTTTTTTGATGCATATTTAGAATTTTTACTCTAAGATGATTGTTTCTGATCCAAAATTTTCTTTTCTTTGTGATTAGGAAAATGCATTTTAAATATCCCTATGTTTTCATTTGGAGATTTTGCATTTGGATATTTTGCGATTCTGAACTGAATGTACTTTAATATCACCATTGTCGACTAGGTCTTGAATATAGTGTTTTAATCTTAAACACTTTTTCTATTTTTGACACTTTACGTGGAGGAACATGTAAAATTTAATCTCTCTAAACCATGATGGTTTAGGTGTATCATCCCCATAGGGTTATGTTTCAGGGTACTTTACCATGTTTATGGCCTCTAACTATTTTAGTATAGACGATATGGATTCAGATAGAGGGGTAAAAGTATGATATTTATACTCAGTAGGTGGATTACCATTTGCAAGTTTGAAAGGTATGTGGTTCTCGACGGTTTGTACCCTTTATAATCTACTATCCAATCCCTAACGATGTGTTTATTTTTACTATAAATAAATTGTTTTTATTGATATATTTAGAATCATTATGATCACGGGAGAAAGGATTTAAAGTCCCCCTAACTAGAAATGCTTTTTCAATTTGACTCTATTTTTCTATTACCTCTTCACATGTGTTTCCACAATGCATTTGCAAGTGGAGCTTAATGTCTAGATGGAGGTTGGCAAAAAATATGCTTATTAATTTCTTTTCAAGTATGGACCAAGGAAAACAGCTAGCTAATCCTCTCCATTGTTGTAAAAAGAAGTGAATTTTTATTGTTTCATTTCTTGGCATGGCGAGAGATCCAACATGGTAACGTCAATTTCTATAAATGAAACTTTCTACTAGTTCAGGCCATGTTAATATGGATCCATTAGGGATGTGTATAAACCCTTCTAGCGTCATTTCTCCTAAAATTCATAAAAATAAGTGGATCAGATAATTGTCGCTATATGCAACCTCTTGGCATGCCATATTAAATTATTTTATATGATCACGAGGTCACATTTTCCCATATATTTATCAAATTTTGGAAAATTGAAATGTCTTAGGAAAGCCAAATGTAGCATGACTTTATCAAAAGAGTAGCGACATAAATCATGGAATGGATATTTCTTGTTATTGTTACTAGTTTGGCCATTTTGTAATACTTGAAGGGCGTTCTTACTTACTTACCACTCTTGATTAAATATTGGATCTTACGTGGGTGGTGTAGGCCTATATGAAGGATTAAATATAGGTGTATTCCCACCTCTATTTGTTGTGAGAATATCTTCATAAGGATCTCTTTGTGCCTATCATCGAGGAGTGTTTATTGAGAACTCGTAAAATGAAGCTTTTGGTTCCACTTTTGTTATAGATTGTTTAAAAACTTTTGGTTATTCCTTGTGTATATACGATGCCAAACTTGTCAATTGGAGAATGAGGGCTTGGACTGTTGTTCAAACTTCACCTCTCTAATAGGTATTTTGTGACAATATTCATTAGGTCGAGGTTGTGCATGATGAACATGGTCTTCATCATCTTCACAATGAACCCTAACTGTAGGTATGTGATAGTCCCCATCATTTTCAAAAGGTACCTCCTCATTATTTTATCACCCAAATGTAGAAGTATGACCTTGGTCTAATATCTCGTTAAGAGTGCGATGAGGGAGGTCTACTTTTTCTTCTCCCGAAACCATGCGAGAAAAAGAGAAGGGCATGCCATCAAAGGTAATTTGGCCCATAGTTCCACAATCTGCATAATAAATTCATGTTTGTTATGAAAAATGTACTCATAAAAATGGGTGGAATGAAGCTCTGCATCTGCATGAGGAGAATCCTCTTCACCATCGCTATGGTCAACCATGAGATTATCTTGTAAAAAGGCTTGTTACCTCAAAATATATTAGCTTCTAACTTTTGTGACCCCATTCTAATAGTAGGAATTACTTATAATAGAGCATTATAACGTGAAACGAAGCTAAGTCCTAAAAAATAATGGTGACTATAAAATAGCCACAAATTCAATAGGTCAATGTGAAACTAATAATTAAATAATAAGCTACCCTATAAGGTAATAAATAGCACAATTTTTCTCGAATAATACGATTATGTATAGTACTCAAAATTTAGTCACAACAAAAAGTCTACTCCCTAAAATTTATCTAGATAGGTTTGAAACCAAATAGTGACAACACAATATCACTAGTTAGGACAAGTTTGAAACAAAAAAGACCTAAATGATAAGAAAATGTTGACGTGACCTTTTAACAAGACATGCTAAAGATAAGTTTCTAAACACTAACAATGTAATGAAATTACTTGTATAATTCAAATTATAAGAAGCAATAGAACACAAAATAACACAATATTTCGAACAATGATCTTACTATGCAATTATAATAGCTTCGCCACTTCGAGGGGGCAACCTCCAAACCATTAAATAAGACTCAAATACTCCAATGATGATGAACTACTACCTCTGATCCCATATATATACTATTCATATGTTATGGCCATCACCAAGGCTGACCTACTAAGCACAAGAAAGTATAAATGATATTATAAAATGATATGGTAAGCCACAAGTAGGCTACTCATATCCTAATACAAGCCATAGGTGAAGGGCATAGCATTCCCTTCCCCTTGAAACCATCATTGTCCTCAATGTTGAATAATCCTTGATGTTGATGCGAAAAACCTTCATCCTCCCGGTCACATCTTCTATGCTTAGATTCTTCCACTTGATCATATATTCGTTAATGTCTATGGTTCATAGACTCTTAGTACATGTTTGTAGAATCCTCTCTGGATCCAAATTGATTATTCCTTCCTCATAAAGTTTAGGTAACTCTATCTGGGATTCAAATTTCTGTCTAATAACCTTCTTCATGCAGGAAACATGTAATACTAGGTGTATGCATGAAGATTGAGGTAACTCTAGTTTATAAGCAACACTACCAATTTTTGTAGAACCCGATAAGGGCCATAATATTTAGGAGAAGGTTTTTGTCATTTTTCTGTTGCTTTAGGGACATCTTCTTGTAAGGTTGGAGACATACAAAATGTTAGTGTAATTTTTATTCCATTGTCGGTTGTGGTAACTGTTTACAACCGTCTCTGCTTTGTATTTATCCCCATTCGCTGTGACTGCATAATGTAGAAGATTAATGAATATTATTTGATTATTTCTGTTATATCTACCATGATGTAAAGGTATTTTTTGTCTTGTTCCATCTGACCCTCATACCATCATTGGTATCAGAGCGGGAGTTCGGACACATGTAAGGAGGAGCGCGAGAAGGTTCTTTGGAGGTGGTTGATGTTGCTTCAGATGCTTGAGGCTTTAGACATTGAAGGTGATGTAGCATGGAGAATTGTTGAAAGAGTCATTCTCAGATAGAGGACCTTAACGCAGGTTGAAGGATCAAACTCGCAGAGGAAGAATAGCATTTTCTAAACGCAAAAGGAATGATATAAATACAAACGAAGTGGACAAGGCTGACATGCAGCAAGAGGAAGGTATTTGCATAACCTGTTTCACGCACCGGTTGCTCATAACTATTTTCATTTATTTATATGCCTTTGTTGCACAGTGAATATGTGTTGAAGGATTTTATGTGATCGGAATGAATCAAATTTTATGAAGTATAGTAGATGGATTTAAATTGGAAGAAAGCAATGCATAGGTTAACGGACTTGATGTTGATGCACTATATGAACCAAGAACAAAAGCAACGGAGAAGAAATTATCATTCCCATGGCAGAATCAAGATGGTTTCCATTGGAGGATTTGTGAGGAAAATTGCTTGTATGATGTCTAGGGAGGTCTCAGAACTAAACCCTCTAAAAATTCTCATTCATCAAGAAAATGCATTTTTTAAGTCGGCATCAAACTGTTCTAATTTAGCACATGCACATTCAATCGAGATTGTTAAAATCCTTAATGCAACTGAGGTTGAGAATGGTACTTGGAAAGATGTTTACAAAAGAGACTCAATAGCAGGAATAATGGATCTTGTAAAAACTATGTATGACGAGGGAGAAGAGGTTATCACGATAACCATAGTGAAGTAAGTAGCAGAACATAAACACAGGAGGACGGAGGAAAATGGAGGCTGGAGGAAATCCAGCTGACCTCTTGCAAGCTACAAGCAATGAGGCTGCCAAAAGATATTGTGAAAAATAAGGTATTGAGGACAAAATTTCCTCAATTTTGGTTTGTGTTTATTTCAGTTTCAATTTTGTTCCGTGTTCTGTTGTTTTGTGATTGGATGCTGAAAATGGATTACTCTGGAGCATAGTTGTTTGCCAATGGTTCTTCATTTTGAATTGATCCTCTGAGTGCCATGCTTCGAAAAGAAGATGGTTCGCTTGTGA
Source organism: Taxus wallichiana var. yunnanensis (assembly GCA_018340775.1). Classification (NCBI taxonomy): domain Eukaryota; kingdom Viridiplantae; phylum Streptophyta; class Pinopsida; order Cupressales; family Taxaceae; genus Taxus; species Taxus wallichiana. The sequence goes on from CM031240.1 coordinate 258,229,854, forward strand.
ATACGTTCACTTGCAACATGAACCATGTGCAACAAGGTCTAAGTGGCGAGATCCAGTCAATAACATGTTTCTTGATGCAGTCTCTTTCTTAGTATTCACATTTCACATTATGGGTGAAAACGACTTAGTCAAGGGAAACATCCAGTGGCAGTGATTTGTTTCCTTTTCTGTTGAAGATTGGTTAAATGAAAATCGACATCAGTGGCTACAACTAAGAACATGATTGCTATGATTCTTAGAAGTGAATGTGGAATATTTGTCAGTATTGTTTGTTGTTTTTCCTATGTTGTTTGGTTGTTCAATAAAGTATAGATGATGCATAGTTTCTTGTTTAGGACCTCCTAACGAAGAGCGTCATGGGGATCAAAAATGGCATCACTGAAATTAGTGCATGGTACTTGAATTTGGGTTCATGGTAATCTTGTAAAACCACCGAGGTAAAATCCTCTTGGGTTCATGGTAATCATGTAAAACCAACGTGGTGAGCATCGGAAAGTGCGCTTGTCCCTTTAGGTTTATGGTCAACCTTACAAATACCATGTGGATCGAGACCATGTAGGCTCATGCTCGTGTGAAGACCCTCCTTTCGGTGTTCTCATTAAGGAGGGGACCTATCATCGAAATGTATCTTTTTATGAACAATGTAATAAGGGGGAATGTTAGCATAATTTTTTATTCCATTGTCGATTGTGGTAATTTTTACAACCATCTCTGCTTTGTATTTATCCCCATTCATTATGACTACATATTGATGAAGATTAATGAATATTATTTGATTATTTTTGTTATATCTCGCTAGGATGTAAAGGTATTTTCTGTCTTGTTCCATCTGACCCTCATACCATCACAAAAACCCATTCACCAATTTAAAATTTTCTTCCACTACTATGTTTATCTTCTTTTTGATTCATCCTATTTTGTGCCAATGAAAAATTATCCTTCAAACTAGCCAAAACCTGTTGTTGATGTTGAATGTGTTCCTCAACATCTCTAACCTTAGTTTGCACCCTCAAGGAAGAAGTGATACAAGGTGGATGGTAACCATATAATGCTAAAAATGGGGTCATTTGAGAAGAGGTATGAAAAGATGTGTTATACCACCATTCTTCCAGTGGTAACCATTTAATCCACCTTTCCTGCTTATCTGATACAAAAAACGTAGATACCCCTCTAAGAATTTGTTGACCAATTCCATTTTCCCATTAGTTTGAGGATGATAAGATGAACTGTGAGCTAGCTGAGTACCCAAACATGAAAATAATTCCATCCAAAAATTACTTGTGAAAATAGGATCATGATCACTTACAATTATCTTTGGGGTTCCATGTAGCCTTTGAACTGTCTCCAAAAAAATAGCTGCAACTGTACTAGCTGCAAATGGATGTGATAGGGCACAAAAATGGGCATTTTTGTGGGCTGATCCACAATCACCAAAATAACATTCTTACCCTATGAATAAGGAAATCCGGTGATGAAATACATGGAGACCTCCTCCCATATCTTTCTAGGAATTGGTAAGGGTTGCAACAGGACACAGTGTCTTAATTGTTTCCCCTTTGTTCTGTTGTCACACCAAACACTTTGATACAAACTGTTGTTGTACATCACCCTTGAGTCCTTCTTATAAGAATTCTCTTTTTATTCTATGATATGTCATCAAAAACCCGAAGTTTCCTCCAATAGGTCATGCATGTAGCTCTCAATAATCTTATGCTTTAACTCGGAATCTTTACTCGAGTATAACTTGTCCTTGTACCATAACGCATTACCTTTCCACTCAAATTTGTTATATGTTATAGAGCCTTGCTGGAAATTCTATATTATAGATTGTGTATCCTTGTCCCGATCCCATTCCAATCTTGCTTCATCTACACAATTGGCCTTCAACATGGACATTCCACATAGTAAGGCATCTGTTGATGTATCCCGTCCTAGACAACGCATCAACTACTACATTTTATTTACCCATTTTGTATATGATTTGAAAATCATAACCCAAAATTTTTTTACCCAATTTTGTTGTTCCTCAGTGATAACCTTTGCTCCAAAAAGTATTTGGGACTATCATGATTAGTTTTTACCTTAAAGTGTCTACCCTAAAGATAGGGCCTCCATTGCTTAACTATGCATGAAGAATAGCCATCATTTCTTTCTCATAGACGGGTTTAAGAAGATATTTTCCTTTGAATTGACAACTCTCGAATGCAATTGGTCTTCCTTCATGCATTAGAACTACCCCCAATCTTGATCCTGAAGCGTCACATTCAACAATGAAGGTTTTTGACAAGATGGGAGTAGAAAAAAATTGGGGTCTTGCACATGTCTTCCTTCACTACTCAAAAGATTTAGTGGCTACATCTATCCAAAGGGAACTTGGAAGGAATCCTTCTTTAGAAATGCAGTGATTGGGGCTGATATTCTATCATATGCCCTCACAAATCTTCTCGTAGTATCTTATTAGTCCTAGGAACCCACAAATATTTTTGAGAGTTTTTGGCCTTGGCCATTCCATCATAGCGTTGATCTTCTAAGGATCAACTATGACACCTTCATGGGATACAATGTTACCCAAGTAATCTACCTCTTGTACACAAAAATAACATTTGGATGGCTTTGAATAGAGATAATTTTTCTCCAAAACTTCCAACACTTTATTTACATGTTACAAGTGTTCTTCCCATGTCTTACTGTAAATCAATATGTCGACAAAGAAAAATAATACAAATTTCCTTTAAAATGGCCTAAAAATAGTGTTCATCAAGCTTTGAAAGGTTGAGGGAGAATTTGTAAGACCAAAAGGCATTACCAAAAAATCATAATGGCCCTCATGAGTCCTGAAAGCCATTTTATGAACATATTCCTCTCTTATTCTAATTTGATGGTACCCTGAACAAAGATCTAATTTTGTGAAATAAATAGCACCATGCAATTCATCAAGTAAATCATCAATTAATAGAATAGGAAACTTATCTTTGATGGTGTACTTGTTTAGTTCTCGGTAATCTAGAAACATCCTCCATGTTTAATCCTTATTATGTACCATGACCACCAAAGAAGAATATGCACTTTGGCTATGCCTAATGATACTGCCTTCAACATTTGAGGTACCACTTTCTCGATCTCCCTTTTTAGGAATATGGGTATCTCTGTAAGGTCTTATATTAGGTGTGTGGCTCCCTAGAATCAACTGAATGGCATGATCATGATTCCTAACTTGTGGCCTTCCCTTGGAAATTTCATCAAAACAGATGAGTGGGCATCAACAATATTCAAGATCGGGTGGCATTGACGAATCAGATTTTGTACTTCTATGGAAAATGAATTTTCTATAAAGCCATATACTCCTTTTCTAAGAACCTTATGCATCGATGAGAGCTAATAATCTGTAGAGACTTAGATACCATCCCTTTCAATTATATTTTACTTCCATCCGAATGAAATTGCATGAACAGCTTCTTGTAAATTCATCTCTATAATACCTAAGGTTGTGAGCCATTGGACCCCAAAACAATATTTGTCCCTCCCATAGAAATAGAAAACATAGGTGAGTCCAAAATATAGTCTCCCATAGAAAGCTTGATACTATGGCACTTTCCTGTACACTTGACTATCCCACCATCCACAATCATAACTTGCATTTCGGGATGCGGGTAAATAAAAAAGTTGAGGCGAGCGCAACTAACTTACTATTTATGAAGTTATGAGTACTCCCAAGTCAATCAACACTTGTCACCTTCTTTTGTTTGAGATAACCAATAACCTTGAGTGTTTGAGGAATACTAATACCTGACAATGCATGCATGCAATAAATTGTAGGTTGGTGATCCTCTGCTTCGTCTTCTACTTGTTCCTCATTCTCTCCAATAACTCCATCTTCATAGTTATCCTCATTACCTCCTTCAATATAGAATAACTTCTTCTTACCACATTTGTGTCTTGGTCCATATTTAATGTCACGTTAAAACATAATCCTTTTGATCTCTTTTCTTGCATTTGTTGAGGATTCGGTCTAATTGGCCTAGTGAATGAAGGGGAGGAGATACTATGTTCTCTGGTGTTAATGAAAGGTGGCCTCCTACTACAAATAAATTTTTCCTCGATCGACGTGCCATGATAATAGAATCATAAATATTTAGTGGATTAAATATATGTACCTCATGCTCAATGTGGTCCTTAAGACCCCCAAGAAATAGGTCATTCAAATTCCCTTTTGGAATATTCTCCACCCTTAAGGATAGGTTCTAGAATATATGAACATAATCTTTGACTGATCATGTTTGTCGTAACTTTTCCAATTGAGTATAGTAGTTCTCTGAAACACTAGAACTATAGTGTAATTGCAACTCCTTGGTAAAAACTGTCCAAGTGACACTAAGACCATTCTTCTTCCTCTGAGCACATAACCATCGATACCAAATGAATTGGTCTGGTTCAAGATATAGGGATGCCAATGTCACCTTTTTTCCTCATGGTGTTTGATGTAAATCAAATAAGTTATCCAATTCAGTGGATCCTTCCCATCAAATTTTTGCATATCCACTTTCGGCATCATGTTTTGTGATTGTGAATAAGTTGGATTTTTATTGGTGTGGAAAAGTGATCCAATATGGTTATTTTGTCCATTATTTTGAACTGAAGATCCTCCTTGGTTGATATGGGTCGGATTTGGGCCATACAGTTTACCCTCTACATGTTGCATGATATCATCCAACCGCTGATTGATTTGGTCTATGTATCCTTTAGAAGCCATCTTAGATTGTACATTTAGCATCTCATAGTACTCGAGTTGGCTCACCTTATGATCAGCTAAGGTAAACCCTAGTGTTGAGGAATCAGTAGTTACTCCTTTTGACTCCAACTCTTTAATCACTACCCCATCTTTATCTGGGGTTTTACCTGGAGTACTGGATTATTTTTGCTCTTATGGAAGGCCCCATGATGTCAAACCTTAGGGTTTAGTGCTTTGATACAAATTCGGCCGAACAGAAAAAAACACAAAGAATATACTAATACTATTTTTTGTCGAGCTTTCTGAAAATGTAAAGAACTCAGAAAAATTCCACAAATTTCAGTCTAGGGAGTGTTTTTATTAAAAACCTAATTTTGTAATAACTTTTGCGAAGATATAAAAAAATCTGAAATTTTCAGAGATGTTTAATTGAAATGATTTGAAACTATGGTAAAAAATTTCCCAAAAATTGGATGTGGTTCATAAGATATAGCGGAAGCAAAAAAAAGGGTTTTTACCCTAATTTTGGCCTGGATCGCAGCTCTGATACCACTTATAATGATATTACTTGTATAATTCAGATAATGAGAAGCAATAGAACACAAAATAACACAATGTTTTAGAATAATGATCTCAATATGCAATTATAATAGCTTCACCACCTCGATGGGGCAACCTCCAAACCATAAAATAAGACTCAAATACTCCAATGATGATGAGCTACTACCTAGAATCCCCTCTATATACTATTCCTATGTTATGTCCATCACCAAGGATGACCTACTAAGCATGAGAAAGTATAAATGATATAATACAATGATATATGGTAAGCCACAAGTTGGCTACTCATATCCTAATACAAGCCATAGGTTAAGGGTGTAGCAAGAAAAGTCTAAGTTTTGTAAAATGGATGATAAAAATGTGAGTAGGATAATAATGCTATTTGGACAAGTAACCAAGATTTGCAGGAAAAGAAAACTTTTTGTATCAAAATGGCATTATAGAAATGTTAAAAATGTAACCTCAACACTTACGAAATTCAAGACAAGGCTAGGATGTAAAAACTATGTCTATGTATTACAAGGAATTATTAAGGGTGCGAGCAACAGTAATGATACAATATAGGAATTCAAAGCCAAGTTTCACAATTGAAACAAGACATGAATGTCGCAATTGTATGGCTATAATGCAGGAAGCGTAATAAATCTAGAGAATACAATGATAAGAAAACCTAGCTATAATGATAGTAAGTCTCAAATATGGGTTTTGAGACACAAGGGGTTACTAGATCATGAAGACATACCATTCACACTTTCAACTCTTGAATTCTTCCCGAACATGGTCATGCAAGAAGACTACAAAAGTGGTGGACACGATTATATCTAGTAGGTATCTATATATGTTTGTTCTTATTTTGTCTCAAAATGAGCAACAAGAAAACAAAGGGATAGACCAAATGGTGGTGAAAAATACTTAGTGTAACTTTGGTAGAATTTCATCCGGTCTTCGGAAAAGTAAAAACTAGGTCAAAGTAACACTAAATATATTTTCTGATGAAATTTCACCACTTTCAAAATTTAGAAGATTCTTTCCCTTTTTCAAAAAACAATAGTTTTAATCCAAGAAAGTTTTCACTTTGTGAGAACACTCAAGTATATTATCTAAGATAAAATTAGCTCCAAGCCGACAAGCTTTCCTAGGGGTTCTCTCTCTAGGTGTCACAAAATATCTAGAGTGATCTCGATTTACAAAAGAATTTGCACTAAGTAGTTTGATGTTATCTCGACTTTACTTTACCCCCTAAGTATAATGAGCACCAAAGTGTGTTCGGTTATACAATTCACTAGGGTTGCGATACAAATATTTTTTACTCTAAACTTTCAAGGAGTACTTATCAATTTGGTAGTGTGGAACAATTTTCATGTTTCTTTCATAAGGTTCCGTCTTGTGTGAAATACTTGAGGTTCATACAACCATCCCCATTTTTGTATCTTAATGCTAATGCCAAAGAGGGTTAAATCTTAGTTAAGCATACAAGTTGTATCTCTTAACCGACACCTGCAAATACAATGTGATGATTGTGGTGTGTTTTTGATCTTTTAGATTTAATGTGGTTTTTTTCTCACTCCTTTTAGCAACCTACAATCACACGTGTACCGAGAAAAACTGTTTAGGTCATCCTTTCTTTTCTATCATTAGGTATTTTACACAAATGGTTAGTATTTTTGAAAATATTCACAATATTATAGGAAAATAGCAATGAAAACTACTTGTAAATTAACTAACTATCATCAAACTTTGTAAAAACAAGGTTTATTCCTAATTAACCCAAGTGCTTCTTAATGAAAGACTAAAATTTCTTTTAATTCTGAGACCACACTAGGTGTAAGGGAACAATATACATAAATTTTAGCATTGATTCTTTATCAAGTGAAAAAATATCTTAAACTAAAAGATCAAACACATGCAAAAATGAAGGTCTATTCTCTTAAGCAAAAATGAATGATAATTGTTCCTAATTACTCCCAAGAAGCAAAAATAATGGTTTAGAGGTGCTTTTGGTTCTCAACAACACACTAGGTGCAAGATAAGAGCATAAACAACTCTACTCCAAACTCAATCAAAGTATGAAAACACAATCATTCCTCAAACCGTAACTCCAATTTACTCAAAAATAATTTATCAAACCCTAGGACAATTTTGTTTGAAATATTATTCTAAAATCAACGATTTGACAAAAACAACATCTAAAAACCCTTAAAAACTAACAAGAATGATAAAATTCAAATTCAATAATTTAAGAAAGTTTTACCTTGATGCATGGGTGCCCCTCTTAGTGCACAAAGTTCTCACGGTCATGCACAAATGCTCACAAGAATGCGTAGGTGCTCACACTCTTGCATAGGCACTCATAATAATGCAAACACACTCACAGTCATGCACAGGTGCCCCTCTATCATTTTTCACATAGTTAATGATGCATGAGTGCTTCTAGTGAGGCACAAAAACTCTTCTACATACAAAGGGACTTTTTCACTCATAACCAAAAATTTGGTTTATGCAAGGGTGCTTCCAGCTTATGTATAGGTGCTCAAAGTCATGCACAGTGCTCATAGTCATGCATAGGTGTCATTTTCCTATAGGTTGTCAAAAATCCGAGGTTTGGGGGATTTTTTTTTAAAGGTCCGATATTTGGAAATTTTGACAGGATTCACCCCCTTATATCCTCCAAAAATCATGAAAACACAATTTCTACCACTAATATAGCTTTAAAAACTTTCAAAAAATGGAAATTGATCTATAAAACATTGAAAATTACTCTAAAGTTTGAAATTAATCTAAAAATCATGAGAAAATAATCTAAACATCTTTGAAAGTACTCTAGAAATCTTTAAAGTACACTAGAAGTTTTTTAATTAATCTATTAAACTTGAAACAAATCTAAAAATTAAAATGAAAAACTTTGAAACTAAGTTAAAAATATTTAAAAATTGAATGCGATGGGGTATTGTCCCGTCGGGCATGCCAAATGTAATCACATTAAACTCTTCAAAGAAAATTACATGACTAACTAAGGAAGGATAACACAATTGCCACCTCTAGTCAAGGTTCTAAGTTTCGAATGAAACATTAAAATAGCATCTAAAAGTAATGCTTAACTAGTATGGAAACAATGAAAGATCTAATTAAACATGCCTACTAATATGCTTGAATTACCTAACATGGGCCTAAATAGACCTAAGAGGGAAATCAAACGGTTATGGTTCTTTACTCAAAATACTAAAATTACCTCTCTAAATGACTTGTTAAGTTAGTTTAGATTATTAATCTACCAACCTTGTTGAAGGTTTCAGGAAAGGGTTTGAACTTGACTATGAATCATATATATTATATGAGATGCAAATCAAAGCATGGTGTAAAATATTAAGGTAGGAGGTGCACTCTTTTTATAGTTTTCCTTTTGGGAAGAACTTGTATTTTTGTACATGTGGTACTAAAAAGCCCAAATTAGATTAGAATTGCTAATCATGATTAGTGAATTACCAAGTGATTAAGAGGTGTGGAGCCTTAATAAACCCTTTAGGGTAAACTAGTAGGCTAGGATAAGATTTTGAAGCTTTTTGAGACATTGTGGAGGTGAATGGGGTGATTTTGAGTGGTTGGAAGATGGGTTTGAGCCAATATTATTGTATATTGACAAACATGGGCAAAATAGGCTTAATTAGCTAATAAATGTTAGTTATCATTGTAAAGAGGATTTTTCTTAAGATTCATCGTAAAGTGGCATCCTGAATGTGAAAGAGGTTTGGTGATCAATGAAGGGTTTGTTAATTGACAAAAGTGATAAGAAACGTTAGTTAATTAGAAAAAACCACTAATTATAATGGAATTGGCAAGAATGAGAGTGATTTTTATGCGTTTGGAAATAAGGTTGAAAAAGTAGAATTTACGTGTCTACTTATTCAATTTGACATATTTTATTTACCACTCTTATGTTAAACTCGAGTAACCTAGATTGTTGGGTATAAAATAAAAGGAGTAGAAAGGAGTTGATCTTGTTAATTTATTTCATGTGAAATTTTTATATAAGCAGTATGATATGGCTACCCATGGATTCATATAGCATACTATAAATAAAAGAATAATAAATATACCTCCATTTCTATCCTTAACTTGCTTCTTGTTGAAACTAAATCCCATTTTAATTATATTGATATTAATCTTGGATTTTTCAAATCAAAGATGGATGACCTTGTAAAAATATAGAACTAGATAGATGATAATTGTGGGTGTAATCATTCAACATTTTTATTAATGAAGTGTATAAATTTTTACCATTACACTTTCGTATAATGGAGGCCCCATGTTTAAGCCTTTTTTTTTCCTTAAGAGAGATGTTATGATTTACTTCCTTCAAAAGGGGTATGATTCCAGAGCTTGTCAATGCCTATATATTAAATTTTTATTTTGAAGTGGATAGTTTTAAAATAAATTGGTTTTAGATAGAACTCAATCTTATTTTGATAATTCATTTAAGGATTCTCAAAGTATTTTCATATCAGCCAATAGGATAAACTCGGAGGAAATTCATCTTGCTTATTCGACTAGGATACTAAATGTATTTCAACCCGAGTCTATATATATTTATAGCACTCAAAACACATCTAGAATAACTATGTAGTATGGCTATTAACTATGGAAAATCATGGCTAGAAATATCCCCAAAAATGAAAAGTTTGGTCAAGGTTCCAATAAGGAATAACACAATAATTATTGTTTTATTGTATTGATCAAAAAATCCATTACGTATTTATCGGCTAATCAACTCCTTGATTTATAGAAAGTATAAAAATTAGCTATTAGCATAAGTTGTTATAACATCTACAACAAATAGAACTTCCTCCTTAGAAAAATCTTGTTCAACAATAACTTTTCCTAGTACACATCTAATTTATCCCACAAACCGTTTATAGTCTTCTCGAATTCAAGAACACATAGAAACAAATAACCTAGTAATATTTTTGGCCTTCTTATCAATGGGGTCTCACTCAACCTATTTCAAACCTTCAGGACATTTTTGACACTATAATACATTGGTATCTATCAATAAAGAGATCCTCCATCTTGAGTTTCCAAAACTCATAAGTCTTCCCATTAAACTTTTTAGACCCAATTCTCATGCTTCCCTACACATTCAAGATCCTACGAATACTAGATATCCACACCCACACCATTTTTTAGAGCAAAGTAAATTAAAAAAACCCTCATCGAGCAACCATAGTTATAACACCATATGTTGGAATTTTCAGTAAATATGTAAGTAATAAACTAAACTTGAATTGTAAAAAAAATGAAAAAAATATGAACAACAATATTTAAATGATTAACCTAAGAAAACTCTTTTGGGTAAAAACCCTCCCACAACCTATTTACTATATTATCTTCAAACCAACTCCAAATACAATATGTCCTCAACAAAACTCTGCGTCTTAACTTTAATCTATATCATATTCTAACATATCACAATGAGAGCATGTACTTTTATAACAAAAGCACATCCTATAATACATTAAAAGCTAAATCACTCATTTTTACAATGAAATCAAGTTATACAACTAAACTAAAACTGTCACTATTTTTAGTGTTGTTATGTGAAAAAGGTCAAGGCACCCATGCATGCATTTCATTTGCATGGATATAGGCGATCACCCAACACACAAGCCCACCAAACTTGTAGAATCATAATTGACATATTTCACAGATTCAAGAAAACATTTGTATTTTGGCTCAACCTTTTCATACGATTATTTATGTTTATACTCCTCAAGAGAGTAATAAAGTGGGGATGCTTTGGCTAATTGGACTTTCGATCAAGAATAAGTTGAAGAGATATGTCATATTCCTATAGAGTGGTCCATGGAGAAAAAACAAGCAATTCATTGAATCCTTCATTTAGACAAATGACAAGGATAATTTCTTCTTCTTGTTTAATAAAAGTTGGGAAGCTCGAAATCTAAGGCCATAACTTTATGAGATAGGGATAAATTTAATAAAAGTTTTGGAATGACTCGAGTGGTGATTAATAGTATGGTACATTTTTGGCTTTATTAAAGAGGATGAAAAATAAATTTCATCGATCTAAAATTATTGACGGTGAATCTGAGAATTTGTGCGGTCACTTTTTTTTTTTTAAAGTGGAAGGAGAATAGATTTACCCATGGAATTTGTATGGAAAAGTGTAACGAATTTTAAACGTGGAATGAGAAGTTAAAACCAAAAGGGATTTTTTTACCTTCCCTTCTATTAGTAATTTTTTTTTGGTACAAAGTTTTAAAGGTGGGATCGTGTGTAGAACATGAACTTTTGTATTAATGAATAAGGATGTTGCAGCTTTAAGTTATTCACAACATGAGTTATAGTGCCAATGTAGTTTCAAAAAAAAAAATCAGTTATCCGGTATTTATTTCAGATAGTTTCTGTATAATTTCTATTAAATTAGTTTATTTTATATTTATAATATAATTTATGTTTTTTTTTTTTTTTGGGTTGTCTATGTTCCCCTTTGTTGCAATATATTTTGTTGTCACATATTTTAAACTTTATTTCAATATATATATATATATATATATATTTTGAATACTAATGAATTTGTATTGGAATTTGACAACTTTAATCCATATTTTATATGGGAAATATGTAAATGTTTTAAAGGTGAAAATTCGTGGGGAAAATAAGTAAGTTTAAAGTACAAGAAATTTATGTGGACCATTGACAATGTAAAAATATAAAGGAATTATTAATTTTAAAATTAAGTGGACATGATTTTATTTATAATGAAAATTAGAAATATGTAATTATATTTGAAATTTAAATAAAATGGGAATCACAATTGGTTTATTTATTTAGGAATTTCAATGAAATAGTTTCTTTAAGGAGATTAAATAATAGTTCATTAGAGTTTACATTCTACATGTTTGGAAAGAAAATTTGGAAAAATATTATATTGTAAAGAATTATAACTTTTAGTTAACCATTTAGGAGGGAGAAAAAGTAAATGATTTCTTAACATGTGAATATTTAAAAAGTCTACAAAAGTGTGTGAAGTTGCACATAACTTAGTGATAATAGAACTCTTAGGAAGGAAAATCTCTCAACAATCAAAAATGTATTGGGAGCTCATTTATACTACTAAACTAATAGTTTAATATTCGGAACTCGAGTAAACATAATAGTGGATGAAAAAAATATATGTATTTAATTAGAATTCAACATAGGCTTTGTCCTCAGTGTGCTTGTTCTACTTTTTACCATTTTTGAAAGGTCTCGACTCTAGACTCTACCTAAGAAACACATTTTTTCAAATGCCTATTTCTTGAATTCTTAGTATAATGTTACCGTTGTTATTATCCACATGTCCATCTCGTTGAGCTTTAAAAAGGGGGTAAAAGGGGCTACGATGAGATTTTGTAGGGAAGAGGAGCCAATAATTGTGGATCATAACATGAAATGGGAAAAAAATCCATGGAAGTGTCCCATTGGAAGAGCCATGGTTTTCCTATTCCCTATCTTCCACTGGAAAAATCTTGGGGCACGTTTCAATTAATAAATCCAAATATACATTATAGGATAAGATAATACCAATGCGAAAAATTAAAACTATCTATAAATTCAACACTAAATATTCAAAACATTTACAATGCCCTTAAAATACAAATGAAAAAAATGTTGACATTGTCATGTAACATGCAAAATTAGGTGATATATATATTTTTGCATTACATAGTGACCAATCATTATCGAGGTCATGCATTTTAATTTTCACATAAGAGCCAAAATAAATCTAGTGATGTTGCATTTTAAATTTTACTTTGGAACTCTTTAAGTTGAAAATTCCCTACTAGAGATGCATGTAAATTATGGAAGCATATTAAAGGTATGTGAACCGCTTGACAAAATTCACTAAAATTAATATATGTGTTTTCTTAACAAAAAAATTTAAACCCATTTTTTTCAAATCCTAAATTTATTGGAGGTCATGAGACCACATAGCTTTAAGGCATTAATCGGATAAGTTCACTGCTTATTGCATTTTTCATACATTTTTATTGGGTAACTTACAACTAAATCATGTGACAAACATCCATTCTCTATAATGCTTTGGCAAATGTTAAAATAAGGTCTTCTCAAAAAACATATTTTTCTTACATATCCTACAATTGTTGCGAATCCATGAGACCATATATCCTATACAAGGATTTTTTTAACAATTTACATGATGATTTTTACATACATACTTGAGTGGGCACTTGTAACTAAAAGATATTACTAACGTTTGTTCTCCATAATTATTTGGTGGATGTCCACACCTTGTTTCAAAACTTATGTTCATATTTGAACTGTTTTAGTTTACATATCATCTTTAGAAAGTATATAGATTGTAGGAGAATACTAAAGACACATGAGCTATTGAGAAAAAATCAACAAATGATAGGAATATTTGTGACTAAACCAAAATAAATCAAAATAAGGTCTTTTGAACACACCATATTCTTTCTTCACATAACCTATAATCTTTGTAGTCCATGATACGAAATACCTTTTGTAATGCCCCGTGCATCGAGGACTTCTGTTTCTGCCACCTTGGCCTCCTCCCAACCACCCGGTCTGCAGACTTTTGACCACAGCGTCTTTTCTGTCCTTGCGTGCGGGAGACGGGAGTCGGTGGAGGCGTTTTTATTCACCAGGATCTTATTTTGATTTCCTCCTTCAATGCCTTGGACGCAGTCTAAATTGACGTGATAGCTGGTAGAGTAGGCGTGTTACCTCCACCTCCTTGAGTGCTGCGAGGTGTGTTCTTGCTGGGGATGCACAGCAACAACCTGTGACAGTAATTAGCCAGGCAGCAGGCGTGTTGCAGTATAGTCGAAGCCTTTGTAAGCGCCTCCACCAAGCGGGTTGTCCAACTTTGTTGTTATCTGTTCAGTATCAATGCATCCTCGGATTCGGGATCCTCCTTCAAGATATTTCTGTCAAATTTGACTATGTGACAGTGAGAGTGTTACCAGTAGTTCCTTTTAACGATTGATCTAAGCTTCCCTTAAATGTATGTGGAGAGGGTTGATTGTGGATTTTATAGTGGATCTAAACTCGGGTTGCAGATTGTTCTTCCTTGCATTTGTGGTTCTGTACTACCTTTTAGAGTCCCGTGTCATGCATTTCTGGTAAAGCTCTCCAAGTTTTGCCCAGTTGGGTGGCCGAGAATTAATGGCGCCGGTCAGAAGATGAAACAGGTCTCTCAAAGCAGGGAACAGTTGCTTCATACGACAGGCCGCCATGAACATGACAAAGCTGCCAAAGTCATCCTGCAGCACGTCTTGGAAAGAAGTATACCGTGTTATCAGAGAGGCAGAAATGTATTTGTAGTTGTTCTGGTCCTGAATGGTGGAAGAAGATGTTAACATTATCTGCTACAGGCGATGCCCATGCGTGTAGGCCCTTCGGTTAGTGTTTCTTGTGTTCGAAGTTGTTTTTTTTAGCTATGCCTGAGACGGGAAGATTCAAGTGTGTCCGTGAAGAGGGAGAGGACTGGTGTGCACGTCTTTTCTTGTTTCTACGATCTGCTCATCCTCCGGTTGCAGGCTTGCATTCTATGAGGGTTTTTTTAACTTTGTTTTCCTGCTCTTTATCTTTTATTTCGAGGAGTTGTTGTATTGATTAAGACATTGAAAGTGCTTGTTCCCGCTATTTCACTTATGTCTTTGCAAGATTTGTCTCATCACTCTTCCTCTGTGAAACCCTCAGTTTGTCCATTCTCTGCCAACGCGTGAAGTGGGGGAGGGGTTTGGTCTTTTATCCAAGCTGTGCATGTCTGGAATGTTGGGTTGCATCAGGGGACATTTCAACATATACGGATCAAGTGCAATCACTTAGCTTTCATTAACGACATGGTATTTGTTTTATTCGAGTTCACATCCCCTGAATTTGAAGCCTGATCCTGGAGAAGCACATGAATAAGAAGATTTAAGGAAGCATCCTCTGCATAGTATATTTTACAGCAGTACATAGCAGCATCAGGAGCGAGGATAGAGAGCTCGTTTTGGAATTCTTATGCAATGGGTCGAGTGAAGATGCTAACTTCAGAGTATGAGACAGCCACCAAAATAACAAAGACTAAGAATCCTTCCAAGGATGCCGAGACAGGGGGTTTTGTTCTGTGGCAGATGATGTCAGATATGTGGTATGTA
The DNA here is from genome assembly GCA_018340775.1 of Taxus wallichiana var. yunnanensis. Classification (NCBI taxonomy): domain Eukaryota; kingdom Viridiplantae; phylum Streptophyta; class Pinopsida; order Cupressales; family Taxaceae; genus Taxus; species Taxus wallichiana. The sequence continues at coordinate 258,245,328 of CM031240.1, forward strand.
GAGCTTGTAGTTGCAGGCAACAAAGTCTATGCAGGAAGCAATGGAAAGCTTATAGTTCCATGCTATGGGCTATAGTTCCATGCTGTTGTGCAGAAGTCTTTGTGGGCGTATCACTTTTGTGGCTGCTTTTGCCTATCTCTTTGGCTGCCATGTTATTATATGAGTGGGGATGCTTGGAAGGAAGGAGGGATTGATGGAACTGGGGCTCTTATGGTCTGGACACTCAAAGTCTTTTCTTGTGCGGTCAACTACCAGGATGGGTCGTCAAAAGGAGAGGATGATGGCATATCAAAGGAAAACAGGCATGTAATTTCAGAGTGTCCCTGAAGTGCTGGATTGATTGCAAAACCCTTCTCTCTCAGAACATCCTTTCACCACTCCTTTTTCTTTTTCCTTTCCTCCAAACCCCCCCTTATCATCCCAGACTTGCACAAGTTTCTCGAAAATAGTTCAATGTCACGGCATCCCCATGATATTGTAAAACGAGGCTTTAACATTTACCCCATCAGTGTATGGGCAGAGATGCACATTGCAGACTATACAATTGATTTCATGAAGTCAAGGGCATGGCCATTAACAGAGTTGGACCTTCAGCAGGCTAAGGAAGAGAAGTTGCGCAGGTTGTGTTGCTGTTGCCCGAGCCTTGGTTCGACGTGGCTGCATTGAGGAAGCCCCAAACAGGCATGATAAGCCCTAACCCTCTCTCTTAATAATTTATTTCCTTTAGTATTTGGGTAAATCAATCTCTGCAAATTTTATTTTGTTTGAATTCTGTAGAGATGGGTTTCGGATGACTTATAATTATAATTGCATGAGCTGATCTCTCTCCCCTTTACCCGTTTATCTTAATTACTATTTGACAAGAAGAAATCTCTCCAGTGATTCTCGCTTATCGATCTTATAAAGTTGGTTTATCATTTTTCCATGATTATTCCTGTGAACAGTGGTTTCTGTAGAAAATATTGTGGTGTGTGTATGAGATGTAGAATATTCCTTGTATTGTTTTTATTTGTAGAACATGGCTTGAAAACGGGAATTTTCTTGGAAGACTATGTTTGTCTTTTAATGTGGTTTGATAACGATATAAACCCCTTTAGAATTGGGGGCTTCTAATTGGAGAGTCATACTAGTTTAATTGGTCTTTCTAGATAGCTCCATCTGAGTCATTCGATTATCATTTACCTTGGGGATTATGGAAAACCCCTCACCAGGCCCTCTGCTATTATTATTACTATGAGCTTATTACTAGATTGGAACCCTCCTGAAGCATGTGTTAATGGGTTTTCAATGACCTTTACGAATATGTTATGCACACAAGTCATAATCCTATGTGGATAATTCTTTGGCTTAATTTTGAGGCACTACTTGGACCTTTGGATCAGTTAAAGTAACATTGGATACATCGACATTCTTCAAGTTTGATTGATTTGTGATACCCTCATGCATACGAATTCAGACAATGCTTGAAATATAAAATTATAAATTTATCTTATACTTTGACCTTGAAGCTTGTCGAAAGACTTTTGGTAAGAAAACAGATGAATAGGGAAGTTAAGATAACTACCCTAAAATGGAGTCATGCATAGCCTTAAGTAAAGGTGACAGCTACCATAATGGAACTGTGCTTACCATGTATGACAGTAAGGATATAAGTCCACCTGAAATTATTTAACTTCATTTTTATAGAACAATTATTAATACCCATAGATTGGGGTATGCAAGTGGAGGTTGAATTAGATAACAGGGTATATTATGTTATCAGGTAACCGGTAAGGATAAATATGTTATTTCAATGCTTGGTTAACGAGTGGAATATTTCAGTTATTTACGATGATTATTATGTTTAGCTAAAAATTGATACTCGCATCTTATTAGGAGTTGAGATAATGTTGATACTTGCATTCATAGTGGCTTGGGCTGCGCTTGCATATCTTAGCTAGTCAAATGTATCTTTGGCATATTACCAACAGATGACAGTATTGTCGGTCATAACTCATTCTTATGAGTTGGACTCTTTTACTAGAAGAAATATATAAAGACATGGAATAAGCAACCAAAAGGACACCTAAATAATACATGAACCTGTGGATTGGTGGAATCCTTGTTAATATAATTATAATCTTAAAATTGCGGGATAAATATCCAAACTATACTTACATACCACTGATTATCTATGAAGGTTTGATACTTGGGTAATATCGATGAACAATGTAAGATTGATACTTGTATTTATTATATAAACTTAATGTCGTTGGTGCTTTTATTTAATTGAAAGATAGTCTTGTTAGACACTTATATATGTGAAGTAGGTCGAGGGTATTAGGTGAGCGTCATTATTATTTACTGTAATTTAAGTATGATTAATTGCATGATTAAGGTTGTATATCTAGTCTCTTGGAATGGTGTTCTTATGTAAGCAGATCTTAAGGAAGTGAACATTAATGAGTATGAAATGCATTATCATGAGATGTGCAGTTAAGTTTTAAATGTATGTTAGAAATTGTTTGATAAGGAGTATTGCAAACTTTCATTTATTTAAATACTAGATGGCATAAGTTATTAGGAGAGGTTTATATCTTATCATGCTCAGTTCTAGCGAACTGACTCTAGATAATATTTGTGCAGATGGATTATGCGAGTAGATTAAAGAAAAGAGTGTAAAAGTTTCATCAGTTCAAATTATGAAGTTCTTGTAGAAAGTTCAATGCGGTGTAAATTTTGTAACTTTGCTTGCAAAGAGTTTAGAAGATCTCTTGCCTTGGTATGTTTGGAAAACTACGTGGTGAAGTGTTCTTTCCCTTTTGTTGTTAGACTAGTTACTTACCTTGGTGAGATATGATATTCAATCATTACATTGGCACAAGTATTGTAAAACCTTGTTTTTGAGAATAAAGTGTTAAGTCAAAACTCTCTGACACCTTGTAATGATGTGATATAAGTAAGATTAAATGGAATGGTTAACCCTTATAGAAGTTAACTAAAATATATGTATATTCAGATAAATTAATGTAGAGATGACTTACCTGAGAACAAGAGATTCCTGAAGTACTCAAAGGTGAAACTATCCTTGTAAAGTAAATTTTTTTTTTTAAATTGATATCCCTAGCTAAACTAGTGAACACTACTCTTTTTTGGTGAACGCCTAAAACAAGCTAAAGAAAAAAAAAAAAAAAGTTAGTTTCTAATAAGATTTAACAAGTAAGAGAAGAAAATTTAGAAACCACACAATTTATCTCTCAGCCTATTTGAAAGTAAGTAGTTTCCTTTTGATAAACTCCTTCAGTTAAGCCTAAGTAAAAGCGTTAATAATTACGTATAAAACCCCAAGCTCCAATTAAACCTTGGTAATAACTAATGACATCTTAAAGAGGAATTTAACTCGACCTTAACTCTTTCCCAGGATACTTTGTAAGTTCCTCTTGATTTTGTTGAACACGAATTCTTGTTGTAGCAAGGTAATGAACAAGTTCTAGTAGCGTAGGTGTTAATAGATGGCCTTGTGAAATTAAATTACCCCTTTCTCCAAATAACGAATTAAGCAAATAAATGACAAAATAGAGAAGATTTAAAGATGATTACTCAGTGTAAAAAGAATAAACTTAGCTTGGTAAAGATGAATTGTAAGAATCATATCTTGAGTCTCCTTGAAAACGTAAGCTAAGAATTGCAAGATGTCTTATTAAAATAAATAACCCTCAAGAATATCTCATTGTGGTTGGCCCTAACTGTAAGTGTGTTTTGTGGTTGGATTTCTATGTTGTCATGTCGAAAAGAAAGGTGTATTATCCTTTTGGGTGTGAACGTTTCCGTGCTGACCTTGTGGTCCTCCCCATAACAAGTGGTTCCTAGTGTTGGTTGTAACCTTGTGACGACATGTTGTGTCGTGTTATGTGTCAAGCAAGTCAAAAAAAAAAATTATTCTGTATTTCACTGTGTTGTTCGTGTGTGATTATTTGGTTCGCTACACTTGGTATCAGAGCGTAGGTTCATGCTCTCGAACCTATGGGCCGGATTGGTGTTATATGATGATGTTACATGGTGGTGGTGGTGTTACATGATGATACTTTGCATGATGATGATGATGATGTTGCATGATGGTGGTAGATATTGGAAGAGTAATGTGCTTTAAACGTGATGTGATTATTGTCGTAATTGTGATATTGTGAACACACATGATGTGTATGTCACCTTGTGCGTGTTTTTGATCATGTTGATATGTTCGGGATGGGAGTATTCTCTCTCCTTCTTGTGGATTCTATGAAGATTTCACGGGTGAATTACTACTTGTGATGTGTGAAAAGAATTACAAAGTGTATGACATAGTGTTAGAGCATTGTGACACATTGTGATATGTGGGTGTATCAATGTGTTGTATGACTAGATTGATGTTAAAAGAAATGAGTTGTATCATGATGTTTTTACCAAGTTTTGGAGAAATGTGTGTACCACCTTGTTATGTAGCCATGAATGTTATGTTGTGATGTGCTATGTTCATCATATGTATGGTAATGTGTAAATAGGTAATGATTCATGTTGTGATTTTGGGTCATACGGTGAGTGTATGAACCCTATCATATGGTGATTGCGCTTTGGGTGCAAAATGTGGGAAAGTGATGTATTATGCCCTGTGGATGTATGATTGTGATCTACCCTGTATACATACCATACGTGAGACGTTATGGTAGCTATGTGTGTGCCACCGTTATGTTAGTGATGTTGTTGTATGTTATGTTGTGAACCTTACGCTAACCGACCACGAGGGTAATCGGTAGAAGCGTATGTTGTGAGTGAGGAATGGTGTACCATGGGTCAATAACTCGAGCCAAAACTCGGTTTAGTAGATAACATGTGATTCTTTCCTCTCTCCTCCCTATGTGGTTGTATGTATGCAACCTTAGTGTATCTATGACTATGTTTAGCCTTGTCGAAGTGGTGGTGGGATGATTCAAATCGAGGTGATGACAGGTTGTATTATTGATATGTATTTTATGAGCTGAGACTCGATGTCCGAGTGCTAACAACTTCGCATGAATACGCCTTTGGTGGCTAGATAAAGCCACCCATTATCGTAATGTGACATTATTATAAGTTGATTTTATTCGTAATTGATTTTTTTCTTTATTTTGTAAGGACCAAGCAAATTTTCTTGATTGCCAGGCTTTACAATTTTGGGCATTTCCTTGGTTTTTGGCACTAACATGGGGATTTTGATACTAACTATGGCTATTTGGCCATTTATTTTGCTTGAATTTAGGTCTTCTTTTTAAATTTGGAATTTTTACCGCCTTGCCCAAGGCTTGTACTTTGCCACTTGGCACTTTGGATTGGATTGTTGTGCTGGTTCTATTGTCGTGATGTGTGGAATAAGGTCATGGGATGCACCATGGAATGGTTGGACCTATGGACCTGCTTCGTTGTATAGGGGTAAAGACCCCCGAAGGAGTACTGAGATAACTAGCGGGTTGTTGAACCACGAGTTATTATGTCACTTGGGTTAGGGGTGTCTGGACTCTATGTGTCTAAGGCCATAGGGCAACCGGCCTCCTTGAGGGAGGCATAAGAGATTGAGGGAGGCATAAGAGACTTGAGGGAGGCATAAGAGTTTGAGGGAGGCATAAGAGTTTGAGGGAGGCTTATGATATTTGTCTATATGTTTGATGTTTGGGATATATATGTTGAGTTATGGTGATGTTTGGTAGTGGTCTTTTGATATATGTGTTACTCATGTCGATGGATATGTGTTGTGATGTTGTGGTTATGTCATTGATTCCCTTGTGGACACTATGTACACATAGCATGGTTTGGTGTTATGTGAGTTTTCATTCATTGCAAATTGAGGAAATGTCCGTGGATTGTAGTACTCTTTTGTTTGAGTATTTTGTGTGTCACCATTGATGTGAGTGACGAGTACTATGTTATGTGGTGTGCCTATTCTATTCTATTCCGTATTTGAGTAACTGTTGTGGTGTAATACAATCAAGAAGTATATACTTGCATGCTTGTGAATCTGGAGGGTCTTGTGAACTCCGATAGGGTCAGTGTTAGCAGTTCATGTTGGGCACCCACCATAAGGAATAAACCAAAACTCTTCAATGATGAAATTTTAAAAGAAATTAAACTAAGAATAATGTTAATGGAAAGAGACTAACGAAAATAATAAATAAGAAAGAACTGCCAATCTTCACAGAACCTTAAAAGTTAGAATTTCTACCAAATGTTCCTAAGGCTACCTTGTGGCCATACTTTAATCAACTAAAATTTTAAACCATAAAGTGTACTTTCTCCTGTACCTGTTCTTGGTTGCGAACCATTTCTTTTCCGTTGTGTTATGTCGCATCGAGGACGATGCTTTCTTAAGGGGAGGAGAATGTAATGCCCCGTGCATCGAGGACTTCTGGTTCCGCCACCTTGGCCTCCTCCCAACCACCCGGTCTATAGACTTTTGACCACAGCGTCTTTTTTGTCCTTGCGTGCGGGAGACAGGAGTCGGTGGATGCGTTTCTATTCACCAGGATCTTATTTTGATTTCATCCTTGATATGCTTGGACGCACATTTTGCTAAATTGACGTGATAGCTGGTAGAGTAGGCGTGTTACCTCCACCTCCTTGAGTCTTTGCAGGTGTGTTCTTCTTTGGGATGCACAAAGAACAACTCGTGATGAAATTAGCTTGCAGCAGGTATGTTGCAAAGATAGTCGAGAAGCCTTTGTAAGCGCCTCCACCAAGCGGGTTGTCAACTTTGTTTTTATACTTCCTCGAAGTGCATCAATGCATTCTCGGATTTGGGATCCTCCTTCAAGATATTTCTGTCAAATTTGACTATGTGACAAAAAATAGAGTGTTACCGGTAGTTCCTTTTAACGATTGATCTAAGCTTCCCTTAAATGTCTGTGGAGAGGGTTGATTGTGGATTTTTTTTTAGTGGATCTAAACTCGGGTTGCAGATTGTTCTTCCTTGCATTTGTGGTTCTGTACTACCTTTTTGAGTCTGTGTCGTGCATTTCGGTAAAGCTCTCCAAGTTTTCCCAGGGCTACGTGGGTGGCCCGAGAATTAATGGCGCCTGGTCAAAGATGAAACAGGTCTCTCAAAGCGAGGAACAGTTGCTTTTACGACAGTGCCGCCATGAACATGACAAAGTGCTTCAAAGTCATCCTCAATCGCTTGGAAAGAAGTATACCGTGTTATCAGAGAGGCAGAAATGTATTTGTAGTATTGTTCTGGTCCTAAATGGTGGAAGAAAATGTTAACATTATCTGCTTAAGCGATGCCCATGCATGTAGGCCCTTCGGTTAGTGTTTCTTGTGTTCGAAGTTGTTTTTTTTTAGCTATGCTTGAGACGGGAAGATTCAAGTGTGTCCGTGAAGAGGAGAGGACTGGTGTGCATGTCTTTTCTTGTTTCTACGATCTGCTCATCCTCCGGTTGCAGGCTTGCATTCTATGAGGGGTTTTTAACTTTGTTTTCCTTCTCTTTATCTTTTTTTTTTTGGAGTTTTGTATTGATTAAGACATTAAAAGTGCTTGTTCCCGCTATTTCACTTATGTCTTTAAAGATTTGTCTCATCACTCTTCCTCTGTGTGAAACCCTCGGTTTGTCCATTTTACGCCAATGCGTGAAGTGGGGGGAGGGGTTTGGTCTTTTATCCAAGATGTGCATGTCTGGAATGTTGGGTTGCATCAGGGGACATTTCAACATATACGGATCAAGTGCAATCACTTAGCTTTCATTAACGACATGGTATTTGTTTTATTCGAGTTCACATCCCCTGAATTTGAAGCCTGATCCTGGAGAAGCACATGAATAAGAAGATTTAAGGAAGCATCCTCTGCATAGTATATTTTACAGCAGTACATAGCAGCATCAGGAGTGAGGATAGAGAGCTCGTGAGGATAGATGAATAGGGAAGTTAAGATAACTACCCTAAAATGGAGTCATGCATAGCCTTAAGTATAGACCACAGCTACCATAATGGAACTGTGCTTACCATGTATGACAGTAAGGATATAAGTCCACCTGAAATTATTTAACTTCTTTTTTTATAGAACAATTATTAATACCCATAGATTGGGGTATGCAAGTGGAGGTTGAATTAGATAACAGGGTATATTATGTTATCAGTAAGTAACCGTAAGATAAATATGTTATTTCAATGCTTGGTTAACAAGTGGAATATTTCAGATATTTACGATGATTATTATGTTTAGCTAAAATTGATACTCGCATCTTATTAGGAGTTGAGATAATGTTGATACTTGCATTCATAGTGGCTTGGGCTGCACTTGCATATCTTAGCTAGTCAAATGTATCTTTGGCATATTACCAACAGATGACAGTATTGTCGGTCATAACTCATTCTTATGAGTTGGACTCTTTTACTAGAAGAAATATATAAAGACATGGAATAAGCAACCAAAAGGACACCTAAATAATACATGAACCTGTGGATTGGTGGAATCCTTGTTAATATAATTATAATCTTAAAATTGGGATAAATATCCAAACTATACTTACATACCACTGATTATCTATGAAGGTTTGATACTTGGGTAATATCGATGAACAATGTAAGATTTATACTTGTATTTATTATATAAACTTAATGTCATTGGTGCTTTTATTTAATTGAAAGATAGTCTTGTTAGACACTTATATATGTGAAGTAGGTCGAGGGTATTAGGTGAGCGTCATTATTATTTACTGTAATTTAAGTATGATTAATTGCATGATTAAGGTTGTATATCTAGTCTCTTGGAATGGTGTTCTTATGTAAGCAGATCTTAAGGAAGTGAACATTAATGAGTATGAAATGCATTATCATGAGATGTGCAGTTAAGTTTTAAATGTATGTTAGAAATTGTTTGATAAGGAGTATTGCAAACTTTCATTTATTTAAATACTAGATGACATAAGTTATTAGGAGAGGTTTATATCTTATCATGCTCAGTTCTAGCGAACTGACTCTAGATAATATTTGTGCAGATGGATTATGCGAGTAGATTAAAGAAAAGAGTGTAAAAGTTTCATCAGTTCAAATTATGAAGTTCTTGTAGAAAGTTCAATGCGTTGTAAATTTTGTAACTTTGCTTGCAAAGAGTTTAGAAGATCTCTTGCCTTGGTATGTTTGGAAAACTACGTGGTGAAGTGTTCTTTCCCTTTTGTTGTTAGACTAGTTACTTACCTTGGTGAGATATGATATTCAATCATTACATTGGCATAAGTATTGTAAAACCTTGTTTTTGAGAATAAAGTGTTAAGTCAAAACTCTCTGACACCTTGTAATGATGTGATATAAGTAAGATTAAATGGAATGGTTAACCCTTATAGAAGTTAACTAAAATATATGTATATTCAGATAAATTAATGTAGAGATGACATACCCGAGAAGAATAGATTCTGAAGTACTCAAAGGTGAAACTATCCTTGTAAAGTAAATTTTTATAAATTGATATCCCTAGCTAAACTAGTGAACACTACTCTTTTTGGTGAACGCCTAAAACAAGCTAAAGAAAAAAATAATAGTTAGTTTCTAATAAGATTTAACAAGTAAGAGAAGAAAATTTAGAAACCACACAATTTATCTCTCACCTATTTGAAAGTAAGTAGTTTCCTTTTGATAAACTCCTTCATTAAGCCTAAGTAAAAAAAGCGTTAATAATTACGTATAAAACCTCAAGCTCCTATTAAACCTTGGTAATAACTAATGGCATCTTAAAGAGGAATTTAGCTCGACCTTAACTCCTTCCTGGATACTTTGTAAGTTCCTCTTGTTTTGTTGAACACGAATTCTTATTGTAGTAAGGTAATGAACAAGTTCTAGTAGCGCAGGTGTTAATAGATGGCCTTGTGAAATTAAATTACCCCCTTTCTCCAAATAACGAATTAAGCAAATAAATGAGAATATGGAGAAGATTTAAAGATGATTACTCGGTGCAAAAAGAATAAACTTAGCTTGGTAAAGATGAATTGTAAGAATCATATCTTGAGTCTCCTTGAAAACGTAAGTTAAGAATTACAAGATGTCTTATTAAAATAAATAACCCTCAAGAATATCTCATTGCGGTTGGCCCTAATCGTAAGTGTGTTTTGTGGTGATTTCTATGTTGTCATGTCGAAAAGAAAGGTGTATTATCCTTTTGGGTGTGAACGTTTCCGTGCTGACCTTGTGGTCCTCTCCGTAACAAGTGGTTCCTAGTGTTAGTTGTAACCTTGTGACGACATGTTGTGTCGTGTTATGTGTCAAGCAAGTCAAAAAAAAAAAGTTATTTTGTATTTCACTGTGTTGTTCGTGTGTGATTATTTGGGTCGCTACACCTTTAAGGAATTTTGTTGAATAATTCATATGCTTGTCTATTTTACATACATATCTTCCAAGGCACTTGTAACTTCAAAGCATATGACAAACATCCATTCTACATTATGCTTTAGCGGATATCCACACCGTATTTCAAATCTCATTTACACAACAGTCTTTTAATTGCAAATGACGTGATAGAGATGTATGTAAATTGTGGAAACATGCTAAAGTCAAATGAATTGTTTGCAATTATTAAAATGAAGGACAAAAATATTTTTGAATAATGAAAAAACATCGGAGCGAATATTCCAAACATGAAAGTAGTAGTGCGAGAATGACCAATGATACCAAAAGCATATATAGCCACAACATCATATGAGATATAAGCCAACCACAACCTCCAACTGCAAATGTTTGTTTGACGTAGAGTGTCGAATCGTAGAGTGCGAAACTTGCAGAATCATACTACATAGAACAACGACGTCGATCAAAAAGTAGTGGAGAGATGATGACAATGATGATAACATATAGATGGAAGGGAATGGATAAATGACAAAGTAGTGGAGTAATCGAGACATCATTTAAAAGTGGAGATTATAAAAAGACAATGTGAATGATATTTCATGTGTAATCATGGATTGAATATAAGATAATCTATATGGGTTAGATCATGGAAATTAGTTGTAGCAGTATGGAAATTTCGCTCAAAGAAATGGAATAAGCATTTAGTGCATATTGAATTATAACTATCTTTGTTCAAGCATTTCTAGGAATTTCGAGTGACTATATAACATCATGGATGTTATATTATGTTTCGAAAGAGTAGCGCAACTATGAGGACCAGCTCCTTGGTTATTATGATCCTATTTCTTTTTCATTTGTGACACTCTTCAATTCCATTGAGTTTCTCTCAATGTCAATCCTTCTACTTCCTCGTTTCTCATTGAGATATCGACCACAATAATGGATAAAGAATTCACAAACCAAAGCATGAAAGAAAAGAGAAACCAGAAGGTAGAGGAGACAAGGAGAAGAAAATTCAAGAGTAACGTATTGAGCCAAGAGAGGATTAACTAATTGGCCTTTTTATTAAAAATGGTGATTGATATCTTCAATTTGACATGTCCTTTACCACTCTTATGTTAAGCTCTAGTACCTACATTGTGGGGAATAAAATAATAGTCGAAAGAAGTTGATCTTGTTAATCTTTTTCAAGCGAAATTTTTGTATCTGTATGATATGCTTACCCATGGATTCATATAGCATACTATAAATAAAACAGGAAGAAATATACATCTCATTCAATCCTTAACTTGATTGTTGTGGAAACTATGGAACCCATTTTAATTATATTGATTTTAAGCTTGCATTTTTCAAATCAAAGATTGATGATCCTGTAAAAATATAGAACCGGGAAGATGCTAATTGTTGCTGCAATCGATCAACGTTAATTTCTATTATTGAAGTGTTTTATTTTTATAATTACATTGTCATATCATGGAAGCCCCATGTTCAACCATTATGTTTATATTCCTTAAGAGAGATATTATGACTTCTTTCCTTGAAAAGGGGTGTGCTTCCAGAGTCTTTTCAATGCGTAGATATTAAATTTTTATTTTGAAGTGGATACTTTTGAATAAATTTGTTTTAGATGGAACTCAAGCTTATTGAGATAATTCATTTAAGAATGCTCAAAGTATTTTCGTATCAGGCAATAGGATAAACTCAGTGGATATTCATCTTTCTTATTTTACTAGGCTACTAAATGAATTTCACCCCACTCTATATACATTTATCATCACTCAAAAATATCCACAATAACTATGTAGTATGGCTAATAACTATGGGCAATCATGGTTAGAAACATCTCCAAAAATGAAATATTTGGTCAATGTTTCAACAAGGAAAACACAATAATTGTTTGTTGTATTGATCAAAACATACATTAAATATTTATAGGCTAATCAATCCCTTGATTTATGGATGCTAGAAAAATTACCTATTTTCATAAGTTGTTATTCGACCTCCAACAAATACAACTTCCTCCTTCGAAAAAACTTGTTCACCGATGACTTTTCTGGTACACCTCTAATTTTATAGTCTTCTCAAGTAATTCAAGAACTCATAGCTAGAAACAAATAACCTAATAATAGTTTTGGCCTTCTTATCAATGGGGTCCCTCTCACCCTATTTCAAACCTTCAGGGACATTTTGTGACACTGCAATATATTGGTCTCTATCAATCAAGGGATCGTCTATCTTGAATTTCCAAAACTCACAAGTCTTTCTATTAAACCTTTCTGGACCCAATTCTACTGCTCCTTTACACATTCAAGATCCTATTGAATACTAGATATGCATACTCTCAACACTATTTAAAGAAAACTAAATTAAAAAAACACTCGTCAAGCAACCATAGTTATGATACCATATGTTCAAATTTTGGTTAAAGATGTAAGCAATAAACTAAACTAGAATTGTAAAAAAATAAAATAGAAAAAATATGCACAACAATATTGACACAATGATTAATCTAGGAAAACTCTGCGAGATATATTATATTAACTTGAAACCAACTCCGAATACAATATGCCCTCAAGAAAACTCGAGTCTTAATTAATCTATGTCATATTCTAACATATCACAATGAGAACATGTATTTTTATAAGAAAAACATATCCTATAATTAAACTTGCTTGATGAATAAACTAAAATATTAAAATAATACATTAAAAGCCAAATTACTCCTTTTAAAATGAACTCAAGTTACAAAAACTAAACAAAAACTTCCACTATTTTCTGTGATGTTACCTGAAAATAGTCAATCACTAACACGCATTACCTTTGCAGGGATAGAAGCAATCATCGAACACGCAAGCCAGCTTGCAGCATCATACTCCATAGTATGACTGCGTTGATCAGTCAATGTAAGGGAAACTAATTTTGAAAATTAATTTCATCTCTTAAGATAGCACTTTTATGCGCCATGACTGCAGGAAAGAGAGGGTTGCCACGGAAAAGTTGGGAAGCTGGAAATATAAGTCCATAACTTTATGACATGGGGATAATTTTAATAAAAGTTTCGGAATGACTCGAGTGGTGATTAATTGTATGGTATATTTTCGGCTTTATTAAAGAGGATGAAAAATAAATTTCATCGATCGAAAATTGCTGAAGGTGAATATGAGAATTTGTGCGGTCACTTTATTTTTATTTTGAAAGTGGAAGGAGAATAAATTTACCCATGGAAAACTATTCCGAATTTTAAACGTGGAATGAGAAATTAAAACCAAAAGAGATTTTTACCTTCCCCTTGCGCGGAAAATTGTGCGGGAATATTTGTAATTTGTTTTGGTACAAAGTTTTAAAGGTGTGGAACATGAACTCTTTGGTATTACTGAATAAGGATGTTGCAAAAGTTATTCAGAACACGAGTCATAGTGTCAATGCAGTTTAAAATAAATAAATTAGTTATCTGGTATTTATTTCAGATGGTCAATTTTTGTTTAATTTAATATTAAACTAGTTTAGTCCATATTTATAAAATTATTTATGTTTTTCTTTTCCATGATTCCCTCTTTTGCAGTGTATATTTGCTGACACATGTTTTAAACTTTGTTTCAATATATATATATTTACGCCGACGGCGTTCCCCTTATGGTAAAGGACCTCCGGACATTTCTGCAATGATGTTAAATTTGACGGTTTAACCGCTGTCAAGACGTTTTTACTTTTTCTGCCTATTTTTAACAATTATTTTTAGTGCACACTATATGCGTGGGCTATTGCACTTTATACACGCCGCTGCTCCTCCTTTGTAGATTTCAACCTCTCCTCTCCTTCATAAGTTAATCTTTAATGGAACGGAACGTAATGCTAATAGTTACAGTTATGATTGTGTGGGTCTGTTGGCAGAAGTGATTTTTGTTCTTAATTCGATGACCGGTTATAATTAATAAGTTAAAAGAGTTTTCAATATGAATAAAATTCTTCTCGATTTTTGTGCCATGATTGTTTTTCTTGCGTGTAAAACTGAAACTGTTTTTCCCCATAAATTCCAGTGGCGATTCATGGGAATATGTTTCAAATATATTGAGCAAATGAAATTCTAAACTTATTATTTCTATAATATTTTTAGAAAGATCTTTTAAATAAAACGCTGTAAAGACTCCATGCAATATATTCAAGGTTGGAAAGAAGTTTCTGGTTAATGCATACGATGGAGAAAAGGTGGAAGAGTTGGACCCTTATTGCCTTACTGGGAATGGTGAGGAATACTAACCATCCTCTCATATTGTAGCTTAAACAATTTCAGTCTGCTGGATGGTACTGCACAGATGACAGGATGGTCGTCCAAAAGGTTTTTCAATTTCCTTGTATTAAATTTTTAGCAGCAGTAGTTTTCTGATATGTTTAGGAAGATTAAAATGTCTAAAATTTCAGTCCCGTGACAGGAGATGAGGAAAACATTTCAAGTATATCACAAGATTGGGATATACCAAACCATATTACAACATTAAAATATGCAAAAGGTGTAAAAACAACAATAACATGAAGAAATTAAACCATGATTTCCATTAATACAGTTCTCATTCGGAGAATGCACTGTTGATGATGAAGCAATCATCTTTATCTTTGTTTTTATTGAAACAATATAGTTGTTATTTACAGTAAAGAACTTATATTTTCGAAACAGAAGTCACAATTTAAATCCTACAGTTATGACTATATAGAATCAATGTCTTTGGGTCCTCCGATCATGTTCTTGCTCAATATCTATGAACATTTGCTTTATCTGGGACATAAGTGGGTACTTGAAATCAGTGAGAATAATACCATCTTCAAAAATGAATATGAATTCGTGCAATTTTGTTTAAATTTTTAAATTAATTGAAGTGCCCTATGCATATGTGGATGTATATAGTTGTGCCTATACCTAATTCATTATATGCTAGGGAGATAACATCGAGGGCTTTTAGGTCTGGTTATTTACTTAGTCAGGTAGCACTTCAAGATTTCCCACTATCGTTCAATGGGACATTGCATATTTTGACAATGGGCAAGCCATCACAAGGGCAGATGTTTTGGTAGGCCATATTTCTTGAAAGTTGTACCAATTATAATGGACTGGCGGAGATCAAATGATAAGCAATGGGAATGCCACGGGTTTGTTTACCACTGAGAATATTAAGACAAGTCAAGGATTGTTGATCTTCAAAGGCTTTGAGAAGAATATACAAACTTCAAAAGAGGAGAAGGGCCTCGCAATTAAAGATTGTGAAATCCATCACATATTACAACGCATGACATTTATAGGCTTATCAACTTGACTTTAGGAAAAATATCTAATTATATATATGCATGCCCAGGGCAATAGACCTATTATCGGCCATTTATAAGCACCTTTCGGTGCTTATCCCAGTTATTTATATTCTACACACAGCTTCCAAATTGATAAATATTGCTTGAGAACTACATCTAATCCACAATCCCAATAAACATATGAACGTATACATATCCATCATGTTTATAACATAGGATTCATATACGTATACCTAGCAAAGTAGGACACCTTATCTTCTAAATATTATGTACACTTGGTTAGCATGTGCAGTTCCCTTTGCATAGAAATGCCCCTGCATTAGATAATAGAATCCAAAAGGAGAACAGAAATCATCTCAAAAATTTGTCTTGCTACAAAAGATGAAATCTGAAATATCTCTTTTATCACTCGGAAAAGAGATACTTAAGTTTACAACTCTTTCAACTCCAAGGGAAAACTGAAGGGTCAAGCGTGACCTTTCACCTTCCAACCTCATTCAAAGTGTTATTTGCAGTATTTATTTATAAATTTCTTTCCTCTGAATGTAATTTTCATTACTCTTATATATTTCTTTGGATCAATTCCTAACATTAAACATATTGAGATTAAAAACAAGGAAGAAATTCATATGAGATACTAGATCAAAAATTTTAGGAGGATATGCCATGCAAAGACCAAACTAAAAATTCCACAAAAAAGCAAGTTCCATTAGAAACTTCAATCTTTAAAGAAGATGATCCATGCAAAGACCGAGCTAAAATTTTCGCAGAAAGGCAAGTTCCATTAGACACTTCAAACTTACATTAGCAACGAAAGAGCAGGTCAAGATTACAAGTGCCAGGTAATTTCCAATTCTTGATTATGTATTTCCCTACCCTCCTCCTCGTTAATTTGCTTATCTTATCTGATCACGAACACACCAAAACTAGGCTTGTCATCCATAGAAGAAGAATTTACGTGTTTCAGTGTTATCACTTAAGTTTTCAAACAGAGTAAATATTAATGATCTGTATATGTTTGACGTAATGCGTAGGGTTTAATTCTGCACTGTAGGGCTTTGATCTTTTTCCTGTTATTGATTTACGCCTTAGATTGATTTCTCTTAATTAGGGCCCAGGGGTTAGCATTGCAATTTATCATTGTACAGTGAAAAAACTGATGGTGGATCATAGATGTTCACAGTATATAGAGAGCACAATTATTTAGATCTTGTGCAGACATATATGATTGTTATGTTATGTGCCGCTTTTATTTTGAATACTTAGAACTCTATTTTGTCCATAATTTCGTAGGGTAGGAACAGAGTATTTATGTTCTGTCAAGGGTGTAATTTTGCAGTCAAGGGTTTAGTTTCTTTGTTATGATATTTATTTACGGCTTGGATTTTATTTTTTTCTTATACTACCTGACATTTTTAGTTTATTTCTGTTAATACAGATGGAGTAGATGTTTCTGATCCGCCATTCATAATCTATTCAATTACTTGGGCTAATATTCTGTGTAGGGTTCAATTTTGCAGTCTGCAGTCCCAACAGTTTAGAAGTTTTGTTCTTACATCTATTTAGGGCTTAGATTCTCTTATAATTTTCATGTACTCGTTAATTTTGTAGAGTAGCTATATGTTATTGCTGTTATTCTTAATAATCTTCTATATCAACAAAATTTAAGTTATTTTTAGCAATAATGCAGAGTGGATGTTGTTAACTGGTCGTTCTGTTTAGCAATAATGCAGAGTGGATGTTGCTAAGTGGTCGTTCGGTTAAAACAGTATTTTTTTTTATTTACCTTTTGTAATCAAATTTATTAACTGAGTTAATGTTCTGGAGACGGTTTAATTTTGTAAAGGGTTCTGAAGTTTTGTAATCACATATAATCATGTATGAATTTATAACAAGTTTGAAATGTAGAAACAACCTTCAAATTAAGTGGATCAACTATATTTCTACAATTACAACATCACTCGAACCCCTTATCAACATCAAGTACAAAAGTAATAACTATACCTCTAAATCAAATAACATATACCGTTCGGCGTTCACATCTCATGAAACACATGCGATTGCTAGTTTTGAATACTAATGAATTTGTATTGGAGTATGATAACTTCAATCCTTATTTTATATGGGAAATAGGTAAATGTTTTAAAGGTGAAAATTTGTGAGGATGATAAGTAATTTTAAAGTATAAGAAATTTATGTGGACCATTGATGATGTAGAAAATATAAAGGAATTATTTCATGAAAATTAATTGGAAGTGATTTTATTGATAATGAAAATTAGAAATAAGTAATTATATTTGAAATTTGAATAAAAATGGGAACCACAATTGGTTTATTTATCTATGAATTTTAATGAAATAGTTTCTTTAAGGAGGTTAAATAATAGTTCATTAGAGTTTACCTTCTATATGGTTGGAGATACAATTTGGAAAAATATTATATTATAAAGAATTATAAATTTTAGCTAACCATTTAGGGGGAGAAAAAGTAAATGATTTCTTAACATGTGAATATTAAAAAGTCTAAAAAGTGTGTGAAGTTGCACATAACTTAAGGAGAATAGTATTGAGAGCTAATCTAGACTAGTAAACTAATAGTCCAATATTGCAGAGCTCGAGTAAACAATAAACATTAGAGTGGATGATTGATATATATATATATATATAATTTAACATAGGCTACAATTGAAAGAGGTAGCGGAGTGTGTTAGACCCCTAAGAGTATTTAAGTACCTAAGACACTAAGCCTTATGGAGCGCGGAAGTAGGGTGCGAAGTTACATGCAAAAATATTTCTTGGAGGCGCGAAGGCTCGTGCCTGGAAAGATGGATTCAGGACTTAGTGATTTTTTTGGACAATGAAAAAAAGAATCGCATAGGCCATGAATAGAAAAGTGATCAGATATAGATGTGCATAAACTATGGAGACTTGTGGCTTAAGGAAAGTATATTCGAGGGCATCAATATTGTTATCATGAAAGGATAAGGAGTCCAGGTTGTTAAGGATTAGGCCGACACATGCACACAAAAGACACTCGATTGAGGGAAACACATGGCGACATCTGGGACATCCCTAGGTACTGGTAGAGAAATGATGAAAGGATTCCTTCAGGATTTCACAAGCGATGATGGATGGTTAAGAGAAGATTCCTTCGAATGCTTGATATAGAGGGTATTTCTAGAAAAGAAGAGATATAGATAGTGAGAACGGAGGTAGAGATAAGAAAAGGTGGGACTAAGAGGGATAAATAGATTTTGTAATTTTTAATGGTGAGTTCTATGATGTAAAGAGCTCAGTAAAAGAAAGAAAGCTATGCTACTATGAACATTTCCATGAATGGAACTCTTTTTGATGTAATCTTGGCTACCATATTTTTGTTAATAAATATAATGGAGTAATTCTCGGAACATTCATCTGATGGCTCTTGATTTGTGTATTTCCCTTATGTTCATATACATGTTACTAGTTTTCTTAATGTTATTTCATGGTTGATAGTATTTCCATTGAGGTTGTTAATCTACGCTTGGAGTGCTTTAGAATAGGAGTTATCACTTACATCTTAAATCCTATGGATGAATGCATTTATTCTCTGGTTGTAATACATCCCCGTGCTTTAAAAAAGAGAATTTATTCTCTTAATTTTAATGAGGATAGATATATGAAAATAAAATAAACATCTTCAGCTCCAGTCAATTAAATACCTAGTCCCATTAAATGACAAAAATCCCTAGCAAACCCAAAACAACTTCCTGCACTCAAAGTGTCATATCTTTTGCATTTCTCAACAAAATTGTGCAAAATTGGTACCGTTGGAATTGTGGATCGAAGCCCGACACACATAAAGCAAGAAATTCAGAATTTGACGAAGAATTGATGGTGATTTTGTAAAAATTTTCCTAGTTCATAACAATGATTTTAGTGGTAGTTGGGAGGACATTAATGAAGCATGGGAAGACATTTTTCACTGCTACAAGTTATGGGACAGTATGGGGGAATTTTGTAAGAAACATACCATAATTTCACTCTATTTATGACATATTACAAGTGGTGGGAGGATAGATTTAGGGATTTCCATTTCTCTCTCTCTCTCTCTCTTTCTCTCTCTCTCTCTCCTCTCTGAATTCTATAAATTGGAGTGTTGGGCTAATTGTGAGGAAAATAGTATTTGTGTAACAAAACTCTATCAAATTTGTTTTGTGAGGCTAGTGTGTTCCAGATCCTTGTAGTGAAGTCCTTGTGTGATAATCTAGCCCCTTATTTTGTAATAGATAGAAATGTGCACATCAATGAAGCAATAAATACAAGTTTTTAGATATCTGTTGACCTACCTGCTTTTTATTTACATTTTTGTTGCCTCTTCAATCTCATGAAAATATATTGTGTCTATCTTATGCCCTGCAGGGATTCATTATCATTGTGTGTATATGAAATATTGTTGTGAATGCATTTTCGCTAGACTGTGAAGAACTATTATCACCCCTTCTAGTATGTGTTTTACTTCTATTTTCACACATTAGAATAATACTCTTACGCCCTCCTTTTCAGTGCATCACAGGTTGTAGTGTAGGCTTTATTTTCATGCACTCTCTCTCCTTGGTCCCTTGGAAAGTTAGATTAGGACAATATTGTTTTTCCTAAATTAGAGTAGATTGTGGCAAGTAGTTTAGGAGTAAGAACTAACTTTCTCTAGAGGTCTATCTCAAGTAGCAAGTCCCACAACTTGGATATAGTACCCATGTTATCCATTTTACTATGAGCTCAAGCATACATGCTCGTGCAAATTGTGAGGTGTTGTGATTTGAGATAACATACCTCAAATCAAAACCTTAACTTGTTTGTTGTTGAAACTACAACCCATTTTCATTATATTGATTTTAAACTTTCCGTTTTCAAATCAAAGACGGATGATCATGTAAAAATATAAAATCGAGAAGATGCTAATTGTTAACACAATCAATCAACATTTTATATTAACAAAGTTTCTATAAATTTTCCTTTACAAAGTCATATCATGGAAGCCCCATCTTTAACACTTTTGTTTATATTCCTTACGATATATGTTATTATTTCCTTCCTTGAAAAAGGGTGTAATTCCAAGATCTTGTTGATTCCTAGATATTAAATATTTATTTTGAAATGGATAGTTTTGAGAAATTTGGTTTTAGATGGAGCTCAAGCTTATTGTGATAATTCATCTAAGGATGCTCAAAGAATTTTTATATCATCAATAGGATAAAATTAGTGGAAATTCATATTTCTTATTTGATCGGGATACTAAATGAATTTCACCCAAGTCTATAAAAGTGTATAAACAATTAGAAAAAATCCACAATAACTACATGCTATGGATAATAAATATGGCAAATCATGGTTAGAAACATCCCCAAAAGTAAATTGTTTCAAGGTTCCAACAAGGAATAGCACAATAATTTTTGGTGTATTGATCGAAACATACATTACATATTTATAGGCTAATCAACCCCTTGATTTATGGATGGTAGCTAAATTACCTATTTGTATAAGTTGTTATAAAATCCCCAATGAATAGGAGTTCCTCCTTAGAAAATGCTTGTTCAAAAATGACTTTTCTTGGTACACCTTTAATTTATACCAAAACCCTTTATAGTATTTCAAGTAATTCAAGAACACATAGTTCAAACAAATACTTTAATAATAGTTTTGGCCTTCTTATCAATGGGGTCGTACTCAACTTGTTTCAAACCTTCGGTGAATTTTTATGACACTATAATACATTTTTATCTATCAATCAAAAGATCGTCCATCTTGACTTTTAAAAGCTCAAAAGTATTTCCGTTAAACTTTAAAAACCCAAATGTGATGTTGCCTTACACATTCAAAATCCTACCAAATACTATATTTGCATATTCTCACCATTGTTTAAAGGAAAGAAAAATAAAATAATCCTCATCGAGCATTGGTAGTTATGATACCATATGTCTAAATTTTTCTAGATATTTAAGCAATAAAAAAATCATAATCACAAAAAAAAACTAAATATAACAAAATATGCACAACAATATTGAAAAAATGATTAACCTAGGAAAATGATTTAAGGTAAAATACCCTCCCAAAACCTATTTATTGTATTAACTTGAAACCAACTTCGAATACAATATGTCCTCAATACAAATCTAAGTCTTAACTAATCTATGGAATATCCTAGCATATAAAAATAAGAGTATGTACTTTTATAACAAAATAACGTCCTATAATTAAGCTTGTTTGGTAAGAAAGTTAAAGTATTAATAAAATATCTTAAAATAAAAATCACTTTGTTTCACAATGAAAATTTACAAAAATAAACTAAAGCTTTCACTATTTTAAGTGTTCTTACATGAAAATAGTCAATGCACCCATGCATGCATTGGATTTGCATGGATAGAGGCAATCACCCAATAAGAAAGACAACCAAACTTGTAGAATTATACTACGTAGTATGAAAACGTTGATCATTAAATCTAGGGAAATTTAATTTAGAGAGTGTTCGTCTTCAAATATGTACCCCCTTTTGGATTGATAGCAATTATCTTCAAGGAAGGGGAGAAATTTCTTGGAATGGTGGTAGACCGGGTTGGTATATTGTTTTGTAGATGGGGAGGGGTCTAAAAAATTCCTTAGGATAAATCTTTGGGATGATTGAGGGGCACATATAAAGGAGATGGAATTTTGTTGCTACTTATGGTCCTTCCTTGAATAATGGTGAGGGACCCATGGTGTAACATGAAATGCAGAGGGGGAGATGGAGTCTTTTTCCCTCAATTACTTTCAAATAGTGGATCAATCTAGGATATACATGCTCATGGACATAACACTTCACTCTCACAATTGGTCACACAAAATGTTTCATATTATTATTGCTCTAAACAAAAGTTAGTATAGATAGGAAATTTCAAGTTCTCTTGCATTATTTGGACAATGGAATTAAGACTAGAAAGGACCTTTAATGATATTTAGAGAAACAAGGTACTAAATAGAACGAATGGATGCTAATATGGGGGAATGGGGTGAAATATGGAAATTATATCTTAATAGAGGTGGAATTGTAGGCAAATAAATTCATTATGACATGACATTTAACACTTAGAGCATCTTGCGATCCTAGAAAGAACAAAAAAATGGATCAAGTATTTACAATTTCTAAAAGAAATATTTTCATTCATTGATACTCAAGAGATGAAAATTTTTAGCACAACCTCTAAAATTTTTGACACAAGAGGTTGTGCAAGCATTCTAGTTAAGTATTTATTGATTCTACCCTTGCACACCCAAGATATACTCAAAGGCTAAAACAAATATATTAGCACAAAATGGTTATGGAAAGGATTTTACAGTCAAGTCCAAAATTACTGAGTGAATTCTCACAACACAATCATCATACTTAATGACAAAAGCAAAAAAATAAGGGTGGATCTAGTATACGAAAAGAGAAGTAGTAAGCATAAAATTGTAGTAGAAAATATTACTCCTTAATCACCAATTCAACATTCATAACCCATAACACATATTTTAAACTCAATAATAGACATACTTCATTCATATCTTAGAATTTATGAATAAGGGAACATCAAACAAATTCTCTCAAAGCTCATCAATGGCTTTGCTTTCACAACCACCTTAACACAGAAGTTTGAGAAACCAAAATCTATATGCATTGCACAAAAGAAACATGGATTATTCATAACTATATCTCTAGACCTTTTAAGAAATAGAAATAATAAGCCCCTTTTAATCAGAATACCAAAATTAACTCTCTTATTTATGAGGAAAAGCCCCCATATTTATACAAATTTTATGTATTCTTACAACCTGATTTCTCTTTCCCAAACAACAAGTAAATATTCTTCATGTTCATGAAGAAATATATTTTTAATTAGAGTGGGAATGTAACTTATCTAACTTAAAATATCTGAATTTCTATTAACATTTTGGGATTGATTTTATGCCTTTACTACCACATTAAAAAAATAGTTAGCTGATACTACCATGTGTTATCCATATTTTACACACTTGCAAAATATACAATTAAATAGGTATGAGCATTGGCGGTTGATGGGTCCAAAAATTTTTAATTTTATATGCTTCTAGCTAGTAGCATGTATGGATGCTACTAGCTTGTAGCGGTGTAGAAAAGTGGTGGCGAAAGTTTATCAAAAATGGTCGACGGTGGAAATTTTAGTGCTACCGAATCCGTAGCACAAAGGTAACAACAATATGCGGTGGGTGACAATAAATCTACCGGTTATTTATATGGATGCTACCGGTTGAAAGAAAATTTTATGCTACTCTGACCAATATCATAAATGAAGTATTTACAAAATGATGAGGAGGAGTGTTAGTAGCATGGATAACATGTTACTCGACCATTTTCATTTATGTAATCGGCCGACATGAGAAGAAGGATTATGCAACCGTCCATTAAGGGGAGCAAAATACTACCATCCGGGAGTAAAAATACATGCAACCACCTAAGTCCAAGATTGAACCACACATTAATGGAAGTCATACAAATTTTTTCAACTATAATTTTAATGAGGTATGACACCCATTACTACATGTGCAAGAAAATTAGTAAATTATATAGCCTCCCACAACTCTTTAATGAAACATGTCGATTGGTGAGGCAATTTCAAAGTTCTTTTTCTATATATTGTAAAAATGCTTCATCTTGAGGGGAGATATTCTAGAATGAAAAGGAAATCTGTCAAATTTGTTCTACCACTTTTTTGAGCTACATGCCTCGAATTTATGCATTTTGTAAATCATTTCTCCTTGTGCCTATATTGTAATGGATTGTCCATCATTTTAAGAAATAAAATTGGTTTTTGTCACTTTTCTCACCCTATCTTAAGTTGTATTACATTATTTTCCTTCTATTATATTTGCAGGTATGTTGTGCATACTATGTTTCTTTTACGAGACTTGGTTTCATTTTTCCCTATGAGGATGGACATGTAAATGTTATTTCAGACTATAACAATTATGTCTTCACTCTATAACTTTTTTTTCTCCTCATTTTCTCTCACTTACAATATATCTATTCTTCTCGCTCTAGTCATATCACTCTCCTTAGTTATGGACATTCATTTTTATGCATCTCTCTCTTCACCGGTCCTTTAGAAAGCTAGGTTAGTGATAGAATAGTTGCAATTAACTTTCTAAGAGTAATTTTAGTATTATAATAGGTAGAGAAACCAGCCTTCTCTAGAGGTTTGTCTCAAACTCAAAGGAACCCACACCTTGAAACAATCCCATGTTCCCCCATTACATAGATATCTCATTCATGACTAATGATAAATCCGAGGGTGTTATAATTTAGTGATAATATTTTTGCACGCCCGATGGGATAGAGGTCATTTTTTTAAGGTTTATAAATATTGGATCTGTATATTGGTGAATTTTTATGCTTTGAAGGATTTTTAACAGCAAATTTTGTCACCCCCAATGTATTTTTTCAATGGTTTCAATAGTGTTAGTAGATCAAGTTCATAAGAAGGATCCGAACTAGGTTTGAGGGAAGAGAAACATGGATATTTGTGTACTTACAACTATATCTATGAAGACGAAGGAGAGGAAGATATTGTTCAAATATATACATCTCCACAACACATGACCTTATTAAAAGCTCCACATGGTATACCTTTCCTTCAATCAACCAGGATTCTTAGGAAAATGAAAATAACTCATCAAGCACCACTAAATACTTTTGTCAATTTTAGTGGTAGCAAACCACTTGCTCTCAATGCACAACCCCCAATTCCAATGGTACCATTGAATAACATCCCATACTTCACTGGGGAAAACCAGACAACTCTGCTTGATCACAATCAATATATTGCAAATGTTTGAGCTATCCATAAGGTTGTTGAGATTGATGTGTCAGTGAAGCTTTTGGCTTGTTCATTCAAAGGTTTGCAATCCCAAATGTTTTGATAAATGACAAGGGTTGAAAATGAAGCCCCAAGAAACTTGTATATGTGATGGGAATGATGGAGGACACTTGGGTCCAATGGAAAAGAAGTGTGCACAACGAAATCAATACCAAACAATTCCTGCCCAAGAGTATTGGTGAAGTAAGCATCGTAGCTTTTGTAAATGGGTTAAAAATTCAAATGATCTGCAAGTGGTGGTTTTAATATGCATGGGAACATCAATAGGATCTAGGATGAAGGCCATGCGAGAGACACAAATTTCAGCCGTAAATGAGCTTTGTACCAATTTTAGGCCATTTTTCAAAGTTTTATGATGTTTTGGTTTCTTGGATGATTTTATAATTTTTAAATTTTTGATCATTCAGAAGAATTCTCAAGAGATAAAAGATCTTTGAAAAGTACACGTGAAGGCGTGAAACTCAAGGAAAAGTTGTCAGATAGCCATTAAATGCCCCAACAAGAAGAATTATGAGCTAGAAATAATTATTCAGTAAAAATAATCACCACGATGGGTAAAACAAAGGAAAAAATAGAAGAGAAAAATTCAAGGTGAAGGGCACCTAGAAGATTCGTAAATTATTCTAGTGTAATGAAGAAGTGAGCACGGGTAGCACTCAGTGCCCCCACATGCGTAAATTAGTGAAAAATAATTATTTTAATAATAAATAATCACTTTGGTGGGTAGATGAAGGGTTAGAATGATCACAACGGATAAAACATGCCCCAAGGGCATCGCGACAGCCTAATATACCCACTCGGGGGGGTAAACCAATCATGACCATTTCATTTATACTAGAGCTCTTGCAATTTTTTTACCATGAGTGAGAGTGAGAGCCCTGGAGTGAGATGACAAGGCTACCGAGTAGGAGGAGATGAGCAGATCACATCCAAGAGTACATGCGGAACCCAATGGATGGACCATACATGAGTGGCCTATCTCTCCTTGTGAATTATGCATTTAATGCTACTTTTTTGAGAATTTTAGGCTAGTTAAGGGGTATCATGACGTATGCATGTATGCACATGAGTTTATTACGTATACACGTATACGCATGCATCAATGGATAGGTACATGTATGCGTATCCATAAAAATCAGGTATACACGCACTTATCCATCGAGAAGGGCGTGTATGTGTCTTTTTGTACTTAGAGTAGAGATGTGTACACACATGTGTCGAAAGGGCGTGTAGGCGTCACTCGGCGTGTATTCATCCTATTTAGATTTTGGGAAATTAGTAGGAGACAGGGGACGCGTATGTGCTTTGGTAGGTGTGGGTATGCATCCAAAGGAGTGCATATGAACTAGTAGGGGTGCGTATGCGTCAAAGGGTGTGCTTATGCTACTGGGAAAAGGGTGCAAAATACCTTCGCTCACCAAAAATGCTAAGCATAGAATAAGAAAAATTAGATTTTTGTAGAAGAAGGGGGTAAATTAGTATGTTAGATGAAGAAAAGAAGCATTTTCCTTAGAAAAATAGATTGGATTAGATAGAATTGTGCTTAACATGTGTGTTTTTCTTTGAAGCATATATTACTTGTTTTACACACCCGTGAGCAATATGGTCGGCTTGCAGTGATAGAGGCGCGGTTTGAAAAGGATGGTAGGAGGATATTGGATATCCTCCTATATGTCATGGGATTGGCCTACATGGCCGATATGCCCAAGATCACATCAGATCACGACCTTTTCATAGCCGTGGTGCAGAGGTGACATAGTGAGAATCACCGCTTTCGGCTCCCGACCGGTGAGATAATGATTACATTGGTGGACGTTTGGTACATTATGAGGGTTTAGATCTAGGTTCGGATGATTCAAGACACTAGCCATTGGCCGATATTGAGCATCAGCATCTCTAAGTTATTTGGCGTCTTGGTGATACAACGTTGTGGGATGACTGTTATATTATCATGCTACATTGAGGACCCAAAGCTTGATCGTGTGGTTATATATATGATGGCCTCCGTCTGGGAGTTCTAATCCATGGAAAGATCGATGCTTCATTTCTGCTCTACCTCTTTGTAGTGATACGAGGATTGATCAATGGTGAGACATATTATCTGGGGTCAATGCATTCTAGCATATTTATACTAGGACCTCCATTTGATTACCTACTACCATGAGAAGACAGTGAGGACCAGCTAGATTACTACAGATTTGAGAGTGGGATCACATTTTTGTTGGTTTCCCGTTAGGTGTATTGAGAGTTTGGGCTTTAGAGGATCCATCTACTATGGTTTGGGTCCCGATTGGGGATGATGTGCAACCATACATGGGAGATGCTTACCACTACCGACACGAGCTTCGTGAGTTACAACAGCCACCATGGTATGGAGGCCTTATAGACATTTTTAGTGGCCCAAGGATGGCCTAGAGCTCAACACTGTTATAGTTGAGCACTTCATGTTGGGAAACCACAATTATATGCAGGAGATTTATAGATTAGATTGGTGCACAATACCATTTGGCACTACCGAGGATGTTCTGGGCCGATATGTGGTATTTCCAAAGGGCTTAGGAGTACGTTGATATGGATCCACGAGATAGCCCAAGAAATAGCAATAGCCATCCTTTGACCGGTGGTACCGGCTTTGCGGGTTCCATTGTGACAGTTAGAGATCCGGGTTTCACACCCGAGTATGCACCAAGCTACCATGGTGTGACTCCATGTTGATTGACCATTCCTGGGGTAGCCTATTATAGAGGTGTGAGGGATCATCTAGTGGGTCCTCCAAATTGTGATGAGGGTGGATATGGTGGTGACAAGGATGATGATGAAGATGATTATGATGGTGGTGGTAGTCCTGACACATAGTGTCATGTTAGGGGTAGGGGACAGGGTCCCGTATTACAGAGCCATAGAGATAGCGACCCGGCTTAGGCCAAGGTAGGTACACATGGTACCAAATAAATAATTACCTCCGGTGGGCATTCCAAAGGGTATATACATCCCCTTACATTAGGTTCTTCTGAGCATGTTCCACCACCTTGTGCTCCCGGGGTGGTGGTGACGATGGTAAGATGGCTTCGTTATAGCAAAGTAGTTATAGGCGATGATATCCATGTAGCTATAGGTGGCAGGGAGAGGGATGAAGCCGGGGACTAGGTATAGACCCCGATAGCATAAGATAGAGATAAGGCTAGATCTCGGGCCACTCGGGGTGGGGATAGTACTATATGGCGAGTCGATTAGTCATATGGCTACATAGGGGGCTCATATTTTGAGCTTATTACACCAAACACATACCCAACTACAGAGCACCATTGCTCAAAGAGATCAAGCATAGGCACGAGTCAAGAATATTACTGGAGATAGAGACCGAAAGGTTGCTGCTTTATTAGACAAGTTCAAGATGACAGAGGTAGATTGATAGGCGAGAGAGACATCACCATATAGGTAGCCACAAATTTTTATGATTCAAATATGATTTAGGAGGTTATGAGAGCGAGTGGTGAGGCGTTATATTATATGAATTCCTACTTTAGAGTAGTCCCTATGGAGCAGCGAGTTGTGTGCTTTGATCAACTAGATGTGAGTAGGAAAGGCTCTAGATCATGGAGATTGTGGTGATCGGTGAGGTTAGTTAAGCAACCACCAGCTAGAAAGTTTTGTGGTACCCAGAGAGCATGTCCATCATAACCAAAATTTTTCTCATCCCTTAGGAAAAGGACCAAGCAGCCTCGAAGAGGGTGAGAGATGTGGTTGATTTTTTTATTCATTTATATAGATGTATGTATCATGTACATGACTACGATGAAGGCTGATTTTTATCGATTTATAGATCCATGTTCCATACTTTTTTCATGCCTCTTGATGAAGGCTCGGTTTTGATTGATTTGTATGTATTGTTATCTCTCGAAAGTGCACCTGTAGAGAGATGACTTTAGGTTTTCTAAGCTTGCAAAAATTTTCTCTCTCTTTCATAGATACAATGGAAACACCTCAGTCTGTGGGTATACCTATTTTGAGGTGAGAATCGTATCAAGGCCGGTTCCTTTTGATGCATCCTAAATCGATTCTCTCGGGGTAAGGGTAAGAAAAGCTATAAAATAAACAAACCGAGGTGATACACAAAACTTATATGAAGGATTTGACTAAGTATACGCATAATTGATATGGGACAGATTTCTTGATGCATGATCCAACAGCTTTTCTATAGATTATTTAAGGGAAAAGCTTGATGGTACGAGGAAAATATCACAACAAGTATTAATAAGTTAACATGCATATTAAATATTAAGTAGAATATACTTGATATTACAAAGTAGGGTAAGATGATTGGTCAGCGAATTTACATTCACGGGACTAACGAAACATACACAAGCTGCAAATAATTGGTAAGGCAACAAAATTACTTCACACTCGGAAGGCAAAAACTAGCACAATGCATCAAGTACTCCTATATCAAAAAAGTCTTCCTTTTACTTTAAAGGCAAACAAGATATAGAAAAATAATTTTTCCCACCCTTCCAAAAATAGACTAAGGATGTACTCGCCCATGCGTCCTAATTTTATCCTTCATTTAATAATAAATAAAGGGATAAAATAATACAAACTAGTACAAGAGGCATTAATATCCTTTGATTACATCTCATTCAACTGAAGTTGACTATCCTATTTTTAGGAAAGCAAGGATGAATAATTTGCTAAAAATAAGATTTCTTAATAGGCAAGTCTCTCTCCATGAGCATGCAACTTGTCTCCTTCTATGTTCTGACCTCTTGTGAAGCATGCAAAATAACTCCTGTTAGTGAGTAAAATTAATTACATTATTTGCAATACTTTGCAAAAGTAATTCATCCAAACATCTATCTTGATTGGGACCACCTCCAAGCCTGATATTGACATTTCTTTGTCTTCTAGTGTGGTAACATGATCTCTTTTACCATCCTTTAAATACATCACCTGCAAAATAAAATACCTTTGTTATGTGCTAGCTCCATGTGGGACCACCCTTTGATATATGAATTGGTATTTGTTTGAGATTGGCCACCTTTGTGGACTTAGCACATTTGCCATGATTTTAGATACACATGGGGGCACTTTGTAATAGTTACCACCATACTCGGCCACCTTTTATTATTTGACATGACTATACTACATTTTTTGGATTTGCATGTTTGAATAAAAACTCACCTTTTCGGTTATCATTGTGGCATAATTTGGTCTCGCACTTGTATTATTCAAGTTGGACTATAGTTTAGACTTTGAAAGTCATTGCAATGATTTTTTTAATCGATGATGTGGGATGGCCCCTTCTACATGATGAATCACCCCTTTTTAAATTTTTGGTGGCACCAATAACTCGAGTCAAGTTTAGTTTGGTATTATTGATCGTTCGGGCCATTGATTTCATCTTTGTTTGATCACGAATCATTGATCTTGAACTGCGGTTAGGGTTTTATTGACATTTAATGTGGTTGGTGGGCATGACCATGGCTACTTTATTTTATTCTGAGCTTGATCCTTGGCCATTGATCTCCGTACTCGGTTAAAGCTTGATCGTTGATGCTTGACCCTTGGTTAGGGTTTTGTTAACTCTCCTCTCAAGTTAGTATGGTAAAGGTAACTCAAACATGATGATCATTTCATTTGGTTTTCTAGTTCATGGGCGAAGCCCTAAAAAATGTTTTTCTCAATTTCATTGTTGATTATACTATACTCAACTCTTTTCTAAAATGGTTCTCTGCATTTTGTGCTTCTTTTGTGCAAGTTTTCTGCAATAAGGACTCCATTATTAGAGATTTTTGAGCTCAATTTTGTATTGGCCGCTATGGTTTGAAATATTTTCCTAGTTTATTCCTTGGTCTTTTGAATCATTTGTGTGCTCTACATATTTTTAAGTTTGTGGCTCTTTAATCGAAGCCATTGTTTGTAACACCGAAGCTTGGCTCTGTTCGGCTCTATTATGTTTGGTCTTTGCATCGGCCTCCATCGTGAGTTTTGAAGCTCGATTCTTCTCTGTTTTTGGGATCTCTATGGTCTATTTCCCACCATGGTAGTTCTCTTGGAGCTTGGATTTGTTCGGTCTTATATCACTTTGCTTGATGAAGTCGGTAAGTTTCTACCTCTAAGTTTTGTTGTTACTTAGTCTTTGCCATTTCGACCTATTGAAATTGATACTCATTTTTATTGCATTTCTTGTAATTCGGGATGACAATGATCATTTGAGTTGGAAAATTCTTTTTGGGATTCCATTACTTTACTGTAACTCAAGGGTTTGAAGAAAACACTTTGAAACAGTAAGTTTCTTGCTCATTTTTTGAGTTTCTTGATAAAACTTTTGGAAATGAAGTAATTGCGAACGTCTTGAATTATTTTTGATATCTATCTTCAAAACTTCGAACCTCCCTTATTGGGTATTGCCATGTTTAAAATATTTTCTTTTCTAAATGATGTATATGAAGCTTTGTTGTTGAAGGGTTTTCTCTATTCGGGCATTCTTTTCCTTAAATTTTAGATCTGGACATTTCTGATTTCGGTGTTCATGTTTGGAGCTAGATCTTAGAGCCATTTGTGTGCAATATTTATTCTATACTGTCCTTGACTGAAACCATTTTCCAAATCATACTTAACATCCACCTCTCCTTCATTAAGGATTTGGAGTCTGAGGTTTTTGTCACTTTTACTCTTTTGAGTAGCCTATGAGTGAGATGGTTGTAGGTATTGCCTCCATTGTGGTAATCTCTCTATTTTACTGACTTGTATATTGACCTTTCTAAGCTTTGCAAGGTTTCTTGATGTAACCCAAAAATTGCTTTAAAATTTTGTACAAAATTTGTGGTGAAAAATGTAGATCTGAAAAATATGTTATTCTCGGGTTGTTTAAATTCCACCAAAATGGAGAAATTTATGCTTCAGAGACTTTTTAACCAAAATCATATTCCTTTTGAAATAATGAGATTGAATCTAGTAAGTTTCCTCTTTGTACATTATACTTCCTTGATAATCCGTAATTTGATCATTATTTAATTTCACAACTTGTTTCTTCTTCCACAGTAACTTTTGCAATATTGGTGGCTTTGTAAGGTTACTTGGTGTTTCCTCTTTGACTCAAGACACGATAAGTCATTCTTCCTTTGATTTTTATTCTAAAATGATGATATTTGTAGCATGCCTTTTTAATTTGAGGTTTGATCCTATAACTTGTATATACATCCATTAACTTGATCTGTGAATACTTGGGAACTCCTTCTTTCCATTTAACTTCACTTCTTGAAATTGGATTCTTCCTCTTCATTGCCAACTAAAACAATGTTCTTCTATCTTCCAGTCTCTCTTTTATATTGTAACTTCTTCCATTTGTAGAATAGTTACTTAACTTTGAGTTACATTATTCCTTTTTCAGCATGTACTTATGACTTGTTTATTTCTTCTCCATTATAACCTATACCTGCACACTTAAGAAAATAATTAGAAAAATACTTAGGCTTTTTGGCCTCTCTTATGTCCATGTTTTTAACTATTATTTTCTCTTTGTTCTTTCTGGGTTGATAAAGCATGTATGGAGTTTGATCTTCAAGTAAACTATATCTCCTATTATTAAGAGATTCATATGTACAAAATAGTATCTTTGTAGGAATATGAATTGATCCTTGAGCTTGTAATCGACGCTTAATCTCTTACGCTGTTAGTACAAAGGGCTTCTACAATGGAGATGGAGAAGAATCTAGATTGGAGATGCTGTAATTGAACACGTAAAATCCCAAGGCAATGATGGGTTCACTCATATTCCTTTACTTTCTCTTTCATACATGTGTACCTTTTATTTTAGTAGTTGTACTTTACTTTTAAGTTACATCCCACGAATTGTGTGGGAAAAACTTGAAAATTCCTTATGAATAAAACATTGAATTCTCAAATGATTTTTATATTTCTTTCTACATTTCTACTTTCGTATGCATTGTATGATGAACTAAACAACTCAAGAATATAATTGAATGTCTTAATCATGAAGGAAAGAATTTAGAGAACCTGTAACATCTAGTAATGAACTCGATTTCTGTGTAATCAGTATTTAATGTTTGTTGTTCCAAAATTTACATTTACCTATTTTACAATTGGATGACTTCATCAAGACAACACAACTATCCATTAGGGCCTATGTTCTTTTGCTGAGGATAGTCATGAAATTACATACTATGTGATCTGTTACATTTTGTAACAAAGACACATAGCTGCATATTTCATGTAACATTTTAAATAAATCACCGAATGACATAATCAAGAAGAAATATTCCCTAACTTAAGTATACTTCACCAATGCTATCCATCATAAAAAAATTTGAGTTGCCCATTTCTTCACAAGTGCGAAATTGTCAACATTTCTAGCAATCTGTGGGGAAAGTATCATGCTAGCTTATATACCGGTGTCTTGCTCTTGTCCATTGGGCATGGAGTCCAAATATGTAACCAATAAAAGCCTCTTTGAAAGGTCCAACCCTTCTAAAACAAATTAAAACTAAGAAAATATCTAGCAAACCGGATCATCTGGATGAATACACTTATTGAATTGAAAAACAATGCAATGTATAGAAACCGCACTTATTAAATAGAAATCCTACTCTAACAATCACTATAAGATTTTCAATAACATTGTTTGAGAAACATACCATTCACAAGAATGGGGAGTTCCTCTCCGTTCAACTTAGAAATATGAAAAGCATTATGTTCTTTCTAAGCATAAATCATGTAAGGATCACACCATATTATATCAAACTTTGTGTGTCTTCATGGTTTGCACGATCAACATCCCACTTTAACACAATATCTCCTTCATTGAATACTCTGCATTTGGCTTTCTTATCAAAAGTATTCTTCATTTGATTCTGATTATTTTCCATATTTAAATGAGCTTAATCTCTTAGCTCTTGTAATTCCATTAACTCGCATAATGAACCTGCAATGGTTCATTCTCAAGAAGCTCCCTTTAATGCAGCAATTCTAATGCAGGTAACTCAACTAAAATAAGCATTCTTGCTTAATTTCCATACACAAGTTTGTACATTTAATTACAAACTGATCTTTTAGGAGTCACTCTGTTAGCCCAAAGTGTTGAATTCAACATCAGATGCTAATCTCTTTGATTATATTTGAGTGTTCTTATGATGATCCTTAACAAATTTTTGTTAGTACTTTTAGGTAAGCCATTACCTTCTGGATAATAATTAGATGAAGAGCTTAAATAGATTCCATGGTTGACAACTTAATATGTTATCTTAGCACCAAGAAATGCTATAGGATTTCCTGATATGATAATTGCCAGAACACCAAATATGAAAACTATACCTTCATAAAAGGATAGTATAGAAGTTTTATTAGCATCTTTCAAGGCTATTTATTCAGTCCATCATGTCAAATAATCTATACCGATTAAAGACCCACTTATGTCCTTTTGAAGAAGGTGGGTTTATCATGCCAATAAAGTCAAGACCCCACTGCATAAAAGGTTGATCAACTAAAATAGGTTGTAAAGGTAGTGAAGCTAAACATTCTTTTCCAACAAAGAAAGCACATTTCTTACATTTTCTAATCCATTCAAAACAGTCCTTGAATATGCTAGGCCAATAGTAACCAGCTTTCATAATTTTTAAGGTTGTGGTACATGCTGAGAAGTGACCTCCTACAGGTCCTTCATGGAATTCTAATAGTAATTTATGAATTTTATCATAGTCAACACATCGTAGCAAGATCCCATTTATATCTCTTTTGAACAACACACTATTAACAAAGAGATAGGGAACAACTTGTAATCTGAAATATCTTCATTTATTCTTATCCATACCTTCCAGATAGGTGCCATGCTATAAGTAGTTAACCAAATCAGTCATCCACCTTGATTCCTAGATTTCTTGAGCAAGTTCAATTTGCAGATTTTTTGGTTGGACCATGATTTTTGATTGCTGATATGAAATTTCAGCATGTTTTTTTGAATATTTAGGTTCTGCAGCTTGTTGTTTTTCCATATCAACAATTATATACTCACATAAACCTTTACCTCAAACTATCTTATCAACCCGATATCAACATCATATTCCATAATGTTTGTTATCTAGCCTGCTCTTTTCTCATTCAATTCTTTATTTAGCAAGAAATATTTCACACTTGGATGAGAAATAAGAACATAAATTTTATTGTTTGAAAGCATGTACTTAAAATTATTTAGTCCTCTAACTACTAAAAGTCCCTGTTTTTCAAGGAATGTGTACCTTGTTTCTTAATCATGTCCAAAGAAAGCAATTGGTCGCTCAATATTCTCATCATTAACCTAAGTTAAAATATCTAAGATTGTTTCAGCTCCCGCAAGTGCATACATAGTAAAATCTTTATCAAAATTTAGATTTGTAAGGGTAGGAGCCTGAGAGATAGTATTTTTGATTGCTTCAAAACACTCTCTCCCTTCGCTGGTCCAAGAGAAAATTTTCTCTTTCTTTAACATAGTACAATGATTTAACCAATGCTTTGCAAAATCGGAACAATTCTCCTAACAAAGTTAATTTTTCTAAGAAAACTCAGAATGCCTTCTTATGATGAGGCAATGATAACTATGATATAGCTTTGATTCTGAAAGGATCAATTGCAAAACCTATCTTAGAAACAATATGGCCAAGTAGTTTACCTTGATGTATTGAAAAGATAGACTTCTTAGGATTCAAGTATATTCCAAATTGCTGCATAATCTGAAAAGTCTGCATTAAATGCATTAGATGATCTTCTAATCCTTTGAAAATATAATAACATCATCTAAATAAACAAGAATGCATTTATTTAATAAGATACGAAAAGCCATGTGCATTGCATGTTGAAACGTTGCACCAAAGATTTGAAGGAACAAAAGCCATTTTTTTGTAAGCATAAGTACCCCACTTGGTGGTAAAAGTTGTTTTATATCTATCTTCTTCTCGGACTAAAATCTGATTGTATCCGCTATAACCATCTAAAAGAGATAGTCTATCTGAACCTGAGACTTTTTAATAATTTGATTCATATTCGGTAGTGGGTAATGATATTTTAATGATACTTTGTTAAAATCTCTTAAATCCACACATAATCTGATTTCTCCATTCTTCTTCCTAATAGGAACAAGATTTACTACCCAACTTGAATGCTTAAATGGAAAAATAATTCCTGATTCAATCAACTTTGATAACTCTTTCCTCATAAGAGGTTCTATTCTAGGATTTACAGGCATTTGTTTATGCCTAACTGGTTTAGAATTTGGTTGCAATTCAATGGTATGTTGTGCTAAACTAGGATCAAACCCTTTTAGGTCTTGGTATCTCCAATCGAAAACATCTTTAAATTCTGTACAAAGATTAATAAATGATTGTTTTTCAGTTGAGGAACATACCTTTCCAAGGAATAAATTTTTCCCTTCATCAACTAAGATCTCTTCATAGTTATCAGCATGATTTGACATCTTAGTTTTATCTTTTCTTGATTGGTCATTAGTGCTAAAGATTGCTTCCAGTGTGACAAGACCTTGAGGCAATTTATTTGTCTTTATTTGAACAACCTGGTCATCGTATAAATGTTGTAATTTATCCTGATTTACTGAAGAAAATTCAGCTTCTTACTACAAAAACCTGTAGATTTGATCATTACTTTCAAAAACCTTCCAATTTGACTCATGATTAGGTATAGAATGCCTGAAAATTAGCTTAATATGATACTGAATTTTGTTGTTTTTTATCTTTTCCAGCACTTGGCCGACACCAAGCGCTACAAGTCTCGTCTCTACATGCTTGTTTTCAGTTCTAGGGATAGACTAAATATTAATAGCATCAAAATATTCCATTAAGTCTGAAAACTCTATGTTTGTAAGATTTCATTACTGGATTCTTGCAAACATTAAAGTTCTTTACTTGATTGATAACCAACTCAGAATCTCTAAATATTCGTAATGTGCTAATACCTCTCTTTCCGGCTAAAAGTAAGCCATGAATTAATACTTCGTATTCAGCTAAATTACAAGTGCATGTAAATTGGAGACTCAAAGCTAAGAAATACCTTTCGTTTGTTGGGGAAGTGAGCATCAACCCTGCTCCCTGTCCTTTCTTGTTCTTAGCTCCATCAAAATGAAGCTTCAAAATCCCTTCTACTGAATTTTCTATTTTGGACAGCAAGGGAAGTGGTGTATTTTCTTCATGCATACAATATACACCAAAAATATGTTCTTCAACTTCCTTAAAAGGATCATGGGCATGTTATTCAACTAGTTTTCATCTCAAACATGTTAGAAACACCCTCTAATGTTGAGACCTGAGCTACATCATCAAAATTGGATTGATCTAATGATGAATAGTTATCCACCACATTTGGAGTGTGAGGCTCAATGTGAAATCTAGCCAACTATTTTTAATTAATAGTAACCTTGGTGCCATAATGTGTAGTGAAAAATAAGGACCAATCAAGAGATATAACCTCCTATTTTCACTTTGTTTAATCTCTAGATAAGGACAAAGCGAAGTATAGAGGTAGATCCATAACAATAACATCTTGCAAAATAGAAACATTTGGGCAAGTGCGGAATGTTACCTTAAATTTTTATTACACCAACTATATTAGTTCTAGTTCAATCAAGTTGTAAAACACTCTTTTCTGTAGGCTCATACTACAGGCCCAACTTTTATACAATTGTTTTTGGCATAACAGTGTTACTCGCACCACCGTCTACCATACAGCTTATGAACTAGATTTTCTCCAATAATTAGTGACAGATAAAATGGTGGTGGTTTCTTTATATCATGAGCATTTAAAAATTTCTAAACCATCCATTTAAACTCTTTCATGTGGTCTTGATCAAGTGTTCCAAGGACCATATCTACCTTTTGAACTTCCTTTTCTATTGTTTTAGAAGAAATTTGCAACTTAGCTAGTTCATGAGAAAGCAGATCCTACTCTATTGAATACTTAGAGCATCCCACATCGAGATGTTAACATTATGCTTTTTCATTACATCAACGATGTTAAAATAAGCAACCATTTTAGAGATAGATTCAACTATTTTAGCATAATCATTAGCAAAAACTGATTCTACTTCAGCAACTTTAGATATCTGAGGAATAAATTACCTTCTTAGATTAGGCTGTAGTTGTTTTTTCAGCTCTTTACTAGCTGAAACACTTGTTGTTCTTTATGGGAAAGAAGGACTATTAGCTGGTTTTGGGCCTGCATATGCTAAATTATCAAAGTGAAGTGGCTAGAACAGTCTATTTTGCTTTTTTTTTACTTTCAATAGCCTTTTCTTGAGCTCTAGTGGTAAGTGCAATGAAATACTCTTCATTAAACCCACCAAATTCTATTCAGTGCTTTATGAACATGATTTTATTGATGCCCACTCTCTATTTGAGGCATTAACAATGCTTCGATTGAGGTTGTGCAATAAGATTGATTTAGAAAAACATTCGGGTAATTAGCAATGAGTGAGGTTAGTTGCAAGGCCGGCACCACTCTTCCGTAGCTATGTTAACCGGAACTAAATCATTATATGTACTAGGAACATTTGGATCAAATTGTCTTTCTTGCTGATAAGGCTGCCTATAATTTTGATTCTACTTGATAAGGCTACCTATTTTGTTGATTTTTCTAATAAGGAGCCCGATAAGGTCCGATATGCAATGCAAGTCTATTTTCAATTGACGTCACTTATTTCCTATAGTTTTCAAAGCTTTAAACATATTTGGAGATGGGGTTGCAACAATAGGATCTATAATTATAATAGGTTGTGGAATAGAGGCTAAATCGCAAAAATGGCATCAAGGCCTTGGTGCTAATTTTCCAGCTTGAATAAGGTTGTTTTTAGCTTTTATAACAATTTCATAGGCATTAGGAAGAGTATCACCTCTCATAGATTGAATCATAGTTGAAATATCACTATTTAAAGCTCTAAGGTAATAAAAGAAAGCATGATCAGCTTGAGGCTTAACACTTGTTGGGATTCTTTCCCAAGTTCTAGCAAAATAGATGTTGAAGCTAGACATGTACTCATGAGGGGCTCTTTTAATAGTAGATAGTTGTTTTATGAGGGATAAATGGTCTGAATTATCTTGGAACTATTTCAACAATTTTTCACCTAAGTCATCCTAAGATATTATGCTCGTAATTTCTAGGTTTCTATACCATTACAAGGCTTGTCCTTTAAAAGATACAGCTAAAAGTCTTAAAGCTACGTCTTCATGAGGGATATTATGGACTGCACATATGGCTACAACATCGTTAATATGTTCAGTAGGTGTAAATTGATTTTCACTGGTGAATGATGGCAAACTTTTCATGGCAGCATTAGGAATATGATGTTAAACTAGAATTGCTAATGAGTGTCATTAGTAAAGGGCACAAAACTTCTAGGTGGTTGAAGGGCCATTAGAAAAACTAGAATATTGATAGAAAATTTGATACGTGGTGAAGGAATATTAGGAGGAGGGTTATAAAACTATGTCTATTATAGGGTAATGTATTACCAACTCTTCTCCTTCTAGTAGAAATCAAAGGTAAAGAAACAAACTCGGGAGGAATTCCTCTTACCGATGATCTTGTAGTCACTTTAGGCATGGAACATTATACAATAATTTTCTGAAATCATCTCCACGGAGTCGCCAAAAGATCATAAATATTTAGAATAAATTTATGGAGCTTGCTCCCGAATGTAGCTTTTAATTTGTTGTAAATCTACTCTAAAATTTGTAACTTGCATGCAGATCTAAGTCGTTGTCCCACCGGGTGTGCCAAAAAATATTATCTCTTGAAAGTGCACCCTGTAGAGAGATGACTGGAGGTTTTCTAAGCTGGCAAAATTTGTCTCTCTCTTTCATAGATACAATGGAAACACCTCAGTTCTGTGCGTATACCTATTTTGAGGTGAGTCTTTGGTATCAAGGCCGGTTCCTTTTTGATGTATCCTAAATTGATTCTCTAGGGGTAAGGATAAGAAAATCTAAAAAATAAATAAATTGAGGTGATACACCAAACTTATATGAGGGCTTTGACTGAGTATATGCACAATTGATATGGGAAGGATTTCTTGATGCACGAGCCAACAATTTTCTATAGATTATTTAAGGGCAAAACTTGATGGTACTGAGGGAAAATATCACAACAGTATTAATAAGTTAATATGCACATTAAAACTAAGCAGAATATACTGATATTGCAATAGGGTAAGATGATTGGTCAAGGATATTTGCATTCACAAGACTAACATAAACATACACAAGCTGCAAATAATTGGGAAGGCAAGAAATTAATTCACACTCGTAAGGCAAAAAGCTGCAAAATTCTTCAAGACTCTATATCAAAAACGTCCTCCTTGTGCTTTGCAAAGGCACAAAATATATAGAAAAATTAAATTTTCCCACCTTTCCTAAAATAGACTAAGGTCAGACTCACCCATGCATCCTAATTTTATCCTTCATTCAATAATAAATAAAGGGATAACATAATACAAACTAGAACAATAGACATTAATAGCCTTTGATTACATCTCAGTCAATTGAAGTTGACTATCCTATTTTTAGGAAAGCAAGCATGAATAATTTGCTAAAAATAAGATTGCTTGCTAAGCAAGTCTCTCTCCATGAGCATGTAACTTGTCTCCTTCTCTATTATGACCTCTTGTGAAGCATGCAAAATAACTGGTGTTAGTGAGAAAAATCAATTACATTATTTGCAATACTTTGCTAAAGTAATTCATCCAAACATCTATCTTGATTGGGACCACCTCCGAGCCTAATATTGACATTTATTTATCTTCTAGTGTGGTAACATGATCTCTTTTGACATCCTTTAAATAAATCACCCGGAAAATAAAATACTTTTTTTTTTGTGCTAGCTCCATGTGGGGACGTCCCTTTGATATATGAAT
Organism: Taxus wallichiana var. yunnanensis; assembly: GCA_018340775.1. NCBI lineage: Eukaryota > Viridiplantae > Streptophyta > Pinopsida > Cupressales > Taxaceae > Taxus > Taxus wallichiana. The sequence goes on from CM031240.1 coordinate 258,286,754, forward strand.
TGGTCTTCGTTTGAGTTTGGCCACCTTTGTGGACTTAGCACATTTGCCATGGTTTTAGATACACATGGGGGCACTTTGTAATAGTTATCACCATACTTGGCCACCTATGATTATTTGACATGACCATACTACATTTGTTGGCTTTGTATGTTTGAATGGTATATAGTATAAAAACTCACCTTTTCGGTGATCATTTTGGTATAATTTGGTCGGCACTTGTATTATTTAAGTTGGACTATAGTTTAGACTTTAAAATTCATTGCAACAATTTTTTTTTAATCTGATGACATGGGTGGGCCCCTTCTGCATGATGACTCTCCCTTGGTAACTTTGTCAATGGCACTAGCTAACTCAAGTCGATTGTTCTTTGATATTGTTGATCTTTTTGGGCCATTGAATTTATCTCTGTTTGATCACAAATTGTTGATTTTGAACCCACGATTAGGGTTTTTGACATTTAATGTGGTCACTAGGCATAACCGTGGTTACTTTATTTGATCATGGAGCTTGATCCTTGGCCCTTGATCTTCATACTTGGTTGAAGATTGACCCTCGGTTAGGGTTTTGTTGACTCTCCTCTCAAGTTGGGATGGTAAAGGTAACTCGAACATGATGATCATTTCATTTGATTTTCTCGGTTCGTGGGCAAATTCCTAGAATTTTTTTGCTAAACACCATTGTTTTGAGATTTTGAGTGTTAATGGGAGTTTCATTGTTGATTATTCTATACTCGGTTCTTTTCCAAATGGTTCTCTGCATTATTTGCTTCTTCTATGCAAGGTTTCTGCAATAAGGCCTCCATTGTTAGAGTTTTTCGAGCTCGCTTTTATTTGGCCGCCATGGTTTGAAAGCTTTTCCCGCCTATTCTTTGGTGTTTTGAATCATTTGTGTGCTCTACATATTTTGAATTCTTTAGCTCTTTAATGGCTTCCATTGTTGGTAACCCCGAATCTCGGCTCTATTCGGATCTGTTATGTTTGTTCTTTGCATCGGCCTCCATTGTGAGTTACTCAAACTTGATTCTTCTCTATTTTTGGGATCTCTCGTGGTCTATTGGCCTCCATGGTCATTCTCTTGATCTCGGCTCTATTCAATCTTGTATCATTTGTTGATGAAGTCGGTAAGTTTTGACCTCTAAGTTTCTCTCATATTACATAGTCTTTTCCATTTTGACTCGTTGAAATTGATACTCATTTTTATTGCATTTATTATAATTTCGAGACGACAATGACCATTTTATTTGGAAAATTCTTTCTCTACTTCCATTAATTTATTTTCATCTCGAGGGTTCGAATAAAACACTTTGAAACAGTAAGTTTCTTGCTCATTTAGTGAGTTTCTTGATAATGTTTTTGGAAATGAAGTAATTGCCAAATAGACTAAATTATTTTTTGATAACTATCTTAAAAACTTTGAACCGCCCTTATTGGGTATTTCCATGTTTAGAATATTTTCTATTCGAGATGTATATGAAGCTTCGATGTTGAAGGTTTTCTCTATTCGGGCATTATTTTCCTTAAATTTTAGATCTGGACATTTCCCGATTTGGGTATTCATGTTTTGAGCTTGATCTTAGAGAAATTTGTGTGTAATATTTATTTTGTACTCTCCTCAAGTGAAACCATTTTCTGAATTATACTTAACATGCACCTCTCCTTTATTAAGGATTTGAGTCTGAGGTGTTTGTCACTTTTACTCTTTTGAGTAGCCTATGAGCGAGATAGTTGTAGGTGTTGCCTCCATTGTCGTAATCTCTCTGTTTTCTTGATTGTATATTGACCTTTCTAAGATTTTAAAGGTTGCTTGATGTAACCCCAAAATTTCTTTAAAATTCTGCACAAAATTTTTGGTGAAAATCGTAGATCTGAAAAATCATTTATTCTAGGTTGTTTAAATTCCACCGAAATGGAAAAACTTATGCTTTTGTAGACTTTTTAAGTTAAATCATATTCCTTTGTAAAATAATGAGATTAATCGTAATAAGGTTCCCGTTGATGGCAAATCACGGCACTCCCCGAATGTCTCAACTCGATGGGTTGAGACTCTCGGTGCAATTTCATAACATGGAGCTTTTCCCAAGTGTGGTACTTGCGAATCGGGAAAGCTCTCCCGATGAAGGCCGGTTCCTATTCCTCCTGTTCGATGCACACAAAAATGCGAGAGGGTTTACTCAAAACCTAATATAACTATCCAAGAAGACAGGGTAAAAAGATGCATAAAAATAAACCTAAACTACCAAAGGTGATGCACCAAGGAATGAAGAACACTGTCTTTCCAATAAACACAAACCATAAAATCGCAATGCAATATCATGCACCGATAACCAAATTTGTAGTGAAATATCAGGAGGATTCGGAAAAACACAGAGAGGGTTGAGAATCATCCACGACATGCATTATTTTCTCCAAAGATGTATACAATACACTATAGAATGCCAAGAGGCAAAATTGCATTACAATTTTAGATGGGAGGTTTGAACTCCACAAATTCACCTGCCAAAGAGAAGAAGGGAGGGGCAAAACAAGAATGTCCAACCTTTAGAAAGAAGCCCCTCCTTAAAATTTATAGGAAGAATGAGAGAGGGAAGAGAGAGGAATTCCAAATCTACCCCAACCACCTCCAGGTTGTATTTAATTCATCTCATTATGGCGGTAGGTGAGAACCCTAGCAAACCCAAAAATGGTGAACTATATTTTGCATTTTTGAAGAACTTGTTCTCACCCAATTAAAGATATCTAGTCGTAGTTGGATAGAGGACCTTGTAAGATTTCCAAAAATTCCAACCTTGCATGAATCTGAGCTCCCTATGAAAAGTTATGGCCATTTGAATATTTGGGTCAGGGTTTGCTTCCTATCGGGGTGTCAATGCTCAAAATGTTGCACCTCCTAAAGATGTGCCTCGGTGCATCCATCCTCATGTCAACATACTCTTACGTGTGCCATAGGTGCTGAAAATTTCATGTCGACATCTTTTTCTCTGCGCCTCCAACTCGTGCTGGGGCGTGACGTTTTCATGTCGACATCTTCTCTTTACGGCTCCAACTCCGTGCAAGGGCGCGACTTTTTGATGTAGAAATCTTCTCGATGTGCACCTCCAACCTGCGCCAGGGTGTGAATTTTTTCATGTCGACATCTTCTACTCTGTGCCTCCAACCTGCACCTTGGCGTGACTTTTTTCATGTCGACATCTTCTGCTTTGTGCCTCCAACCTGCACTAGGGCACGACTTTTTTCATGTCGACATCTTCTGATGTGCACCTCCAAAGTGACTGGTGGCACAAATAAATGTCAGGTTTTGAGTTTCTTTGATTTCCATATTCTTTTGTTTGTCTATATTTACCCGGTGGGGAAGATATATACAACAGCCTCTTTCTACATCATACTTCCTTGATTAATCCAAAATTTGAAAATATGCTCGCCATGGATCATGATTTAATTACACAACTTGTTTCTTCCACTATAACTTTTGCAATATTGGTGGCATTGTAAGGTTACTTGGTGTTTCCTCTTTGACTCAAGACACTAATAATTCATTCTTCCTTTGATTGTTCTTTTGAAATGATGATATCTCGTAGCATGCCTTTTGAATTTGACGTTTGATCCTATAACTTGTATATACGGCCATTAACTTGATCTGTGAATACTTGGGAACTCCTTCTTTCCATTTAACTTCAGCTTCTTGAAATTGGATTCTTCATCTTCATTTGCCAACTACAACAGTGTTCTTCTATCTTCCAGCTCTCTCTTCTATATTGTAACTTTTTCCATTTGCGAGAATAGTTACTGAAATTTGAGTTACATTATTCCGTTTTCTAGCATGTACTTATGACTTCTCTATTTCTTCCTAATTGCAACATGTACCTACACACTTAATAAAATAGTTAGAAAAATACTTAGGCTTTTGGCCTCTCTTATGCCCACGTTTTTTCTCTTATTTTCTCTTTCTTCTTTTTGGGTGAATAAAGCATGTATGCAGTTTGATCTGCAAGTAAAATATATCTTTTGTTATTAAGGGATTCATATGCATGAAATAGGATAGTCTAGGAATATGAATTGATCCTCGAGCTCGTAATCGACAATTAATCCCTTCTTCTATTCAGTGCATGTGTCTTCTACAATGGAGATGGAGAAGAAGCTAGATTGAGATGCTTCAATCAAAGAACGAAAACCCCAAGGAAATGATGGGTTCACTCATACTCTTTTACTTTCTCTTCCATGCATGTGTACCTTTTTATTCAAGTAGCTGTACTTTAATTTTCAGTTACATCCCACGGCTTGTGTGGAAAACACATGAAAATTTCTTATGAATAAAATATTGAAATATGTAAATGAGTTGTATATTTCTTTCTACATTACTACTTTTTGTATGGATTGTATGATGAACTAAACAACTCAAGAATATAATTGAATGTCTTAATCATGAAGGAAATAATTTAGAGAACCTATAACATCTAGTAATGAAATATGATTTTTGAAATCTGAATTTAATGTTTGTTGTTCCTATTGGTGTGTGTTATTTTCCACATCATTAGGTGAGTCATCTCGCTTAGGTGATATCGTAGGTCCATGTGTCATTTAGGGGTCATTCTCGATATTCTCTTACGCATTAGTGATTTAGTGTGTTAGTGCTTCATATGCGCCATTGGGAGTTACTTTTCTATTCTACGAATATAACTCCCCCTCTCTACTCAAGTTGTCATGATTGCAGGGGTGGGGGTTACTCAACACCTCCTATATGTACACCCCATTTGATCTATGAGATAGAGGAGAGTTTTGTTTCTTAACTAGGTTTTTATCATGTTTTGAATCTTTACATGCACATTCAGTTGATGCTCGCTCCTCCCGAGATCTCTTCATGCTGTCATTTACATGTCTGTTGATGTGTAATTCGTCCCTCGTGATCCTCACTTGTGGGTTTTAAACCCTCTTTCATTGTATCAGAGTGGATCTTGTGGATCTGTGAACTCTTCGGCGTTGCTCGTGTGTTTTCCAAATTCTACAGCATGATATTCAGTTCTCGTTGCATGTGTTGTAATGATTATTTTGACCATGCTCTACTTGCATTGATTTGGGTCATACCTCTTGCATGGGTTTGATCGTGGTTTGTTTGGTCGTGTTTGAGTTTCTGGTGTTTTCGAGTTTGGTGTCTTCTCAAGCTCGTCAGTTCCTTGCTTGCATATGCTCATATTTGCATAGCTGATATTTTGGGTGTTCTAGCTTTGCATGAGAGTTTTTTTGGGGTATATTATAGTTTGAGGTTGCATTTTAGAGGTTACAGATCCGTCTCTAGCTCATTCATCCAGCATCGAGGTTGTAGATCCTTCTAACTCATCTCACCTCAGCTCTGTGTGCCCCCTCGACCTCTGCGTTGCTCGTGTTGCATGTGATTGATCTGGTGTTGGCTTCTTATCTGGGCTTGCTCTTTATCTATTGGCTTGTTTGGGTTTCAACCTGGTTCTAGATCTTGTTTCTTTCTCTTCGCTTCATGGATTTCCTTGGCCGTGTAACTTCTTAGCTTACTACCCATTTCGATTTGCATTTCCTCCAACACCTACGTTTCAATCCAGCTAGCCTTCGTTGGTTACACTCAACACCTATGTTCAACACAACACATTCAGCTTGTAGTACCTCCAACACTTACCTCTAGCAAAATCTGCACTCACACTCGACCTCCTTCAACTCGCTACCACATTTTTTGTGTTCTTTGTTGTGCTACATCTTCTCTACTCTGTTGTTCGACCCTCCTAACTCGCCGCCCTTTGACATTGGGCTAACTGCTACTTACTCTATTGTTTGATCTGCTATCATTTGGCACCCACTTCTAGATGACAAGTGGCTTCCATTGACCACGGTATCAACCTATAACCGACACCCCTACGGTGCTGACTCGACACAATAGCATCATCTTGCATTGCAGAAATAAGCACGTGGCCTCTAGCTCATCCACCGAAGTAGCTCCACCATGGCTTGACATTCCAAACATGGGCCCCCTCCTTCCTATTTTTTAATGTTTTGAGGTAAAGAAAAAAAAAATTCATTATTCATGGCATTTTAATTAATTTTAAGGCTGTAATTTTTCTTGTATTCGACCTTCCTTCGCATGTCAAGACGGAGGGTGAGGTCCGTGGTTGGCAGGAGGCTAATTGCCACTGGCAAGCAAAAAAATATGCCTAAAATTTGATGGCGTTTCTAACGGTAGCTTCACGACACCCTTTGCACCCATTTTGGGAACTTTTTTGATGTGTTTTTAGCATTTTTGACTTTTTCCATCAAGCCATGCGGAATTGTTTTAATGCGATAAATTTTGACTCACTTTGCTCATTTTTAGCACTTCTTTAGTCAAAGTTACATGATTTTTGCACATTACATGATGGAATTTTCATTTTTGCAAATGCACTACTTTATAAAGTGCCGCATTCTATGGGGATTGACTAGTTCTCTTGGGCTTTCACATGTAGATGCATTATTGGCCGAGTCCGATGTCTTGCTTTTGTCCATCTTACATTTTTCATCATGGAGAGTGCTCTTTCTAGACTTGAGCGTCCACCACTTCTCACTAGAGAGGGAACTATTCATCTTGGTGTGCTTCCATGGAATGTTACTTTGCCCACGAGGGTCTTTTACCCTTCTTACTTGGGCCAGTTCCTGCACCCGCTGATCATCATCATCTAGAGGACTTTATCAGCACTTGCGACCACATCTTTGTTCACATGATGATGTATGTCTCTATTTCTCTCTAGTTTCACGTGGTAGACTAAAATCCACCTCACCATGCCTGGAGCATTCTTTAGTCCCTCTATGAAGACCCTTCACATACTACAATTGTTGTTGTTTCCGCTGATTCATTCATCTCCTCCATTTCTTCGTGTGATGACAGTTCCACTGACATAGACTCGTTTGGTTCTACTTCTAATGATGAGGATTTTACACCCAGTTCTGATGTTGAGAGTACTACAGAGGACTCTTCTCCTCTTTCTCTCACTATTCCAAAGAGTGTTGACACATCCCACATCTCATTAGATATCGAGCAGTCTCCTACTCAGCCTCATATAGTCATTACACTCGCCTCTTTTCCACCTTTAGTATGTGAGGCCCCTTTCACTCCTCTACCTTAATTATATGACTCATACCTATCTGACATCGCTCTTCTGTTTGTTGAGCCCCCTCATTAGGATGAGTATCTACCTGACCTTACTCATCTTTTTGCAAAGTCTACTTGTGATGCACTACAGGTCCCTCATCCATCTACAGGTGTTTTAGAGGAGTTCATCATCTCTGTTATTGGGAGTGCCCTTCGAGAATCATGTCACTTCCACATTTCAAGAGACCTTCATTGATCCACCCTCATCTATGGATCCCTTTTATGTTGGGGAGGATGGTTTGTTCCTTCACATCACTTGGACATCCTTTCTGCGAGTGTTCCTCTTTTCACTCGATAGTTCTACACACGTGGCATTACCTTCGGTTCCTTGAACTCACTCGCTAGACCTATGTCACACTTCTATGGAACATACTTAGATTTATTCATTTAGTCTCCTTCGCTTTATTTTGTGGAGTGGACAGAATTCTAACGTCATTTTTTTCCTTCTTAAGGCGAGACACACGCTTCATTGTTGGTGGCTCTTCTTCAATCCAGAGGAAGAGGATCTTATGATCAACATTATTCTGGGAGACCTCCTAGAGCTACAGAGTTCAGATCCATCCATGGCATCTTCTGCATTCCTCTCGTCTCCCTCTTCTTCTCTCTTCTTCTTCTTTCCAAGAGATTACCTCCCGTACATGGGTACCTTTTCAAGATCGTTTATGGATGGGACCCATTTTTGGCATCTTTCTTAGATTAGAGAGTGTGTTTTTATCTTGTGGTGGATGTTTATCCCACTGGGTTTTCCTTCACTTCTTGGGACTTCTTTTTATATGTTGGTACCTCATCGTGGTTTGTGTTGGGACCCATTTCTCATTTCTAACTTTACACCTCATCCTAAGTTATGATGAAGGGGGTTATTGGTGTGTGTTATTTTCCACATCACTAGGTGAGTCATCTCACTTAGGTGAGATCATAGGTCCATGTGTCATGTAGGGGTCATTATGAGATTCTCTTACGCATCGTCACACAAGACGCGCGTCGGTGTGTCAGTGTGTCATATGCGTCATTTGGAGTTACACTTCTATTATGAGAATGTAACTCCCCCTCTCTACTTGCTTTTTAATGATTGCAGCACTTTGGGGTTACTCAAAGACTCAAAGCACCTCCTATATGTGCACCCAATTTTATCTATGAGATAGAGGAGAGTTTTGTGGTTTAACCAGGTTTTCCCGTGTTTCAAATCTTTGCATGCACATTCAGTTGATGCTCGCTCCTCCCGAGATCTCTTCACACCGCTGCTCACACGTCTATTGATATTCATGTCATCCCTCATGATCCTTTCTTGTGGGTTTTAAACCCTCTTTCAGTTCCAAAACCTTACACTTCACCTATTCTACAATTAGACGACTTCAACAAGACAACACAGCTTGTCCTTCGGGGCCTGTGTTATTTTGGTTTGAGGATAGTCATGAAATTTTAGACTACGTGATCTATTATGTTTTGTAACAACACACATAGCTGTAGATTTCATGTAATTTTTAAAAATAAATCAGCAAAGAACAACATAATCTAAAAATATCTTCCCTAGCTTAAGTATACTTCACCAATGCTATCCATCGTAACAAAGTTACGAGTTGCCCATTTCTACATAAGTACAGAATTTTCAACATGTACCTTATGAATATCATTGGTATGTTTTATTCTATTTTAGTTTAAACAATTGCTCAATTTTAATTGTATAGTTAGATGGAAAACAAGAAGTATAATTTTTTTTACTATTCATCCATGAGTAAAATTGAGACTAATAGTTTTCCTTATTCAACTTAATACAATTTACAAGGAGGAGATTTTTCTTTATTCTAACAACTCTAAACATCTATTTTCTTTCTTATAACGGAATATGAGATGTAACTATAATTTAAATATTTTTGATATGCTTATTTCGTTATCCAAAATTCACCCCTGTGGTAATTTTGATAACATGCATAAGATTATTCATCTGAGCAAATAGATTGATTCGAGGCCCAAAATCATGTTTTTCGGGGTCCCCTCGGCCTTTTCTAACTCCCCACCCAAGAAGAAATCCCAACAAAGTTGAGAAAACGGAAGAAATGCAAAAAAAGGTTGTAGGGACCGTGTTAAGGCATTTCGGTCCAAGGGTTCAAGTCGTGCCGAGGTTCGTTGTACCAAGCTTGGGGCTGAAAAAATGAAGAAAATTGGCTAAGTCCTAGTCCAGCAACTGGGATGCTTGGGACGTCGGGACGTGTGGGATGCGAAAAGCTGAATCGGCCGAAAGGTGGAAAAAATTTCCTAAAGTCTTGTTTTGCTGCGCGTCCAAGATAGTTGGGAAAAAGTACACGAGGACGTGAACCGCCGAATCGACCAAACAGGAGAATTTCGCTCGGAGACAGTTTGGGACATCCAGGCCAAAAGTACGTGGAGGACGTGAAAAGCCGAAAGAGCCAAGAGCGAATGGAATCTCGCCACGTGTCTTCACCTCAAACAGGAACAAGGAAGCCCGAATCGGGCGGTTCGAGATATTTGTCCCAGGCAGTTTGGGACAGCCGGGCCAAAGGTACGCGAGGGACGCGAAAAGCCGAAAGAGCCGCCAACGAATCAAATCTCACCACGTGTCTTCACCTCATCGGCCTGGTGGGAAAATTTTGAAAATTTTTCCAAAGGCAAAAACAAAAGGGAAATGGTCAGGAAGGGCCCGCGTCCAATGAAATCGTGCCATGTGGCACTTGAGTGGCGGAGCGCGGGGGAGAAATGGGAAAATTTTCCCAAAGTGAAAAATACCAAATTTTCGAAGGACAAAGTGTGCCCCTTAGGCCCGAGCCAATAAAATAGTGCCACATGTCCAAGTGGCAAGAAATTAAGGAAGGGCCCGAAAGAAATTTTCAAAGGATGGGCCCACGGATGAATCAAAGCCCGATTTTTATTACGTCACCAATAGTCGAAGGTGCAGGTAAAGGGCACATGAAAATGGATGTCGACATGAAGATAGATGCACCAAGGTGCATGAAAAGGGTACACAACAATGGATGTCAACATGAAAATATATGCGCCAAGGCACAGGTAAGTGGCGCACAGAAATGAGTGTCAACACTAAAATGAATGCGCCAAGGCACAGGTAAGTGGCGCACGTAAATGGCGCATGACACAGAGTGTCGACATGGTAAAAGTTGTGCCTTGGCACATGTAAGAGGATGTCGACACAGATATGGATGCGCCTATGGCGCATCTTCGGGAGGTGCAACATTCTGAGCGCTGACAAGAAGCAGACCCTAGCGCAGATATTCAGATGGCCATAAATTTTCACAGGGAGCTCAGATTCATGCAAGGTTGGACTTTTTGGAAATCTTACAAGGTCCTCTGTCTAACTACAACTGGATATCTTTAATTGGGTGAGAACAAGTTCTTAAAAATGCAAAATATAGTTTGCCAATTTTTGGGTTCGCTAGGTTTCTCACCTACCATCATAATGAGATGAATTAAATGCAACCTGGAGGTGGTTGGGGTAGATTTGGATTTCCTCTCTCTTCCCTCTCTCATTCTTCCTATAAATTGTAAGGAGGGGATTCTTTCTAAGAGGGTGGTTCATATTTTTAGCTCTACCCTCCCTTCTTTTCTTCTCCGTGGGTTGAAAATGGAGTTCGAACCTCCTCCCCGCTCTGTAATGGCATTTTTTCCTTTTACCATTAAAATGATGTTCTCAGGCAAACTTTTGAAGCAACAAAAACATGTTTCGTGATGCATCTGTCCATCCTTGCTCATTTTTGCTTGTCTTTCTTCTTGCCTCTCTTCATTGAAAGTATTTGTGCATGTTTTAATACTCATTACATGTTTGGAGCTGTGTTCATGGATTTTTGGGACATTTTCTGTGTGAAATCTATCCTTGGGCTTGTGATGCATCTGTCCATCCTTCCCATCACTCACCTCTCCTTGTTCCATGGCAGTTTTGATAGATGTTCAACATTTTCCTTCTCTGGTGTATCACCGTTTTAGTGTAGGCTCTGTTTTTTCCCTTTCTCTCTCTCTCTCTGTCTCCTTGGCATGGTTAGATTAGGATTAGATTAGCTTTCCTGCACTGGAATAGCTTGTGGCAGGTAGTTTAGGAATATGAACCAGCCTTCTCTGGAGATTCCTTTCTCATTCTTGCAAGTCCCACACTTGGAGAAAGGATTCCATGTTGTGCAATCACACTGGATGCTAGTATGATCAAACTAGAAATCTGATCAACATCCGTAGTGCTTTGTGAATCCGCACCAACACTTACCTTTTCAGCAAGAACAAAAAACTATTTCCTTTCTTTCAAAAGAGATACAAAGACATCCAAGTCAAGAAAATAAGTGTATTTTAATACAATAATACTAATGCTTTTAAAATGGACATATTACAATTTTAAGGAAAATATTTAAGTTGAATATAAGCTTTGATTGAGAGATCATCATTTTCTTTTCCAAAACAATTTCAAGGTCCTTATGTCATCTAAATAAGACAAGACTTGATATTTTCATTTTTCAAGAACTAATCCCTTTACAATAAAAGTTTTCCTTCAATACACTCTTGGTAAAGTATACAAGTTGAAGGGATTATCATAATAACAAATACAATTTCTTTTTCCTACTTTCTAAATATACATACATTTTGAAAGCTTAATAAAAATAAACCTTTCACCAAACATTTACAATAAGTTGAAACCTTTAAAATGCAAGTTACAAGACCTTCATTTTGATGAGACAACATGGAATTGTTTTTACAAAGTAGGATCACTATCCTTGTCTTCTTCAAGTGCAACTATGTACAAGAATCCACTTGAGCTCAACCATTTTCTCCAAAATCTAAACAAAACAACAAAATAGGATATTAGGAAACACTCTCCATCCAACTAATAATCCAATGAGAAGGAGAATCCTTCTTCCTCATTGGCCCCCCGAGTCCCAATAATGAAGCAATGAGGGGTATAAGACAACTAAGGAAACTTTACATGGCTTCCACAATCAACATTTAAACAAAATTTAAACATAATAAACACAATACCAAAATCACAACAAACATGCAAGTTCCCAACAAAAAGGCTCAATACTCAAGCCAAGAGAGAGAAAAGAAACATGGGGATACAGTTATGACTCCCAAAGGGTTAGATTTCCCACCTTAGAGCCTCCAAGAAACTCAATCACATACCAACAAGTCTCTTATGCCTCCCTCCAAAAATAAATCTTATGTCTCCCTCCACTCTTATGCCTCGCTCTACAAGGTGGGACACCCCAACCCAACTCCCTCCCAAGATACACAATAATACTCTTATGCCTCCCTCAAAAATATCCCCATTTATTTTTTCTCCTACACAACCTAAAGGCCATTCTATCTCCCAAATTCACAACATACAACAACCATCCATTCACAATCATTTACACAACAAAATAACAATAATAATACATGGGTGAAGTCCCTACCTTACCATTGCAAGAACATATAATCCACAAATAGAATCTCCAAACCTTTACAAGTCCAAAGAAAGGACAATCAAACTCCAAAGCTTCAAACAAGAACTCCCAAAAGCAAGATCCTGTAAAATGCAAGAACCCAAATAGAACAAGTAACCCCCAAATCATCAAAAACTTGAATAAAAAAAAATAGGAGATATAGGTGATGTGGCTTCATGTAGGATGCCACATCATTCCTCCTCGACTCCACATCACATGTTCAAACCCCAAACCCAAAGCTCAATAAATGGGTGGTTGAGGAAATGAAAAGCCTCTTACACACACAAACTCTTACTTAATTACCTATAAAGAATAAAATTAAAATATCATGTAAGAAAGTGCAATCAATATCACCTTTTTGTCTTACAATCAAACAATTGGGTGTAATTTTTACCCCTTAACCCATAGGGGAAATTGATAGGTTAAATTAAGAGCTGTGGGATAAGCTTAACTTGTTCCACAAGCCTCCAAAAATCTCCCTTAATCCCAAATACGAATTTTACAAGAAAGGTTGAGTATAGAACACTCAAAAGTAATAAAATCCTTTCAAATACAACATAAATCAAGGACCAGATACCCACATTAAATAATACCTTTTGTCACTGTTATCTCTCGAAAGTGCACCCTGTAGAGAGACAACTGTAGGTTTTCTAAGCCTCCAATATTGGTCTCTCTCTTTCGTAGATACAATGGAAACACCTCAGGTCTGTGGGTATACCTATTTTGAGGTGAGTCTCTAGTATCAAGGCCAGTTCCTTTTAGATGTGTCCTAAATTGATTCTCTAGGGTTTAAGGGAAAAGATGACTATAAAAATAAATGAATTGAGGTGATACACCAAACTTATATGAGGGATTTGACTGAGTATATGCACAGTTGATGTGGGAAGGATTCTTGATGCATGAGCCAATAGTTTTCTGCAGAATGTTTAAGGGAAAACACTTGATAATACTTAGGGAAATATCACAACAACATTAATAAGTTAACATGCACATTAAAAGAATAAGCTGAATGTGCTGATATTACAGCAGGGTAATATGGTTGGTCAAGGAATTTGTATTCACAAGACTAACAAAAAAATACACAAGTTTCAAACAATTGGTAAGGTAAGAAACTACTTCACAGTCAGAAGGGCAAAAACTGGCAGAATGCTTCAGTACTCCTATATCCAAAAAGTCCTCCTTGTGCTTTGCAAAGGCACACAATATATCACTATCCTTGTCTTCTTCAAGTGCAACTATGTACAAGAATCCACTTGAGCTCAACCATTTTCTCCAAAATCTAAACAAAACAACAAAATAGGAGATTAGGAAACACTCTCCACCCAACTAATAATCCAATGAGAAGGAGAATCCTTCTTCCTCATTGGCCCCCGAGCCCCAACAATGAAGCAATGAGGGGTATAAGACAACCAAGGAAACTTTACATGGCTTCCACAATCAACATTCAAACAAAATTTCAACATAATAAACACAATACCAAAATCACAACAAACATGCAAGTTCCCAAGCACAAAGGCTCAATACTCAAGCCAAGAGAGAGAAAATAAACATGGGGATTTACTTATGCCTCCCAAAGGGTTTGATTTCCCACCTTAAAGCCTCCAAGAAACTCAATCACATACCAACAAGACTCTTATGCCTCCTCCAAAATAAATCTTATGTCTCCCTCAACTCTTATGCCTCGCTCTACAAGGTGGGACACCCCAACCCAACTCCCTCCCAAGATACAAAATAATACTCTTATGCCTCCCTCAAAAATATCCCCATTTCTTTTTTCTCCTACACAACCTAAAGGCCATTCTATTTCCCAAACCCAAAACATACAACAATCATCCATTTACAATCATTTGCACAACAAAATAGCAATAAGAATACATGGGTGAAGTCCCTACCTTACCATCAGTAAGAACATATAATCCACAAATAGAATCTCCAAACCTTTACAAGTCCAAAGAAAGGACAATCAAACTCCAAAGCTTCAAACAAGAACTCCAAAAGCAAGATCCTCTAAAATGCAAGAACCCAAATAGAACAAGTAACCCCCAAATCATCAAAAACTTAAATAAAAAAATAGGAGATAGAGGTGATGTGGCTTCATGTAGGATGCCACATCATTCCTCCTCGACTCCACATCACATGGTCAAACCCCAAACCCAAAGCTCAATAAATTGGTGGTTGAGGAAATGAAAAGCCTCTTACACACACAAACTCTTACTGTACCTATAAAGGATAAAATTAAAATATCATGTAAGAAAGTGCAATCAATATCACCTTTTTGTCTTACAATCAAACAATTGGGTGTAATTTTTACCCCTTAACCCATAGGGGAAATTGATAGGTTAAATTAAGAGCTGTGGGATAAGCTTAACTTGTTCCACAAGCCTCCAAAATCTCCCTTAATCCCAAATACGAATTTTACAAGAAAGGTTGAGTATAGAACACTCAAAAGTAATAAAATCCTTTCAAATACAACATAAATCAAGGACCGATACCCACATTAAATAATACCTTTTGTCATCAAGTATCTCTCGAAAGTGCACCCGTAGAGAGACAATCGTAGGTTTTCTAAGCCTCCAATATTGGTCTCTCTCTTTCGTAGATACAATGGAAACACCTCGTGTCCGTGGGTATACCTATTTTGAGGTGAGTCTCTAGTATCAAGGCCGAGTTCCTTTTAGATGTGTCCTAAATTGATTCTCTAGGGTTTAAGGGAAAAGATGACTATAAAAATAAATGAATTGAGGTGATACACCAAACTTATATGAGGGATTTGACTGAGTATATGCACAGCTTGATGTGGGAAGGATTCTTGATGCATGAGCCAATAGTTTTCTCGCAGAATGTTTAAGGAAAACACTTGATAATACTTAGGGAAATATCACAACAACATTAATAAGTTAACATGCACATTAAAAGAATAAGCTGAATGTGCTGATATTACAAACAGGTAATATGGTTGGTCAAGGAATTTGTATTCACAAGACTAACAAAAAAATACACAAGTTTCAAACAATTGTAAGGTAAGAAACTACTTCACAACTCGAAGGGCAAAACCGCGTAATGCTTCAAGACTTCTATATCCAAAAAGTCCTCCTTGTGCTTTGCAAAGGCACACAATATATCACTATCCTTGTCTTCTTCAAGTGCAACTATGTACAAGAATCCACTTGAGCTCAACCATTTTCTCCAAAATCTAAACAAAACAACAAAATAGGATATTAGGAAACACTCTCCATCCAACTAATAATCCAATGAGAAGGAGAATCCTTCTTCCTCATTGGCCCCCCGAGTCCCAACAATGAATCAATGAGGGGTATAAGACAACCAAGGAAACTTTACAAGGCTTCCACAATCAACATTTAAACAAAACATTCAACATAATAAACAAAATACCAAAATCACAACAAACATGCAAGTTCCCAAGCAAAAAGGCTCAATACTCAAGCCAAGAGAGAGAAAAATAAACATGGGGATATAGTTATGACTCCCAAAGGGTTAGATTTCCCACCTTAGAGCCTCCAAGAAACTCAATCACATACCAACAAGACTCTTATGCCTCCTCCAAAAATAAATCTTATGTCTCCCTCCACTCTTATGCCTCGCTCTACAAGGTGGGACACCCCAACCCAACTCCCTCCCAAGATACAAAATAATACTCTTATGCCTCCCTCAGTAATATCCCCATTTATTTTTTCTCCTACACAACCTAAAGGCCATTCTATCTCCCAAATTCACAACATACAACAACCATCCATTCACAATCATTTACACAACAAAATAACAATAATAATACATGGGTGAAGTCCCTACCTTACCATTGCAAGAACATATAATCCACAAATAGAATCTCCAAACCTTTACAAGTCCAAAGAAAGGAAAATCAAACTCCAAAGCTTCAAACAAGAACTCCCAAAAGCAAGATCCTGTAAAAATGTAAGAACCCAAATAGAACAAGTAACCCCCAAATCATCAAAAAACTTGAATAAAAAAAAATAGGAGATAGAGGTGATGTGGCTTCATGTAGGATGCCACATCATTCCTCCTCGACTCCACATCACATGTTCAAACCCCAAACCCAAAGCTCAATAAATGGGTGGTTGAGGAAATGAAAAGCCTCTTACACACACAAACTCTTACTGGTACCTATAAAGGATAAAATTAAAATATCATGTAAGAAAGTGCAATCAATATCACCTTTTTGTCTTACAATCAAACAATTGGGTGTAATTTTTACCCCTTAACCCATAGGGGAAATTGATAGGTTAAATTAAGAGTCATGTGGATAAGCTTAACTTGTTCCACAAGCCTCCAAAATCTCCCTTAATCCCAAATACGAATTTTACAAGAAAGGTTGAGTATAGAACACTCAAAAGTAATAAAATCCTTTCAAATACAACATAAATCAAGGACCGATACCCACATTAAATAATACCTTTTGTCATCATTATCTCTCGAAAGTGCACTGCCTTCGTAGAGAGACAACTGTAGGTTTTCTAAGCCTCCAATATTGGTCTCTCTCTTTCGTAGATACAATGGAAACACCTCAGTCCAGGGTATACCTATTTTGAGGTGAGTCTCTAGTATCAAGGCGCGAGTTCCTTTTAGATGTGTCCTAAATTGATTCTCTAGGGTTTAAGGGAAAAGATGACTATAAAAATAAATGAATTGAGGTGATACACCAAACTTATATGAGGGATTTGACTGAGTATATGCACAACATGTGGGAAGGATTCTTGATGCATGAGCCAATAGTTTTCTCGAATGTTTAAGGGAAAACACTTGATAATACTTAGGGAAATATCACAACAACATTAATAAGTTAACATGCACATTAAAAGAATAAGCTGAATGTGCTGATATTACAAAGCAGGTAATATGGTTGGTCAAGGAATTTGTATTCACAAGACTAACAAAAAATACACAAGTTTCAAACAATTGGTAAGGTAAGAAACTACTTCACAATCGAAGGGCAAAACCGCGAATGCTTCAAGACTCTATATCCAAAAAGTCCTCCTTGTGCTTTGCAAAGGCACACAATATATAGCAAAAAAAAATTCACCCTCTTCCTAAAATAGCCTAAGGCTTGTACTCACCCATGCATCCTATTTTTATCCTTTATTTAATAATAGATAAAGGAAAAAAACAGAGCATCCAATTACAAATAGGCATTATTAGCCTTACTTATATTACATTCAAACTGAAGTTGATTTTTCTATTTTTGGAAAAGAAGGTGAATAACATGCTAAAAATAAGGTTGCTTGCTAGAGAGTATCTCTCCATGAATATGCAACTCTGTCTTCTTATTTACTTTGTCCTGTTGTGAAGGCATGCAAAAATACAAATCCCTGTATGTGAGCAAAAAAATTACAATACTTGCAATATTTTCAAAATATAAACATTCACCGTGGGGACCACTTGCCCATGTGCACATGTCTGATAATGGTAACTCTTTGGCTTCTTGTTTGGGTTTGGCCACTCTTTGTGGACTTAGCATATACTATGTTTTAAAAAAACATGAGGGGCACTTTGTAAAGCCACCACACTATGCTCGACCACCTTTGATTATTTGGAATGACCATACCATATGGTCTACCACCTTTGAGTTTGTTGGCCTTGGCATATTATAAAATTCACCTTTTTGGTGATCATGATATATGATTTGGTCGGCCTTTTTAAAATTATTTTAAGAATGCACTAAAGATACACTTTTGAAATTCATTTTGCAATAATTTATTTGGTGGACACGTGGGTTGTCCCCTTCTCCACGGTGACTCACCCCTTGGTGAATTTTTCAGGAAAGCATCAACTTTGGTCAAGTTAATTATAACCATGGTGGTTTATTTTGAATTTTTGTGCCTTGTTCTTTATCGTTGATCTTTGTACCTTGTCTGATCACAGACCGTCGATTTATGACCTGTGGTTAGGGTTTTGGCCTACATTGAATGTTGATGGTGGCATCCTAACCGTGGTTAGCATTGATTGTTGCGATGATCTGAGGATGTTGATCTTGTGTCCTTGATGTTTTACGATCATTGATCCTTGATCATGGTCAAGTTAGAGTTAACCCACTTCTTGGGTTTGGGTGGTAAAGGGAAATCGACCCTAAAGCACATTCATTTTGATTGTTTTGTGAAGCGGCCAAGCCCCGGAAATTTTTTTCTCGACACCATTATTCTGTTCTAATTCTAGCTTAGTCACATTACTATATTTGGAGATCCTTCTTTACAAAATATTCTCTCAGATCGGGTTTCATGGTTTTTGTGCAGTGGTCGTGCCTTCGCCATTTTCGAGCATTCCCGTAACTCCGTTTTTGTTTTTTTCATGGTTGTTACTTCAACTCGGTCTATTCTATTTTGTATTATGTGGTGAAGTATATGGGATCTGATATTTCTTTGTGAGTTTTTTTTTTTTTATCTCTCCATCATATTATTCCCTGAAACTCAGCTTTTTATCTCTCTTGAGTAAGATTTTGAGTTGGATTTATAGTTCTCTCGAGTTGATCTTCTCTGTTTGAGTTTTCTTGCAATGGCCTCCATGGTGAGTTTTTGAAGCTTGATTCTTCTCTGTTCTTCGAGATCTCTTTGGTCTATTGGCCACCATAGTCGTTTATAGGTGAGATAATTTCTCTTGCATACGTACACTTCTATTTTCTTTTCTTCTTTAAATGTATCACTAAACTCTTGGAAATATTTGTGGGTTCTGTGATTTGTTTCTCCTGATTGACTCCCAAGTTCGAAACTTCACGTGGGCCTATGGACCTCTCACTTCATCATCCGGTTGCTTGAAAGTTTTGACCATTTGATTACCTACGGTGAGTTTATTCTTTAGCCCAATCTGCATCATGAATTATAGATCTATATTTTCTGAGTTCTGGGTATATGTAGATATGTGACCTTGAGAAAATTTTCAACTCTGTGTGGAAAATACCTGTAAAATCTTGAAGTACTAGTTTCATCATGTACTATAATTATATTTCCCCATTTTTTTGTATCTGTCATGCTCAGCCATTGCTAAAATGAGCTTTGAAAAGACTCTGTGATTATGTGTTTGTTGTTATGAAACTCTGATTTACTTTTTACTGTTATCCAAAATTCACCCCTCAAGGTAATTTTGATAACATGCATCAAATTCTTTAGTCCCAAGCAAGTAGATTGATTTAAGGCCTGAAATCATGTTTTTGGGGTCCCCTCGGCTTCCTTCTAACTCCCCTGTCCAAGAAGAAAACCCAACAAGTTTTAAAATGTGGAAAAAATTGCAAAAAACAAGCTTGGGGCCGAAAAAATGAAGAAAATTGGCTAAGTCCTAGTCTGCGCAGCAGTTGGGACAGTTGGGACGGCGGGGCGCGAACCGCTAAAAATCCGCCAGCATTGCATGTTAGCTGGGACGTCGGGACGTGAACCGACCAAAATCAAGGACAATCCATTTCCGCAAGTTCGAAATATTTGTCCTAGGCAGCCCAGGACAGTTGGGACAAAAGTACGCGGAGGACGCGAACCAGCCGAAATAGGAGACTTTCATCCGAGACAGTTTGGGACATCCGGGCCAAAAGTACGCGTGGGACGCGGAAAGCCGAAGGAGCCGAGAGCGAATGGAATCTCGCCACGTGTCATCGCCACAAACAAGAACAAGGAAGCACGAATTGGCCGAAGCAAGAGTTTTTTGTCCGGGACAGCCGGGATGAAGGTACGTGTGGGACCCGAGGGACGTGAAAAGCCGAATCGGCCGTCAAAGAAAGGAGAAAAGTCAACTTTTGACTCCGAGCTCGATTTTCATAAAATTGGACTTTCTCGGAATGAGCACAATGTCCTGTTAATGAGGGTAGATATATTTAATGAGGGTAGATATATTTAATTAATAGAAACATATTCGGCTCTAGTCAATTAATGCTCATTCCCGTCAAATGACATAAAACGTCTGCCAGTGCCCAAAATAGTCACTGCGCACTCAAGAAGGCCATAACTTTTTATGCGTTTTCAACAAAATCACACAAAATTGGTACCGTTGGAATCGTGGCTCGATCCCAACGTAAAAAAATAAGAAACTCCAGATTTGATGAGATATTGATCAAGAGTTTTTAGAAAACGTGGCCGAGTTCATAATAGTGTTTTATTTGGTAGCCGGAGTGCAATTAAGAGGCATGGTCATCATTCTTTCTCTTTCATGCAGCACATGGGACAGTATGGGGAGCCTTTTGCAAGTAATATATAATCATTTTACTCCATTTAATGCATCTTACAAATGGTTGAAGGACATATTTCAGGATTTACATTTGCCCTTCTCTTTCTCTTCTCATTTTTTCTATAAATCAAAGTGTTGAGCTCATTGTAAAGGGGGAGTTTTCGATAGCAAAGCTCTATCAAAATTGCTTTTTGAAGCCAATGTGCTACAGGCCCTTGTAGTGGACTCCTTACATGGTGATCCAGGCCCTTATCTTGTAATAGACTGAACTGTGCATATCATGAAGCAATAAAATATCAGTTTGTGGATGAATCTTCCCCTGCTATGTTTTCTTTCATTCTTCTTGCCCCTTTAATCTTTCTACAAGAATATTGTGTCTATTATTATGTTCTTGCAGGGATCCATTATCATTATGTATGCTTGGAGTATTGTTGTGAATGCATTTTGCTAGATTATGGAGAACTGTCATCACCTCTTCTAGTGTGTACTCTGCTTCTGTATTCCACACATTTGGAGACTACTCTCACACCCCTTTTCTTGTGTATCACCGCTTTAATGTAGGCTTTCATTTTATGCATTCTCTCTCCCTGGTCCCATGGAAATTTAGATTAGAATAGTTACTTTCCCCTGCATTAGAGTAGATCGTGGCAAGGTAGTTTAGGAGCAAGAACTAGCTTTCTCTGGAGGTCTATCTCAAGTAGCAAGTACCACAACTTGGAGATAGTACCTATGTTATCCAATCACACCGTGAGTTCAAGTATATGCACTTGTATAAACATAAGGGTGTTGTGATTCAAAGGATAACAAGATACCTTCCTTTGTTTTACTGTGATGGACATAAAGTAATTTCTTCATTCTGAATACTTATACTTCAACCTCTTCCCTGTATGAGTTATTTGTGCTAGGACAACTGTTATCTCATTTTCATTTGTCGAGAATATTTTAGAAATGATGGTTATGATTTTCTAAAAATATAGTTTTGTACATTACTTTAGGTCCATTCTGAAATATTTGGCTCAATTTTGTATTCTGGAGAATCCATTTGTTACAATTCATTGTTTTAGGATCAACTTGATTCTCTGAAATTTTGTAGCACCTTTTGAGAATACTTGCTTTAAACTTTCTCAAACTGAGATTACTTGAACATTGAATTTCTCCATGAGATGAGTGTTTGAAAAGCAATTGTTTTCTAAAAATCACATCTATTGAATGCTTGACTGTAACAATATTCTTGACTTTCTGAAAAAAATGTATATTGTTTTCTGAACCTATGCATAACATATTATTTTGGAACTTTGTTTACAACTACTGTAGTTGCATCTGTATTTGATCAATTTCCTTGCATAGATAGTTGTACTTCTTTGATATGGCAACATCTTTGTATTCATTTTGAATGACTTCTATTTTTGTAACTGCAAATCATGCATTCAATTTGATCTCTGAAGCTATTACTTGTAGTATTTTGCAATCTTATTTGTATCTCAACATTGTATAATAATCTGATGGACAACTTATTTCTTCTAATTT
Source organism: Taxus wallichiana var. yunnanensis (assembly GCA_018340775.1). Lineage (NCBI taxonomy): Eukaryota > Viridiplantae > Streptophyta > Pinopsida > Cupressales > Taxaceae > Taxus > Taxus wallichiana. Next base: position 258,309,031 of record CM031240.1, read on the forward strand.
GAAATTTTATCCTTTCAATTGTAGCAACTATCATGTTATCACCGAATTACCGCACTCGGATGTTGATCGATTTCTAGTTTGATCACTCTAAGCATCCAAGTGTGATTGGATAACATGGGTACTATCTCCAAGTTGTGGGACTTGCTACTTGAGATAGACCTCCGAGAGAAAGCCGGTTCTTTCTCCTAAACTACCTGCCACAATCTACTCTAATGCAGGAGAAACTAGCTATTCTAACCTAAAATTCCAAGGGACCAGAGAGAGAGAATGCATAAAATGAAAGCCTACACTAAAGCGGTGATACACCAGAAAAAGAGGGTGTGAGAGTAATCTCCAAATGTGTGAAATACAGAGGCAAAGTGCACACTAGAAGAGGTGATGACAGTTCACCATAATCCAGCAAAATGCATTCACAGCAATATTCCAAGCACACACAATAATAATGAATTCCTGCAAGAACATAATAAATAGACACAATATACTTGTAGAAAGATTAAAGGGGCAAGAAGAATGCAAGGAAACACAGCAGGGGAAGATATATCCACAAACTGATATTTTATTGCTTCATGATATGCACAGTTCAATCTATTACAAGATAAGGGCCTGGATCACCATGCAAGGAGTCCACTACAAGGGCCTGCAACACACTGGCTTCACAAAGCAATTTTGACAGAGCTTTGTTACCCAAAAACTCTCCCCTTTACAATAAGCCCAACACTCCAATTTATAGAAAAAATGAGAAGGAGAAGAGAAGGGAAAGTGGAAATCCCGAAATCTGTCCTTCAACCACCTGTAAGAGGCATTAAATTGAGTGGAATGGGTATACATTACTTGCAAAAGGCTCCCCATACTGTCCCATGTGCTGCATAAGCAGAGAAAGAATGATGACCATGCCTCTTAAATGCACTCCCAGCTACCAAATAAAACACTGTTCTGAACCCGGCCACGTTTTCTTAAAAAACTCAATCAATTTCTGATCAAATCCAGAATTTCTTGATTTCTGTGCATCGGGCTCAGAAACACGATTCCAACGGTACCAATTTTGTGCGATTTCGTTGAGAAATACAAAAGTTATGGCCTTCTGAGTGCAGGCAGCTATTTTGGGCCTGGCAGGCGTTTTCTGTCATTTGACGGGAATGAGCATTAACTGACTGAAGCCGAATATGTTTCTTTTATTTAAATATATCTATCCTCATTAAAATTAATAAATCTAGTTTTTTTGGCGTAGAGGACGTCGTGCTCGTTCCAGAAAGTCCAATTTTATCAAAATCGGAGCTCGGAGTCAAAAGTTATGGCCGTTTGAAGTTCCACGGGTCAAATGTTGACTTTTCTCCTCTGCCTTTGGCCATTTCAGCTTTTCGCGTCCCGCGTCCCTTTGTCCCATTTGGTTTTGGTGCTGAAATTTCCCATTTCGGCCGATCCAGCCGGTTCGCGTACTTTTGGCCCGCGCGTCCCATTTGCTTTTGGACTGTCCGGGACAAATTCGCCCGGTTCGGCCGGTTCGCGCCTTTTTGTCCCAACTGTCCCGGGACAAAAGTTCTTATTTCGGCCGGTTCGCCCGGTTCGCGTACTTTTGACCCGCGCGTCCCAGACTTTTTCGGGCTGCCTTGACTCATTTCGCCCGGTTCGGCCGGTTCGCGTACTCTTGTCCCGCTTGTCCCAAAGGCGACCCTCTCAGCAGTTAGTCGATTTTTTCTCTGTCGAACCGGAATTTCGCGCCCGCCGCGTACTTTTGTCCCATTTTTCCTTGCTGCGTTTCAGACTGTTTGTGCTGATTTCGCCCGGTTCGGCCGGTTCGCGCTTTTCTGTCCCAAACGTCCCAGAGGCGACCTTGAGCGGGACTTAGCCAATTTTCACGATTTTTCTGGATCAACCTATTTGCCTTCTCGCAACCCTTTTTTTTTTTGCATTTTCTCGTAACTTACTTTCTTCCTCTTGGACAGGGGAGTTAGACAAATATGAGGGGACCTTAGAAACATGACTTTTCGCCCGAATCAATATAATTGCTTGCGTGTTATCAAAATTACCTTGGGGGTGAATTTTGGATAACAACTACCTTTGATTTTGTCCCTTCCTGCATGGAATCAAAAAATTTAAAGTGTTGATTTTTATTGCGAAGGCCTGAATTTTTTTTTCCAAAATATTTTCTTTAATGCATTTTCAACAAATAGTAGTTGTATTGTCGATCCGTAATACGTAAAGTAACACTTTTATCGGTGAACCGATATAGCGATTGAGAACTGAAAACATGTTAGTTGTTTATCTTGATCATGTAATGATTTTCTACTTCTGTATCACTTATGACTTGTCAATTTTTTACTAGTTGCAACCTATACCTGCACACTCAAGAAAACAATTAGAAAAATAATTAGGCTTTTTGTCCTCTCTTATGTCCATGTTCTTCTCTTCTTTTCTCTTTTCTTCTTTCTTCTTTCTGAGTGTATAAGCATGTATGTAGTTTGATCCTCTAGTAGAATATATCACATGTTATTTAATATTCATATGCATGAAATAGGACAGTGTAGGAATATGGTTTGATCCCTGAGCTCGTAAATGACAGTTAACCTCTTTTCTTTTCAGGTACAGTGGCCTCTACAATGGAGATGAAGAAAAACCTAGAGTAGATATGCTTCGATAAAAGAAAGAAACCCCCAAGGCAATAATGGGTTGACTCATACTCCTTTACTTTCTCTTTCATGCATGTGTACCTTTGATTTCAGTAGCTATACTTTACTTTTCAATTACATCCCATAGCTTGTGTGGGAAACGTTTGAAAACTCCTTATGAATAAAACATTGAATTTCGTAGATGAGTTGTATATTTCTTTTTGCATTCTAGCTTCTATGTATGGATTGTATAATGAGCTAAATAAATCAGTAACATAATTGAATGTCTTAATCATGAAGGAAAGAACATTGACGAGTACTTGTAACATTCAAGAATGAACTCGATTTTCTCGTAATCTACACTTATGTTTGCTGTCCCAAAACTAAACACTTCACCTACTCTACAATTCGGTGTCTTCATTAAGACACCACAACTATCCTTTGAGCATTTGTGTTCTTTTGTTGAAGGCATCATGAAATTGTAGACTATGTGATCTGTTATGTTTTGTAACAAAGCACACATAGCTACAGATTTCATGTAATATTTTAAAATAAATCAGCTATAATGACAAAATCTGAAAATCTCCCTTAGCTTAGGTATACTTCACCAATGCTATCTATCGTAATGAAGTTTTGAGTTTCTCATTTCTGCACAAGTGTAGAATTTGTCAACAATCACATACCAAATTAAAATAATTAATCAATATTAATCAACATAAATGGTTAACTTTAACTAATAATAATAAAGGTGACTCACAATCATAAAACAATTCAAATAATCACAAAATAAATAAAACAAAAATGGAAAGCAACACATTTACCCAAGGTCACATTTGAGGCCACCCCCCAATGGGGACCTCCTAACAATCTATGAACACTAAACAACATACAATTACACAAGTTGCCAAGGTGACCTATTGCCAATACCCCAAATTCCTTCACTGTTGGTTACCTATCCCCTTTTTGTTTTTTTTTGTTATAATTTCCTGCAAAATAAAAACAATACCTTTCTAGCCTCGGGGCCATATTAATGACATTGAGATAATAATACACGCATATAAACATCAATTCACATCATCAAATATCATAACTAAATCATCGCTAAAATCAAGTAATTCACCAATTGTTCACAATTTCAAATATTTTGATTCTATCAATTCATCAATTAGCAATAAGATCACAAAACCAACTAAATCATCTAGAAAAATCTATATATCAAATCCAATGTGTCAGTATAGTAGTAACTCTAGATCATCAAATACTGATATGTCAATCCATGCATATAATCCATCATATAAGTCACATCATGTCAAAAGTCTAAAACATCCATATTGTCTATCAAATAGGCTAATCAAATATAGTAATGTCCATCTATCAATGTCTAAAGATCAAATATGATAACAATTTCTATGGCTCTGTAATGCCTCCTTTAAATATATAAAAATAATAATAATAAAATAAATGTAAAAAAATGAAATAAAAGAATTAAAATTAAAGGCCCGTGATATTTTTTTTCTTTTGGGCGAGTTAGGGTTTGTTTTTGCTGATGGAAAGGGCGGCTGGTTTGGGGGCGCAGGACCTACACACAAAAATGAGTTTGTTGAAACGGCCTTGGAAAATTTCATAAAAATGCGGTGATTCGTGAAAGCCGACACACATCTGTTTTCACTTCCTCCCAGGTCGCGCCGTATATCTGCATGGGAGAATAATGCAAAACGAAGGAAGTTTTGGTGTTTGATTGATTGTAACTTTTCCAACATACTCCCAGCCGTCCCAGACCTACGTGGGCTTCTAGAAAAAAAAAAAAAAAAAAAAACAAAGGGACTTTGTCGATGTTGTTACAAATTTCTTGGAGGCGCCGCTTCACCTGTTTTGACCAAATGAAGGATCTGAACAATGCTTCTCTTACAATGCATTTTTTTCTTTGGTAGTGTACGAAGTCATGGTTTCCTCAAGATACAATCACACTATTTCACCTTGCAACAAACAAGTCTCCAGCCTGTACATACGTGGCAGCTTGGAGCAGGGTATAAACGAAAGAATCTGGTTTTTTTTTGTATGTGTTTTTGTTGTTTTTCCGTGAAAATGTGGAAGTGTTTTCAAGGCGCCTAATCTATTTGATAGAATGCCTCAAAGAAATATTATTTCATGGAATGCCATGATGGCAGCATATGCACAAAATTGTATTTGTTAAAAAGGTGAGTGTTTTTTTTTGACAAAATACCTCAAGAGATGTGGTCTTCTTGGAACATACCCTGACCATGTAAACTTCATTTTTGTTTAATTGGCTTTCAGTCATGCATATTCAGTGAATGAGGGTTGTAAATACTTTGATGGCATGAGTGCCTCTTATAGAATCATGCCTAGAATTAATCATTATGTTTTCTTGGTGTCTGATGAGCACATGAGAATGTGGAAGCATGCAAACAATTTGACAATGCCCAGAAAGGAATGTGGTTTATGGGCCGCAATGATCGAGGAGGTGTAAAAATAAAAATAAAATTGAGTTGGTTAAAAGGCCTTGGAAACCTTCAAGCAAATGCAATGGGTACGTGTAAAGCCAGATTCCACAACCTCTGTCACACAAGATCCTCCCCACATGCAAAAATAAGAGCTTTAGAATTGAGCATGGAAAACCATCAAGGCATAGAAAACAAGATGTTTTGTCTCGCAATGCAACTTCCCAGGGTAGACGTGTATGCAAAATGGTGAAGCCGAGGACGCTCGTGGACTAGTTGATGAAGTGCCCAAGCAAGAGACAAAACCCAAGCGTGTGGCTTTGAATAACTTCATTCTCCAGGCATGGTTCTTCTTTCCCTTACCTCTCATAATCCTCATGTTTTAGTTCTCGTTTGCAACTAAATAGAATTTTAAAATTATGGGATTTTTTTGTAATACAGTTAAATGTTCCTTCAACTCATTGCAAAACAATAAAGTGTCGTGTCGCAACTCTCAAAGCCATTATAACTCGCCTACTTTAAACCATGAACTATCACCCTCGCTTCGAGATGATTTAGAAAAATCTTACCCTTTTGATCGCTCCAGTATCATTTTATCGACCAGAAAAATTTTGACTCTCCATTGAATAAGTTGACCTTCCTGCTTAAAATAGTTAAATTTTGCAATTTTCAGAGACTCACCAAGTACCCTTCGCAACTCTAGAAACGAGATGTGAAGTTTCATTCGTGTACCTTGGTATATGAGGAGATGCCTTGATTTTTAGTTTGACCAAAACGATCATTTGACATCCTTTTGATGCTCTTATAGGAGCCCTATTACATCAGTTTACAACCGTAGGGAGTTGTTAAAATTGGAAAGTTGACTTTCATTTTGGACCACCATTTGAAACTCGGAAAGAGAAATCATGTTTTGTCTTCGTAAAACCCTAGCGCTTTATACTAGAAAAATGCATGGAAAATTCAGTATAGGAAAGATCACTTTTCGGATAGTTTGGCGAAGCCATTTTTTACGCCTCTCGGTCTTAGTTTGACGAGGTCAAACTGGTCCAATTTCGTCTTGTTGCTCCAGAAAACTTGTCGCCGTTTGAACATGGTTATCTAGTTCTTAGTCCCGTTGACTCTGATGAATTCTCGTTATATAGGGGAACTAGTAGGAGATGTATCGTTGCATGCTTCTCCATCAAACGTCAGTTATGGATGTGGTTTTCTGGGTGCTCAAGCTAACTTTTATCATTTTACAACTGGGTGAACTATGACCAGTGACCCCGGAGAACTAATCACCAAACGCAAACCGTTCGCTCTTTTTCAATTCCGTCAGTTGCTATGAACTCCTGGTATATCCGGGGACACTTAGAAAGTTATTCGTGGTGTGCATGTTCATTGGAAGATAACCTTTGGAAAAAAATTATGAGCCTCTGATCCCATTTTGAACGTTTTGTAGCTAGTGGGAAAATGTAAGAATAGAAAGTTGCGGGACCTCGAAGGGTTGCCAAATCACCATGAAAATGTTTAAACACATCTAAATAACTATTTAAAACACTATAATGAAACTTGTGTGTATTATAACTTTTGACCAAAATGGTGTTTTCTCTCTCTTCCCTTCTCTTTCTCTCTCCTGGGTTACAAAAGAAGAAAAATGAAATGTAATGAATACATGTCTCTAAATCATTTTGTTTCGATTGCTAATTGTAATTTTTTTATCTTATGTAAATGGGAAACTGAAAAATGTCAATTATGATTGAATAGGGTGGATGCCATGACAGTGAATTATCACTGATATCATGCTCACGTGGGTTTTGCAGGATGGAAAATTGAAGACAAAAAAGGCGATGTGTAATTTAATTATTTTTATTGTAATTTTTATAGGTTATTGTAAAATGAATAACTGTCTAATGTAGTCTCTTGTTACAAAAAAGTTATAATTGAAATTTGTTAATATGCATGAGATGCTAGTTTTAGGGATAACTTAGGAAATGTACATCTAATCACCGGTTCAGTTTGATTCTTAATTGTATGTACAAAAAAAAAAGGGATTTGATTTATATATAGTAAATTGAAATTGAAGTTAATATATTGTAGCACTTTCTCAGTTTTCAATAGATGATTAAATTAATTACTGGATTACCTTCTTACCTTGCAAACACAATAAAGAGTGTTAATGGGAACACTCAACTCTAATAAAATACTCGTGTATAGTTTGCCTGTATGTGTGATCCCTTTTTACCATATAAGAAAATTAAGACCGTAGAATGAACTTAAGCTTTGCACTCAATGAGGCCTTCTAGGTTAGGTAAATAAAACCCTAGCTAGAGTTTACCGTCATAGTCATTAGGTTTAGCGACATTGTCGTGAACCCATATTTTAGGAATGACATGGTCCAACCTATCCAGAGTATGCGGTTTCCTTCTAGTTTTGGTAATCGTGAGAAGAATGTCCTCTCTTCAAGTCCGACACTGGGATGAGTGGTGAAGACCACCTTGGAAGTTACCTTATGAGCCCTTGTTAGAAGGAATGACTAAGCGGTGTAACCTTCCCATCTGTGGAGTAGGTAGAGATATTACTCCCTTGTATCCTATTGGATTTCCGGGCCTTACGAAATTAGATCTAGAGATTAACTTCATCAGTGAATGAAATCCCTGTTGGACCCAAACGACCTATATGAAGATTGTAATATAGTTGTTCTATGTCTTGCATTCTCGTTAGTGAACCCTTTTGTCCCTCGTAGATAAATGTCTTGTCTTGGGCTTGTGAAAATTTAGTGCCTTGATCTTTCACCAAAGGATTATAGGGTAAATACATTTTAACCTTAACCACACCTATAATAGAGATTAAAGCCCTGGGTGAAACTGGAATTAAGCTTAACCATGTGCTTCTTTAATATGTCAGACAAGTACTTTTGTAACTCTTATGTTTAAAATGATAGTAATAATGAGACCCTAGTGCGACGCAAAAGTAAATCATATGAGAGTAAACCAAAATTTGAGGTTAGGAATAATGTCACTGGGAGTCCTTAAGACTTAATTTAAACATCTTCATGTGTTACAAGGAATATAAATTACCTTGGTGTGACCAAATGTCGACAAAACAAAAGATATGCATATAAAAATCAAATTTGGAATTCAACAAGTTATTGAACTATAATAATAATAATAGCGAAATAACTAATCCGTGATCGATGGATGTTCTTGGGAAAAAGATATTTCAAATCGATGTCTTTCTTAATCCCAAGATTTCATCTTGACATCACATTAGGTTCACTTGTGTAGCAAGGTTAAATTCCAAACTTTGAATAAGCGTTTTGGGAAGCATAATCTTAACATAAGAATTAGAGAGTTAGAATTTTGTATAAAATTTGGAATATGGAAAATACTTAGGCAAGTTATGAAAATTGGCATAAGGGTAAGGAGAAAAATCAAATGGTTGAACAAAAAGTGAAAGGTGAAACAAATTTTCAGAACAGGTAGGTGGAAAAAGGAAGAAATTTTTCTTACATAATAATGTTATTGGATGTTTAACATATGCTAGATGTAACCATGGTAATGTTGTGTGGTGGGTTGTCAATCCTTAAGTCCCTTTTGTTGTGGTCGTGTTATTGCTAGTATTCATTCATTGGGAAAAGTGTGGCATCGACGTGCCGATGTCATCTGCATGTGTCTATATGAGTCGATGACTTATGTGATTGTCACATGTGCATTGAGTCCTGTACTTGGAGCCCTTGTTGTGTTGTGTGTAGCATGTATTGTAAGTCAAAAAAAAATTATCCTGGTATTTTACTGTTGTATTTGGGTGTGTAAAATGTGGGTACTCCATATGGTATCAGAGCGGAGGTTCATGCTCTCAAACCTCTGGGACAGATTGGAGTTGTGATGATTTTGCATGATGGTGATGGTGTTTCATGATGGTGATAAATATTGGAAGAGTAATGTGATATATGTTGTTATGTGAAACTATGTCATGATTGTGACCTTATAGAAGCACATGTGGTGCATGTCACTTAGTGCATATTTGTTGTCATGTTGATGTGCTTGTGATGAGAGTGTCGACTCTCATTTTTGTGGATTCAATGAGGAATCCATGTGTGATGTACTACCTTGTTTTGTGTGAAAGGAATGATATTGTGAGTTGCAGAGTGTTGAAGCATTTTGACCTTATGTGATGTGATGATGTATTGATGTATTGTGTGAAAAATTGATGTAAAGTAAATTTCAGTTTATCATGATGTCATCACCGTATTGTGATTAGTTGTGTGCTTCGTTGTGTTGTTTTGCAAATGACTATATGTCGTAATGTTATACATTGTGTTCCTCTTACATGTAATTCATGTAATATGTGATGGTTCATGTCATGATTTAGGGGCATATGGTGAGGATGATCCCTAGTGTACAATGATTGCACTTTGGGTGCAGGATGTGGTAATGTGATGTATCGTAACCCACAAAGGTAATGATTGTGTTGTACCATGTATATTTAAACCATAAGTAATACGTTATGGTGGTTGTGTGTGAATTACCATTTTGTTAGTGATGTAGTTATGTGTATGTCATGGACCCTACACTAGACAACCCTAAGGGGATAAACTGTCAAGAGTGTATGTGTGGAGAGAGGAGGCGTGGACCAGGTTTTCATAATCTTGAGCCAAGTACGAGTGAGGAAGTGGAGTCTTATATAGACTAAAAACCCACTTCTATCTATTTAGTATACTTTGAGCTTTCTCAGTATATTGTGGGTGCGCACCACCTTAGGCTCAACTTATGCAACCTTGTGTCCCCTGCTCTTTCCTATTGGATTTTTCATTGAATAATCCTATGTGATTTTGACTATGTTGATCCTTGTGCGAGTTTGGAGTTATGATTCAGGTAGAGATGATGACAGTTACATTATTAATATACTCATTTCTGGTTACATGTATATTTTCTTACGAGCTGAGGCTTGATGTCTGAGTGTCAGCAACTCGATGAGTACCCCTTTGGTGGTAATATGAGGCCACATAGTGATTGTGATATGCTATTTTCTCATTACGTATTTTATTCGTAAATTAATCTTTCTCTTTTCACTGGAACCAGCCGTTTTCTTGATTGACATGTTCTTATATTTTGGGCATTTATTTGATTGTTACATTAACATTTGGATTTTGCACTAACCAAGGCTAATCAGCGATTTGTTTTTCTTGGTTTTAAAACTTTATTTTCATATTTAAAAGCTTTGTAGCCTAGCCCAAGGATTTTGATTTTGCCACTTGGCATTTGTATGGATTGGTATGCTAGTTCTAATGTCATACTGTGTTGGAATAGGGTCATGGGATTCACCATGGAGTGGTTGAACCTATGAACCCACTTCGTTGTATGGGGTACGCCCCAGGAGTTATAGATAAATAGCGGGTTGTTGAACCACGAGTTATTATGTCACTTGGGTTGGGGGTGACGGGGCTTTATGTGCCTAGGGCAATAGGGTGACCCAACCTCATTAAAAGGAGAAAGGAGACATGCCTTTATGGTTGAGTGACCTGTTATTCTTTATGACACTCTATGGTTGAGTGACCTGAGATTTTGATTGGAATCTATGGTTGAGTGACCCAACTTGGTTTTGGCACTATGTTTCTTCCTCTTGGAAGGTATATGGAGATTATCTGGTGATGCTTTGGGGAGGTATATGGAGTCGTATTTTGCTACTTTTGGAGGTATCTGGAGTTGTTTCATGATGCCTTGTGATGTGTGGAGATTGGTATAGTGAGTTATGTATACCTGTGTGAGTATTCTTGACACCTGGTTATGTATGAGGCTTGAATCTCCCCTTGGTTGGTATGGACGGTTGGATATTGGATTGGAACTATGTTGGTGCAGTCATGGATTTTTAGGGCTTGTGATACCCATTGTATATGTATCAATGTATTGATTTTGTTGTTAGTCATATGTGTGTGCTAGATCTATGTCTAGTGCGTAGTTGTTGGAAACTAATGGTTATGTGTTCTACTTGTTGTCATTCCATGGTTTGGTAAAACCCTTGTGATGTGGTACGGTTGAGAAAGTATGTAAAAGTATGCTTGTGAAATTTTAGTGTTGCGTATGACCCTGGTAGGGTGTTGTGACTGTAGTTCATGATGGGAATCCACAGGAATGAATAAACTAAAATTCAATAAAAAAGGAAATTTTAAAGGACTTGAATTAAGAATAATGTTAATGGAAAGAGATTAATGGAAAAATGAATAAGATAGAACTACCAGTCTTCACAGAACCTTGAAAGTTGAAATTTCTACCAAATGTTCCTAGGGCCACCCCGTAACCGTGATTTTGGATTTGAAATTTTAACCTTAGAGCGTACCTTTGCCACATTCGTCCCTTGTTGCATACCTTTTTATATTTCTGCATTGTATGTCGCATCGAGGACGACGCTTTCTTAAGGGGAGGAGAATGTAATGCCTCCTTCAAATATAAAAAATAATAATAATAAAATAAATGTAAAAAAATGAAATAAAAGAATTAAAATTAAAGGCTGTGATATTTTTTTGAGTGAGTTAGGTTTATTTTCCCGATGGAAAGGGTGGCTGGTTTGGGGCATAGGACTCGCACACAAAAATGAGTTTGTTGAAATGGCCTTGGAAACTTTCATACAAATGCATTGATTCACGCAAGCCGATGCCACTCACTGACCATTTTCAGCTTCCTCCCGTGCCGCGCCACGTGCCTGCGTGGGAGAATAATGCAAAATAAAGGAAGTTTTGGTGTCTGATTGATTGTAACTTTGCCAAAGATACTCCCAATCGCAACCAGACTCGCGTGGGCTTCTAGAAAAAAAAAAGGGACTTTGTCGATGTTGTTGTTACAAATTTCTTGGAGGTGCCGCTTCACTGTTTGACCAAATGAAGGATCTAAACAACTTCTCTTGGAATGCATTTTTTTCTTTGGCAGCGTACAGAAGTCATGGTTTCCTCAAGAGACAATCACACTGTTTCACCTTGCAACAAACAAGTCTCCAGCCTTTGCATACGTGGCAGCTTGGAGCAGGGTATAAACAAAAGAATCGGTTTTTTTTTTGTAAGTGTTTTTGTTGTTTTTCCGTGAAAATGTGGAAGTGTTTTCAAGGCACCTAATCTATTTGATAGAATGCCTCAAAGAAATGTTATTTCATGGAATGCCATGATGGCAGCGTATGCACAAATTGGATTTGTTAAAAGGGGTGGATTGTTTGACAAAATGCCTCAAGAGATGTGGTCTTCTGGAACATACCCTGACCATGTAAGCTTCATTTTTGTTTAATTGGCTTTCAGTGTGCATGTTCGTGAATGAGGGTTGTAAATACTTCGATGGCATGAGTTCCTCTTGTAGAATCGTGCTTAGAATTAATCATTGTGTTTGCTTGGTGTCATGAGCACATGAGAATGTGCAAAACTATGGAAGCATGCAAACAATTCGACAATGCCTCGAAAGGAATTTGGTTTGTGGGCCGAATGATTGCAAGAGGTGTAAAAATAAAAATAAAAATGAGTTGGTTAAAAAGGCCTTGAAACCTTCAAGAAAATGCAATGGGTACGTGTAAAGCTAGATTCCCCAACCTCGGTCAAGATCCTCCCCACATGTGCAAAAATAAGAGCTTTAGAATTGAGCATGGAAAGCCATCAAGGCATAGAAAACAAGATTATTTTTCTAAAATGCAACTTCCCACAGGTAGACGTGTATGCAAATGGTGGAGCCGAGGACACTCGTGGACTAGTTGACGAAGTTCCCAAGCAAGAGACTAAACCCAAGCTGCGGCTTTGACCAACTTCGTTCTCCGTGCATGGTTCTTCTTTCCCTTACCTCTCATAATCCTCTTGTTTTAGTTCTCATTTGCAACTAAATAGAATTTTAAAATTATGGGATTTTTTGTAATATAGTTAAATGTTCCTTCAACTCATTGCAAAAAAATAAAGTTTCGTGTCATAACTCTCGAATCCATTATAACTCACCTACTTTAAACCATGAACTATCACCCTCGCTTCGAGATGATCTAGAAAACTCTTACCCTTTTGATCGCTCCAGTATCGTTTTATCGACCAGAAAAATTTTGACTCTCCATTGAATAAGTTGACCTTCTTCCTGCTTAAAATAGTTAAATTTTGTAATTTTTGGAGACTCACCAAGTACCCTTCGCAACTCTAGAAATGAGATGTGAAGTTTCATTCGTGTACCTTGGTATACGAGGAGTCGCCTTGATTTTTGGTTTGACCCGAAATGATCATTTGACATCCTTTTGACACTCTTATAGGAGCCCTGTTACATCGGTTTACAATAGTAGGGAGTTGTTAAAACTGGAAAGTTGACTTTCGTTTTGGACCACCATTTGAAACCCGGAAAGAGAAATCATGTTTTGTCTTCGCAAACCCCTAGCGTTTATACTAGACAAATGCATGGAACATTCAGTATAGGAAAGATCACTTTTCGGGATAGTTTGGCGAAGCCATTTTGTAGGCCTCTGAGTTTGACGAGGTCAAACTGGTCCAATTTCATCTTGTCACTCCAGAAAACTTGTCATCGTTTGAACATGGTTGTCTAGTTCTCAGTCCCGTTGACTCTGATGAATTCTCGTTATATAGGGAAATAGTATGAGATGTCTTGTTGCATGCTTCGCATCAAAGGTCAGTTATGGATGTGGTTTTTCTGGCGCTCGAGATAACTATTTTCATTTTAAACCGGGTGAACTATGACCAGTGACCCCGAGAGAACTAACGCCAAACACAAACCGTTCGCTCTTTTTCAATTCCGTCGATTGCTATTAACTTCGGTATATCCGGGGACACGTAGAAATTTATTTATGGTGTGCGTGTTCATTGGAAGATAACCTTTGGAAGCAGTTTCTGAGCCTCTGAGCCCGTTTTGAACGTTTTGCAGCTAGTGAGAAAATGTAAGAATAGAAAGCTGCGGGACCTCGTAGGGTTGCCAAATCACCCTGAAAATGTTTAAACACATGTAAATAACTATTTAAAACACTATAATGAAACTTGTTGTGTGTATTAGAACTTTTGACCAAAATGGTGTTTTCTCTCTCTTCCCTTCTCTTTCTCTCTCCTGGGTTACAAAAGAAGCAAAATGAAATGTAATGAATACATGTCTCTAAATCATTTTGTTTCGATTGCTAATTGTAATTTTTATCTTATGTAAATGGGAAATTGAAAAATGTCAATTATGATTGAATAGGGTGGATGCCATGCCAACGAATTATCGCTGATATCATGCTCACGTGGGTTTTGCAGGATGGAAGAATGACAACAAAAAAGGTGATGTGTAATTTAATTATTATTATTGTAATTTTTATAGGTTATTGTAAAATGAATAACTGTCTAATGTAGTCTCTTGTTACAGAAAAGTTATAATTGAAATTTGTTAATATGCATGAGATGCTAGTTTTAGGGATAACTTAGGAAATGTACATCTAATCACCGGTTCAGTTTGATTCTTAATTGTGTATGGCAAAAAAAGGATTTGATTTATATATAGTAAATTGAAATTGAAGTTAATATATTGTAGCACTTTCTCAGTTTTCAATAGACGATTAAATTAATTACTAGATTACCTTCTTACCTTGCAAACACAATAAAGAGTGTTAATGGGAACACTCAACTCTAATAAAATACTCGTGTATAGTTTGCCTGTATGTGTGATCCCTTTTACCATATAAGAAATTTAAGACCATAGAACGAACTTAATCTTTGCACTCAATGAGGCCTTCTACGTTAGGTAAATAAAACCCCTAGCTAGAGTTTACTGTCATAGTCATTAGGTTTAGTGACATTGTCGTGAACCCATATTTTAGGAATGACATGGTCCTACCTATCCAGAGTATGCGGTTTACTTCTATTTTTTGTAATCGTGAGAAGAATGTCCTCTCTTCAGGTCAGACACCGGGATTAGTGGTGAAGACCGCCTTGGAAGTCACCTTATGAGCCCTTGTTAGAAGGAATGAGTAAGCGGTGTAACCTTCCCATATGTGGAGTAGGTAGAGATATTACTCCCTTATATCCTCTTGGATTTCCGGCCTTACGAAATTAGATCTAGAGATTAACTTCATCAGTGAATGAAATACCTGTTGGACCCAAATGACCTATATGAAGATTGCAATATAGTTGTTGTATTTCTTTCATTCTTTTTAGTGAACCCTTTTGTCCCTCGTAGATAAATGTCTTGTCTTGGGCTTGTGAAAATTTAGTGCCTTGATCTTTCACCAAAGAATTATAGGGTAAATACATTTTAACCTTAACCACACCTATAATAGAGATTAAAGCCCTGGGTAAAACTGGAATTAAGATTAACCATACATGCTTCTTTAATATGTTAGGCAAGTACTTTTGTAACTCTTATGTTTAAAATGATAGTAATAATGAGACCCTAGTGCGACGCAAAAGTAAATCATATGAGAGTAAACCAAAATTTGAGGTTAGGAATAATGTCACTGGGAGTCCTTAAGACTTAATTTAAACATCTTCATGTGTTACAAGGAATATAAATTGCCTTGGTGTGACCAAACGTCAACAAAACAAAATATATGCATATAAAAATCAAATTTGGAATTCAACAAGTTATTGAACTATAATAATAATAATAGTGAAATAACTAATCCGTGATCGATGGATGTTCTTGGGGAAAAAGCTATTTCAAATCGATGTCTTTCTTAATCCCAAGATTTCATCTTGACATCACATTAGGTTCACTTGTGTAGCAAGGTTAAATTCCAAACTTTGAATAAGCATTTTGGGAAGCATAATCTTAACATAAGAATTAGAGAGTTAGAATTTTGTATAAAATTTGGAATATGGAAAATACTTAGGCAAGTTATGAAAATTGGCATAAGGGTAAGGAGAAAAATCAAATGGTTGAACAAAAAGTGAAAGGTGAAACGAATTTTCAGAACAGGTAGGTGGAAAAAGGAAGAAAATTTTGCTTACATAATAATGTTATTGGATGTTTAACGTATGCTAGATGTAACCATGGTAATGTTGTGTGGTGGGTTGTCAATCCTTAAGTCCCTTTTGTTGTGGTCATGTTATTGCTAGTATTCGTTCATTGGGAAAAGTGTGGCATCGACGTGCCGATGTCATCTGCATGTGTCTATGTGAGTCGATGACTTATGTGATTGTCGCATGTGCGTCGAGTCCTGTACTTGGAGCCCTTGTTGTGTTGTGTGTAGCGTGTATTGTAAGTCAAAAAAAAAATATATCCTGGTATTTTACTGTTGTATTTGGGTGTGTAAAATGTGGGCACTACAGGGCTCCACCAAATTAATCGAAATCATAGTAAAATCAATGTCTAAATATCAAATATGATAACAATGTCAATTAATTTTGAAGTTTTTAGAAATGTTTTAGGAATATGATGAGTTTCCACTACTACTATGCATGTCAAGGATTTAACTTTATGGGAAAAAATCATAATTACAAGGAATGGAAAAAATAGAGTACATCTCCCATGTGTAACTCTTAATACACCTTAGTCTAATTTCAATGTCACTTAAAATGCTAGGATGTTCCACAACAAAATCACATTGATCACTTTGCATCTAAACATATATTCTCCTTTTTGGGAAACCTTGAGGTCGCCAAGAATGGTTCGATCATTGACAAGTTCCACATGTTAAAGGTGAGAATAAGTTTCACTCCACTCGGAATTACATAACACTAACTTCAACAACTCCTACTATCATGGCTTTCTTAGCAATTTTAAGATGTAGTTGTAGATATAGATATAGATATAGATGTATTTGTAGAGGGAGGACCCATTAACGCCTTGTATTTGTCTTCCACATGGTAAAGTCTTTGTAGTCTTATGAATATATAAATTTCATGCATGTCGAATATATTCCATGCTTTACATTGTTCCTCCCAAATCATATTCATAACTAGATTGCTAATAATATTAATACTAGCTATAATCGAATGCATCCATTACCCAAATAATCTGAGTAAATAATAAATTTGACTTATTGTTAAATAAAAATATTAAAATATTATATTTATTTTATTAAATTAATTTATCAATAAAATTATTGTGCATTTCTTAGGTTCAATATATAAATATTTATTTTATTAGAATATATTTTGTTCTTAGTTATGTTTTTAAATTTTATTAATAATAAATATTACGTCAAATTTTGAAAGTTAAAAATAGCATAATTTTAGGAATAATGTTATACTTAGCTATTTTATTTATAGTCATGGAGGTGGCACTCGGTCGATACTATTAACTGGTCTATCAAGGTGATGAAGAAGAAGTCAAATTTAACAAATGATAGTGAAATATTATTAGAGGGGAGATGATCAAAGTGCGGGGAAACTATTATTTCAAATAACGAAAATGTTCTTATATGGATATGGTAACATTTCTATGTGAAACATTCTATAAAGTTAGGCTTGCAATATAACAAGGTGCATTGTGTTATCCTTATAATAATGTTAGATATTTAATTTTTTTATAATTTACTAGGACCGACATTAATGTTTTTATTGCAATAGATATCTGAATTTCCCTTGCATAGTTCACCACTTTTTAGTCACTTCCAATGACATAATTTTCTATCAATCACATCAAACTTTTAATCAAAATATCATCCTTCCTACAATTTACGCTATGAACCTAGACATATTCATTTCTCTTCATCACCATTTCATCTAATCTTGTTCTCATTCACTATTTGAACACAAGTGTCAAATTTTGACTTCTTAATACATAGTATTTAGAGTTTGAGGACTTGTGTGTGTGGGATCTCATTTCTATACAAAATGATTAAACTATGGATTTTGTTTATCATAAAACCATTAGTGAATGTTTAATGAGTTGATCTTGTTAATATTTTTCATGTGAAATTTTAATATTAGTATGATATGCTTACCCATGGATTCCTATAGCATACTATAATTAAAACGGGAAGAAATATACCTCTAATTTAATCCTTAACTTGTTTGTTCTTGAAACTACAACCCATTTTAAATATATTTATCTTAAACTAGCATTTTTCAAATCAAATATAGATGATCATGTAAAAATATGGAACCGGGAATATGATAATTGTTTCTGCAATCGATGAACGTTTTCTATTAATGAAGTGTCTAAATTTTTACCATTACAATGTCATATCATGCAAGCGGCATGTTAAACCTTTGTTTTTATATTCCTTAAGTGGGATATTATCATTTCCTTCCTTGAAAAGTGGTGTGATTCAAGGATATTTTCAAAGCCTAGGTATTAAATTTTTATTTTCAAGTGGATAGTTTTGAATAAATTGGTTTTATATGGAACTCAACTTATTGTGATAATTCATATAAGGATGCTCAAAGTATTTTCATATTAGGAAATAGGATAAAATCAATGGAAATTGTTATATCTTATTTGGCTCGGCTTCTAAATGAATTTCACCCTCATTCTATAAACATTTGTAACCACTAAAAACGTATCCACAATAACTACATAGAATAGATAATAACTATCGAAATAAAGATTAGAAACATCCCAAGAAATGATTTTTATTATCAAGGTTCCAATAAGGAATAACAAAATAATTGTTTTTGTATTGATCAAAACATATATTACATATTGATAGCCTAATCACCCTCTTGATTTATAGATGGTATCAAAATTACCTATTTGTAGAAGTTGTTATAACATATCGAACAAATACAACTTCCTCCTTAGAACAATCTTGTTCAACAATGAATTTTCCTAGTACACCTCTAATTTATGCCACAAACCCTTTATAGTATTCTTAGTAATTCAAGAATTCGTAGATATAAATAACATAATAATATTTTTGTCCTTCTTATCAATGGGGTCCCACTTAACCTTTTTCAAACCTTCGGGAATTTTTGTGACACTTCAATACATTGGTCTTTATCAATCAAGAGATCGCCCATCTTGAGTTTATATAACTCACAAGTATTACCATAAAACTTGTCAAACCCAATTCTCATGCTCCCTTACACATTCAAGATCCTACGGAATAATAGATATGTATACTCACCACTTGTTTACAGTAAAAAAATTTAAAAAAACTCTCATCGAGCAACCATAGTTATGATACCATATGTTAGAATTTTGTGTAAATATGTAAGCTATAAACTAAACCAGAATTGTAAAAAAATTAAAGAGAAAAAAATATGCACAACAAACTTGACACAATGATTAACCTAGGAAAATGATTCCGGGTAAAAAACCCTCCCATAACCTATTTATTGTGTAGATGATTTGGGAGTCGAGTCGGTGATATTTGGAGTTAAGATAAGTTAGGAATAAAACTTATCTTAATTCATCATTAGTTTATATTTGAATAAATGTAATAAGTTAAAGTATTTAATTTAAATACTTTAAACTTATGTCAATAGGTATTAGTTATCCTTAGTTGTTAGTTAACTAAGAGATATTGTTCTCATACGCATGTTTGTGGAATCATGTTCTATCTTGCATATTTTATTCCCTGGATGATTTCCATGAACGACAATAGGGGGCGATTAGGGGCAATATGCTATTCTTGCATATTTTCTTAGATTAGATGATTTGTTTCCATATATTGTGGATGAGATAGAAGTTGTCCAATATCTATAAATATTGTAGCTCTCTCATTTGTTTGTAATGCTTGATTTTGATATTAATAAAATACACAAGCACCGTCTTGTTTCTATGCAAATATTATGTGTCAAATATTGTTTTCAAGTATTCATTATCAATAGGATACCCATCTCAATTCGCACCATATCCACTATGCAACTGAAGCGGTGTGCGTGAAAGGATTGTCAGTTATATGCCATCACTGTTAGTGACTGATCAAAGGATGAGACTCATGGACTGTCACTTGATGATCATAAAATTTTAAGGTAGTTTTCATATTTCTTTCCTAGTGATATTTTAGGCCTAACTCCCCCATGTGAGATAGAATTTCTCATTGATTTGCTTCCTACAACGGATCCTATCTCACATGCACCATATATGATGACCACCCCTAAGCTATGTGAGCTCAAGTTGTAGTTAGAGGGCCTTCTTGAGAAATTCCTAATCCATCCTAGTGTATCTCTTTGGGGTGCACCAGTGATTTTTGTGAATAAGGACAGATCTTTACATTTGTGTGTGGACTACATACAACTAAACAAAGTAACGATAAAGAATCGTTACCCCCTTCCACACATAGATGATTTATTTGATTAGATGAAGGGGGATACCATGTTTTCTAAGATAGATCTTAAGTCAGGTTACCATCAACTGAGGATTGTGGAGGTAGATATCCACAAGACAACTTTCCACACGAGATATGGCCACTACAAGTTCATAGTTGTGTCATTTGGTCTGACGAATGCCCCTGTAGTATTTATGAGTTTGATGAATGGGGAATTTAGGAATTTCTTGGTCCAATTTATGCTAGTGTTTCTAATTGATATTATGATATTCTCATGCATGTGTGAGGAATACAAGGAGCACCTTCGATAGGATTTGTAATGTCTTTGAGAGTAGTAACTATACATGAACCTAGAGAAGTGTGCATTTTTCTAGACAGAGGTTCAGTATTTAGGTCACATTATTTCTAGGGAAGGTATCACAATCGATCCTTCCAAGATTAGAGCTATCATGGATTGATCGAGCCAACCAATGTGATGAGGTGCACAGTTTCATGGGATTGGTAGGTTATTATAGGAGGTTTGTTTAGGATTTCTCTTGTATTTTTCTCCCCACCACTTCCCTTCGGTGGAAAGGGAAGAAGATTTTTGGTTAGATAGATGTGAACAAGACTTCATGACACTTAAGGAATGTCTCATGAGAGAACCTATTCTTGCGGTGCGGATCCTCAAAGAGATTTCTTCTAATGTATTAATGCTTCTTTAGCATGGTGGGAGGTGTTTTGATGTGATGGCCGAGTACTAGCCTTTGATTCTTTCAAAATCAAGGATTATGAGCTCAATTATCTAACTCATGACCTTGACATTACAATAGTCATCCATGAAATGGTGCATTGGTGACCTTTTCTTGTAGTTAGGAGGTTTATTCTCGGGACATACCATTTGAGCCTTCGACACCTCTTCACATAGCCCAAATTCAATTCCCATCAAAGGAATTATATGGATTTGTTATGTGAGTACCAAATGGATATAAATCATGTGAATGGGAAGGAGAATGTGGTTACAAACAATTTGAGTCGTCGAGGTATTTGGTTATTTCTAATTAAGTGGGTGAAAACTTATGGAGTAGGATCTTATGACAAGTTCCACAAGATAGCTTCTACCTTTCAGCTAGATCGAGACCGAGTATTAAAGAACGCTTGAGTGAAAGTTTGATGGATTCACATTATATTCAAATGGACTTCTCGAGACACGAGAGGTCAGATCTATGTACTTAGGGATGGAGCTATGAGATAGGATATTTTGATAGAGGCTCATCCTGCGCCTTATTCAACCCATCTAGGGGTGAAGAAGACACATGCCACATTGATACAATTGTACCATTGGAGAGGACTTTGGAGAGATGTAGCTCACTTTATTTCTCATTGTTTTGAGTTTTATAGGGTGAAGGATGAACATCAGCATCCACATGGACCTCTCTACCCACATGTTATACCAAATTTGAAATGGGACACCATTTTCATGGATTTCATAGTAAGGATGCCAACATCGAGATACCACCATGATATCATTATGGTCACGGTGGTTAGATTGATAAAATTAGCTCACTTTTCTTCGGTGAAGACAACTTATGCGGCTAGTGTAGTGGCAAGAGTGTACTTAGATGAGATTTTAAAACTTTATGGGATTGTACAGAATAATATTTTTATCGCGATCCCTTATACACCTCTCATTTTTGGACTACCATACAGCATGCCCTTGGGATGAACATTAACTTCAACACAACCTATCACTAAGAGATATATGGATAGGCGAGTAGGTGAAACAGATTTTAGAGGACATGTTTTAGATGTACGTCATCGACCATCACTTAAGATGGGAGGAGTATTTTTATTTGGTGTAGTTTGCATACAACAAATTTTAGAGTTCTATTAGTATGGCTCCATTTTAGGAACTATATGGCAGGGAGTGCAGGACACCATTGAGTTGGGACAGGTTAGAGGATAGATTATTTCTAGGGCCAACTTTTTTTAGAGGACATGGAGTAACGAGTTATTTTGATCGAGATAGTGACTACAAGAGGTATATGATAAATAGAAGAAATGTTCATATCAAAGGATCATTGACCATAGTTATAAGGTGGGCATGAAGATGCTTCTTCATGTCGGACATCATAAGAGACCTATCCATTACGAGAAAAGGCTCTAAGTTAGCTCTTAGATTCATTGGTTCATTTGAGATCTTGGAGCTGATCGGTCCCTTAGCTAATCATATAGCTTTTCCACTCATCTTTTCTCACATCCATGATGTATTTCATGTTTTGGTTCTTAGGCGATACATTCTAGATACCTATCATGTATTGGATTGGAACACATTTAAGTTCCAAGAGTAGGGGCAAGAGACTATAGAGCCCGTGTGCATTAGAAAGTGCAGGACCCTGGGCCTTCAAGGTTACATGTAGTGCCCACTTTCCTTTGACACCTTTAAATATTGATCATGAAACTTTTGATTATATTATGGACATTATTTTGGTTTTGATTTAGTATGATGTTAGATTTTAGATCATGGATTATTGTTGATCTTGATTCAATTATGATGCATGATGATTATTGGAGACATTTTTATATATTGATGATGATATACTGATTGACATGGTTATATTATGGATGTTTTTCAGACATGGGATATTTGGATATTTGAGTGGACCTAAAAATGGAAATTATTTGATGATGATATAGTTGTTAGTAAAATTGTAAAGGATATTGTTTATTTATTATGATGTTGTTGTGATTCATATATATATATATATATATATATATATATATTTTTGGAATTATATTTATATTATTTTGGATGTTCTTATATGGCCATGAGGCCAAAGGAGGTACTTGTATTTTCAGGTTGAAATATCACAACAAACATCAGGGTGATTGGAGAGCAACCACATTGGAATTCTAGATGAATTCAACAAGGTCACCATGGCAACTGTATTTGTTTGTGTGTGTTTGATTTTGTTAGGGATTCCCATGGGGGAATCACCTTTAAAATGTGACCAAGGGGTTGTGTGTATTTATTTATTTGGTTCCTTTTTATTGATGTTTGTATGTGTTTATTAAGTGATGTGTCACCCCATTCATTATTTATTAAATGTTGTGTTAATTTTATGAGTAATCATATTGTTAAGTTAAATAAATTAAAATATGTCATAAGAATGTAATTAATAGATTTGTTGGCTCTTGCTTTAAAGGTTGTAAGAATGTGTAAGTATTGTGTAAGTGACTTTGTAAGTGATGTGTAAGTTAACTTTTGAGTGTGAAACACTCCACTTTCTTGGAAATTCGAATTTGTCCTTGGAGGCTGAATTTCGAGCATTGTGGGACAAGTTAAACTTGTCCCATACCCATTAAATTCATTTACCAACCATACCTATGTGTTGGGGGTTAAAATTATACTTTTATAATGCATTTTAAAATGACAAATTGTAAGTTTTAATTGCACTTTTCTTACATGTTTTAATTTCGGACATTTTAGGCCGATGGGATTGTTTTGACTGTAAGTAAAACTCTGTCATATTATTCACCCACCTATTTATTATGAATTGGAGAATGAAGTTGAATTTTGGGTTGGGGTTGAGGATTTGTGATGTGGCATCCTACATGGATCCACCTCATACTCTTCTCTTCCCTCTTCTATAAAATTCAAATTTCTTGCCTTGTTTTGGGGTTGCTTCATTTTTGCATACTTCATTTTGGGGCGAATTCTTTTGATGTTGGGAGCTCTTGTTTTTGGAGAAGATTGGAGATTGTTGCATGTTTGTATATTGTAGATCTTGGACTGCATTTTACATTGGAAAGCTTGTTGTTTGGAACTTGGAACAAACTCCTTCATGGAGAGGTAAGAGCTTGGCTCTTGAAAATGATCTTTTTCCCTTGTATGAACATGTGAATGGTTGATTATTTGTTATTGCTTGTTGGTTGGTTGGGTGGACTACCTAGGAATGGTGTAGGAGAATTCTATGGGGATTATGTGGGGAGGCATAAGTGTTTTTGGGGAGGTATAAGTGTTAAGGGAGTTGGGATTTGTGTTCCACCTTTCAAAAGAAATATATTTCATTTATTTACTCATTATGGGGTGCCATAAGAAGTTGGGAGGCATAAGAAACTATGAGGAATAAGGGGTACTTGGAGGAGGCATAAGGTTATATCAGGGGATTGAAATGATATATATATTTTGGTGGTTTGAAATCAGGTGGTGATACCCATTTCCTATTTGGGAGGCATAAGTAACATCCCTCATAGTTTCTTTCTCCTTTGGATTGCATGATGAAGCTTGAGGTCTGTATGTGATGTTTTAATGTAGTTGTAAACTACATTCTATTTTAACCTGTGTTTTAAATGTAAATTATTTGTCTCAGTGTTGTGGAAGCCTTTGTTTCCATGAGTTGAAACACGTCTTCTATTGCATTTTGGTTGGGTCTCGGGGGCCAATGAATAAGGATGAATTCTCATTTTCATTGGATATCGTGGTTGGGTGGAGAACGTTACCTTTCCCTACTCTTGTTGTGATCAAAATTGGAAGAATGATGGATCTGCATGTTGCTATTCTGGAGCAAAAACAAAAGAGAGAGACAAAAGTTTTGACAATCCCTTGTGAAACTTATTTTCTAAACCTTGTTTCCCACTTGAAGTGGATGAAAGTGTAATAAATTTTGTGATGGAAATATGTTCTAATTTTAGGCTATGAAATTTTTAATTTGAAATGTGGAAGATATATACTCATTTTTTGTTCTTGAAATAATTTGAAAGAAATTGGATTCTGCATTTTGTGTTCAAGGAATGAAGGAAAGAAGCTGTAAGGATTTTTGTTGAATCAATAAATTATTGTATTAATTTTCCCAATAGCCTTGTTATATGTGAATCTTATCCTTGAAATGCACTATGAAATAACTTATTAGAAAGTTGAAAAGTGGAATATGTATGAGGAAAATGCATTACTCTGTTTTATTAAAATGTATGATAAACGAAAATATAGAAACCTTCTCAACTGAATAGATGTTGTTTTATCTTTACAAAATGAACTTATAATTGTTTGAAATCTTCTTGAATTTATTTTTCAACTCTCTATTCAAAATTGGAAACGTTATTAATAATTATTGCACCCTATGTGTTGAAAAGTACGTGTTTGGAAAGAAATTGAAACCGCATTCTTGTTCTATACTTGATTGAAGGAAAAATATCTATTTTAAAATAGCATAGAATGAATTCAATGTTTGATAGTATGGAAAATAATTAGATTAATATATGTTTTCGAATGTACAAACTTCATTTTATATTTCACCGTAAAACTTTGCAAAATATATATCAAAATGTGTAGAAACGACCCTCTGACATTGAAGAGACAAACTTAATTACCAAATTGAACTTGTGATCAAAATGATCACAAACTAAATAAAAAAACTCAAGAAATAGCAATGAAACATTAAAATTGAACATTCTAGGATATAAATTAGTTCTCTTAGACAAAAACACTTAAAGGAAATCTTCCAAAACCTAGCAAAATCAAGTTCAAAGCTTTGTGATCGTTTTCTGTCAAAGTTGTAAACTCTCAAACTGGAACTCAATAAAATAGATTTACCTTGAAAACCTATCCTAAATCCATCTAAGAACAATTCTCCATGTCTATTTGACATGTTGAGAGAGGAAGAAGATCAATTGAGTAAAATTTTATAAGTTAAAATTTACCAGTTTGCACTGTAAAAGCCTACAGAATGTTTTCACAAAATTTACCACTTAAAATTTATCAAAATTAAAAATTAATGATTCCTATAAAAGGAGGACGTCTAGAGATTTCCAAATAGTCCTCATTTTCCCAAACCTGAGCTCTCAATCGATAGTTAAGGCCTTATGAAGTTTTACTTCATTTTGGTGTCAAAAAAAAATCTAACTGTCAAAAAAAAATTGGGAAACATTTTCTTGGTGGACCCTCGGGCTCAAATTTTACCTTTTGGTTGTGTTTCATGACTGTGCAGGCCAACAACAATTGACTTAACCTTTAAAAATGTCTTGCAAAAATTTTTCCTAATTTTCCCGCATCCCCGACTGTGCCAATCGGATGCTTCCACATAGCCTCATGAGGCAACAAAGGAGGCGTGGAATCCTTTTTATCCTTAGAGTTTTCTAAACAATTTGGGGAAAATTTCCAAGTTTCCTCCATGTCCCCTTCATCCTGCAGCTAATCAAGAGCTGCCACATGGCATCGCGAGGCATCGGCAGAGGAACAGGTTCCTTTTTGCCTTAGTGCTTTCTAAAAAAATTGGGAAAATTTTTCTAAGCTTCCTCCGCATTCCTGCTAGACCACAGCAAATCAGGTGTCACCACATGGCGACACGAGGCATCGGTGAAGGAATGGATCCCTTTTTAACTTAGTGCTTTAAAAAAAAAATTGAATTTTTTTTGAAGTTTTCCCTCTGCCCACTGCCCACCCGTAGCCAATCAGAGCTTGACACATGGCGTCTTAGGCGTCGGTGGAGGTGCGAAGATTCTTGAACTTTTAAATCTTTTCCTTTTAAAAGTAAATTTTTTCTAAGTTGCTCCAATGGCTTGTTAGCTTTGTGAGCCAAACAAAGATTGGCATGTGGCATCTTGGGCGTTAGTGGAGGCATGGATCATTTTGATCCCTTAGCGTAAAGCATTTTGGTAAAATTTTCTTCCCTAGGCCTTCCACTGGGAAAATTTTCTTCCCAAGGTCCGTCGGCCCATAACTTAAAAAATATGAGGAGTTAGGAGGACTTCTTTATATCATTGGAAAGGTGAGAAAATTTCCTATCTAATGGGGATGATTTAGGGAAGTTTTGAATGTGTTAATTTAGAAAAAAATCAAGTTGAATCTTTTAATCCAGTTAGAGAGTGGTTTAGTGAGAAATTACCCTCCTAACCTAAGTGGTTATTCTAACCCTATGTTTTGACCTTGTGATTTGTTAATAATGGTTGTAAGGGGAAATTATATAAGCTATTAATTATAGTTGGTCTTGAAGCTTGTTTGTGACAACTGTTGTTTGTAATCCTGGTTGTAGGCACTTCTAAACAAAAAAAAAATTATTCCATAATTTTCCTAACTAATCCTAGGTTGTTCTTGGATCTCAAGTGGGTTGTTTTTAAGCGGGCATCACACTTGGTATCGGAGCGATGGTTCATAAGCTTGGACCATTCGGAACACTAGAAAAACTTGAAACATGAACTTTAAACCTAGTGCAATGTTGCACCTAGCACACTTTTAAATCTAGAAAACAATTTGGTTTGGAAATTACACATTTTAGTAAACATGGAAATTGAGTAAGACCTAGAATAATGAACTAATTCTCACCTTGGTCTATGCAGGAGGTGAAAACAAGATGGGGAGCCATTTCACATATATCTAGACATACCACCTCTAGAGCATGCTATAACAACCATCCTACCACATATCTTGCAGACCCTTCAAGAGGTTAATAACGCATTATGCGAGAGGATAAGTAGGAGGGCATGGAGCAAGACATGATATAGTCACTTCCATTGAGGGTCATGTATCTCCTTTACCTAGCGAGGAACATGGAGGAGAGAACTTCCATGGTAGAGTCACCATAAAGGGGATAGGGTGACCGAGTTTCGAGGACACAGAGAGAGGTCTCGAGCCCTAGGTTTAGGGATGAGAATGCGAGAGAGGCCTAGAGGCAGTTAGACCATAGTTGCAGATCACATCAAAGAGATCCTAAAGATTTGGCCATCACATTACTCTAGTGACATAGGTGGATTTCGGTAGAGGCTGGTTAGTGAGCTTGAGTGGGTGCTTGAAGCTCTACCCTTGTTCTAGCAACACTAAATATCACATTACAATCCATCTACTTGAGGGATGGAGTAGGTGTCACAGTGGAGGACAGTGGAGTAGAAGCTCCATGTTGAATATGCGACAATTACTTGGGAGCTCTTCGAGGAACATTTCAACTGATATTTTTCATAGAGGTTTATAAAGCAACAGATAAATGAGTTTCATGAGCTCTGAAAAGCATATCTTATAGTAGTAGAGTATGAGAGTAGATTTATGGATCTACTCCAGTATGTTGAGTACATGCGGAATGACTAGGTACGGATCCACATATTCATCTGGGGCCGAATCTAGACATCGAGAGGTGTGGTGTGGATCCATTGTCCATAGACCCTAGATGAGGCCGTTGATAAGGCCTACATAGCAGAGGAGACTCGGTGAAAGACCCGGCAGGACGAGAGGAGTCCGGAGCTGTATAAAGCAGATGCGAGGATAGTAGATAGACAAGGTCGGTACCTCCTCCTCATGGTGGACGGGGGTTCAAGACAAGTACTCTTCTGGACCGCAGCAACAATAGTAGGAGCAGCCACCTTATAGACCTTCTCGAGGTTTGATGCATAGAGGGGTTGGAGTATGGGGCCTCCTCTAGGGGTGTCATTAGGACATAAGGTTCCTAGAGAGCTCACTCAAAAGGATCTTGCCAACAGAGGCGTAGTAGACCACTTCCAAATCATCAAGATCCACACCATAGACTTCGAGAGTACCTTGTTATCCAATTTTGCACACATGGCAAGATTGGACAACGGGGTCCTATCACGTTCAAAATGAAATAATAGTCCCAGGAACCCACCTTCGGTTATTAACGAGATGCAATAATTAAAAATAATTCCTAAATTACATATGAAGAGATCACCTAGCATCGAAAGGCACCCAGTTGATCTCAACTCAGTGAAGAGTTCAGGGTCGAGTTGATAAAGAATCCGGTGTCAAATTGATAGTCATCTCGGAAATCATCTCGGTAGAGACTCTCAGTTGTAAGAGCTCGATGAGGTCTTGTTAATGCAAAATATAGCTCGTTGAAAATTGACGAATGAAGGAAACTCTATAAGGATCTCGGTAGAGATCGATGCAGGCGGTAACAAGAATGTCGGGCCAGGGTATAAGTGAATACAATATATATATTTTCACTGACGTTGTTCAGACCTTCCTCGGCCGAGCATTCGGTGCACAGGCAGCAAGCATGTTGCGGTATAGTAAGAGTTCTTTTGAGCACTTCCAACAAGCAGGTCGTCCAACTACGTTTTTATCTATTCAGCATCGAATGCATCCTCAAATTCGGGATTTTCCTTCAAGATATTTTTATGAAAATTGATTAAGTGACAGTGAGAGTGTTACCGGGAGACCTGATGAAATTTATTACAAATATTCTCTATCGAGACCTTACTTGTTTTACGATGTAACTCATGGAAGCGAATCTCATAGAGGTGGAACTGTTTCATATCAGAATATTCATGAGGCACAATTTTCTTTGCAATTATATGAGCATCTTCAACGAGTCACTAAGTTGGCAAGCATAAAGGTTTCTGTTGAAATTATCACACCTTACAAGCTACAACTGAAATGTTTGCACTGAGAGTTTAATGTTATCCTCAAATCTGATGAAGGAAAACTCGGCAGGAGAAAACATCATGGTGATTTCATGCGCTGGTGGGAATTGTGGAGATAAGGAACGAACTTTCCAAGTTTGCACGGCGAAGCTGAGGCCGAGGCCCGTGGACTAATGTGTCCAAGCTGTTACATGGGGATTTGGAGCTAGTATGCCGAGGTCAGAGATTTGACGATGACAATCCAAGCTGTTAATCCCGCGTTGAGGTATGAATAGGGGAACTCAGGGAGTACACCACCAAGTGGAAATATTGGGTTGGTAAACAATGATCAAACTTCCGTAAATGGGAGAAATCGGATCAAACTACCAAGCGCGGAAATATTACGATGGCTATCCATCATGAGACTTCCGCACGGCCATGTAAAAAGAATTCCACGCAGCTTGGAGTGGTCCGAGTCTTTGTGTGAGTCACCGGGAGGATTAATAGGACAGTTGTGAATTTGAGCGGGTCATGGGTTAAAAAAACGTGATGTGATACCAATTTCAAAGGAGGCTATAGGCAGACTCAACCAAGGTGATACGTTAATGGCTCAGTCATGGCTCATATGCGAAGAGTTTGACGGGAAAGCAATGCTGAAAAATCATTTAGATGGAAAGGATGTGTGTTACATGGATTGTGGATTGGGTTCCATAGATCATACGAAGAAAGTTTCTCCTTTCATACAGATCCACCCTTGTTAGGATTCCACTGAACTGTTCAGACTTTGAATCAGCTTTAATAGCTGCCACGACCTTCTCCTCATCCTCTGTACAATTCTGAACTTGATGTGGTCGCGAGAAAAGCTACCATGCACAGGCAGCAGGCATGTTGCAGTATAGTAGATGCCTTTCTTTTGAGCACTTCCAGCAAGTAGGTTGTTCAACTGTGTTGTTATCCATTCGATGTCGAATGCCCGCTTATCCTTATTCGAACTTAGATTGAATAGCAGCTGCAGGAAAAAAATATTCACTGCCGTGTATGATGGATTGGAGTCACGCTATTCAAGGCTTCATAAAATTTTCCTGAGTCAGGAGATGAAGGTTTATTATGGTGCAGAATGAAATGATTCATATTGCTCAGCATGTTTTCTCCTAGAAATGAATTGAATGTGAAGGTCAACTCAAAAATACGGTTGGCGTTTTCCATGCTACATCCTTGTTACTTGTAAATGGTCTCTTTGAGAAACTCTGAGGGCAATAAGCAATATTTATACCCTTCCATTATGTACGTCCAATCAGACAATAAAAATTATTCTTTTACGAGTTCGAGAAGAAACCGTTTTTTTACAATGGACGATTATACTCCAGGTTTGAAGCTAATTTTATCTAGCTTATTTCTATTAGCTTTGATCCACGACTAAGGAAGAATTCATATGGTTGTTACCTATACATTTTTCCAAGGTCCTCTTGGTTGCCCCAGTGGTTCAATGTATTTTTTGAAGGGCTCTTTGACCAAAAATCAGTCTTAAGGGTGTCTATCGACATGTTATGGGCATGAACCTGGGTCATCATCACGGCAGCATTAGGTGTTTATTGGTAATGGCATTTTCTCATCGTTTGGAAGAAATGTTGGGTTAAGCTCGGTATTCAAGTGAGTTTGAGCCCAGGAAAGGTAAGATCGTTTGCTGGATGAAGAGCTCGGTGACTTCGCAGGGAGCTCGTGGTGTTGTTTCATGAAGTTTGAACGTGGAATGCATAAATGGCCTTGAGTTAACCAAGGAAAACGATAAGAATCAAGTTTGATAGCTCACCATTTGAAGGACTCAATGCAAAAGAGCTTGATTGCCAAGGTAAGGAAAGAGTTGGTGTGGGGTTCAAAATCAAGTGCAACACCGAGTTAGAGGATTCGAAGCTCATCAAGTTTGGCTATGTGCAGATTCTATCCACATGGACCCCCCTCCTCTTCAAGTCAAACGGGTCAAGAGGGGGTCCCGACATTATGTTAATTAAATTAATATTTTTATTTAAATATTTTAATAATAATATTTATTATTATTATTTAAATATTCTTTTAATTAATTGAGAAGACTAGGTCATCAGAAATTAATGACCCATGATGGAACCTTCTCAAGTGGTTCAACTAACTGTAATAAATACATCATGGGCCTTCATTTTAGGAATGTAATTATGACATTTCCTCTTCTTTCTCACATATTCTTCTATAAATGTAAGTTGGAAGCTCATTTCAAAGGGTTCCAACAGTTCAGACAAGTTGGACAGTTAGATATCTCAGGTGAGTGTATACTTTTCAAGAATCCTCTCTCTTCTGCAAGTTGTTCTTGTGTGTTGAGAGAACTTTCAAGCCTCCTCTTCAAGACTGTAATGGCAACTATTGCCTCTTCTGAATGTATGATGCATTATGCATGTTATTGAAGCAATAAAAGTGTGTGTTTTGTGACTAATCTCAGTCCTTTCATCCATCTGTGCTTCTTTGTGCCTTTCTCATACTTGCAGGTACATTATGCAAGTTTAAGTTCTATTATAGGTTCTTGGAGTTCTGTGCTTATCGAGTGGTTAAGTATTGCATGTAGTTGAGTTGTGGTGTCTGTTCACCCTTCTTGAGTTCATCCTTCTTCATTGGGAAATTGTTATATTTCTCGGTCTGATAAATTTTAACAAAGGTAACGTGTGTCTCTTAGTTTGTCGT
Organism: Taxus wallichiana var. yunnanensis; assembly: GCA_018340775.1. Taxonomy (NCBI): domain Eukaryota; kingdom Viridiplantae; phylum Streptophyta; class Pinopsida; order Cupressales; family Taxaceae; genus Taxus; species Taxus wallichiana. Next base: position 258,341,252 of record CM031240.1, read on the forward strand.
ATCCTATACCCTCTCTAAGTTGCGGTAGGTGAAGTTCACCTGTTGTTTACACACCCTCTTAAAATTAACCCTTCCTGAGTTTGGAAACACCCTTTATTTGGTGCATCACCATCCCTAGTATAGTTTCATTTCTGTAAATCTCTTTCCCTAAAACCCCATGAAAATGTTAGCATAGGATTAGATAATCATTTTTGTTACACTAGTAGTACAACACTTAGTTTAGGAAGAGGAAGCCGGCCTTCTCCGAGAGGTTCACCTCGAGCCCAAGTCCCATAGCTTGAGAGGTGATCCCATGTGTCCCAATCACACCGAATGTCCTATTCACATCCTTTGGCCATTCGGAGGGTGTAGTGATTTGGCGACAACAGTTTTTGGCACACCCGGTGGGACAGAGTTGGTACTTCTCTTCTCACTTACACAAGTCAAAGTACCTGGCGACTCTATATCTCTGGATTCCAAATCTCAAGGCAAAGTAACTTATGTGAATAATTCAGACAAGAGCTTCTTCAAAGAAAGGAAAGTATCAGCATATCAAACTTTCCTTGTCTCCTCCAAAGAGAAGAAGAAGAGGCATTTCCACATCCCCAGTTGCAGATTTACCTAGTAGGGGTCATTCAACTCCTCCTTACGGAAGATTTCCTCCACCCAGGAACAATCAACCTTTCGTTGCTATGGCGAGGAACCAAGTTTTTCCCCCTTTCAATGCAAGCAGTCCTCTTATGTTGGCTCAACGTGACCCGATACCTGTTGCGGCACTCAAAAGTTTACCCTTCTACACGGGGAAACTCACGTTACTCTAGTGGAGCATATCTTTGATGTAGCCAACATCTGTGCAGTACATAATATCACCGAAGACAACATTGCAGTTAGACTTCTTGCTACCTCTTTCAAGGGAAAAGTGCTTCAATGGTTTCGCGGGTTAGGTGTTGGCACTATAACCACTTGGGACGAGTTGGGAGAAAAGATATGTAAACAATTTGAAGACAAAAGTGATCACCTATCACTTTTGGAACAACTTACTACCATAAAGAGAGCTTCCCAAGAATACATGAGTGATTTCAACTTCCGATTCCACAGGACTTGGAATAGGATTCCAGCACTCGTAAAGCCTTCTACACATAATGCATTCTTGTACTATTTGCGAGCCTTGAATAGTGATGTAGCAGTTATGATCCAGTCCATGGGAGGGACTACACTGCCTGATGCTTACGAAGTTGCCATAAGTGCAGAGAATTCTTTGATTCAGGCTGGAAAGATAGCTCCATGACCACCAATGCCCTTTTCTCCAGATCTTACGAATCATCAGCCTATCATTGCTCCTATTCTAGTAGACTCCAAGCAACCATATCAATCTCCCCCTGCCTCTTCAAATGACCTATTTGAAGTCAAGTCACTACTGCAAAATTTTGGAAATGAGCTCGTTGCACTCAAAAGGCAACAATTTCAATACAATCGTCATATCAGCCCACAAAATCAGCGATATCAAGATTAAGCTAACTCTCCTTTTCAAGGGAACAATCAGCATCAAAATCAAACTACAAGTCAAGTTACAAATGTCGGGCCCTTGAACTTTTAGAACCCTCTTGCACAGCTAGCTCATCTGAGAGCAAGTACACTGCTCAAAATAATCTAGTTCAAGACTACGAATGGTGTTATCCTTGCTCTCAACCTCACAATCAACATCTTTGTCCCAATGGGGTTCTTAGCTAGGCCCTTATGGTTCAAAGTGTATTTGCCCCTTCAGAGTTAACAAATAATTCATCTATGCAAGAAGTAGCAGATCAACCGCAGGCACCTGAAGAATTCACTTTGCTAAACTGGCAAGTAGAATATTTTTGTGGATTGAATATACATTCTTCATCAGTGGCAGCAAACACTCGTTCCAAAAAGAGAGCAATGGAGCCTCAACCTCTTGAATCTGATCTAGCGTCCACTTCTCAACCTGGGTTTCAAATGGCAGTTGATAAAAATGCGGGAAATAAATCACTAGAAACACCAGCTAGCCACGCCGTAGGGAAAGATGATTCTCCAGGCATCACGGTACCCAACAAACATTTTCCAAAGGAGGACCCCAATGCCCAAAAAAGTGTCATCAGAGTTGGAGAAATTCCCTTGACATAGTAGAACAAATGAAGAAAACAATCAGCGTTACCATGTGGGACGCACTCTCAATCCCTTCCCAAAGAAACCATTGTTGCAAGAAGCTCTAAACAGTTTTAGTACAACCAAAGGGATCACCAAGCCATGGAGTGAAAAATGCTACAAATTTGTGTCAACCGGAAGGGAAAATCATTCCTACGGCAAAAAAACCACCGCCATTCTACATTTCCTTGATCATTGGCGACCACCTGGTACATAATTGCATGATCGATTCTGGTGTCAGTAGCTCTGTCATGCCGAAACAAATTACAGATGTACTAGGCATACAATATGCACCAGTTACAAGAGGGGTTGTTTAGCTGGATGGCATAGCTGTTAAGACTATTGGGGTTATCAAAGGACTTCAACTTACCATTCATGCATGCCCAAGTTTTCATTCACCCAAGATATATCGGTCATTGATCTCCCTCCCCTCTTTGCCATTTGCCTATCACGGGATTTCACTGCCAAGATGGGTGGTTACCTATCAGCTGATTGGTCACATATGATTCTCAGGACTCGATACGGAACCAAAGTAACTATAAGGGTAGAAACAATCTACCATAATCATGTAGAACCCTACACTGCTAGTCCCATAAATGGAAATTACACCATTGGTGATCTAGAAGAGGAAGATGCCGATCATGAACCAACCACCCTTGTTGAAGAAGTTCCTGATAATTTGCTGGATGAAGTAAGTAGAGATCATCAATACGATCCCTACGCTGATGTATTGCGAAGAAGAAGCTGGTTTCTTTGAGTCCGGGAAGAAATAGGATTAGGTACTTACTGTATCCATGAAGAAGATACGATCATACCACAACTTGTCAAAACACCAAGTGATTCTAAAGGATTGTGGCAATTGTTCTTCGATGGCTCAAGAAGTAAGAATGGATCTGTGCTGGTGTTATGTTAATTTCTCTAGAGGGAGATAAGTACTTCTCATCTTTTCGGTTGCAGTTCAGTTGCACTAACAATGTTGCTGAATATGAGGCTCTTGTGCAAGGAATTCAGCTAGCCCAAAGGAAGGGAATCAAGGCCCTGATTGTTTTTAGAGATAGTGAGTTAGTTGTTCATCAAGTTTTGGCATGTAGTGCATCCAAAAATGATCTTTTAAGATCATATAAGAATCGAGTCTGGGACCTGATTGAAGATTTTGAAGCTTTTGGAATCCATGCAATCCCTAGAGATCAAAATCAAGATGCAGATAGGCTTGCTACAATTGGTTCACAATATAACATACCAGTTGATATCATGAAAGAAGGGCAGAAATTTGTTAAAATGGTGGTTCGACCAGTAGTCCCTGATAATGTGAGTAGTTGGCAAGTGTTTGATAGTGACAAAAAAATTTCCTCTTCCTACAAGAAGAGGTGGAGTTTGCTACAAAGAATCAAGATAAGTTGTAGGAGTCATATGGTGAGAAAATTATTCAATTGAAAAGAAACAAGTTACCAAAAGGATTAGTCACTTTGGAATCCATTTTCAATTCAGATGAGCAAGCCACAAGACAAAGCCCTAACATGGTGGTTAGAGAAGAATATTTTGAGGAAGTTGAAGTATCAAATGAAAAATTTCTTAACATCAGAAAAGTGTGTACTTCTGAAGAGAAAGAAGCTTTCATCAAAAATTTTCAAGAGTATCATGACATCTTTGCATGGAGCTATAAAGATCTACGTGGTTTTGATTCAGGTCTAGCATAACATACCATCGAACTGGATCCTAATGCTAAGCCGGTTAAATCGAAACAGAGACCAATTAATCCCAAAATTGAGCCACTAATGAGAAAGGAACTAACCAAGCTCATCAAGGCCTGTATAATTTTTCCCATCAACCATTCCTCATGGGTAGCCAATTTAGTGCCCGTGAGGAAGAGGAATGGAGAGATCTAATTATGCGTAGATTTCGAGGATTTGAATCGTGCATCATTAAAGGACCATTATCCTCTTCCATCGATGCAATGCAGATCCTTCAAATGGAAGAAGGAGCTCAAATATTTTCTTTGCTCGATGGATATTCACGTTACAATCAAATCCTAGTGCAAGAATCCGACCAATTCAAAACGGCTTTCACTACCAAGTGGGGCACGTATGCCTACAATAAAATGCCATTCGAATTGTCCAATGCCGGGGCTACTTTCCAAAGAGCCATGGATATGGAATTTAAGGGACTAATCAACGATATTATTTTAGTTTACCTTGATGATATAAATGTATACTCTAATCATGTAGAAGATCACATCATGCATCTAAGGAAAGTTTTCCGAAGGTGTAGGGAATTTGGGGTTTCACTTAACCCCAAGAAATGTATTTTCGCAGTGCACGAGGGAAAATTATTGGCGCATGTGGTTTCAGCAGAAGGATTATCAATCGATCCAGCTAGGATTCATTCAATTATGTCACAAGAAGGGCCTCCAGAGTTTTCTGGGAACCATAAATTTCATGCGGAGATTCATCCCTCAATTCCTAACATTGGCTAAACCACTGACAGCCATGCTAAAGAAAAACATTCCATTCTCATGGACAAAGGAAGGATGAGAAAGCTTTGAAGCCATCAAAATAGCCATTTCTCAAGCTCCCACGCTTGTGAACCCCAGGTTTGACAAAGATTTTATCCTTTATGCTTTTTTAGGTCAAGAGAGCATTTCAGGGATCCTCACCCAACAAAACAACAACTTGATGGAGCAACCAATCGCTTTCTTCAGTCAATCCCTCAAAGACTATGAGTTCAAATACTCATTCATTGAAAAGCAAGTCTTTGCGGTTATTCGAGCTTTGAAGAAATTCAAGCACATGTTGTCCAACAACAAGATTCATCTAATGGTGTCTCATCCAGGTGTCAAGGAGTTTTTGTTGAACAAAGAAATGAATGAAAAGCGTGCTGGATGGATCACGAAGGTAATGGAGTATGACGTGCACATCAAAGTCACTAAACTTGTCAGAGGTAAGGGTTTATGTCAACAACTTGCAACAGACATGGAATCAAAAATTAATGAGGACGTGACACTCCTAAATACTAATGAGGATGTTGATCAAGCTGATTGGTTATCCAAAATGAAGAATTTCATCTTCTCAGGAGCATACCCGCAAACATGGATAAAAACCAAAGACGAACTTTCCATCTTCAATCTATCCCATATGTTTTGGTAGATAGCGTTCTCTTTCAAAAAGATTTGAACGGCGTCCTCCTTCGGTGCATAGGACCAGAACAGGTTAGTAAGATACTAGAAGAATTTCATAATGGCCTATCTGGAGGACATTATTCCACATGAACAACAACTACCAAGATCATGCGAGCTAGCTACTATTGGCCAAATTTATTCAAGGATGCCCATCTTTGGGTAAGGAAATGTAAGGAATGTGCCTTTTTCATAAGTAAGCAGAAGCTGGCAGCTCTTCCATTGCATCCAATTCAAGTGGATCAACCCTTTGTTCAATGGGGGTTGGACTTCATTGGAATGATTAATCCTCCATCCATTGATGGACATAAGTGGGTCCTTACCGCAACAGACTATTTTACTCGATGGACAGAGGCGGTAGCATTAAAAGAGAGCAATGAAAAGGCAGTTCTAGATTTTTTGGAGGGTATAATGACGAGGTTCGGTGTTCCGTTTACAGTCATTTCAGACAACGCGCTGGCTTTTCTTGGTATGAAACTTAGTGAATGGGCTGTTAAAAATCGGGTATACCTCAAAACTTCATCCAATTACTATCCGAAGGAAACGGATTGGCCGAGTCTAGCAACAAAAACCTCATAAGGATTATTAAGCGCACAATGGAGACTAACAAGAGGACTCGGCATACACGGCTTAAGACCGCCTTATGGGCAGATCGGATCACACCTAAAAGGGCCATCGGAAATTCTCCTTTTGTTCTTGTATATGGAAGAGAGGCAAAACTCCCACTCTCATTGGAGTTATCTCATCAACTTGAAGTTATAGAGAGTGATCCTCTGACAGTAAGGTTTTCTGAACTCATGGAGTTAGAGGAAGTACGAGACAAGGCTATGAAAACTTTGGATGGCATTTTAAACCAGGCATGTTAAACTTGCTCTTGCAACCTTCTGCTACCCTTTTATTATGTCATGAAATGAAGGTTCTTCTATTTTTTTTTATGGCATATAGAATGGGCTTCTGCTTTTTCCTTGTGAATCGACCCAGATTGAAGGAAAGGAAGGACTACTGGGATTTGTTTGTTTTTCATACCCTGATAGCAACTGTGATAGCATGTATACATTCCTTTCTGCCTCACTTTTTCATTTCGAAATAAAAGAGTAACTACTATGTGATAGCAAAATAATTGTTGAAGTTTTATACTGTGGGTGTTAGATCTTTAACCTGGGTGTTTTCTGCTTAATTCTTCAAATTCGGGTGACGTTTAGAGACAATAGTGAACAATGGCCATTGAGTTTGATTTTTAAACCAATAGTAGCAGATATAAACTTGAGCCATGAATAACATTAGTGGATATTTGTAGATTTGTTGACTCATGACCAGATTTAGGCTAAATGTTTGTTTTTGTCTTGGTAAAAGCATTTCTTGGGCTGAATCTATGTGTAGACCTCGCATAGTGAGCATGATGTTTTTTTCTTAGAGGCCTACGTGAGTGGAATATTGACTGCTCAATACAGATCCTATGACGTGAGTCACTGTATCATACGATAAAAGAGTTCAATCGAACTCTGTAGTAGCAGATGTTTTATTTGGAGTGACTATGAGAATAGGTTGAGTAGACCGTCGTGAAATAGATGGGTATGCCCAAGCTATGGAGGAGAAGGCTTAGTTCGTAGGAAGAGTATTTTTCTTTGTATCCCTCCTTCGCTGACTGTAAACCTTGTGATTGGTGACTTGAGTTGGGTCACGGTAGAGGATCTTGTGTCGATTCACTTATATTTTCAACAGACTAGCCCTTGCTTGTTTAAATTCAAGTATCGAATGAAATGGGTTTCTATTAAATCCATTATGTAGCTTAGCAAACCTTCAATAATTTAGGTAGGGATTTTCTGAGTAAATGTTGACTGAGGCATGTATGAAAGTAGAATGGTTACCTTTCTTCGATTTGGGTTAGACTTGTATGAAAATGGAAAAGGTAGGAATAGACTCAGTCATATATTTTAGTGAGCTAAGTCCTTAACTCTTACAATGATCATACGAGTGGTGGATTACGGGTTTATTACTATTTATGTGATGTAAGATAATAACAACCTTTGGTGAAAAGACTTTTTCTTGATCCTTGCTTGTATAATCCAAACTATAGTTGTTGAATGTAATTTAGTTGGATAGAATCTAATTTATTTAACTTCTTGAAGAAAAATAATTAGGTTCGGTGAGAATTACTTGGTATATTGAATCTTCAGATTCAGATATTGTGTTGTGAGTATTATATGTATATTGATCTATTCAGTTGAGTGAAGTTAACTTTAATCTTTGACTGATTTGTGTTCATATATGGTTGGGGTCTATATTCTTCCTAAAACAAGGATGTGTGTGAATGCAGTCTTGTTACCAAGCAATTTTTGAATGAGAGTAATCTGCATGCATCTTTGACTGTTACATTTTCTATATTCTATAGAAAATTGGATAAGTATACCGAACCGCTAGCTAATCCTTTTGAAGTTCAAGAAGTTTCTAGGTAAATCATTTATTGATTATGTCTCAATATTAGCATTCTCATATGCTTAATAGTCTCTCGTGTAGGTTGTCCTAAAGGGTTTTTTTTTTTTTTTTTTAAAGATAAATATTAAGTAAAGGGAAATATGGAGAAGAAAAAAATATTAAAAAATCCCATGCTTTTTATGGGTTCATTCTATTTATCTTTTTGGTTGATAATAATAGAAGGATATTTGAATATGTTAAGTAAATTGGTGATCATTATCTTTTTGGTTAATAATAATACAATGATATTTGAATATGTTAAGTAAATTGACCGATCATTATATTTTGGTTAATAATAATAGAATGATGTTTGGGTGTTAGATTTCAATCACGTAATCCATAGGATTACATGACTGAAATCTCAATACTCTCAGCCTTGTTGTCTTCACCAATAAGGTCTTACCTTGATTATTTTGGAATATCTGTCTTACTTGATTAATGAGATTTCTCCTTGTTGGCTGTCATAAAACTCTCTCTATCGTGTGAGGCATATTGTTTTAGTGGCTTGTGCATTGACTCATTCTTGATTTCAGATTTTTTTCCTTTCATGATATTATAAAATGTTAGCTCACTGTTGCAATGGGTAGTCTTAACATGCTCAGTTCTCGCGAACTGATTCTAGTTAATATTTGTGCAGATGGATTATGCGAGTAGACTAGAGGAAAAGAGTGTAAAAGTTTCATCTGTACAATTTATGAAGTTCCTTGTAAAAGTGTCCAATGTGAGGTAAATTTTGTAATAGTGCTTGCAAAGGAGTTTAGAAGACCTCTTGCCTTGGATTGTTCAGAAATTGCGTGATGATGTTGTCTTTCCCTTCTGTAGGTAAACTGGTAACTTATCTTTGTGAGAAATGGTATTCAATCCTTACATTGATATGAGTATTGTAAAACCTTGATCTTGAGAATAAAGTGTTAAGTTAAATCTTTCTAAGGCTTAATAATAATGTGTTATATGTAAAATAAAATGGGTTGTTTAATACTTATAGAAGTTAAACTAAAATTTATATTGCAAATAAATTAGTGTAGAGGTGACCAACTTGAGAGCATGTAATTCCATAAGTGATCAAAGATGAAACTATCCTTTGTTAAGTAACATTATATAACTTGATATCCCTAGCTACACTAATGAACACTATCCCTTTCATGGTGAAATTCTTAAACGAACTTAAGGGAAATCTATGGTTAGTTCTGGAAGATAATAAGATTTAATAAGCAAGGAGATAACACTTTAGAAACCACGCAATCTATCTCTTAGCCATTGGATGGTAAATTGTTTTATTTGCATAAAACTCATTTAGTAAAGCCTAAGTAAAATCTTTAATAATTCTGGTTAAGTTCTCAAGTTTCAATTAAATCTTGGTAATAACAAATGAGGTCTTAAAGATGATTTCAACTCAACCTTCTCCCTCTAACCTTTTTCCAAGGTGTTTTGTCTTTCTTCTCTTAAGTGAGTTGAACGCAAACCCATGTTGTCATATGGGCATGAACAAGTTCTAGTAGCGTAAGTGTAAATAGATGTCCTTGTGGGTTTTAAATTACCCCTTTCTCTAAATAAATGAATTAAGCAAATAAATGTCATAATAGAGAAGTTTTAAAGATGATTACTCGGGTTAAAAAGAATAAACTTAGCTTGGTACAATGAATTGTATGAATCATATCTTGAGCCTCCTTGAAAACGTAAGCTAAGAATTGCAAGATGTCTTTTTAAATTAAATAACTCTCAAGAATATCTCATTGTGGTTAGCCCTAATCAGTAAGTGTATTCTCAGTGGTTGGACTTCTTTGTTGTCATGTCAAAAGAAATAGTGTATTATCCTTTTGGGTGTGAACGTTCCGTGTTGACCTTGTGGTCATCCCCGTAACAAGTGGTTCCTAGAGTTAGTTTTATCCTTGGTGACGACATGTTGCGTCATGTTATGTGTCAAGCAAGTCAAAAAAATCCTGTCTTTTACTGTGTTGTTTGTGTGTGAAAATATTGGGTCGTTACAAGCATTAGGCTCAAGTTAAGAAATATTTTGATAAGAATACATCCAACAGTGTTTTCAAGAGGGAGATTTAGTTCTCAAATGGGATGAAGAAAGGGCCAAACCAGGCAGGCATGCCAAGTTTGATGCTCTCTAGAGTGGGCCATACATCATCACAAGTTGCAAAGAGGCAAATTCATTTCATCTATCTAGGCTCAATGGAGAAGAACTACCCATTCATGTGAATGGGATACATCTCAAAGCTTGTTTTTGAGAAGCATTCCACCCCCTTATACAGTTAAATTAGGTGTTTTCCTCCAAGTGCTTATGCACATTGTTGTGTGTTGTTGTTTTGCTTTCCTTTTTGTTGTGTTTTGTGTTGTTCTACACATTGTTTCATCATTGGAAGGTGTCAAGGAGAGGAAAGGTTCAAGGTTTCCATAAGATTTCAAAATTTGCTTCATTCAAATTTTTACAGTGTTCCATGGATGTCAAGCATTCAACAGATTCAGTATACTTCATGCTTAGCATTCCAGGGAGGTCCAGGATATCGGCAATGCTCAAAGAGATTCTGGGATGTGTCAAAGAAAATCATACTACTATTAGGATTCCAACATAGACTCCATGCCCAATGGATGACTTAAGGCTACTGGAATCATGCTTAGCAGGCAATCATCCCCAAGAGGTCACCAAAAATGTTATCCAATTTTGCACACATGGAAAGATTGGACAATGGGGTCCTATCACGTTCAAAATGAAATACTAGTCCCAGGAACCCACCTTCGATTATTAACGAGATGCAATAATTAAAAATAATTCCTAAATTGCATATGAAGAGATCACCTAGCATCGAAAGGCACCCAGTTGATCTCAAATCAGTGAAGAGTTCAAGGTCGAGTTGATAAAGAATCTGGTGTCAAATTGATAGTCATCTCGAAAATCATCTCGGTAGAGACTCTCAGTTGTAAGAGCTCGATGAGGTATTGTTAATGAAAAATATAGCTCGTTGAAAATTGACGAATGAAGGAAACTCTATAAGGATCTCGGTAGAGATCGATGCAGCAAGAATAAGAATGTCCGGCTGCAGGGTGTATAAGTGAATACAAGTATATATATTTTTGACGTTGTTCGAACATCTTTAGCCAAGCATTCGGTGCATAATGCGAAAGCATGTTGCGGTATAGTAAGAGTTCTTTTGAGCACTTCCAATAAGCAGGTCATCCAACTACGTTTTTATCTATTCAGCATCGAATGCATCCTTGAATTCAAGATTTTCCTTCAAGATATTTTTATGAAAATCGATTAAGTGACAGTGAGAGTGTTACCGGGAGACCTAATGAAATTTATTACAAAGATTCTCTATCAAGACCTTACTTGTTTTACGATGCAACTCATGGAAGAGAATCTCATAGAGGTGGAATTGTTTCATATCAGAATATTCATGAGGCATAATTTGCTTTACAATTATATGAGCATCTTCAACGAATCACTAAGTTGGCGAGGCATAAAGGTTTCACAAAATTATCACACCTTACAAGCTACAACTGAAATGTTTGACTTTGAGAGTTTAAAGTTATCCTCAAATATGATGAAGGAAAACTTGGCGGAGAAAAAAATCATGGTGATTTTGTGTGCTGGTGGGAATTGTGGAGATAAGGAACGAACTTGCCAAGTTTGCACGGCGAAGGCCGAGGTGGGGCCGTGGACTAATGTGTCTAGCCGTTACATGGGATTTGGAGCTAGTATGCCAAGGTCGAGATTTGACGATGGCAATCCAAGCCGTTAATCTTGCGTTAAGGTATGAATGTGGGAACTCGGGAGTACACCGCCAAGTGGAAATATTGGGTTGGTAAACAATGATCAAACTTCCGTAAATGGGAGAAATCGGATCAAACTGTCAAGCGGGAAATATTACGATGGCTATCCATCATGAGACTTCCACACGGGCCATGTAAACATAATTCCGCGCAGCTTGGAGTGGTTCGAGTCTTTGTGCGAGTCACCGGGAGGATTAATAGGACAGTTGTGAATTGGAGCGGGTCATGGGTTAAAAAAACATGATGTGATACCAATTTCAGCGGAGGCTACAGGTACACCCAACCAAGGTGATACGTTAATGGCTCAGTCGTGGCTCATATGCGAAGAGTTTGATGGGAAAGCAATGCTGAAAACTCATCCAGATGGAAAGGATGCGTGTTGCATGGACTGTGGATTGGGTTCCATAGATCATACGAAGAAAGTGTCTCCTTTCATACAGATCCGCCCTTGTTAGGATTCCACTGAACTGTTCAGACTTTGAATCAGCTTTAATAGCTGCCACGACCTTCTCCTCGTCCTCTGTACAATTCTGAACTTGATGTGGTCGCGAGACAAGCTCCCACGCACAGGCAGCAGGCATGTTGCAGTACAGTAGAGGCCTTTCTTTTGAGCGCTTCCAGCAAGCAGGTTGTCCAACTGTGTTGTTATCTGTTCAGTATCGAATGCGTGCTTATCCTTATTCTGAACTCGGATCGAATAACAGCCTACAAGAAACAAATATTCACCGCCGTGTATGATGGATTGAGTCACGCTATTCATTCATAAAATTTACGAGTTAGGAGATGAAGGTTATTACGGTGCGAGAATGAAATGATTCATATTTCTCAAAGATGTTTTCTCCTATAAATGAATTGAATGTGAAGGTCAACTCAAAAATACCCGGTTGGCGTTTTGCATGCTACATCCTTGTCACTTGTAAATGGTCTCTTTGAGAAACTCTGTGGGAAGTAGGAAATATTTATACCCTTCCATTATGTACGTCCAATCAGACAATAAAAGTATTCTTTTACCAGGTTCAGAGAAACTGTGTTTTTTTTACAATGGACGATTATACTGCAGTTTCAAGCTAATTTTATCTAGCTTATTTCTATTAGCTTTGATCCACGACTAAGGAAGAATTCATATGGTTGTTACCTATACATTTTTCCAAGGTCCTCTTGGTTGCCCCAGTGGTTCAATGTATTTTTTGAAGGGCTCTTTGACCAAAAATCAGTCTTAAGGGTGTCTATCGACATGTTATGGGCATGAACCTGGGTCATCATCATGGCAGCATTAGGTCTTTATTGGTAATGGCATTTTCTCATCGTTTGGAAGAAATGTTGGGTTAAGCTCGGTATTCAAGTGAGTTTGAGCCCAGGAAAGGTAAGATCATTTGCTGGATGAAGAGCTCGGTGACTTCGCAGGGAGCTCGTGGTGTTGTTTCATGAAGTTTGAACATGGAATGCATAAATGGCCTCGAGTTAACCAAGGAAAATGATAAGAATCGAGTTTGATAGCTCACCATTCGAAGGACTCAATGCAAAAGAGCTTGATTGCCAAGGTAAGGAAAGAGTTGGTGTGGGGTTCAAAATCGAGTGCAACACCGAGTTAGAGGATTCGAAGCTCATCGAGTTTGGCTATGTGCAGATTCTATCCACATGGACCCCCCTCCTCTTCAAGTCAAACGGGTCAACGGGGGGTCCCGACATTATGTTAATTAAATTAATATTTTTATTTAAATATTTTAATAATAATATTTATTATTATTATTTAAATATTTTATTTAAATATTCTTTTAATTAATTGAGAAGACTAGGTCATCAGGTAATTAATGACCCATGATGGAACCTTCTCAGGTGGTTCAACTAACTGTAATAAATACATCATGGGCCTTCATTTTAGGAATGTAATTATGACATTTCCTCTTCTTTCTCACATATTCTTCTATAAATGTAACTTGGAAGCTCATTTCAACGGGTTGCAATAGTTCAGACAAGTTGGACAGTTAGATATCTCAGGTGAGTGTATACTTTTCAAGAATCCTCTCTCTTCTGCAAGTTGTTCTTGTGTGTTGAGAGAACTTTCAAGCCTCCTCTTCAAGACTGTAATGGCAACTATTGCCTCTTCTAAATGTATGATGCATTGTGCATGTTATTGAAGCAATAAAAGTGTGTGTTTTGTGACTAATCTCGGTCCTTTCATCCTTCTGTGCTTCTTTGTGCCTTTCTCATACTTGTAGGTACACTGTGCAAGTTTAAGTTCTATTGCAGGTTCTTGGAGTTCTGTGCTTATCGAGTGGTGAAGTATTGCATGTAGTTGAGTTGTGGTGTATGTTCACCCTTCTTGAGTTCATCCTTCTTCATTGGAAAACTGTTATATTTCTTGGTCTGATAAATTTTAACAAAGGGAATGCATGTCTCTTAGTTTGTGGTATCCTATACCCTCTCTAAGTTGCAGTAGGTGAAGTTGACCTGTGGTGCACACACCCTCTTCAAATTAACCCTTCCTGAGTTTGGAAACACCCTTTATTTGGTGCATCACCATCCCTAGTATAGTTTCATTTATGTAAATCTCTTTCCCTAAAACCCCATGAAAATGTTAGCATAGGATTAGATAATCATTTTTGTTACACTAGGAGTAGTACAACACTTAGTTTAGGAAGAGGAAGCCAGCCTTCTTCGAGGTTCACCTCGAGCCCAAGTCCCATAGCTTGAGAGGTGATCCCATGTGTCCCAATCACACCGAACGTCCTATTCACATCCCGGCCATTCGGAGGGTGCGGTGATTTGGCGACAAGTACCAACTAGACCTACTACAAAGGGGGAGGATCGGAGGTTGCTTTCATTGCCGTGTTAGTGGACACTTTTGGAGACCGCCCTTACAGAACCCTAATAACAAGGGTAGGACACAAATATTTGAGCCTCTTGTTGGTGACATGGGATGCAACCACATGATTTATGCATTGTTGAAAACTCTTGCTAGGGGCGAGTACCAGAGCGTAGTTATTGAAACTACAAGTAGCATTGGTGGAATTCCTACCTCCATATATTTTGACTCGGTTCTTCTAATTCTTTTATTGCACCAATTTTAGTAGAGTGATGCGGTGGTGGCGATTATACGGGTCATAGTTGGGATGTTGAGATGGCTTCGGGCCAAGATCTCTATAGACTCCTTAGTTAAGGAGTGTGTTGTGGACTTGGGACCTTTCACCACTACCTCGAGATCTCTATATCCTTCCATTGGGCTCGTAAGGAGTCATGTTGGGTATGGTTTGGTTTTCTACACACAGGGCTAGGATGGATTGTTATCACAAGACTATATCTTGTGTAGATGATCTAGGAGTTGAGTCAGTAATTTTAGGGGTAAGGAGACCCGTCTCTATTCACACCATCTCTACTATGCAGCTTAAGCGGTGTGTGTAATGAGGTTGTCGGATGTGTGTTATTACGATTAGTGACAAATCGAGGATAGGTCCAAAGGGGACCGAGCTAGATGATCATCTCATTTTGAGAGATTTTGTTGATGTCTTCCTAGGCGAACTACCAGGCTTACCACCACCACGTGATATTTATTTTAATATAGATTTGGTTTCGTGGAGAAGATCCCATGTGGCGAGCACCTTATCGGATCACCATCCTAGAGCTCGTGAGTTGAAGTTGCAGCCGGAGGGCCTTCTGGAGAAAGGCCTTATCCATCCTAGTGTATCCCCTTGGGGTGCACCGGTGATTTTTGTGAAGAAGAAGGATGGATCCTTGAGGTTGTGTATTGATTACCGCTAGTTAAATAAGGTAACGTTTAATAATACTTATCTCCTTCCACGCATAGATGACTTGTTTGATCAGATGAAGGGAGCCACAATTTTCTCTAAGATTGATCTTAAGTTAGGCTATCATCAGTTATGTATTATGGAGGTGGATATTCATAAGACTGCCTTTCGTATGAGATATGGGAACTATGAGTTCATAGTGGTGCCTTTTGGTTTGACTAATGCCCCTGCAGTGTTTATGAGTTTGATGAATGGGGTATTTAGGACCTTCTTAGATCGCTTCATGTTCATCTTCCATGATGACATTTTGATTTACTCACATACGCATGAGGATTATGAGGGGCACCTTCGCCAGTTCTTCGAGTGTCTTTGTGAGAAGCAACTTTACAGAACTTGAAGAGGTGTGCTTTCTTTCAGTCAGAGGTATAGTACTTGGGTCGTATCATTTCTAGGGAATGTATCGTAGTTGATCCTTCTAATACTAGAGCCATTATGGATTGGCCATCTCCCACTACTTTGTGATAGAGGTACGCAGCTTCGTGGGATTAGCAAGTTACTACATGCGAATTATTCAAGACTTATCTCGGATTACGAACCCCGTCACTTACCTTCAACGAAAAGGGAATAAGTTTGTTTGGTCGACAAATGTGAGTAGTGCATCGGGATAGTGAAGTAATGTCTCACTATAGCACCTATTCTTGCAGTGCTAGATCCACATGGTGAGTTCTTTGTATGCACAGATACTTCTTTGGTAGGCCTTGGATGTGTGTTGATGCAGGAGGGAAATGTAGTGGCTTTTGAGTCTCGCAAACTCAAATATTATGAGCTTAATTATCTGACTCATGATCTTCATCTTGTGGCAGTTGTGCATGCCTTGGTTTGATGGAGGCACTTTCTTCTTGGCAAGAGATTCACACTCAGGACAGATCACTTGAGTCTTTGCCAACTCTTCACACAGCCCAATCTAAATGCTCGTCATCGGTGTTGGATGGAGTTTCTTTGTGAGTATGACATGGAGATAGAGCATGTAAAGGGGAAGGATAATGTGGTTGTATATGCTCTTATTAGATGGAGACATGTGCCTATGGCCACTTCAGTGGGAAAAAATTTACGGATCAGGATTCTTTAATAACTTCCTCTTGACAGCTTCTACATTGCAGTTTGAGCAGAGATGGAGTCCTAGAGACCCCTTGAGGGGAATTATCTCACTTGAGGTAGATGGTCTTCTTAGGCACGGAGGTTGGTTTTATGTTCCCGAGAGATAGAGGCTTGAGGCAGGACATCTTGAGAGAGGCACGTTAAGAACCCTATTCATTCCATCCAGGGTGAAGAATATGCATGCTACCTTGAGAAATTTGTATCACTTTGGAGACAAATTCACAAAGACATGAATCAATTTGTGTCACATTGTTTAGAGTGCCGAAGTGAAGGTCGAGCATCAACATCCAAATGGCCTTATCTTTCCTCATTCGATACCGTGAGTGGTAGTGGGACACCATTTCCATGGACTTTATTGTTGGGATACCGATGTCAAGATATCACAAAGACACCATCATGGTCACGGTTGATAAATTGACAAAAGTGGCTCACTTTTCTTCGGTGAAGACCACTTATACATCTAGTGCAGTGGCATGGGTATATTTGGATGAGATTTTCAAGTTTCACGGGATTCCATGGAAAATTATTTGTGACTGCGATCCTTTTCATACTTCCCACTTCTCGGACTACAATACAAAGATGCCCTTGGGACGAGGATTAATTTCAGCACAACTTATCACCCTGAGATTGATGGATAGACTAAGCAGGTGAGTTAGATTCTTGAGGACATGCTTAGGATGTATGTGATGGATCATCAGGTGAGATGGGAGGAGTACCTGTACTTGGTGGATTTTTCCTACAATAACAATTTTAAGAGTTCCATAGGCATGGCTCCTTTTAAAAATTTGTATGGTAGAGAGTCCAAGAAACATCTTAGCTGGGACAGGTTAGAGGATAGGGTATGCCTAGGACCAGATTTACTGTAGGATATGGAGATGTAGGTGGTGATGATCGGTAGAGACTACAGGAGGCACAAGACAGTAGAAGAAGTATGCGAGATCAACATAGGATCGACCATAGTTTTGATGTGGGCATGAAGGTGTTCCTTCGTGTCATGCCACATAAGATCCCCGTCCATTATGGAAAAGGTTCTAAGATTATCTCCTAGATTCATTGGTACTTTTTATATCTTGGAGTATATCGACCCGGCCCGCCTACACTCTTGTCTAGCATTGCCACCTAGCTTGTCTCGCATACATGATGTGTTTCATGTTTTTGTTCTTAGGAGAGATATTGAGATCCTTCTCATGTGATGGATTATACCTCCTTGTAGGTGCATGATCGGGGGTAGGTGACGGTAGATCCCATTCGTATTATAGATCGTAGGACCACAGGCCTTTGAGGTAGAGAGATTGACCAGTGCAGGTGCAATGGGACAAATATGATGAGACTAGCAGCTACATGGGAGGATGTTACATTATTATGAATACATTTTCCACATTTATTCCAGTGACTTCCGAAGAAGGAAATCGAGTCTAACGAGAGGGGGATGTAGTGACCACTTTCCTTTGACACCTTTAAATACTGATCATGACACTTTTTATTATATTATGGACATTATTATGGTTTTGATTCAATATGATGTTAGATTTTAGATCATGGATTATTGTTGATCTTGATTCAGTTATGATGCATGATGATTATTGGAGACATTTTTATATATTGATGATGATATACTTGATTGACATGGTTATATTATGGATGTTGTTCGGACATGGGATATTTGGATATTTGAGTGGACCTAGAAATGGAAATTATTTGATGATGATATAGTTGTTGATAAAATTGTAAAGGACATTGTTGAGTTGTTATGATGTTGTTGTGATTCATATATCTAGATGATTTTGGAATTATATTTATATTATTTTGGATGTTATGATATGGCCAAGAGGCCGAAGGAGGTATTGTATTTTACAGGTTGAAATATCACAACAAACATCGGGGGACTGGAGACCAACCACATTAGAATTCTCGATGAATTCAACAAGGTCACCATGGAAATTGTATTTGTTTGTGTGTATTTGATTTTGTTAGGGATACCCATGGGGGGAATCACCTTTAAAATGTGACCAAGGGGTTGTTTGTATTTATTTAATTGGTTCCTTTTTATTGATGTTTGTATGTGTTTATTAAGTGATGTGTCAGCCCATTCATTATTTATTAAATGTTGTGTTAATTTTGTGAGTAATCATGTTGCTAAGTTAAAAAAATTAAAATATGTCATAAGAATGCAATTAATAGAGTTGTTGGTTCTTTCTTTAAAAGTTTTAATAATGTGTAAGTAATGTGTAAGTGACTTTTCAGTGATGTGTAAGTTAACTTTTGAGTGTGAAACACTCCACTTTCTTGGAAATTCGAATTTGTCCTTGGAGGTTGAATTTGGAGCCTTGTGGGAAAAATTAAACTTGTCTCATACCCATTAAATTCATTTACCAACCATACCTATGAGTTTGGGGTTAAAATTAGACTTTTATAATGCATTTTGAAATGACAAATTGTAAGTTTTAATTTCACTTTTCTTACATTTTTTAATTTCAGTCCTTTTTGGGGGTGGGCTTGTTTTGAGTGTGTAAGTAAAATTGTAATATTATTCACCCACCTATTTATTATGCATTGGGAATTAAGTTGACTTTTTGGTTTGGGTTGAGGATGTGTGATGTGGCATCCTACATGGATCCACCTCATCCTCTTCTCTTCCCTCTTCTATAAAATTCGAATTGCTTGTCTTGTTTTGGGGTTACTTCAATTTTTTATACTTAATTTAGGAGTGAATTCTTTTGTTGTTGGGAGATCTTGTTTTTGGAGAAGATTGGAGACTATTTCATGTTGGTAGATTGTGGATCTTGGACAATATTTTCCATTGGATAGGTTGTTGTTTAGAACTTGGAACAAACTCCTTCATGGAGAGGTAAGAGCTTGGCTCTTGAAAATGATCTTTTTCCCTTGTATGAACATGTGAATGGTTGAATGTTTGTTATTTCTTGTTGGTGAGACTTCCTAGGAATGGTGTAGAAGGCTATGGGGATTCTATGGGGAGGAATAAGTGTTTTTGGGGAGGTATAATTGTGGAAGGAGTTGGGATTTGGGTTCCACCTTTCCTAAGAAATAGATTGCATTTCTTTAATGGTTATGGGGTGCCATAAGAGGTTGGGGAGGCATAAGGAAATGTGAGGAATAAGGGGTACTTGGTGGAGGCATAAGATTATGTCAGGGATTGAAATGATATATAAATTGGCGGTTTGAAATAGGTGGTGATAACCATTTCCCCTTTAGGGGGCATAAGTAGCATCCCCCATAGTTTCTTGCTCCTTTGGCTTGCATGATGAAGCTTTGAGTTCATTTTGTGATGTTTTAATGTATTTTTAAACTACATTCTATTTTGGACTATGTTTTAAATGTGAAATTTTTGTCGGTGTGTTGTGGAAGCCTTTGTTGCCATGAGTTGAAGCACATCTTCTATTCCATTGTGGTTAGGGATGGGGGCTAATCAAGAAGGATGGATTCTCATTTTCATTGGATATTTTGGTTGGGTGGAGAGCGTTGCCTTTCCCTATTCTTTTTGGGTCAAAGCATATAATTGTGTCCCACTTTTTGTACTTTCAGCAAACTATGTCTGACAACCAAAACATGACCAAACACATATAAAATGACCAAACATGCATTTTAAGAGGATATAAATACCAAGGTGTAGAGCATCCAAAATTTACCTAATTTTTTAAAATTTTATAGTATTTTTAAATATTTATTTACTAGTCATATTTTAAAATATTTATGGCCACAAAGTGGGACATACTTGTATGCTTTGACCCTTTTGTGATCAAAATTAGAAGAACTATGGGTCTGCGTATGTTGTTGTTACGGACAAAAAAAAGAAGAAGAGAGAGACAAAATTTTTGTGAGCTTCCTTGTGAAACTTATTTGTAGACCTTGTTTCCCACTTGAAGTGGATGAAAGTGTAATACATTTTGTGATGGAAATATGTTCTACTTTTAGGCTATGAAATTTTGAATTCTAAATGTGCAAGAGATACATTCTAGAATGTGAAAGAAATTGTATTTTGCATTTTGTGTTCAAGGAATGAAGGAAAGAAGTTGTAAAGATTTCGGTTGAATCAATAAAATATTGTATTACTTTTCTCAAAATCCTTGTTATATGTGAATCTGATCCATGAAATGCACTATTAAATATATGATTGGAAATTTGAAAAGTGGAATACGTATGAGGAAAATGCATTACTCTGTTTTATTGAAATGTATGATAAACAAAAATATAGAAACCTTCTCAACTGAATAGATGTTGTTTTATCTTTACAAAATTAACTTATAATTGTGTGGAATCTTCTTGAAGTTTTTGTGCAACTCTCTATTTGAAATTGGAAAATGTATTCAGAATTATTGCACCCTACATGTTTGAAAAGTACGTGTTTGAAAAGAAATTGAAACTGCATTCTTGTTTTATACTTGATTGAAGGAGAAATATCTATTTTAAACTAGCATACAATGAATTCAATGTTTGATAGTATGGAAAATAAATAAATTAATCTTTGTTTTGAAATTTACAAACTTCATTTTCTATTTCATGGTAAAACTTTGCAAATTATTTATCAAAATGTGCGAAACAACCCTATAACATTGAAGATACAAACTTAATTACCAAATTGAACTTATGTTATAAATATGATCACAAACTAAATTAAAACACTCAAGGGATAGAAATGAAACATTAAAATTTAACATGAGAGGATATAAATGAGTTCTCTTAGACAAATACACTTAAAGGAAATCTTCCAAAACCCAGCAAAATCGAGTTGAAAGGTTTGTGATCATTTTCTGTCATAGTTGTAAAATCTCAAGCTGGAACTCAATAAAAAGATTTACCTTGAAAACCTATCCTAAATCCATCTAATAATGATTCTCCATGTCTATTTGACATGTTGAGAGATGAAGAAGATCAATTGAGTAAAATTTTATAAGATAAAATTTACCAATATGCACTCTTGTAAAATACTTGTAGAACGTTTTCACTAAATTGACCCCTCAAAACTTATCAAAATTAAAAATTAATGATTTCTAAGCAAATAGGACATCGATATCTTTCCAAAAAGTCCTCGTTTTCCCAAAATTGAGCTCCCAGTCAAAATTTATGGCCTTCTGAAGTTTTACTTCATTTTGGCATCAAAACAAAATCTAATCTGTAAAAAAATTAGAAACATTTCCTTTGCAGACCCTTGGGCCCGAATTTTCCCTTTTTGTTTTCTTTCATGGACACATGGGCTGGAAAAAATTGACTTAACCTTTAAAAAAATTGGGAAAATTTTCCCGATTTTCCACGCATCCCCACCGGCTTCGAACCAATCGAGATCATCACACGTAGCCTCACGAGGCAATGGTGGAGTAGTGAAATCCTTTTTATCCTTAGAGTTTTCTAAAAATTTTGGGAAATTTTTCTAAATTTCCTCTGCCTCCCCACTTTTCCACAGCCAGTAAGGAGTTTCTACATGGCATCAGGAGGTGTCGATGGAGGATTGGGTTCCTTTTGGCCTTAGTGTTTTCTAAAAATTTCTAAGCTTCCTCCGTGTTCTCCGGACCGCGATGAATCAGTGTTGCTAGGTGGCGACACGAGCTGTCGGCGGAGGAGCGGATCCCTTTTTAATTTATTGCTTTAGAAATTTTTGGGAAAAATTTCCTAAGTTTTCCGTCTGTCCGCCACCCACACCAATCGATCTTGACATGTGGTGTCTTAGGCATCAGTGGAGGCGCGAAGATTCTCTAACTTTTAAACCTTTTCCTTTTAAAAATAAATTTTTTATAAGTTGCTCCAACAACTTAATTGCATGCAACCAATCAGATCTTAACATGTGGCATCTTGGGTTTGGCGAGGCACGGATCATTTTGATCCCTTAGCGCGGAGCATTTTGGTAAAATTTTCTTCCCTAGGCCCGCCACACTCCAGGGAACATTTTCCTCCCAAGGTCCACTGCCCATAACTTGAAAAATATGAGTAGTTAGGAGGACTTCTTTATATCGTTGGAAAGTTGAGGAAATTTATTATCTAATGGGTTTGATTAAGGGAAGTTTTGAATGTGTTAATTTAGAAAAGAATCAAGTTGAATCTTTTAATCTATTTAGAGATTGGTTTAGTGAGAAATTACCCTCCTAACCTAAGTGGTTATTCTAACCTTGTGTTTTGACCTTGTGATTTTTAATAATGGTTGTAAGGAGAGGTTCTATAAGTTATTAATTGTAGTTGGTCTTGAAGCTTGTTTATGACAACTGCTTGTTTGTAATCTGGTTGTAGGAACTTCTAAACAAAAAAATTCCATAATTTTCCTAACTAATCCTAGGTTGTTCTTGGGTCTCAAGTGTGTTGTTTTTAAGTGGGCATCACATCACGAGATTGACCAGTGTGTGTTCGAGTGGGATAGGTATGATGATACTACAGCCACATGGGAGGATGCTACTTTGTTATAGTACCGCCTTCCACACCTATTTCGAGACTTCCGGAGGAAGTCGAGTCTAAGGGGTAGGGGATGTAGTACCCACATCCCTTTGACATTATTTAACTATTATTTAATTACTATTGGATATATACTTTAAAATTTTCATTATTATATGTTGATCAGCTTGATGATAGACTATGCGAGACATTTGGAATATGGACATGTGGTGATTTACATTTTTATTATGATATGTTATCGACACGGTATATAGTTCAATCCATGTTGATTAGCATTAATTAGATTTTATACTTATACGTTATATTCTTGATGCATTTTTTATGTCTGAATGCTCTTAGTAGAATTATGATCTCATGGATGCTAGAATCATTTTGTTTGATATGTTGATAGATGATAGAATTGGCTAATTCTGGATTATGATTATTGGTTCTATGTATATATGATTTCTCGATGTTGTCTATATGGCCATGAGGCCAAAGACATATTTATGTTTGTGCTTACAGGGGACATTATATCACTATACATCAAAGGAGATAGGGGACTAACCAAAAAATAATGTTGGGTGTTTTGCAACATCGCCAAATTTGACAATTTGTGTCTAGTGTATATGTTGTGTTATTGCATGCTTATTTAGGAGGTTTCCATAGGGGTGACCTCACATGTGTGGCTATAGGATGTAATGTTCCTTTATTTCAATTTTGTGTAGTTTATTTTTTTATTCATGTATTTAATTATTGGAAAATTTAGTCACTTTATTAGAACTTGGTAATGTGTCTTATTAGCTAATCCAACTTAATTTGTTAACTAAAACAAGGATGTGACAATTGGATAATTATGAGGGTATATATGGTCCTTGTTTTGTTCTTGATGATCCATGAAATTTATTTCATTTTTGGTTGTGTACACTCTTCCTTCCATCCAAAACTCATAATTTGACTTGGAGGGCACTTTTTGAGACTTGTGGGATAGGTTAACCTTGTCCTTGTAACTCAAAATATTCTACCAACCATACTTATGAAGTATGGGGCTTATTTTGACCATTTTAATGCATTTTTGAATGTAAAAGAGAAAATAATTGCACTTTTCTACTTACCACAATTAATTTTTCCTTGAAAAGCATGGAGTGCATGTTGGAGTGTCATGTGTGCATGTCATAAGTCTTACATGTTCATTTATTACATTGGGTTTGGTGTGTTGACTAGTTGAGTGGAATGGAGGGATGATGAAGTGGCATCCTACATGGAGCCACCTCATCATCCTCACCTCCCTTTTCTATTTATTGATTGAATTTGAAGGATTTTGGGTTACTTGTCTTATTTTCTTCTCTTGCACTTTTGGAATTGGGATATTTTTGGAGTTGCATTTGGATTGTGCTTGGTTTGAAGTGTTGAAGGCTTGTTGGAGTGAAGATTTTTGAAGGTTGATGGAGAGGTAGGATCTCCACTTGTTTTTATTCTTTTATTTATGCATTTATATGTAAAATGTGTGCTTGTTTGAATACTATATGAGTGTTGTGAATGCGATTTATTGGGTTTGGGTAGATTGCCTTAAAGTGGTGTGGGAGGAAGAAATGGAGCTCTTCTTATGGAGAAAAAGTTAATTATTGAGGAAATGTGGAGGGAGTGTGGAAGAGGTACTCCACCTATGTGGAGGTAAAAGGGTTTACATGTTATTTTGCATAGGAAAAAAGGGAGAAATAAGTGTTGTGTGTGTTGTTGATAGTGCACTTGGAGGCATTTGGGTGGACCCTCTTTCCACATGGGAGGCATAAGGATAAGACTCCATGTTCTTGCCTCCATTTTGGCTTACTCTTAAGCCTTTGTGAATGTTTGAAAATGTAAATTTTATTTGTGTTGTGATGAAAAGGAATAAAAACACTTTTTATAAAACTATTATAAAATGTGATTGAGTGTTGGAATATTGTTTGAATGTGGAAAAGTTGTATTGTGGAAACCATCTTTTATTAAGTTGTCAAAGTTTCAAAATACACCTCATTTCTCTTTGGTTGGGGCTTGGGGGCCAATAAGGGGATGGCTTCTCCTCTTATTGGATTATAGGTTGGGCGGAGAGTGTTGTCTATACCCCTTTCTTTTAATGGTGATTCAAGTTTTGAAGAGTTGAAAAGGTGCAAGATTGAAGCTATGAAGTTGGGAGATGATTGAAATGAAGACTTGTCTATTTGAACATTTGGAAGAATCTACATGTTGTAAATTTGACCCCATTGTTTTCACTTAGTGTCAAAGTTTGTAAATATTGTATTATTAAAATAAAGCCTTGTAATTTTTTTAATCAAATTATAATGGTGGAGTGGAAAGAAGGAAGCTTATGTTGTATTGTATTGCGAATGAAACCCTCCTAAAATTGTATATTATTCAAATTTGTAAAATGTATTTTGGAAAAAGAATGATGTATTGTAGAAAACATTGTTGAGTTCTTTTATTGTTTTGTTGGGAAGTTTGAAATTTAAAAGAATGAATTTATAATTAATGTCATACTTAAATTTTACATTTGATTGCAACGGAAAAATAAAGAAAGGATTTATTTAATTTGTTATTCCTCTTACTCTCCCCAAACCATGTTGTGAAATGATACTATTTATGTTGAATGTTAAAGTCAAAATTCATCCAAAGTTTAAGAGAAAGGTTTGCATTTTGTGTTTAAATCAAAAAAATAATTGTAACTCCTCCACATTTAGGAATAAATATAAATTTATAATTACGATGATGCAAATAAACTTAATGGATTTTTATGTTGAGATAAAGCACAAAAATACATAATATATATATATATATATATATATATATATATATATATATATATATATATTATATATATACTATTAAATAGTTTTTTTATTGAAAAGTTTTACCCTTAGCCGAGCAGCTTAAACTATGCAAAGTTTATATAATACAAAAATAAAATGTGTCATTGTATGCGCTAGGGCATAATGGCCTTTATAATAAAAATAATAATTATTGGGGTTGGGACACGGCCCAACCCCTGACTTGTTTAATGTTTAGTGGAGTGGGGAAAGGGGTTTCCACACCCCACCCCACCCATAGTTCTATTAAAATAGTGGTGGGGTGGGGTGCAACACACCCCTCCCCCACCCAAATATTACTAACCCTACGTCATGTTTTTAGACCTAGCCGCTAATAATTTAAAACTCAGGTCGCAGACCTTCATTTCATAGGACAAACTTTTATTATATATATATATATATATATATTTGGTGGGGTGGGCTGCAGCACACCCCTCCCCCATCCAAATATTACTAACCCTATGTCATGTTTTTAGGTAGCCGCTAATTTTTTAAAACTCAGATTGCATACCTTCATTTCATAGGTCAAACTTTTATTCAATATATATATATATATATATATATATATATATATATATATTCTAAATCGACTCTTTTAAAATGGAATAAAAATATAGATATAAATATATATATATATATATATATATATATATATATATATGTGTGTATATATATCTATAAAAATGTATATTAGGGTTTCATATATATCAATCCAAAAGGTATACATAATGTATACATACCAAACCTACAAGAAAAATTTCAAATAAACATAAATAAAAAGGGTAAATAATACCCATAAAAAGAAACGTGGAGATGTTATTAGCTAATTTTGACTTTGCTAAATTAAGAAACACGAAACTTTTAATTTGTTTGAAAAGTATTCTTTTGTGTGTTTCATCACCCTTGTCACGATCATATGTTTCTCTTGATCATTTCGGTCTTGGTTTTGTTCTTTTCGAGTAAGAACTCCTCCCACCGTGTCGTAAACTACGTAAATAATTTATTAATTAATATTTAATTAATTTATTACCCTTTATTTAATAAAATTAATTTTATTAATTTTTGGGTTTTTAATTAAATAAATATTTATTAAAAATCAATCGACAAGTTATTTTTAATTTTTGAGAAAAATAAAATTCCGCTTCCAATCACGGGGATGCAAAATTAGCTTTACGCACCTTTGATTTCCCCTTCCCTAGAAAATTCTTCTTTGTTCCCACTTGTGGGATTTCTTTTGCTGATTGCTAACCCAATTGGTTGGAAAAGCGGAAAAAATATCCCAATCTCCCACATGGGGAAATAAGATGGGAATTGCCAGCCTGCTTTGCCTTTACCACGGGTGAACGATTAAGTTTTTTCCCATCTTTCCCTAGCAATTAATGCCCACTACCCAAAGAAATGGAAGTTGGTTATTTTAATGGGAAGAAAGAATCGAATCTGTTACACGGAAGTTTATTTAATTCCCATAATTTTTTCTCCGCGAAAGACTATTGCAAAAAGTCACGCGAAAAAGATTTGAAGATAAAGCTTTCAAATTTCTTCTTATTTGTTTTGAAGGAATGTTTCAGAGAAATATTTTATCACATCGCTTAGGTGGTAGACTAGAAGTAAAGGAGGTTTCTATTTCAGAGTTTTCTAGAGTTCAACGTATGCATAAGAAGACATAATTTTTTTCGACATATCCAAAGGTAATTTATATAGAGAAAAGAAGGCCATGTAGTCAAAGAGAATATCATTATCCATGCCAAGGAGGATATCAGCTGTCAAAATAAGGAAGAGGATCCCACACATGCAACTTATACCATGATGTCTTTAGCAGGATACATAGAAGAGGAGAAAAATCAAAATTACATGCCATAAGCACATCTCGCACGTAGCCATGCACTCACTAAAAAGACCGTGCAGGATATTCCATGCATTTAATTTTTAAGGGCACGTTGGAGGGGAGAGGAAATTCCAAAAAGAGCAATTCTAAATGCAGGCAGTAGTTCAAAATTTCACCATGCATTGCATAAAAAGACAAATAAGTCCAAAACAATATCCCACATACGCTGATAGAGAAAAAAATAGTCCAAATTCCAACGCATTCATAAAAGAGACAAGGATAATTTTTAAAATTCATTACACAAGGACTAGATCTCATGTTACAGGTTTGAAAGAAGTTCCAATGCACTAGGAAGAAGTACCATGTTCCAGCAAAAATAGAGCTTCACATTTCAACTATTAGAAGGAAGGAATACATGTACAAGGTAGAGAAAGAATTCAATGTTGGGAAGAAAGAAAATTATTGTCCATTCACTTGCCAAAGAAACAGCTTCACACGCATTTTCCAGAAGGTAATAAAAATAAATCATTTCCAATGCATCCAGAGAAAGAATACAACATAAGAGTGAATTAATGTAAAAATAAAGAAGTTTTAACTATTCACGTAGGATCTCTCTAGAAAATTTGGGATATTAAATAATATCTCCCATTCAAACGCCAAAGCAATAAAATTGCAACTTCAAAGTATTTATCAAAAGATCATATTAATCTCACGCCGAATCAACCTGAATCAAGCAAGACAGAGAACTAGTGAATTAAAAATATTAAATTTGATCCTACGCAAATTTAGTACAGTCGGAGAATTTAATTAAAGACTATAATATCATTATTGTTGCATGATCTGGAATTCGAGTTTAGTCTCAATATATTTTTTTCTATTGACATTTTAAAAAAATTGTAATTCGGGGTCAATTATTATTATTATTTTTAAATAATAATAATAATAATAAAAATTAAATGAGACATATTTTTCTTATGTTAACGAGGTTCGAGAATAAGACTGACACATTTTACATTGTTTTACATGCTTGAGTCATTTTTCTGTAAAATTCATAATGGATGAAAAATCCATTAAATTTGCAGGAAAATCAAGGAAGTTAGTGGAGAAATCAAATAGTTTCGTGCTCAATTACGAATTCCAAGGAATCAGCCATCCCACTTCCATCAAGTCATATACGACAATATCACCAATAAAAATCTTGGCCACATCAATGTGTAACAATTTTTTCTTTAGGTGAAAGCCGAAGGCCAAACCATATTCTCGGATAGACTCTACAATAGTGGTCTACCCCAAGTAGCGCAATTTCATGTTTTGATGCAATGCCCAGAGATGGTCATCACTTGTATAGAGCATTATGATCCTAAGAGATAAGGAATTTATAAATATAATCGTGATCATTTCCTCTTAATCACACCAGAGCACATTGAGGAATTTCTTAGTATACACGACTTCCTTGAGAATTTTGAGATCACTCAAAAGTCAAAGACAATATTTTTGGGATGAAGAACCCTCGGTGGAGAAAGATTGTTAATAACTACTCTTTAGTCACCAAGAGGCCTCAAGTTGACCGACTTCTTAAGGAACTACACCACGTTGATTTGCTTTGGAGGAAATTGGTGACATGATCACTCTCTGAACCGAGTCTTTGGTCTATCCTTTGTGAGGATTTTCCACCCATGGATGTATTGGTTTATCTCAGTATTATCATTCCTAAGAGATATTTTATGGATTGGGCCTCCATCATTAATGACACTCTTCACAAATAATTAATTAAAGTGAAGATCAATGGTGTTTCTACATGACATCATACCTAACTTATATAATGGCTAGAAGGAAGCTATTTTCGGGGCTATAAATGATAGAATTCACGGGTCTATCAAATAATGTCTTCCATTATTATCCACAATTAAGTTTCAAAAAAATTCTCTTCATTTCAAGAGACTTAACGATGGATTCTCCTTCCATGTGATTCAAAATTTGAATCGGAATATGGAGGAAATATTCTCCAAAGAGGCCAGGGATGTCATTTCCCGAAGAAAAAATGGTTTATTCAATTTTCCTCCTTTTCATACATTCACGTTAGTGGATTTGTAGGTACTCCATGAAATATTCCTCTATACGTCGTGACAAGTGGGTATAGAGCTTGCGTGACAAGTATTCCAAGTTCATTGTCTCCTTAGTTAAAAGAATTATTCAATAATTTATTTCCCAATCCAAATTGGGGAATACCAACATCAAAATATCTTCAATTTAAAAATCATGGAGGATTTTTCCCTCATCATTATTCATCCTTATGTGAAGAAACTCCAATTTGATATCAACGGATGTATGCGAGAAGATTCTTGGGGAACAATATCATCAAAACCCTACCATGGAAGATTTATGGGCTATCTGTTCACACAAACATGAAGTGAGAAGGCAAGAGGTTTCCCACCTAACCCTTCCTCGGATTAAGGCCTTTCACATCGAACCCTCTAGATTCATTGGTGGATGATGATGAAGATGTCCGTAATCCCTCATATCATGTCATTTCCTTTATTCCATTGCCCCATTTGATTGGACCGAAAAAGATGAATTTTCTCTTGATAACAAGAATCAACCAATCTGTGAAAGAGGCATATACTAGTATGAAATATAACTTGCAAAGTTACAATCAATCCAGGATCATATCACAAGATAATAAAAAAATCAACTTTGATGAGGTCTCCAACTGATCAAAGAATTTTCTCATCAACCTCTGTTTGATCTACCCATACGCATCAAATAAGAAAGGAGTGGTTCCCATAATCCACTTTAGCAAAGAATGTGTCGCAATATAAAATATCTAAGGGTCCTAGCCCTGGTGAAGGAAGAGAGTGTGTATTGGTAATTTCCACTTCAAGTAGATATTTTTTTACTCACATTACTAATAGTTTGAATAAGCACATGAAAAACATTCCTCGGTCATTCCTTGCACAAGAGTCCACTCAAGTGCAAGTATTCCAGATATCGAACGCTTAGTAACCTATAGTTCATGAAGATATTTCTCAAAGTCTCCTTGATGTTAAAGAGGTAGATATCGAGGTTATTTATCTAGAGATTGAGGTTATGGAAAGGATTCTGTATAATCTAATGATTTTTAGAACAATGGGAATGTTACTTTAGACTCCGGAGCTTACGTATGTGGAAGTGGTGAAGGATACTCCTTTTGGGTTGATTATGAGATCAAGAAAAGGAAGAGGGTTTTCAAGGAAAAGGGTTTTCAAGGAAATTTACATTGACTTTGATGCCCTTTTCAAGATTTTGAATGAATTCATTCCCATGAAGAATAAAGTGCTCTCCCGGATAATAGTGGATGATGTTGGGAATAAATTTGTAGATCTTTCCATCCCACAAGTTGACAAGGAACGTGATGTCATGACATTTTCTTATTATGAAGTTTCCAGACTTGGACTTGGGAAGTTCAAATTGGAAAATGACATGGCGATGGACCGATATTCAATGGATATTGTGCTAAAGAGGATTGAGAAATATAAATCTCGAACTCATAGTTGAATGCCGAAAATAATCAATTGGTGGATTATGTTCAACATTTGATAAATCCTATATCATCCACTTTCCCAGTACCCGATGCAGTGGCTACCCTTGATGAAGAAACTCTCAATTTTTCAAAATAATTAAACACATTGGGCCATGTCACTAAATCTTGGCTTTCAATGATTCTCGTTTTTGATGGAGGGGTGATCAAAGAAGTCATTAAGATCCATGAATATATTAGTGCATATCTCGATCCTATTATTTATTTCAAGGAAAATTTTGTTTCTAACATATCAAATTTGGATGAGATATGCCTAGACTACATGAGATGAAAAGTATGGAATCGTCAATCGTATCCATTCAAGGAATCCTTGAATTCGAATGCCGAGGACACACTTTCTTTTTATCTATATCTCAAATCATGAAAGACACTTCTCAAGGATTCTATGATCCATTACGAGAGAGTATGTAATGAAGCCTTCACTTAACTCACCTTGAATTTCCAGGTTCATAGCTGATATCGCTTGTGATCTTGTAAATGAAAAATATCATAGGCACTCATCGAACATGTGGAGGAGAAATTTTAAAAATTGTTGAAACACATGTATACTTCCGCCATAAATTTATCTTGATTCAATGGAACATTGCATCGAATGAAAGAATTTGTTTGAGAATATTTAATCAAATATGGTCAATCTAAACGATAATCTAGGTATGATCTTGGAATTACAGGAGTTTTGTGAGGTTGTTCTTTGATCGAGTGAACCTATTGAAGAAGAAAAGATGTTCAAAGAATTGGGAAGCTTCAGATCATTTCAATTGGCAAAGATGACAGATCCTAATTTCACTAATGGGACGAGGAGATAGCTTTCTTGGTATCTAACGAAGTGGGAGAGTCCATTTATCATACATTTGAGATAGGTGGACCCCACCACAATAGATAAGGCATTAGTTTTTGTCATATTTTTAAATGGTATTTTAAGTGTGTTATTGTTAAACCTTCTTTTCAAAAATATTGGATAAATTTTTTGATTTCTATTTTTAGTTGCTTTTAATAAAGTTGGTTTAAAAGTCAAAGTCACTTAAGATGCCCTATTTAATGTCGATGTAAACCATAAATATTTTGTAACCAACTTTCGAGTTATAAAAAGAAGTTAGAGGTTCATTTGTAAATGTGACTTGGAGAGAGGAGAAGAAAATACTTTTGTGTGCAAGCGTTATTTCAAATAAAGAATATTTGTGTTCTTTTGAGAAGAAATTTTGGAGTTAATGAAATATGAACTTTTTGTCCCATTCATTGACTCTTATAGCATTTATTTCTCTTATGTTCATTAGATGCTAGTATTTAAATCTTGCAGGGAAAATATTATCTTGGATCTTATTGTCAATGCTACTAATATGTTTTTCTCGTTCATAGTGATCAAGGTCTAATTATCTACTTGCTCATGTGTGTTCCCTTTTACTCATTCTTGTTTAGCTGATGCAAAATCCATTTTATGTGTGCTAGTTATTTAGTTTTCATCTCCATGTAATATCAGCCTCTATTTTACCTAACTATTATATGTTCCTTCCATTCATTCCTTTCCATTCCTTTCCTTCATTCCATTCCATCTCCATCATTCAATTTTCTTTCCACCTATGTTCCAAAACACCCCCACATATAATTTTGAATGTACAAATGTAAATACATATTTGTTTTCAATAATTGCAGCCTCACCTTAATTGAGGGTGGAATTTGTTACCATATTATTGCATGTCTTTTTCATGCGTGTAAATCCATATGCTAACAGCTTTTGGTGACTCTACTTGGGGACTCAAGAGTCATTAACCGGTGCTTGGTTAAAAATTATGACAACCCCGTCTCCTCAAGCTCCATTTCTTCAACTCTGAATATTTTTCCCGATGAATATTTTCAAGGAGACATTTCTTCCCACCTTCGAATAGTAGCTTGGAAAAGCTGTTAAATCTCGCAGCAATTTGTGGCTTTTGATAGAGCCATTGACAGAGAAATCTACATTGAAGACCTTAGGAGAAGATGACCCACACTTGTGGCAAGAATACCTCCTGAAACATATTGATCGTAGTGCATCGATGCGGCCCTCTTCCACCAAGGTAATAATTTATATAACTATTATAGGTAACCCACCTATCTTGCAAGTGAATCTTCTTTTTACGGATACTTAAGAAGACATATCATCATATCTAAGGCAAGCTATTTGGGAAAAGTGCACGAGAAACTATCATTTCCTACTCATTACATTAGTACTAGATAAACAAGAAGGTCAAGTCTGTAAGAATTTCTAGAGTCATTCAAGTGAAAAGAGATCAAGAAAGAGAGCCGGGAGAAAAGGAAAGAGTTGATCGGAACATACCAGGTGATCCTTTCATAATAAAAATTTCAAACTGGCAAGAAATAAGTTTACATGAGGAGGAAAATCTAAGAGCCAATTAGATCCCATTTTTAACTTTCAAGGAAAGTTTGGTTTCAAGTTATCTCCTCCAAGGAGAAACATTCCCTGTAGATCTATAAGCCTTACATCAAGTCATGAAATAGCAAGCAAGGAAGGAATATCTACCACTCAAGCACTTTCTCTTACTCACATTGTTTTTGCTTTTGCATACCACCTTTCCCAAGATGGCGCTTAATGTACCATGGGGAATTTTCTTAGGCCTATTCGCCTTACGAGCTTAAAATGAACTCCTAAGAGGATCAAGGAAGATTCTTCGTGACGTTCAATGGAGATGGGAAGACTTCACCTAATGACATAATTTCCACCTTATTTTCTACATGTGCGCTTTTGGAAGTGGAATATGAATATGTTGTTGTTCACCTCTTCGTTGAAACATTGAATGATGTTGCAACATATTGGTTTCATCATCTACTAAATGGATGCATTACAAACTATAATGATATGAAAACTATGTTTGAAGACCGATTCAAGACGGTGGAAGATGAACTTTCATTTTTATAAACTATCTCAAGCAAAGAAAGATCTAACATAACCCATGAGGAATTTTGGGGCTGAATTCACCAAAATGTTGAACAAAGTTCATGTCGGGATTCGCTCGAACCCTAACAGACAAGAATGTTTCTTTATTAATGCACAACAACCGTAAGTGTGCTATCAACGAGAATGTCTAGAGTGGATAATTTGGAACTTTCTCAATCCTTGGCCATAGAAATTGAGGATGACTTAATCATGGCGGGAAACTTCAAGAAAACTTCCCTTAAGGGAAATATTCAAGAAACCCCCAATGCTTAAGAGGATATACTTACTAAGTTGGCTAATGATGTGATAGATTTAAAAAACAAAGTTGCTCAAAGTAGTAAACCTACTCCTTACAAATATATCCCAATAAAAGGCTACATTCCCAACAAAGCCAGAATTACAGGTGCTCCAACAAGGCTTGTTATTGAAGCGGCTCCCGTAAATAAATCAAAGTGTGATTTTGTTGAAGAAATTGATGATGAATTTGAGGTCATCAAAGTTAAGGAAGAAGACCTGTGCTCTAGGACATCTAAACCTGAAGTTGAAGAGCCTAAAAGAGAAAGCAATCACCATTTCTTAAAGTACCATTCGAAGAAGAATATGAATATGAAGAAATTGTACAAGATATGAATAGTTAATCCTTCTTTGTCCTCACACGCTCTCAAAAAAGTATAAAAGTACCACTAATGTGGAAGATAAAAAGATATCCAAGGAAGTTCCTAAAGAATCTAAAACTAAAGAAGATTTCAAATAATCCAAGATAACTAAGACTCCTAAATATTCCAAGATGACCGAGGTTTCCAAATTCAAAACTATCTTAAAGAAAGGAGTACCTTTGTCAAGTCAAGCGAGTTGATAAATCGATTACGAATAGATTTTCTTCTTCCACAATAGTATCAACCAATCCTAAATCAAAGGATAAAAGTGAGCAATTATCCAATTTTTCATACATGAAAAAATTAGACAACGTGGTCCTACTACTATAAAAGTATTACATTGGTCCTAAGGACTCACACTTAGTCATCATGAAAATAACATGATTAAAATAATTAATAAATTACATAGGTGAGCTCACCTAGCATTGAACATAGTGAAATTGAGCTCAACTCGGTGACAACTCGGTGTTAGCTCGGTTGATAACTCATTCATTTAGCCTTAGAGATCAACTCGACGGGTCGATGTGCATGACATTGAATTGAGTTGGTCTAACTCATGAAGGGATAAATGATGGATTTGAGCTAGATTACTCGGTGAAGCATCAAACATTACAAAAGGCTCAACCGAACATGAAGATGGTACTAAACAAACATTGGTGTTGATGGACTCACTTCTGGTTGTCATAGAGAATAAATAGTTAAAATTGATTCATCATGAATTTACGAGATCCAAGTTTTCAATAACAGGTGTGGGAATACCCCAAAAGGGTCTTCGAGATCAAGGAAACCACTAAGCATCTTGGTGAGCCACTTGGTGATTTGATATCATATAAGGCTGAGTAAGAGATGGGTTGTATTAA
Organism: Taxus wallichiana var. yunnanensis; assembly: GCA_018340775.1. Taxonomy (NCBI): domain Eukaryota; kingdom Viridiplantae; phylum Streptophyta; class Pinopsida; order Cupressales; family Taxaceae; genus Taxus; species Taxus wallichiana. Next base: position 258,376,790 of record CM031240.1, read on the forward strand.
CTTGGTAAAAATAATTACATGGTCGTAATGAGAACTCATCATATTCAGCTAAAGAGATTGAGAATTGTGTTGGAGCGAGTTACTCATTCAAGGGTAAAGAGAGCTCACCCAATGTTACAATACCGAGTTGTGATCATTAGGTGAGATATAAATCAGTCTAGAGAAGATAGGTTTTTGAGTAAGAAGGCCGAATGGGGGTATTAATGGACGACTTGAGCCATGTCATTGAGCCAAGGGTTGGATGTCGGTCAGCGGTTAGTTGGCATAGGATGATTCAATGAGCCATGTAGATGTAGAGTTCAGAGTGTATCAAGCATTGAGCTCGGTCAAAGGAACCTTGCCAACTCAACAAGTTAGGGATGCATTCGAATCATTTCCAACATCAAATTGATGAGTTGGAAGACCTTTCCACATCAAGATATGGAGGAGCTCAGTCATTTGAATCGAGTCCTACAGAGCTCGGTCTCAAAAAGGTAGGTCACAGAGAGGAAGTGGTGAGTTTGCGGTGAGTTATGTGGGACGAGCATGACATGGTGAGAAAACCAATTTAGGATTGAGATCATAAAAACAATCACGATGCCTCATTCGACCGAGTTGAGCTTGGTAAAATGACGAGCTAAAAGATGAAAAAATTTGATGATGGGGAGTTTAAGGCCTTTGTAGCCATGGTGGAGATAATGCATTGCCAAGACAAGTCGGGAATTTTGCGTGGGGGAATTTGGGGAACTGATTGCCAAGTGCATATTTCATTATGGAAAAACAATATAATATTTCCACGCGTGGGAAAATTTCATGATGGTTTCCATGTGGGAATTTCGTTATGGAAAACCAAGACAATGGTTCCACATCAGAAAAAAATGGGAAATCATTTCCATGTGAAAGTCTGAGTTGGATAACCGATAAGTAAATACAAGTAACCTTCCAATGGTCAAGCAACAAGATGTGAGCCCTTCTCAGCTAGCGGGAGTTTCAAGTAGGAGAAAAAGTTAAGGAAAACATGGTGAGTCACTCTCATGACACGAGATGAAGCTCGACTAGATAAAATGTTTGGGAATGTCTTCACATGAGACCGAGTCATTGGGTGATCATTCTGAGCAAGGTGGGTGGCATTTTATGTGGAAAATCCAAACCCCTTTTGACTTGTTCATGAGTGGTAAAAGTGGGACTGATTTAGTTGCAAGAGATCCGTTGTGGAAGCTTTTGTGTTATAGAAAAATGTGGAGCCTCAATGTATTAAGTTTACAAATGGGAGCCAAGGTAGATGGATCTTAGAGGTTATAGTGGTAAGATGATTTAGAGAGGAGGTTGAAGGTGAAATATCAAGGTGAGTGTGGGCTTGGTAAATACATTGTAGGCTATGAACAAAGGAGTCATGGATGAGGACACTAAGGGATGGATCATTTCAGCGAGCCCAATGATTTCCAAATTACTCGAGGAGGATGAAGCGGGCTTGTGCAAGGAGTTGGGGCTATGATCTCATAGGTCATTATTTTAAAATCAGGTTTCGCTAATGAAAGGAACTCACTCCGGATCAAGATTACCTAATAGCAATCAAGATGGATCGATGGGTTGAGTTAGGGAAATCCTTAACTCGGTAGGGAATAGAGTGATACATAGTATCTCGGTGGGCTCATGAGAAGAATTAGAGAGGATGAACTATGTTGGAAAATGGTGAGCTATTGGCTAAGCCATTCTTGTTATTTTCTATTTGACATCTGAATGACGAGATGACGAGGAATATCGAGGGACTTGGGATGATCCGAGTTAAAACCAAATCACTTGGCTGTGAGGTTACAATCAGAGCTCGTAGAAGGGTGTTGAGTTCTATAATTTGTGTGTGGAGCTAGGAAGATATAGCTCGAGTACGAGTTCATAGGAAAGCTTAGGGGATGACATTATGAGTTTTAATGTAGCTTTGCCAAGTTACGTGTTGGGACATTGAGTATGTGAAGAGAATAACATCGTGGGTAATTGACACATTTTTCCATCGAAAATATATGTAAGGAATAATTGAGAAGCCTCGAGCTCGATGAAACTTCAGGATCTCGGTGAAAATGGATTTTGGGAGTAGAGCATATCACTATGGAGGAATCTCGGAAACCTATTTGAGAGTGTGAAATCGTGATTCATGAGAAAACATCGAACTCGAAGATGGTAGTTCATGGCAAATTTGAGAGATTCGACAAGGAAGAGATTTCCATAAAGCCAATCAGTGAGTAATATAAATGAGGAGTCATAGCTCAAGTTAAGAATGGGTAATTTTTGTCAAAGAATAATAGGATTGGAAAGGTAAATACATCGATATATTTGATGACGGTGAGTACAAAGTAAGGATATGATGGAAAACATGAGACAATGATGAAATGAGTTAGGCAGAGAGAGAGTTACTTGGTGAAGCAAAGACCATCTAGCAGAGTCAATGTGATGAAATTTACAACCGATCAATTTGGTTGGTGACTGACTCGATGTTGGCTTCGTGATTCATAGAAACAGTCTCGTGTTGTTAAGATGAACTTGCTTTGCTGAGAATACACAAAAGATCTTAGTTGATGTGATGCTTTGGAGATGAATTGGGATGATCTAAGTCAAATCCAAGTCACTCACCCATAAATATTTAAGAGAAAGGAGCTCGACGAGCGAGCTTAGATGGACCGAGTTACTCACATGGTGAAATGATGAGCTCGTACAACTCGGGGTCTCGACACATCTGACAAGGTGAGTTTACCAAGGCTCACTCAAATGTAGAAAATCTCGGTAATCAGGAATGAAATGACGGTGTTGACTCAATGCAGTGATTTTCTCTTCTGGGTGACTTAAATAGAAGACGAAATGGGAGAAATTTTCATTGGTTGATACGGCGGTGCAAAGGATCTCGAAATGGAATTCAAGGGTAGGAGCTCGAGTCCAACTCAGCGAGTTGGCTCGGTGAGCCAACCACCAAGTTGGGCTATTTTTGGCTTATTCACATGGACCCCCTTTCTTTCAATGCAAACCAAATTTTCAGGGGAGGCCACCAAAATAGTAATTAAATTAATATTTTTATTTAAATATTTTAATAATAATATTTATTATTATTATTAAAATATTTTATTTAAATATTCCTTTAATTAATTGAGAAGATTAAGTCAATGGGCCATTAATGACACATGATGGAAGCTTCTCAAGTGGTTAAACCAACTTTGTAATAAATGAACCATCATGCACCTTCAATTTAGGAAGGAATTTATTGTTTTTCCTCTTCTATCTCATAGAATTTTCTATAAATGTAAGTTGGGAGATCATTCCAACAGGTTGGGAAGATAGATATCTTAGACAAGTACACAAATTTCAAGAATATTTTTTCTTCTACAATTTAGCTTTATGGATTGGGAACTTTCAAGCCTCCTTTCCAAGACTGTAATGGAAACCATTTCCTCTTTTGAATGTAATGATGCATTGTGCACATTTTTTTAAGTAATAAAAGTGTGTGTTTTGTGACTACTCTTGTTACTTTCATCCTTTTATTTTTCTTTGTGCCTTTCTCATGATTGTAGGTACACTGTGCAAGTTCAAGTTTCTATTGCAGGGTTCTGGAGTTATGTGATTATCAAGTGGTGTAGTATTTCATGCGGTTGAGTTGTGGTGCTTATTCACCCTTCTCAATATTATCGTTCTTCACCGGAAGACTGATACATTATCTTGTTTGATTGAGTTTAACAAAGGGAACACATGTTTCCTAGTCTGTGTTTTTATATTACCCTCTCTAAGTTACGGTAGGTGAAGTTGACTTATGGTGCACAACACACTCTTCAAATCAGCCCTTCCTAAGTCTAACAACACCATTTATTTGGTGAATCACCATCCCTAGTATAGTTTTATTTACCACAAATATCTTTCCCTAAACCCATGAATAATAACATATGTCAAGAAAACCATTTTATTTTACTAGGATTTGTATAACACTTAGTTTAGGAAGTAGAAGATGGCCTTCTCCGGAGGTTCACCTAGAGTCCAGGTCCCACATCTTAAGAGGTGATCCCATTTTACCAAATAACACCAAACATCCTATTCACACTTTGGCCACTCGGAGGGTGTAATGATTTGGTGATAATATTTTTCGCACGCCAAATGGGACAGAGTCTATACTTCTCTTCTCACTTGCACAAATAAAAGTACCTAACAACTCTATATCTTTAGATTTCAAGTATCGAAGTACATTAACTTATGTGAAGAATTCTGACAAGATCTTCTTCAATGAAAGGAAATTATCAACATATTGAACTATCCTTATCTCCTCCAAGTAGAAGGAGAAGATACGTTTCAACATCACCAATTAAACATCATCCCGTAGGGGTTGTTCAAATCCTCCATATGGAGAGTTTCTTTCATCAAGGAACAATCAATCTTTTTCACTATGGCATCCCTTACAAGGTTCCAAGTTTTTCCCCTTTCAATGCAAGCATTCCTCTTCATTGTCTCAACATGACCCTATACCTATTTCAGAACTCAAAAGTTTACCCTCCTACGGAGGGAAACTCACGTTACTCAAATCAAACATATTCTTGATGTAGCTAGTATTTGTGCAAGACTTAATATCACAGAGGACAACGTTACGGTTAGACTTCTTGTCACTTATTTTAAGGGGAAAACACTGAGTGGTTTTGTGGGTTAGAAGATGCACTATAACCACTTGGGACAAGTTGGAATAAAATATTTGTAAACATTTTGAAGACAAGTGTGATCACCTGTAACTTTTGGAACAACTCACTACTATAAAGAGAGCTCCCCAAAAATACACGAGTGATTTCAACTTTCGATTCCATGGACCTGGAATAGGATTCTAGTAATCATAAACCATTCTCTAAATAATGCATTCTTGTACTATTTGTGATTCTTGAATACAAATTTAGCAGTTATTATCTAGTCTATGGGAAGGACTACACTTATCGATGCCTACGAATTTACCATAAGAGTGGATAATTCCTTAATCCATGATGGAAATATAGCTCCACGAACACCAATGACATTGTCTCAAATCTTACGAACAATTAGCCTACCATTTCTCTTATTCTAGTAACCTCTAACAAACAAGGTCAATCTACCCCTACCTCTTCAAATGACCTATTTGAAGTCAATTTGATCTTGTAAACTTTTTGGAATGAGCTCAATGCACTTAAGAGGAAAAAATTTCAATATAATCATCCAACTAGCCATAAAATCAGTAGTATTATGCTAACCGACCTCCTTTTCAAGGGAACAATCAGCCTCAAAATGAAACTGCAAGTCAAGATATGAATGTCAAGCCTTTGAAATTTCGGAACCCTCCTACTACTAGCTCATCTAGAGCCATAGTACATGTCCAGAATAATCTAGTTCAATACTACGAATGGTGTTATCCTTGTTCCCAACCACACAATAAAAATATTTTCCCCAATGAATTTCTTAGCCAGGCCCTTATGTTTCAAATCCCATCTTACCCTCCAGAAAAACAAACAAATCATCTATGCAGAAATGACATATCAACCGCAGCACTGAAGAAACCACTTTGCTAAATAGGCAAGCAAAATATTTTTGTAGGTTAAATACTGATTCCTCATCAGTAGCGGAAAACACTCTTTCGAAAAAGAGATAAATGGAATCTCAACCTTCCAATTCTGATTAAGAATCCACTTCACATTTTCATCCATAAGTGGTGGTTGATAAATATGTGAGAAAGAAACTGCGAAACACCTGCTAGCCAAGCCACAAGGAAAGAAGGTTCTTCGGGCATCACGGTACCCAAAAAGAATTTTTCAAAGGAGGATCCCAATACCCAAAGAAGTTTCAGTAATGTAGGAGCAATTCCCTTATGTATTCTAGAAGAAATGAAGAAGACCAAGTGAGCATTACTATTTAGGACACACTCTCAATTCCTTCTCAAAGAAACTTGTTGCAATAGGCTCTAAACAGGTTTTGGTATAACCAATGGATCATCAAGTCGTGGAGCAAAAATACTACAAGTTTGTGTCAACTAGAAGGGAAAGTTATTCCTAAGGTGAAAAAACGCACCATTATATATTTCCCTGATCATTGGTGACCACCTGGTATATAATTGCATGATTGATTATGGAGCCGATTATCTCGGTCATGCAAAAACAAATTGAAGATGTACTGGGCATATAATATGCATTGGTTGGAAGAGGAGTTTTTCAGGTTGGATAACATAGCCATTGAAACTATTGGAGTTAGAAAAGGACTTCAAATTACCATCCATGCATGCCTAAGTTTATCGTTCACCCTTGACATATTAGTCATTGATCTCCCTCCTCTCTTTGTTATTTGTCTATCATGAGATTTTATTGCCAAAATTGGAGGTTATCTATCATCCGATTGGTAACATATGATTCGAGACTTAACACAAAACAAAATTAACTATAAGGGAGGAACCAATCTATCATAATCATGTAGAATCCTACATTCGCTAGTCCTATAAATGGGAAATATACCATCGATAATAAAGAAGAAGAAGATGTTGATCATGAACCAAAGTGACTCTTGTGGAAGAAATTCCTAATCTTTGTGTTGGATGAAGTGAGTGGAGATCATCGCATAATCCCTATCTTTGATGTGTTGGCGAGAGGAAGAAGTTGGTTTGTTTTAATACGAAACATGATTGGGAACATAATGCTTTCATGAAGAAGGTATGATCATACCGCAATTGGTCAAAAAACCAAGCAATTCTAATAGACTCATGGAAATATACTTTTGATGGCTCAAGGATTAAGAATGGATCCGGTGTTGGCATCCCGCAAATTTATCTAGAGGGAGATAAATACTTCTCATATTTCCAAATGTAATTTAGTTTCTCTAACAATGTTTCGAATACGAGGCCCTTGTGCAAGGAATCTAGCTAGCTCAAAAGAAGGGAATAAAATCCATGACTATTATTTGAGATAGTGAGTTAGTTGGTCATAAAGTGATGACACGCAATGCATCCAAAAAATGATCTTTTGAGATCATAAAAGAATCAAGTCTAGGATTTGATTAAATATTTCCAAGATTTTAGGATCCATGCAGCCCTAGAAATCGAAATCAAGATGATGATAGGCTTGCTACAATTGGCTCGTAATATGAAATACTTCTTGATAGCATGAAAGAAGGGCAAAAATATGTCAAAATGGTGGTTCGACTGCAGTCCCGATAATGTGCATAGTAGCTGGCAAGTATTCGATAATGACAAATGAATTGTCCCGTTTATAAGAATAGTCATATTTTGCTATGAAAGGTCAAGCAAAGTTGTAAGAATCATACATGATGAAATCATATAATTGAAAATAAAGAAGCTACCAAAATGCTTAATTACTCTAGAATCCATCTTCGATTCGACGATCAATAAAAAAGAAAAATATCTAACATGTTGGTCAAAGAAGAAGATTTTGAAGAAGTCGAGGTAGTGAATGAAAAGTTTCTAAAGATCAGAAAAGTATGCACTTCCTAAGAGAAAGAAGCTTTCATCAAAATTTTCCAAGAGTATCACGACATTTGTGCATGCAGATACAAATACCTATGTGATTTTGATCCATGTATAGCACAACATACCATCGAATTGGATCCTAATGCCAAGCCATTTTATCAGAAACAGAGGCCAATTAATCCCAAAATCAAGCCACTAATGAGAAAGGAGCTAACCGAAATCATCAAGGCTTGTATAATTTTTCTTACCAAACATTCCTCTTAGGTAGCCAATCTGTCCTGTAAAGAAGAAGAACAAAGAGATTTGGTTATGTGTGGACTTCAGGGATTTGAACCGTACATCATTGAAAGACCATTATCCACTTACATCAATGGATAAAATTCTTCAAACAAAGGGCGGAGCTCAAATATTTTATTTTCTTGATGGATATTCATGTTACAATCAAATTTTGGTCCAAGAATGCAATCAATTCAAAACAACTTTCACTACCAAGTGGGGCACATATGCTTACAACATATTTCCATTCGATTGTCCAATTTCGTGGCTACTTTCCAAAGAGCCATAGACATGGCATTTAAGGGAGTAATCAATGATATTGTCTCGGTTTACCTTAATGATATAATCTGTATACTCTAAGCATGCAGAGGACCACATCACGCATCTAATGAAGGTTTTTCAAAGGTGTAGTCAGTTTGGAGTTTCACTTAATCCAAAGAAATGTATTTTTGTAGTTCACGAAGGAAAGTTGTTGACACATGTTGTTTAAGTGGAAGTAATTTCTATCGATTTAGTGAGGATTCATTCGATTATGTTTATCTTTCCCAAGTCACAAGAAGGGTCCGCATATTTTTTAGGAACCATACATTTTATGCGAGAGATTCGTCCCTCAATTCGTGACATTGGTTAAAACACCGCAGCCATGCTAAAGAAAAATAGTCCATTATCATGGAAAAAGGAAGGAAGGGAGAGATTCAAAGCCATGAAAATGGCCATTTCTCAAGCTCCCTGGATGGTGAACCCCAAGTTTGATAAATATTTTATTCTTTATGATTTTGCAAGTCAAGAGAGCATTTTAGGTATCCTCACCCATCAAAATGATGATATGATGGAGAAACCAATTATTTCATCAGTCAATACCTCAAATACTATGAGCTCAAATATTCATTCATTGAAAAACAAGTCTTTCCAGTTATTTGAGATTTGAATAAATTCAAGCACATGTTGTCTAACAAAAAAATTCATCTAATGGTGTCTCATCCAGTGTCAAGGAATTTTTTACGAACAAAGAGATGAATGAAAAGTGTTTCGGATGGATCACAAAGGTGATGGAGTATGACATACATATTGTTGGTCCGAAAACTCGGTTAGGCGGTCGTGGGGAAACAAGCCAATAGTGTGTAGAGCATAGCCCCTTTTAGAGACAACAAATCGAAATTGGTTTATTGCTAATCTATCAAGAAGGAATCTGCATAAATCTACATGATTCTAATTTTAGGGGTTTTCATATCTCATCCCAAAGAGGTAGTTCCAACAATGAACAAAAATGTAGGGGAGAAGGAACGAAGGAAGGATAGATCTGAAGGAAGAAAAGAAATGAATTCCAAGAAAAAAAGGTCAGAAGGTTTATGCTTTGGGCTGGTAGTAAATAGATCCAAACTTACTTGCATAAACAATTAAAACAATACTGATGAACATATGAAAATAATAGGAATGAATCCAATAGAATAAAAACATAGATCTAACTTAAGGAAGATTTGATGCAAATAACACATATGTTAAGCACAAAGTCCGAACTTATGTATTAATATTTCTTCATATACAAGAAAACACAAAGTCTTTCTCTCCTCACTTCTCTTTTCATACAAAACTGTCCACTACAAATACAACAAGTATTCTATTATTTATAGAAGGAGAGGAGGAAAGAAGAAAAAACAAACCCACCACTTTACAAAATATCTAAAAAGTCAAAATTTTACTTTGGGCAAGTTTTTGGATGGCAACATCCAATGGTGCAACATGGATGATGTCATCGTAAATGCCAACAATTTTTTTAATATTTTACAAAAATGATCAAATCATACGTGCAAGAGGAGAAACTAATCCTCATAATCCCTTTGCCTAATATATGGTGTCTTTCTTTTGATCAGACGATCGATGTGACACTCCGCTCGATATTTGATAAACTTGCTAATCATTGCTTGATGTTGATCATGATCTGGACCTTTGAAATGGTTGTCAATTACTTCACAAGTTTCATTTTCGTTATTAAGCTTGTCGTAGCTCGGTGAAAGTTTCGCATGCGCCAATCAAGAAGCCGATGAAGTCACAGCAGGCCAAGAGGTTATTGATTGATTCTCGGTCGAAAGTGACCTCTCGTGTCGATCAGACCTTGAGTGACTATAGCCTTGAAGCACTTTCGAAATGTATCGCCTACTTCCCTCAAGCTATATGATTCATCGAGAATTTTGGAGCCATTTTTGTAAATGTTTGCTCCATGTTGAATAGTGTGTTTAAGGCTTCATCCTTGATTTTATCTATTCTCTCCGGATGTATTCCATTTGATCAACCTAGTAATCTAAAGTGAAAAGAATTTTTTTATGTGCACGTGGGTGGTCAATAATGCCAACCTTCAATAGGTCATTAGTGAAAGCGGTTTACCATTGCCTAGAACATTTCATGCTGCACTTAATGTTATCTAATTCTTCTGGAGAGGGCACCTACTACTACTTGTAGTTCCTTATTTGCTTTGGTTATATCTTGATAGAGCATTGTGAATTTCCCTATCATTTCATGACCATCCCTAAGGATCCACTTGATCCAGGAGGATACTAATGTGCCTTGTTCACCAATCTTAATATATTCATTTAATTTCTTTTGACCGGGAACTTGGATGGGTTTATCTCAGAGTCGGAGGAGCAGCATTGCCCATTTTCTACAATGCTTGGAGGAGATGTTTGTTTTGTTCCTTGAGAATTCTCTCCTCCTCCTTTGCCTCTTGGAGATTTTTGTAGAGAGCATCCACCGTAGATAAGGCTTCTCCTTGTAGGCTTTTGGATGTGGTCCCCATTAATACTTGAGTCACTATGAAGTCTGTGGGGAGACAGATCCTTATTTTCCTTGGTGGGGTCCAGTAAGTAATCTCCATGACTCTCTCCCCACGAAGTTATTTTTGAAAAGTGAGTTATTTCTTTCTCGATTCTTGGTTCCTTCTTCGGAATGATAGATAAGTCGATGGGTGAGATGGGAACCTTTCTCTTATGCTTTGGCCCGAGATGATCGAAATCCAAATAGGACTTATGGGAGCGGGAGTAGAGGAAATAGAAGAAGAAACAGGAGTGATATGGGGAGCAACTATGGAGGCTTCGAGAAGAATGTTGAAACACTCGGTGGTGGCATCGACAAGGAATTCAATGCACCGCTACTTGTGGGGCCTAGAGTTACCACAAGAGAAGAGAAAGACATGGAAATGGAAGGGATCTCAGAATTGGATAGAAGGAATACTTGGGTGATAAATCCATGAGAGAGGAGAAGATGGAAGAGGTGGGAGAGGGAAGGGAGGAAGGAAGAGGAGAAGACACATCCATAGGAATGGATGCTTGAATGATAGGAGGAGGAGAAGGAAGAGAAGAAGGAATGATAGGTACCTTGGTAGTTGTAATTGTGATAACATTCGGTGGATGTATCTATTGAAGCGTTTGTTATTTCTTCATTACCTGAGACACTAAGTCAACCACTTGCTTCTCAGAAGAAGAAGAAAGGCCTTCGTGGAGCTTCTTCTTGTCTGCTTTGATTCACCCAACTTGTCGCTTTCGTTGCCTTTCAACTCATGGGCCATCTTGGAGGCACTCTACCTATAGGAGAAGTAGTGAAATCAACTCCAAGGTAGGTGAGACCATTATGTTTCCACCAATGCTCGGTGCAGACGCAATGTGGGCTTAACCCTCTCCCGAATGGTCTTCAATGCCTTGGATCTATCGCTTTCTATGAATGGCCACTCATTTTCATCTATTTCAAGGTAAACTTGATCAATTTCTTGATCACTCTTGGAATTCCTTTGGGATGATGGCTACGCCATAGTGTTTGATCTCTTTCAGGGCTAGCTAGGAACGATCCTTTCACCTAATGTCTATTTCATGTGTCAGGTTGATCCAAATGTCCTTAATCTTAGGAACATGGATAGGATTAATCTTTTCCTTTGGGAGGAAACTCGCGCGATCAAGGTTATCCTTGTTGGGAAGTTGTTCTTCGATTCAACAACTCAAGCTTGAAATACATCTCCTTGCTTTGGTAAGTGTGGGGCGGTGTGTATCGGCTGATTGTAAGGGGAATGTAGTTCCTCCTTTCTTTCTTTTCATGCACTTCTCGTGATAATTGATTAGCTACCTTGATAATTCCAACAGGATCAGCTTCGGCCCCAAACCTTGGTAGTTTTTTTTGGCTCTCCCTTGAAATTCACAGCTCTAAGATATGTGAATCTAGGGAATTGTGTAAACAATGCTCCCCATTTCTTTGTGGCAGCAATCACACTCGGCTGCTCGACCATGTCTCATGTTCGGCCTCAACAAGTAGATTACCTCATAGAAGAAGGCATCATTAATCTTAGAGAATTGGGAGATGTTGGCCTTGAGCTTTAGCTCTAGGTAGAATTCATATATTTTGACTTGGGGCCATACCCCATTTCGAGCTAGCCCTGTAAAATCTCTTGCTGATGTAGCAACATATACAACATAGGAATTCATGTAGAATTTCTCAGTTGTGAACATATTGAAGCTACTGGGAGAAGGTGTCGCTGATGATTTCACCCCAGCCAAAACACTGATCAAGTGCATTCTTACTCATAGTCTCCAGATATCTCAACATCCATTTGTGTAAATAATGGGCAACAGGGAGCCCAAATACTTTGTTTAAGAAGGTGATTGTATCACTCAACTCCTCATTAAAGTCACTATCGTGGATGGTTTATGGCCGTATGCTCACCAGTTTCTTGTTCTTTAGGTAGAGCTCATTCATCATTTGCATGCATTTATCCTCATTATCATCCCAGGCCTTCTTGCAGTCTTCAAGGCTTATTTCTACATATTTCCTATGGTGAGGAATGCCCAAGGTTAGTTCAAAGTGATGAGTCATGAGGTCAATGATTGTGTTGCCTTCTTTTTCTTGACACTTCTAGTGTCTTTGTTATGGCATCGGGCCACCAACATGATAAATTCATTATTTATAGCACTTACAGAAACCCAAATGTAAAGTGCAATCCACTACCCACCAACTTGTTCATCCACAAGCCACTTCTTTCCCGATTGGTTCTTTCCCGAAATCATCCATGTTAATGTGGCCCACTCGAGTCTCTAATGTCGAAGTTGTACTCTGCATATGAGTCAGGCATCCTGACTTTCTGATACGTGTACTTCATCTGTTGTTCCAATTGCTTAGCTTTAGCTTTGGATTTAGCTGGTTTCTTACTTGATGAAGACATGTGCGAGCTCAAGGATGGATGTTGTTGTTCCAGATTTATAAAAGATGAGGAATGACGTGGGATCCACAAGCTCAAAAAATGGCATGCAGGGGTGATAAGGATAGTTGACAGGCGTAGAGAAAACAATTTTTTCAATTTTCAATTCATGAAAATGGTAGGTGTCAGGCACCTATTTATAGGAAAATTTCACATTTATTACCTCACCAAATTTTTGGCGCAACTCTCAAAGTGTCGACACGAGGAAAATTACACCTTGGCGCAATTTTTTTAACATCGACATAACATTTCTAAGCACCTTTGGTGCATATTTCTTAATGTAACATGATATTTTCCTATGGCAAAGGGTATTTAAAGTGGCACAATTTTCGGGATGTTGACATAACAATTCTTGTTCCAAAGAATTTAAGGGGGCGTAACTTTCTTGATGTCAGCAAGTAAATTTGTGTGCTTTGTTCAAAAGGGAGCATTTTAAGATGTCTTGACACATGAAAGAGTGCGCCTAAGGAAGAAGCTTAAAATGCTAAGTTCTGAGAAAACATGATTTTTCAAAGAAAGTTTTTGGGCCATTTCGAACGTTATGAAACTTCCTTAGGGGTCAAAACAGAATTTTGGTATGGTTACTTGTAAATTGCCCTTGTCAATTTTACAAGAAAACACACGACGAAAGCAAAATAAAATTGTACAAATAAGAGAGCAAGCTCTACTTCCTGAAGATCTTGAGATGATTCCCGCTATAGGGAAGCGAGAGCTCGGTTTCATCTAGATATGAGAGATAGAAACTATTCTCTCCGTTGAGTTGCTTGATTTTGTATGGCCCTCTCCAAAGAGAGTCAAACTTCCCATGCATACCTTTTGGTTCTCTTCATTTGTCCCACAGAAGAACAAGATCTCCCACTTGGAAATATCTTTTCTTAGCTTTCTTGTCGAACAACCTCTTAACTTGATTCTGATGTTTAGTGATCTTTTCGACCACTTTTACTTGTTTTTCTTCAAGTTCTGTCAAGTACATAATCCTCTTTTCAAGAGAATTCTGAAAAGTTTCATCTTCAATTTCTCGAGCTAAGCGCAGAGCAAGAAGTTCTATAGAGATAGGGATTTTAGCATCGATCCCATATAACACCTGGAAAGGTGACATGCCGAGAGACCTCTTTGGAGTGATATGATCTTCCCACAAAGCATCATATAATTATTTGTGCCAGACCACTAGTTTTCGTCAACTAGCTTTCGTATGATAGTCACCAGATTTTTGTTACTGGATTATGCCTGACCATTTCCTTGAGGATAGTAATTAGAAGCATGAGCCAAGGTTATTCCGTATCCATGACAAAAACCAATTACTTCCCGTGAAGAGAAGTTGAAGCATTGTCAGCGATGATTTTGTGTGGAATGCAAAATCTTAAAATAATATTCTCCTTGATGAATTTGTAAACAATTTCGAAGTGGCATGCTTGACAGGTATGGCTTCCACCCATTTCGTGAAGTAATCCGTTGTTTTTAGGAAATAACTATTTCCAACACTCGATTGAGGATTGAGTGCTCAATGAAATCAATCCCCATTTTCTCAATGGCTCTTCAATGATGACGGGCTTGAGGGGAAATGCAGCCAAATTTGGTTTTCCAATGAATTGTTGGCAAAGTTCACATTTCGCTACCTAGGTGGATGTATCTTGAAATAGCGTCAACTAGTGGTACCTGGCCTGAGAAGTGACCACCTGCAGGGATGAGTCATGAAAACTCTCCAACAATTTTACTTGATGCGGCTTGTCAACACATCATAGAAAAATGTGATCAATTCCATGTTTGTACAATCCATCATCCCATATGACATATCTTGCAGCTCTGAGCTTCACCATTCACTTTTCCTTTGTGGTTAGGTGAGTTGGGCACTTGCCATAGGTGAGAAAGAACATGATGTCAGAATACCATTCATCATTGGTTGCAACAAATAGAGCTATGGGAAAAGAATACGCTTTCTCCACTCATTTTTCTCTACATCAACGTGATCATATTTTTCCTTAGGTACCTCTCGAGTCTTTATTTTCAACCATTAGTTGGCAAAGGCCTTTACCTCTTACCAACTTAGTTGGTTTGATGTCGAAGTCATACTCTTGGACCTTTGCGATCCAATTCCCTCGTAATCTCCCTAACTCCTATTGAGTCAGGATAGTCTTAACAGATGTGTCAGGAACCAACACTACCATATGAGAATTCAGAATATAGTAGCAGAAATTTTTTACTACTTTTACCATGGAAAAGACATTATTTTCTAATTTTAACATCTTTAGTTCATGAGGCTTGAGAGGAGAGCTCATGAAAGCAATCGGGATTCTATATCCTCAGAGTTCTTTTACATCAAGATAGGCTGATACAGTATGCACAAATGCATAACTGTACATGATGAAGTGCTTGCTGAAGTCAGGACACACCATAATAGGTGCATGAGCGACGGATGTTTTTATGTCTTTGAATTATGTCCTACCTTCCTCACTCCATCGGAATGTTTGGGACCCTTTCATCATATTAGATATATGACAAGTCTTCTCAACAAAATTAGGAACAAAGTGTCTAAGAAAATTTACCTTTCCAAAGAAAGAGTGAACACCAGTCTTGCTTGTAGGCAAAGTAAGGCTCTGAATAGCCTTGAATCTTTCGACATCTATCTTACTTCTTATCTCCTTACGATATGTCCTAGAGCTTTCCTTTGGTGACCCCAAAAATGACTTCTTAGGATTTAGCAAGATTTCGTGCTCTCAGCCGTATGATCAAGAATTTTTCCAAATGATCATAGTGATCACTTCATTTTTTGGAGAACACAGTTAGGTCATCTAGGTAAACGACGATGACTTTTCCCATCACACCTTTGAATGCAAAGTCCATTTCTCATTAGAAGATGGCACCGGTGTTGATTAAACCAAATGACATTCTGTTGTAGGTGAAGGTACCCTAAGGAGTGGTGAAAACTATTTTGAAATGATCTCCAGTCATGACTTGAATTTGATTGTAACCTGAAAAACCGTCAAGCATAAACAAAATTTCTGAACCACTTACTACCTATAGTACTTGATCCATTATTGGCAGTGGATAGTTATCTTTTAAGGATGACTGGTTCAAGTTGCGAAAGTCCATGCATATGCATATTTTTCCATTCTTCTTCCACACAGCACAATATTTGTAACACGGTATGAATTGGAAAAATAATTCTTGTGTTCAACATTTTCTGATTTTCATCCCTGGATGGTACCCTTTGAGATTTTGGGGTTGTAATGCCTTTACTTTTGACTGGAAAGGCTTAACATCATCCTTGAGTGGAATGTCATGTTGAATGTCCTTTTCCTTGAATGACTTTAGATCGGAATAAGACTATGCTAACACATCTATGTAATTTTTAGCAACTTCACGAATTTTTGCTTCTCTTCGTGCATACAACACTTTCTCGATATTTACAAAACAAGAATGTTCCATGATTACCTAGATTAACGGATTCATTTTCTAGAGAAGAGGAAGGATCATCCTGTCACTTTTTCTTGACAAAATGGTCATGATTATCAAATAATCGTTCTAAGGAAACCAAACCTTTGGAATCCTATTTCCTTTGAGTTGTATCACCGTATCTTTTTCAGATTCATGTGCTTGGGTTCAGTGAGAGACTCACAACATATAAAAGTTGATCCCTCAAAATTAAGTTCTTTGAAGTTGTCATCTTTCTCCTAAAAAGTGATAAGTTGGTTGTCATCATTGAACACTTGCCAGTGTTGTAAATTATTTCGCACACTTGGGTGAAAAACAACTTCAATGGTATATGTATCTATTTTTAACCCTAGGTGAGGGAGCATGAGAGAGACTGAGAGATGGCCAATGAATTAGCCATGTCATTTTGAGCTCGTGGAACTGCTTTGATTGAGAAAGCATCAAACTCTTCAATGCTATCCCATATTGCATTGTGGTAGTGTCTGAGCCGGTCATTCTTTACTTGGTATATCCCTTTTACCTAATTGAAAATTAGCTCAACGCATCACCTTGCACTTTTAGATTATTGATTCCCTTCTCTTTTGTAGCTTGCATGCCAAGTAACAAGGATTCATACTTGGTAGTATTATTGGTATTAAATAACTGTAACTTGAAAGAAAAAGGGAATATCTCCTCTTCAGGAGATATTAGACCAACCCCAGCACCGCATCCACTTGTCGCATAACTACCATCTAACTGCAATGTTCATACTTTGTTGAGATCTTCTTCTTGGACGAGAATGTCCATTCTATCTGAGTTCATGGACAGGAAGTAGTTCCCCATCCATAACGATTCGAAGAGAATCTGAGCTTTAGGGTCATCAGAATTGGTGACTAGATATTTCTTTTGTGATTCTAGTTCTAATGTTTGCATCACCCCTTTGACAGAATCCTGGCTTTGGACCAATCCATATGAATTTCCCCACCAACTTCTTTACAAAAGCTCCTCCCTAGCAATATCCCATATGTTGCTGGAATATCAGCTACGAGAATAGTCATTTTTACCCTTTTCTTAGGAAATGTCATGAATGTAAACTGCGCATCCTTGATCTGACCAATCAATGGTACTGCTTGGTTTCCATGGAGTAGCATCTGCCAAAAGGTTTAGTAAGTGTGAGGCCTAAAGCATGGGTGACCTTTGCTGGCATAACATTATCAGAAGCTCTAGAATCAATTATACAGTTACTTAGTTTATGACCATTGATCAGGAGAGATAGATAAAAAGGTTTAATTTTCCCCGATGTGGAAGTCGAGGCAATGTTTATGCGAGACGTAGGAGGAATGGGAAGAATTCCTTTTGGGAAGTAGGAGGAGAGACAGATATCCTGGCTTTGGATATACTTAGTTAATCTTATAAGCTACTCAGGTTGGGTGACGGTAATCAACTTCAGACATCTAGATCTTGGTCTTTTTGGTGTGATTGATTATATCGAATGTGACCAAGGATTTTGCTAACGAAGGAATGAGTCCTTCATTTCACGTTTATAGAGGAGGGTTACTAGTCTTTATGGGACTGGAGGAAGGTTGATTTGGAGGAGAAACATGAGGAAAATATTTCTTTACAAAAGGTTTAACAGAGGTTGAGTAGGAAGGGGATTACCTCTTTTAACGATCGTTGGAGGAGGAGTTACCACAGCCTTTTCCTTTTGTTTTTCAGCAGCAACCTTTTCTTCTTTTCCTTGTGAGTGAGTGAAAACTGTGTATGATTGTCTGCTCGCATACCCTTGGGTACCCTCTTCTTCATCAAATTCCTTGTCTTCAAATTCCATATACCCAATAGTAGAGTCACCAGTCGGTTCACCAACATCTTGGTCATCTTCACCTTGTGATGAAGGTTCTTCATAATTTAGATCATCTTCTTCGATTTCAACCAAAGCATTAACCGGAGGGGCTTCGATTGCTAACCTCGGAGAAGCAACAGGTAAATTTGGCCTTTAGGGGAGTTGTTAGGAGTGAAGTTCCTCCATTGGATATCCTCAGTATGCAGCAGTAGATGATGTTTGAGCCAATTTCTTCTTTATTGAGAGCAATTCGTTTGTCATCTTATGGAATGTTGGATCCGATGAGGTCACCCGAGAAGAAGTTGAAGCCTTTGACTTTGACGATTCTCATCTTAATTCACAAGATAAAAGAAGGTTGTTTTCTATCCAAATGCCCATAGCTTGAGCAAGGGCCAAGGTGGGTATTTGTTCCTATAAAATTAAGAAACTTACTTTCAAACTCATGGAATTCAAGAAGAAACACTTTTTATTTTATAATGGTCGCATCATGGCAAGTGGCACATGGTTGATTAGTGCATTGAATCTGGCGATAAAATCTCGCATGGTTTCACTGGCTTCCTTCTTCATGTGAGTGATTTGTGACAATAGTGCAAATGCATCTTCTGAAGGTTTGTATCTGTCTTCAAACGCAACGCCTCCTGCAATGTGTTCCAATTGGTGATGGATCCAACTGGTAAATGTTGGAACCACTCACCGAGCCTCAGGCCCTTGTAAGGTCTCTAGAAAGAGACGTACTGATACATCCTCGTGAGTCACGTCTAGAATGTTGCATGACATAATAAACACAGATATATGTGCATCCATGCTTTGATTTCCGCTCCCATCCTATTTTGGGAATTTTTTGTGATTTCCGTGAGGGAGGGGGTTGACTGGATGCGGCAATGCTAGAGAACACATGGCGTTTCCCCATGGTACAAGTTGATTTGCTGCCATTTAAAAATCAGGAAAAAGAACATGAGTAGGGAGTGTGGTTCCACTTAGAAAAAGAGAACTAAGCCGATGTAGAAGCACCTTGTGAAATCGACTCTTTCATGGAGGAGGCACTTCTTAATGATCAATCCACCGAGGTTAATGATGCGAATCGTGTTGGAGTGATACTAAAATTGTGCCTTGAAGTAGATCAAAAATTGGATCAACTTCCCCATGAGCTCTTCATTGTGAGTAAATGGTTCACCTACCAAAGTATCCATTCAGATTTGTAACAATTAGGAGCAGATTTGCAACTATATTTTTTTTTGTGCTTGCTGATTTTCTAATTTTCTCGCTAAAAATCAGCAGCATGTAATGCGTTTATTTTTAATTTTACCCTCTTTAATTGAAACCGATTGTGGTTTCCTAACAAATATTAGTGTGGATAAAGGTGGGTTAATTTAGCATACGATATTCGGATCTTTGATCTAAATTTTGCAAGGTTTTGAAAACATCATAAAATATCGAATCTCGGATCTACCTGAAATATACAAGTTTTTGTACAAAATCAGCGAACTAAAAACTCTTATCTAGGCTAGATCTATGGATTTTTATAAGGAAATTTTTAGTTTCGGTCACTTCGCAAAAATTTGATTTTTAACAAAGAATTAAAATTTGGAATCTGGTAGTGATTTTTACAATATTTTAAATTATTTCCTCGATTACATCCCAGTGAGTCACCAAAAATTGTTGGTTCAAAAAAGCGCATCACTTAGGTAGGTCACAGGAAATATGCCAACACTGTGTGTGGGCATAGCTCCTCTTTGACACAAAGAAAGTGAAACTCGGTTTGTTGCTAATCCATCAAGAAGGAATCTATGCAAATCTACACTAGTCTAACTTCAAGCGGTTTTGGGATCTCATCCCGGTAGAGAGGTATTTCAACAACTAATGAAAGGTAGGAGAGAAGGAACGGAGGAAGGATAGATCTCGAAGGAAGAAAAGAAATGAATTCTAAGATAGAAAGGTCGAAGGTTTATGCTTTGAGTTGGTAAAATGAGCCAAACTTACTTGCATAAACAATTAAAACAATAATGATGAACTTATGACAATAATAGGAATGAATCCAATAGAATAAAAACATAGATCTAACTTTAGGAAGATCTGATGCAAATAACACATATGTTAAGCACAAAGTGTGAACTTATGTATTCATATTTCTTCTGTTACAAGAAAACAAAAAGTCTTTCTCTCCTCACTTCTCTTTTTCATACAAAAATGTCCCCCACGAATACAACAAGTATTCTAGTATTTATAGAAGGAGAGGAGGAAAGAAGAAAAAGAAAACCCACCACTTTACAAAATATCTTACAAGATATTTACAAAATATCTAAAAAGTCAAAAGTTGACTTTAGGGAAGTTTTTGGATGGCAACATCCCATGGTGCAACATGGATGATGTCATCGTAAATGCCAACAAACTTTTTAAATATTTTACAAAAATGATCAAAGCATACACAAGAGGATAAACTACTCCTCATCATCCCTTTTGCTCACATTTGGTGTCTTTCTTCTGATCAGGAGAGTCGATGTGACACTGCACTCGATGTTCAATAAACTTGCTGATCATTTCTTGAAGTTGATCATGATTTGGACCTTTGAAATGGTCGCCAATGACTTTGTAAGTTTCATTTTCATTCTTGACCTTGTCAGGTAGCTCAAGAAAAGTTTCCCATGTGTCAATCAAGAAGGCGATGAAGTTACAGCAGAGCCAAGACGTTATGGATTGATTCTCGGTCGAAAGTGAATTCTAGTGCCAAACCTTGAGTGACTATAGCCTTGAAGCACTAAAATGTATTGTCTACTTCCTCAAGCTATATGATTCGGTGAGCATTTCTTGAGTAATTTTTGTAAATCTGCTTGCTCCATGTTGAATCGTGCGTCCAAGGATTCATCCTTGATTTTATCTATTCTCTCCAGGATGTATTCCATTTGATCAACCCGGTAATATAAAGAGACAAGAGCTTTGTTATGTGCATGCAGTGGTCAATAATGTTGAACTTCAATCGGTCATCACCGGTGGCGCTTTACCATTACCTGAACGTTTCATGCTACAACTTGGGGTTATCCAATTCTTCGAGAGGGTACTGTCATTTCAATTGTGAATTTTGAATTTACCTATCATTTCACGACCATCCCCGAGGATCCACTCGATCCAGAGGATACTTTGCTACACCCTGTTCACCAATCTTAATGTATTCATTTAATTTCTCCCGACTAGAACTTGGATGGGTTCAACGGCACCATAGGAGGAGTGTTGACCATTTTCTGCAATGCTTGGAGGAGATGTTTGTTTTGTTCCTTGAGTATTCTCTTTTCCTCCTTTTCCTCTTGGACCTTTTTGCAGAGAGCATCCACTGCAAACAAGGCTTCTCCTTGTAGGTTTTCAAATGAGGTCCCCATTGTGAGTTGAGTCACCGTGAAGTCCGTGAGAGACGATCATTCTTTTCCTTGGTGGGGGTCTCAGGTAAGCAATCTCCATGACTCTCTCCCCCGAAGTTTTTTTTGAAAAGTGATTTATTGCTTTCTTCTTCTTGGGTCCCTTCTTTCGAATGACGGAGAAGTCCATGGGTGCCATGGGAACCTTTCTCTTATGCTGTCCTAGAGGATCGAAAATCCAACTAGGACTTATGGGAGCAGGAGTAGAGGAAATACAAGAAGAAACGGAGTGAAAGAGGGAGTAAATGTGGAGGATTAAGGGAAGAATGTTGAAATGCTCGGTGGTGGCATCAAAAGGAGTCAAATGTACTACTGCTTGTGGGGCCTGGAGCTACCACAGGAGAAGAGAAGGACATGGAAACAGAAGGATCTGCAATTGATGGAAGGAATATTGCGTGTGATGATCCATGATAGAGGAGAAGATGGAAGAGGTTAGAGATGGAAGGGAGGAAGGGAGAGGAGAAGACACATCCATAGGAATGGATGCTTGAACAGTAGGAGGAGGAGAAGGAAAAGAATAAGGTACGTTGGGTACCTTGTGACGCTTTAACTATGATAAAATGCAGGTGGATGTATCTCATTTGAAGCCCTTCATTCTTTCTTCTTTACCTCGAGACACTAGGTTGACCACTTACTTCTTAGAAGAAGAAGAAAGACCTTTAGGAGCTTCTTCTTGTCTACTTGATTTGCCCTCCTTGTCTTTTCCTTTTCCTTTCGGCTCATGGGCCGGTCTTGGAGGAACTCTACACCGTAGGAGAAGTACTTGAAATCAACTCGAGGTAGGTGAGACCATACTGTTTGTACCAATGCTTGGTGCACTGCAACGTGGGCTTAACCCCCGTCCCGAATGGTCTTCGGTGCCTTGCCTCTGCGATCTCTCGTGAACGGCCAATCATCTCCATCTGTGTCAAGGTAAACCTTGATCGGTTTCTTGATCGAGTCTCTTGGAATTTCTTTGGAACGATGGCTATGCCATAGTGTTTGATCTCTTCTAGGGCCAAGCGATTGATCCAAATTTCCTCGATCTCAGGGAACATGGATGGGATCAATCTTTTCCTTTGGAAGGCTACTTTGCCGTAGTCCAAGGTTATCCTTGCTTTGGGAATTTGTGCTTTAGTTTCAACAACTCAAGCTCGAATACATCTCCGTGCTTTGGAAAGTGTGGGGCAGGTGTATCGGATGATCAGTAAGGGGAATGGAGTTCCTCCTTCCTTTCTTTTCATGCACTTCTTCTGATAAGTGATTAGCTGCCTTGATAATTCCAATAGGATCAGCTTTGGCCCTGCAAACCTTGGCAGCTTTTTTGGCTCTCCCTAAAAATTCACAGCTCTGAGATATGTGAATGTGGGGAATTATGTGAACAATGCTCCCCATTTCTTTGTGGCAGCAATCACACTCGGGCTGGTCCAACCATGTCTCATGTTCAGCCTCAACAAGCAGATTACCTCATAGAAGAAGGCATCATTAATCTTAGAGAATTGGGAGATGCTAGCCTTGAGCTTTAGCTCTCGGTATAATTTGTATATTTTGACTTGGGGCCATACCCCATTACGAGCTAGCCCTGTGAAATCTCTTGTTGATGTAGTAGCATATACAACGTAGGAATTCATGTAGAATTTCCCAGTTGTTAGAACTTGTTGAAGCTACTGGGAGATGGTGTCACTGATGATTTCACCCCACCAAGACACTCGATAAGGTGCATTCTTACTCATAGTCTCAAGATACCTCAACATCCATTTGTGGAAATAATGGGCATCAGGGAGCCCAAATACTTTGTTTAAGAAGGTGATTGTATCACTCAACTCCTCATTAAAGTCACTACGGTGGATGGTTTGTAGCCATCTGCTCACCGCTTCTTGTTCTTTAGATAGAGCTCGTTCATCATTTACATGCATTTATCCTCATTATCATCTTAGTCCTTCTTGCAGATCTTCAAGGCTTATTTCTACATATTACCCGTGGTGAGGAATGCCTGTGGTCGGTTAAAGTGACAAGCCGTGAGGTTGATGATTGTCTTGCCTTCTTTGTCTTCGACACATCTAGTGTCTTTGTTACAACATCAGGCCACCAACATGATAAATTCATTGTTTAAAGACACTTACTTGGCAGCCAGCTGCAAAGTGCAACCCACTGCCCAGTAATTTGTTCATCCATGGGCCACTGCTTGCCTGGTTAGTTCTTGCCTTAAATCATCCATGTCAATGTGGCCCAACTCAGAGTATCTGATGTCAAAGCTGCACTCTACATATGAGTTAGGCATCATGACTTTCTAATACTTCTACTTCATCTCTTGTTAAGGCCGCTTAGATCTAGCTTTGGATTTAGCTGGTTTCTTGCTTAATGAAGACATGTGCGAGCTCAAGGATGGATGTTGTTGTTCGGATTTATAAAATATGAGGAATGACGTTGGATCCAAAGCTCAAAAAATGGCATATGGGGTGACAAGGATAGTTTACGGGCACGAGAGAAAGCTGTTTTTCAATTTTCAAATCGTGAAAATGACAGTGTCGAAGCACCTATTTATATACAAATTTTGCATTTATTACCTCACCGACTTTTTTTTCGGTGCAACTCTTAGAGTGTCGACACGAGGAAAAGTGTGCCTTGCACAATTTTGTTAGCATCGACACAACATTTCCATGCCTTTGGCACATATTTCTTAATGTCAACATGATATTTCTAGTGGTAAAGGGCATTTAAAGTGGCGCGATTTTCGGGATGTTGACATAACAATTCCTATGCCAAAGGACTTTAAGGGGGTGCAACTTTCTTGATGTCAACACACAAATTTGTGCTCCTTATTCAAAGGGGTGCATTTTGAGATGTGTTGACACACAAAAAGTGTGCCTAAGGAAGAAGCTCAAAAGCTAAGTTTTTAGAAAACTTGATTTTTGAAAGGGAGTTTTTGGGCCATTCCAAACGTTATCATACTTCCTTAGAGGTCAAAACAGAATTTTGGTATAGTTACCTGCAAATTTCCCTTGTCAATTTTGCAGATAACATATATCAAAGTTACAAAACTTGTAAAAGGTAAAGGTTTGTGTCAACAACTAGTTGCAGACATGGAATCAAAAGGTGACGAGAACGCAACGCTCCTAAATGTTGATGAGGGCGATGATCAAGTTGGATTTGGTTATCCAAGATGAAGATTTTCCTTTACTCAAGAATATATTCTATGAACATGGATAAAAATCAAATACAGAAATTTCCGTCTTGATTGATTCCATATGTTCTATTAGATAATGATCTCTTTCAAGGGATTTGAATGGTGTTCTCCTTCGGTATGTGGGACCTGGGACATGTAAGTAAGATATTATAAGAGTTTCACAATGCCCTATCTAGAGGACATTAATCTACATGAACAACTACTTCCAAGATCATGTTATCAAGGTTACAATTGGACATATTTTTCAAAGATGCCCATCTCTCGGGTAAGGAAGTGTAAGGAATGTGCCTTTTTCATTAGGAAGCGAAGTTGATAGATCTTCCACTCGCATCCAATTCAAGTGGATCAACCCTATATTTAATGGGGGTTGGATTTCATCAGAATGATTAATCCTCCATCTAGTCATGGACATAAATGGGTCCTTACTACAATGAAACATTTTACTCGATGGACAAAGGAAATGACATTAAAAGAAAGAAATGAGAAGGCGCTTCTTGATTTCTTGGAAGGTATAATGAAAAGGTTAAGTGTTCCATTTACAGTTATTTCAGACAATGTAATGGATTTTATTAAATCTGAAGTTGAGTGAATGAACTGCTAAGAATGGATTCTACCTCAATAATTCATCCAACTACTATCCTCAAGGAAATGGATTGGCTGAGTCTAGCAACAAGAACCTCACAAGGATTATCAAATGCACAATGGAGACTAACAGAGGACTTGACACACACAACTTAAAAATGCTTTATGGGAAGATTAGATCACACCTAAAAGGGCCATCGGAAATTCTCCTTTCATGCTTGTATATGGAAGATAAGAAAAACTTCTTCTCTCCTTAGAATTACCTTCTTTGGAGTTGGCTCGTCAACTTGAAGTTATGGAGAAATATCCTCCGATAGTCGGGTTTGTTAAACTCATGGAGTTAGAAGAAGTACGAAACAAGGTTATGAAGACTTTTGAGCAACATCAGGATCATGTTAAGAAATATTTTGACAAGAAAGCATCCGACAAGAATTTTCAAGAAGGAGATTTAGTTCTCAAATGGGATAAATATTAGGCCAAACCAGGAATGAACGCCATGTTTGATGCTCTCTGGAGCGGTCCATACATTATCAAGAGTTGTAAAGAGGTGAATTTCTTTCTTTTATCCAGGCTTAATGGAGAATAACTTCCCGTTCATGTGAATGGGATACATCTCAAAGCTTGTTTTTGAGATCATTCCACCCCCTGTATAGTTTAGTTAAGTGTTTTCCTCCAAGTGCTTATGAACATTGTTGTTTTTTGTTGATCTTTTACTTTCCTTGTTGTTGTGTTTTAGTTGTTCTTACACATTGTATCATTATTGGAGGTGTCGAGGAGAAAGAAGGTTAAATTTTCATAAGAGGTTCATGATATCCTAGTTCAACAGATGCTTCGTTCAAAATTCCACAATATTCCATAGTTTCTAAGCATTCGTTAGATTCAGTATATTTCCTTCCTATCATTACTGTGGAGTTCAAGATTAATAATATAGACAATACTTCGGGATGTTTCGAGATCATATTCAAATTATTTTCAAACTTACAATATAGACTCCATGGTCAATGGATAACCTAAGGCTCTGGAATCATTCTTAGTATGAAATCATCCACGAGAGGTCGTTAGAAATGTTATCCAATTTTGCAAACGTGACAAAATTAGAAAACAGGGTCATACTACAATCAAATTATGACATTGGTCCCAGGGACTCATGTTCGGTCATCACGGAAATAACATGATTAAAATAATTAATAAATTACATAGGTGAGCTCACCTAGCATTGAACGGAGTCAAATTAAGCTCAACTTGGTGACAACTCGGTGTTAGCTTGGTTGAGAACTCGGTTGTTTATCCTTTGAGCTCAACTTGATGGGTTGGCCGAGTCCAACATTAAAGTGAGTTTTTCTAACTCATGAAGGGAGAAATGATGGGTTTGAGCCAAATTACTTGGTGAAGAATCGAACATTACAAAAGGCTCAACCAAACATGAAGATGGTATGAAATAAACATATGTGTCGATGGACTCACTTCTGGTTGTCATATAGATTAAATAGTTAAAATTGATTCATCATGAATCTGCGAGATCTAGGTTTTCAATAACAAGTGTGGGAATGTCCCAAAAGGGTCTTTGATCTCAAGGAACTCACTGAGCAGCTCTGTGAGCTAATCAGTTATTTGATATCATATAAGATTGTGTTAGAGTTGGTTTGTATTATCTCATTCAAACTAATTACATGGGTGTAATGAGAACTTGACATATCGAGCTAAAGAGAGTCACAATTGTGTTAGAGCGAGTTTCTTGTTAAAGGGTAAAGAGAGCTCACCCAATGTTGCAAGACTAAGTTGAGCTCATTAGGTGAGATATAGATTAGTCTTGAGAAGATAGGTTTTGATAAAAAATACACTATAATAAAACACTGAATAATAATAATATAGAAAATGAAATTCATTCGAGATGGATTTACATAAATGGAGAATACATTTTATAGTGTTTGATCTCCTACAAATGTGGATTCAAACTTCATCTTCAATCCCTCATATCTCTCTCCATGAATCTCTCAGACTTATCCCCTAATATCTCACACATCCCTTTATTATCTCACACACCAAAATAGCTACATGAGTTGTTCTCACAACTCACCCAAATACTATTACAACTATATTATTAATATGAGTTCTATAAAATAATTATTAATAATATTACAATTTATATTTGTAACAGTTTTGGAGTGAGAAGGTCAAGTTGAGGGGTATTCATGGATGATTTGAGTTGTGTCATCGACCCAGGGGTTGGAGCTTAGTCGGCGGTTGGTTAGCATAGGATGATTTTGCAAGCTATCTGAGATGTAGTGTTCGAGCGTATCGAGCATTGAGATCAGCCAAAAGAACCTTGCCAACTCAATGAGTTGGGGACGTGTTTGAAGCATTTCCTACATCAAATCCATGAGTTGGAAGACCTTGTGACATCAAGGTATAGAGGAGCTCGATCATTTGAGTCGAGTCCTATAGAGTTTGGTCTTGAAAAGGTAGGTTGCAGAGAGGAAGTGGCGAGTTCATGGTGAGTTAAGTAGGATGAGCATGACATGGTGAGAACACCGAGTCGGGGTCAAGCTCAAACAAACTATCATGATGGCTCGGTCGAACAAGTTGAGATTAGTAAAACGACGAGCTACAAGATGAAAAAAATTGATGATGGGGAGTTTCGTGCCTTTAAAACCATGTTGGAGATAATGCATTGCCACGCCCGGTCGGTAATTCCGCGTGGGGAATTTGAGGAACAAATCTCCGTGTAGAGATTTTTTTATGGCAAAGCAATATAAGATTTCCATGCATGGGAAAAGTTGATGATGGTTTCCATGTGGGAATTTGATTATGGAAAACCAATATAAGGGTTCCATGATGGAAATTTTTTTAGGAAAGTGTTATCATGTGGGAATCTGAGTTTGTTAATTGCTTAGTCAATGTAAGTAACCTTCCAATGGTAAAGGGAAAAGATGGGAGCCCTTCTCAGATAGTGGGAGTTTCAAGAAGTAGAATAAGTTAAGGAATATATGGCGAGTCATCCTCATGACACAAGATGAAGCTCGACTCGTGAAAATGTCTAGGCATATCTACAGGTGACCCCAAGTCATCGGGAAATCATTCCGAGCAAGGTGGGTGGAATTTTAGATGGAAAATCAAAACCCATTTTTATTGGGTCATGAGCGGTTGAAGTGGGACCGGTTTAATTGTAAGAGATCCACTGTGGTAGCTTTTACGTTAAGGAAAAACGCGGAGCCTCAATGTAGTAATTTTGCAGGTGGGAGCCGAGGTAGATGGCTCTTAGGGGTTGCAGTGGTTAGCTGATTCAGAGAGGAGCTTGAAGGTGAAACATCGAGGTGAGCTCGGGCTTGGGAAATACATTGCAGGTTATGCACAAAGGATTCGTGGATGAGGATGCTAAGGAATGGCTCGTTTCAGCAAGCCCAACGATGGACGAATTTCTCAAGGAGGATGAATCGGGATCATGCTAGGAGTCGGGGAACTGAGATCATAGGTTGTCATTTGAAAATCGGGTTGGGCTCATGAAAGGGAACTCACTCCGGATTAGGAGTACCTAGGAGTAATCAAGATGGCTCGACGGGTTGAGTCAGGGAAATATTGAACTTGACAGTGAATAGAGTGATACGTAGTATCTCAGTGGGATCATGAGTGGAATTAGAGAGGACGAACTATGTCGGATAATGGTTAGCTATTGGCCGAGCCGTTCTTGCAATTTTCTAGTCAACACAGGAGTAGCGAGATTTCGAGGAATATCAAGGGACTTGTGATGATTCGAGTTAAAACCAAATCATTCAGCAGTGAGGTTACAATCAGATCTCATAAAAGGGTGTTGAGCTCCACCATTTGTGTGTGGAGCTAGGCAGATATGGCTCGACGTACAGAGTTCATAGGAAAGCTTAGGGGATGATCGGATGATTTTTAATGTAGCTTTGCCAAGTTCTTTGTTGGGACATTGAGTCTGTGAAGAGAACAAGCTCATGAGTAACTGACACATTTTCGCATCAACAAAAGTATGTAAGGAATACCTTAGAAGCCCCGAGCTCGATCTAACTTGAGGATCTCATGTGAAAATGGAATTTGGGAGGAGAGTATATCACTCTGAGGGAAGCTCAGGATACCTAGTTGAGAGTGTGAAATTGGCGATTCATGAGAAAACCTCGAACTCAAGGATGGTAGTGCGTGGCGAATTCGAGGGAGTCGAAAATGAAGAGATTTCGATAAAGCCAATCGGTGAGTTGTATTAATTAATATTCGTAGGCCGAGTTAAGACTGAGTAAGTTTGGTCAAAGCAAAATGGGCTCGGAAATACAAATATGTTGAGCTATTTGGTGACGGAAAGTACACAGTGAGGAGATCATGGACAACATGAGACGAGGATGAGTTCGAAGGAGAGCTCGCACGGGATCTTGACACCATGAAATGAGCTAGGAAGAGAGCGAGTTACTCGGTGAAACGAATACCATCTGGAAGAGTCATTGTGATGAAATTCACAAGTGTTTCGATCTGGGGGTGACCGACTTGATGTTCTCTTGGCGAGTCATAGAAATGGCTCCATGTTTTTTAGATGAAGTCGGTGTTTGGCACAATACACAAAAGAGATCAGTTGACGTGATGCTTGGGAAATTACTCGGCATGTTTCGAGTCGAAGCTGAGTCACTCGGCCAACAAATATTTAACAGAAAGGAGCTCGACAAGCGAGATCAGACGGACTGAGTTACTCACATGATGAAACGATGAGCTCGCAAAACTCGGGGCTTGACACATCTGACAAGGTGAGTTCACCAAGGCTCACTGGAATGTAGAAGAACTCGGAAATCGGGAATGAAATGATGGTGTTGGCTCAATTCATTTCTGTTATGTTTAGGTGACTCAAATGGAAGATCAAATCGGAGCGAGTTGCATTGGTTGATGCAAAGGTGCAAAGGAGCTCGGTGGTTAAACGCGAGGGTAGGAGCTCGCGATCCAACCACCGAGTTGGGCTATTTTTGGCTTATTCACATGGAACCCCCTTTCTTTTTAATGCAAACTAATTTTTCAAGGGATGCAACCAAAATAGTAATTAAATTAATATTTTTATTTAAATATTTTAATAATAATATTTATTATTATTATTAAAATATTTTATTTAAATATTCCTTTAATTAATTGAGAAGATTAAGTCAACAAGCCATTAATGACACATGATGGAAGCTTCTCAAGTGGTTTAACCAACTTTGTAATAAATGAACCATCATGTACCTTCAATTTAGGAAGGAATTTATTACTTTTCCTATTTTTTGTTACAAAATTTTCTATAAATTTAAGTTGGGGCTCATTCCAATAGGTTGGACAATTAGACATCTTAGAAAAGTACACATTTTTCAAGAATCATTTCTCTTCTGCAAGTTAGCTTTGTCGATTGGGGAGTTGTCAAGCCTCCTTTCCAATATTATAATGGAAACCATTGCCTCTTCTGAATGTAATGATGCATTGTGCATGTTGTTGAAGTAATAAAAGTGTGTTTTGTGACTACTCTTTGTCCTTTCATCCTTTTATACTTCTTTATGCCTTTTTCATGCTTGCAAGTACACTGTGCAAGTTCAAGTTTCTATTGTAAGTTCTTAGAGTTCTATGCTTATCATGTGGTGGAGTATTGCATGGCGTTGAGGTGTGGTGCTTGTTCACCCTTCTCAAGTTCATCCTTCTTCACTAGAAGACTGATAGATTGTCTTGTCTTATTGAGTTTAATAAAGGGAACACATGATTTCTAGTCTATGGTGTTTTGTTACCCTCTCTAAGCTGTAGTAGGTGAAGTTGACTTGTGGTGCACAAAACCCTCTTCGAATAAACCCTTCCTGACTCTAGCAACACCCTTTATTTGGTGTATCGCCATCCCTAGTATAGTTTTATTTCCTATAAATATCTTTCCTAAACCCCATGAATGATAGCATAGGTCTGACAACCATTTTATTACACTAGGAATAGTATAGCACTTAGTTTATGAAGAGGAATATGGCCTTCTCTAGAGTTTTACCTCTATCCCAAGTCCTACAGCTTGAGAGGTGATCCCATGTTATCCAATCATATCGAATGTCTTGTTCACACTTTGGCCATTTGGAGGGTGCAATTATTTGGGGATAACATGATCCATCATCAAGTTTGAAAGAATTAGTATCTAAAACATCAAGTACAGATCATTTTCCCCAAATTTTATATCATTGATTATATCAATAGACAAAAGTTCCATGTCACGGGAAGAGATTTTGAAGTCCAATAAGGATTAACTTGAGAAATTGGTCCAGTTTATGAAAGATGACTCTCTTGTTCATTCCTGTAAGGGAATCCCGAAAACTCCCAAAGATGTGAAGACTCAAAACATTGTGGCAACCACTACACCTTAGAGTGAAAAGGAAAACCTTTATTTGAGTTCTTTTTGATGAACAGATGCAAAAACTAAGTAATTGCATTATAGATTCTAGAACCTCATATAATGTGTTGATAAGTAACACATGATATTGGGTTGAATTGTAAAAGAATATTCGAGATCTTGTTACTCCACGAGAAAAAGTCAAGTTCCTCGATTGGGTAGATTAAAGACCCTCAAATGGTTTTATCCACATTTCCTCTTCAGATGAGTTAAGGTAGCAATTCTTGTTTCTAAAATTATCTCTTTGTATGGAATGTTGTTAAGAAGGAAATGTTATAGATATCTAATTGGTCGATTCAAATGGATTGGTTTCATGCTATGATCCCTATCAAGGGAGAGATAAAGAAGTTAATGCCAAAAGGTCAAGCCAAGTTAACAATGAAAATAAATGAAGATCCTCACACACATATCTTATTTTAGAACTCAAGTATGGGTAATTATATGATGAATGCAGAGGTTCATACCCTTGAGAACACTTGTAAGAGTTCTAATGAGATCTGGACTCTTGAGTTCGGTGCAAGTTGCTATCAATAGGTTACTCGTGTAGGAGTGGTCCCCATACTTCGAATGGTGAAATATTTCCTTTTTCTTACAAAATCAAATTTTCAAATACTAACAAAATTGTAGAATATGAGGAATTAATCCTTGGCCTTGAAGTTGCGAAGAGAAACGGATCAAAATTTTGAAAGTCTTTAAAGATGCAAAATTGATCGTGAAGCAAGTAAAAATTCAGTTTCGAGTAAGGAATGATCGTTTAAGACACTACATAAATAAATTATGGGATACGATACAAACCTTTGATGTTTTTTCCATATGATATGTCCCTCGCAAAATGAATGAAAAAGTAGATTCTCTAGCAGTCTCAAACTTCATTGATGATTCCTCATTCAGAGTCTGATCAAGACAAATACAACATTGAAATGGTTTTTCTTCCAAATGTTATTGACAATGAAGAAAATTGGTAAGTATTCAATGATGATCAATAAATTAGTTCCTTCTTGAAAATGAGAGATAATTTTAAATAGTTTTACTTTGAAGGAAGTGATTATGCATTTTACGAATTAACGACCTCACCCATTCAAGAATGAGTTGAGCACGAGGATCCTGGTGATGGTATCGTCCAACTCAAAGGAAATAAAATTCCAAAAGGATTGGTTTCACTTGAATAAATTTTTGATAAACATGACATGTTTATCAAAGAGAAAAGTAGGTAGGACCTATGAATTTTGTTGACAATGAGCAAGATAACATTGGTACCAAGGAATAACATCACACAGTCAAAGATAGGTAAGTGTTGCACACTTGAGGCACATGAGAAATCTTTAAGCCTCCTTATTAAATATTCTAAAATCTTGGCTTACTCATATGAAGACTTGAATTATTTCCAACTTAGAGAAATGGAGCATGTCATACCCTTGAAACCTAGTGCAACTCTATTTACGCGAAGCAAACACAATATAAACCCAAGATTGCAGGGACGATATTCCATGAGGTTCAAAAGATGTTAGATGTAAAAATATTTTCCCTACTTGGCATTCAACTTGGATATCTAATATTGTACCCGTTCATGAAGAAAATGGAGAAATTAGGATTTATGTGGATTTCCAAAATCTTAATCAAGCATCCTTAAAGGATAACTACCCACTTCTCGTCATGGATTATATTCTCAGTAGGTAGTAACTATATTGGAAATGCTATCTATGCTAGACCATTTCTTTGCTTATAATCAAATTGAAGTGGCTAGAGAAGACCAACATAAAACAATGTTCACTACCCCCTGGGGTACATTCGCATATAAAATAATTCTTTTGGTTTGATCAATTTCAACACAAATTTTCAAATGGCTATAGATATGGCATTCATAGATTATAAATACAATATCATCGTAATATATCTAGATGACTTGATAGTTTTCTCAAAGAAGCGAGAAGACCACCTAAGAGATTTGGAGACAATATTGCAAAGGTGTAGACTTCATAATAACTCCTGAATCAAAAAAAAGTATCTATTTGGAGTTATGGAAGGAAACTCCTAGCTCATATTGTTTCTAAAAAAACAATTAAGATTGATCCTGAGTCCGTTCAAGCTATCAATGATCTTTCCTTACCTAAAAGTAAGCTTCGAGTCTACTCATTCTTTGGGAAGGTGAAATTTTTGAGAAGGTATGTACCATATTTTTATAAGCTAACCAAAGAAATTTATGACATAATAAGAGGAAAATAATCATTCAAATGGTCAAAGGAAGGAAGAAAATCATTTTAACAAATCAAGGATGCTATTGCAAAATCCCTACATTAGTGTGTCCCAATTTAAAAAATGTTTTGATAGGCTATTGTTATGCTTCCCTTCACACTATCTCTGCCATCCTAACTCAACAAAATGAAGAGATAATTTAATATCCTATTGCATTTATGAGTTTTGGATTCAACAAATATAAACTTAATTACACTCCCGTTGAGATGCATGCATACACGGTGGTTTGATACTTGAGACATTTTAGGTACTATGTGTTGAATTCTCACACCAAAGTCTTAGTATAAGACACCATAGTTAAATCAATGTTGACACAACAAGAACTAGGATCTAAAAGAGGTAACTAGGTCTCCAAGATCCAGGAATATGAATTGCACATCAATCCTACCAAGTTTGTCTGAGGAAGGGGACTCTACCAACTCATTGCAGAAAATGATCCACGAGATGATTGTAAAGAAAAACTAGTTGAAGAAATTTTACCACTGATATTTTTCGTCAGTACCATAGATGAATGGTATTCGATATCTCTTATTTTCTCACATATGGAGAATGTCTTGAGAATATGAAAACTAAGGAAAAGAGAGATATCAAAATGAGAGCTTTCAGGTATGTCATTTGGTACAACACCTTGTTCAAGAAGGGAATTGATGGCATGTTCCTCGATGATGTGTTGATAAGGAACAACAACCCATGGTACTTGAATATTTTCACAAGCATGTTTGTAGTGGTCATATCTCTGGACCAATAAAAATAATAAAATTTTGTGAGCACACTATTACTAGGCTACTATGTTTTATGATGCTTAAAAATGGTTAGCCAAATGCGAAGCTTGTCAATAATTTGTTGGAAGACCTAAATTGGAAAATTTTCCTTTCAAGCTAGTTGTCATTTGAAGAACCCTTTCAACAATGGGGTTTAGATTTCATCGGATCTTGAATCCTGATTCTATTGCTGATCATACTCATTTGCTCACCGTAACTTACTACATTATGATATGGCTAGAACTCATTACGGTGAAACAATCATCTTCTGTGGTAATAAATAACTTCATTAAAGAGAATATATTGGTTTGTTATGGAATTCCACACAAGATCATGATGGACAATGCCTGCAATTTTTATTCCATAGAGATGATAGGTTTTTAATATGGCTATGGGATATCTTTATCTCATTCATCGATTACTTCCTATGGGAAACAACCAAGTAGAATCTAGTAACAAGAAAACCATTACTATCATGCACAAGTTAGTCGAATAAAATCATAGAACTTGGCATAAGAAGTTATATGATATATTATGGGCTAACCGCATAACTCCCAAAAGGGAAATCAGGATGTCTCCATTCCAACTCTTGTATGGAACCGATGCTCAACTTCCCAACACTTTAGATTTACCAAGACATTACGGTTGGCTCAAGTAGTTTACAATGAATGCTTCGCTAATGTATTAGATAAAGGATCATGTTCATAAGTAAGCTTGAATAACGAGAGAAGTCAAGTGGAAAATAGGATCAAAGAATACCTATCCAAAGTAAAGAAATTGTTTGACATAAAAACTATAGAGAGACAATTTCAAATTAGTGACTTAGTTCTTCTTTGGGACAAGAGACGTGAATAGAAATTTAAACACAAGAAGTTTGATTCCTGTGGCTGGTCCCTTTACAAATAAGAATTTCTATGGAGATAATACCTATTACTTGGAATATCCTAATGGAACTCATTTTCATTTTCCTATAACGGGTAATATCTAAAGCACTATAAAAATTAAAAATGGGTTGTCCCCGTATGTACATAGGTAATTAGCATTTTGGTTTGTTTCATTTCTTTGTTTTTCGCTTTCTCTATTTTGTCATCCCATTTATTGTGCATCATCATTTTTGGGATCATGTTCATTAAATATTTGAGTCTCGGGTTTGTTCTTTGCATCCTTGAAGTCCTTGTCCCCAATTAGAGCTCGTTGTTATCAAGTAATTTAGACTTCGCTAAATTAATAAGCACAAAAATTATAAAAAAATTCCA
This sequence comes from Taxus wallichiana var. yunnanensis, assembly GCA_018340775.1. Taxonomy (NCBI): domain Eukaryota; kingdom Viridiplantae; phylum Streptophyta; class Pinopsida; order Cupressales; family Taxaceae; genus Taxus; species Taxus wallichiana. The sequence continues at coordinate 258,412,792 of CM031240.1, forward strand.
AAGTATTCTTTTGTGTGCTTTATCACCCTCACCACGATCGTATTGTTCTCTTGATCATTTCGGTCTTCCTTATGTTCATTTCCTGGTGAAATCCTCCCACAAGGTCGCAAACCATGTAAATAATTTAATAATTAATATTTAATCAATGTATTACCCTTTTATTTAATAAAATTAATTTTGTTAATTTTGGGGTTTTTAATTAAATAAATATTAATTTAATATTTAATAAAATTCAATCGACGAGTTATTTTTTTAATTGTTAGGAAAAAATAAAATTCTGCTTCCAATTGCCAGGGATGCCAAATTGGCTTTCTGCACCCTAATTCCCCTTTCGTAGAATTTTTTTCTTTTTCCCGCTTGTGGGATTTCATCTACCGATTGTCAACCCGACCAGGTTGCAAAACTAGAAAAAAATATCCCAATCTCCCACATGGGGAAATAACACGGGAATTTCCAGGCCCGCTTTTCCTTTTCCATGAGTGAGCGATTACGTTTTTCCCATATTTCTCTACCAATTCATGCCCACTATCCACGAAGAGGAAGTTGGTTATTTCAGCGGGAAGAAGGAATCGGTTAGGGGAAGTTTATTTAATTCCAATTTTTTTAATCCATAAAAGACTATTGGAAAAAGTCATGCAAAAAGCTTTGAAGATAAAGCTTTCTTATTTCTTCTTATTTGTTTTGAAGGAACATTTCGGATAAATATTTTATCACATCCCATAGGAGATACACTATAAGTAAAGGAGGTTTCAATGCAAGAGTTTTTCAAAAGTTCAATGCATACATAAGAAGATAGTCTCTTTTTTTCCGGATATCCAAAGGAAGTTTATATAGAGAAAATAAGGTCATGTTGTCGAAGAGGATATCATTATCTAGTCCAGGGAGAATAATAGTTTTAGAAGAAGGAAGCGGATCCCACACATGCAAACTTATACCACGATTTCTTTAGCAAGCTAGGTATAAGAGGAGAAAAATCAAAATTCCATGCCACAAGCACATATCGCATGCAAGTGAGGGAATAAAATGCATACACTCACCAAAATGACCATCCAGGATATTCCATGCATTTCTTTGCGCAAAACACATTAGAGGGGAGAGGAAAGTCCAAAAAAGAGAAATTCCAAACGTAGGCAACAGTTCAAGATTTCAACATGTATTGCATAAAAAGACAAATAAGTCAAAAATAATTTCCCACGCAGGCTGATAGAGAAAACAACAATCCAAATTCCAGCGCATTTGAAAAATAGACAAGAATTTTTTTTAATTTCCATTGAACAAGCAATAGATCTCACATTGCAGGTTTGAAAGAAGTTCCAACGCGAAGAGGCCAAAGTACAACATTCCAGCAAGAATAGAGCTCCACGTTTCAGCTGTAAGAAGGAAGGAATCTATGTACAAGGTAGAAAAAAATTAAATGTTGGGAAGAAAGAAAATTATTGTCCGTTCATTTGCCAAAGAAAAACTTCACATGCATTTTCTATAAGGTATTAAAAATAGGTCGTTTCAAACGCATAAAGAGAAAGAATACAACATAAGAGTGAATTCATGCAAAAATAAAGAAGTTTCAAGTATTCACGCAAGAGCTCTCTAGGAAATTTGGGATATTAAATAATATCTCACGTTCAAATTCCATTCATGAAAATTGCAAGTTAAAAGTATTTGTCAAAAGATCACAGTAATTTCCTCGCTGAAGCAACCTCAATTAAGAAAGATGGAGAAATAGTGAATTAAAAACATTAAATTTGATCCTACGTGAATTCATTACAATTGGGAGAATTTAATAAAAAATAAAATAACATTATTGTTTCCCGATCTGGAATTTGAGCTTAGTCTCGATATTTTTGTTTCTATTGACATTTTTAAAAATTGTAATTTAGGGTCAATTATTATTATTATTTTTAAAATAATAATAATAATAAATTAAACGAGCCATATTTTTCTTGTGTTAACGGGGGTTCAGAGACTAAGACCCGACACCATTTACATTATTTTGTGTGCCTAAGTCATTTTTCTGTAAAATTCATAATGGCCAAAAAATCCAATAAATCTGCAGGAAAATCGAGGAAGCTAGTGGAGAAATCAAATAAGTCCGCGCTCAAGTACGAATTCCAAGGAATCATCTCTCCCACTTCCATCAAGTCTTCATATGAAAATATCACCGATATAAATCTTGGCCACATTAACTTGCAATAATTTTCTCGATAGGGTGAAATCTTAAGGCCAAACCAAATTCTTGGATAGGCTTTACCATAGCGGTCTACCCCAAGTAGCGGAATTTCATATCTCGGTGAAATGCCCAAAGTTGGTCATCTCTTGTGTAGAGCATTATGACCACGAGAGACAAGAAATTTATAAATATAATTGTGAGCCTTTCCTCATAATCACACAAGAGAACATTGAGGAATTTATCAACATAATCGACTTCCCTAAGAATGCGACATCATTCAAAATTCATGACAATATTTTTGGGATGAATAACCCCGCAGTGGAGTAAGATGGTTAATAACAACCTGGTTAGTGACCAAGAGGCCTAGATTTTACTAGGTTCCTAATGATATGCACCGCATTGAGTTCGAGGAGGAAATCGGTGACATGATCACTCTCCGAGCCGAGTCTCGAGTCTATCCTCTGCGAGGATTTTCCACCCATGGATGTATCATTTTATCTATATCATCCTTACCAAGAGAGACTTTGTTGATTAGGCCACCATCATCAATGATACTCTTCACAAATAATTAATTGAAGTGAAGATGACTGGATGTTTCTACATGACATTGTACCTAACTTATGCGTGTGGCTAGAAAGAAGGTATTTTAGGGACTCGAAACGAAAGGAGTCATGGGTCAATCAAATAATGTCTTCCATTATTATCTGTAGTTTAGTTTCAAAAATAGTTCTCATCATTTCAAGGAGTTAATGATGTATTCACGTTAGTGTTATTCGAAACTTGAACCGGAATACAAAGAAAAGATTCTCCAAAGAGGCCATGGATGTCATTTCTCGATGGGGAACGTGTTTTATTCAATTTTCATCTTTTTCCTACATTCGTGTGAGTGGCGTCGGTGACAAGTGGGCATTAATGGAGCTTACACGACAACTATTTGAAGTTTATTGTCTCCTTAGTGACAAGAATTGTTCGAGGATTCATTTCCCAATCCAAATTGGGAAATACCAATGTCTAAATATCTTCGATTGCAAAAATTATGGAGAAAGAGTTTTCCCTCATCACTATCCATCCATATGTGAAGATATTCTAGTTTTATATGAACGGATATATGCGAGAATATTCTTGGGGAAAAGTATTAGCACAACCCTACCATGGAAGATTTCATAGCTTCATATTCATACGAACATGAAGTGAGAAGGCGAGAGGTTTCATGCCTAACCCTTACTCGAGTCACTACCTTTTGCATTATGAACCCTCCCGATTCATTGGTGGATGATGATGATGATGTTATTGATCCCTCATATGATGTCATTACCTTTACTCCATTATCTCAAATTTATTAGACCAAAAGAGATGAATTTTCTCTTGATGACAAGAATATACTGAGATCCTCGAAATAAGCATATCCTAATATGAAAGATAAATTGTAAAGTTACCAACAATCCAAGATCATACCTCAGGATTACAAAAATTTCCAACTCGAGGAGGTCTCTAGCTGACCAAAGCTTCTTCTCAATCAACCTCTATGTCATCTACCCATACGCATCAAGCAAGAAAGGATTTGTTGCCAAAATTCATGTCACCAATGAAGGTGTCGTAATGCGAAATATCTAAGGGTCCTAGCCCTAGTGAAGGAAGAGAGCATGTATCATAAATTTCCAGTTCAAGTAGATATTTTTCTACTCACATTGCTAATAGTTTGAAGAATATCATAACAAACACTCATCATTTGTGCCTTGTATAAGAGTCCACTCAAGTGCATGTAGTTCATATATCAAACGCTTCTAACCCTACAGTTCACGAAGATATTTCTTAAAGTCTCCCTTATGTTCAAGAGTTAGATATTGAGGTCATTTCTCAAGATACTGAGGTTAAATAAAGGATTCTTGTAGAATATAATGATGTTGAGAACAATGGGAATGTTTCTTCGGACTCTAGGATTTTGTATGTGGAAGTGGTGAAGGATACTAATTTTTGGGTTGATTGTGAGATCAATAAAAGAAGAAGTTTTCGAGGAAATTGATATTGACTTCAATGCCCTTTTCAAGCTTTTGAATGATGTCATTCCCAAGAATCCTAAAGTTCTCTCTGGATAATGGTGGATGATGACGGGAACAGATTTGTGGATATTTCCATCCCACAAGTTGACAAGGAACGTGATGCCATGAAATTTTCTGATTATGAAGTTTCAAGACTTAGAATTGGGAAGTCCACATTAGAAAGTGACATGGAGATGTCCTGATATTCAATGGATATTGTGCTAAAGAGGCTTGAGAAATATAAATCTCACAACTTTCAGCTCAAGGCCAAAAGGAATAAATTGGTGGATTATGTTCAACATTTGATAAATCCTATATCATCCACTTTCCCAGTACCTGATGCATTGCCTTCCCCAATGAAGAAACTCTCAATTTGTCAAAATAAATTAACACATTGGGCCATGTCACTAAATATTAGCTTTTAGAGATTCTTGTTTTTGATGGAGAGATGATTAAAGGATCCGTTAAGCTCCATGAAGATATTAGTGCATATCTTGTTCCAATTATTTCCTTTACGGAAACATTTTTTTCTAACATATCAAATTTGAATGAGATATTACCTAGTCTACAAGAGATGATAAGTATGGAATCCTCAACTCTAGCCATTGAAGGAATCCCTTAATTCGATTGCCGAGGAACATGATTTATTTGTCATCTACATCTCAAATCAAGAAAAACACTTCTTGAGGATTCTATGATCCATTACGAGAGCGTATGCAATGAAGCCTTCACTTCACTCATCTTGATTCAGGACTTCATAGCTGTGATCCCTTGTGTTCTTGTAAAAGATAAAAATCGAGGCACTCATCGTAACATTTGGAGGAACAATTTTCACAATTTCTCAAAGACATTTATACTCCCGACATCAATTTTTCTTTAGCTTCAATGCATCAAACTAAAGAATTTGTTTCATAATATTCAATCAAATATGGTCAATATGAATGATATACGGTAGGATCTTGGAATTTCAAGTGTTTTGTGAGGTTGTGCTTTGACCAAGTGAACCTCCCGAGAAAAAATATTTTGAAGGATTGAGAAGGTTCGAGATCCTTTCAATTGGCAAAGATGACAGATCCTAATTTAACTAATGGGATGAGGAGATAGCTTTCCTGGTATCTAATGAATTGAGAGAGTCCATTTCTCATACGTTTGAGATAGGTGGACCCCACCCCAATGGATAAGGCACTAATTTTTGGTTATATGTTTAAATGGTATTTTAAGTGGGTTATTGTTAAACCTACTTTTGGAAAACCATGGATAACTTAAGTGATTTTCTATTTTTAGTTGTTTTCAATAAAGTTAGTTAAAAAGTAAAAGTCACTTAAGATGTCCTATTTAATGTGCATGTAAACCCTAACTACTTTATGACCAACTTTCAGGTTATAAAAGGAAGTTAGAGGTTCATTTGTAAAGGCGACTTTGAGAGAGGAGAAGAAAATAGTTTTGTGTGCAAGCTTTATTTCAAAGAAAGAAAAATTTTGTTCTTTTGAGAAGACATTTTGGAGTTAGTGAAATATGAACTGTATACCATTCATTGTCTCTTATATCATTTGATGTTCCTATGTTCATTAGATGTTAGTGTTTGAATCTTGCATGCAAATATTTTCTTGGATCTTATTTTCAATGCTACTAATATGTTGTTATAGTTCACGGTGATCAAGTTTGTATTATCTACCTGCTCACGTGTGTTCCCTTTTACTCATTCTCGTTTAGTGATGTAAACTCCATTTTATTTATGTTAGTTATTTATTGTTCATCTCCATGCGATATTAGGCTTTGCTTTACCTAACTATTGCATGTTTCTTCAATTCATTCCTTTCCATTCCTTTCCTTCATTCCATTGCATTTCCCTCATAAATGTTTCTTTTTATTGATGTTCCAAAACACCCACCACTTACAATTTTGAATGTATAGATGTAAATACAGTTTTGGTTTTCAATAAAGACATCCTCACCTTCATTGAGGAGGGAATTTGTTCCCATAATGTTGCATGTCATTTACATGCATGCAAATCCATATGCTAATATTTTATATCCCATTTTAACTCAAATATACAAGAGAGAGAGAGAATATCCATTCGATTTGTGTATATCCTTCCATGAGCCAAGATTTAAACCTCCATAACTTTCATGGCCTCCTCCTCCCAACCCGTAAGATAAAAATGAACAAATGAATGAGAAAATGGGGTAAATGAGAATAAAAATAAATCTATAAAGATATTTAGGGCAACCTAAATCCAATGGCCAAGATAGAGTTCATCTAATGGGTCAAATTTAACCCTACATCACTTAAGTGGGAGGTATTTTTGTGGGAATAGAAATTAAATTAAAAGGGTATGGGTTATTGTTTGAATGGGGCCACTTAGTAGTTAGGTAAGTTGTGACCCTTTTGGGTGGGATTAATAAAGTAAGTGTGCATAGTATTTGTTAATGAACTAAAGGGGTTTTAAATAATTAGTATTAAGGGTGTAAATAAATTAATGGAACTTGGTTAGTGTTTTCTTTTAAACCGTAAATATTTTGGGAAAATAAATTAATAATATTTAATTATTAATTTAATTCCAAATTCCTTAAGATTGTGTAGAAACCTTAATCGAGAAATTTATTAAATTGTGGATAATGTTTAATCTTGCAACCCTTTTAAAACAAAAAATATGGAAAAAATTTCAATTTAAATTTATAGGATTTATTATGGTTTTAAGCATAGAGATATGTGGGCATTACAATGTACTTTTATAAGAAAAACACATCCTATAATTAAACTTGCACGACAAACAAGCTAAAGTATTAAGATAATACATTAAAAGCCAAATTATTCCTTTTCCAATGAATTCAAGTTGCAAAAACTAAACAAAAACTTTTCACTATTTTCAGTGTTGTTACCTGAAAATAGTCAATCACCCAACACACATTATCTTTGCATGGATAGAAGCAATCACCCAACACGCAAGCCAGCCAAACTTGCAGCATCATACTCCATAGTATGACAGTGTTGATCAGTCAATGTAGGGGAAACTAATTTAGAAAATTAATTTCATCTCTTAAGATAGCACTTTTATGCGCCATGACTGCAGGAAAGAGAGGGTTTCCACGGAAAAGTTGGGAAGCTGGAAATATAAGCCCATAACTTTATGACATACGGATAATTTTAATAAAAGTTTCGGAATGACTCGAGTGGTGATAAATTGTATGGTACATTTTCTGCTTTATTAAAGAGGATGAAAAAAATTCTTCGATCGAAAATTGTTGAAGATGAATCTGAAAATTTGTGCAGACACTTTTTTTTTTTTTTAAGTTAAGGAGAATAAATGTACCCCATGGAATTTGTATCGACAACTGTTCTGAATTTTAAAATATGGAATGAGAACTTGTGCAGAAAATTGTCCAAAGTTTAAATGTTGGGAATGAGTGTAATATTAGTAATGTTTTTGGTAAAAAGTTTTGAAAGGTGGGATCGTGTGTGAAACATTTATTTTTGGTATTAAGGAAGAAGGATGTTGCCTAAATATAGTTATAATTTCAAGTTATTTTCTTCAGATTGTCATTTTCTTTATTATTTGATATTAAAATAGTTTACTCCCTATTTATAAAATTATTCATTTTTTTGGTCTATGTTTCTTCTCTTCTAGTGTATTTTGGCTGCCACATTTTATAAAATTTGTTTCAGTTTAGAATTTTTTTCATACTAATGAATTTGGATTGAAATTTGACAACTTCAACCCATATTTTTATTTAAAATAGGTAAATGTTTAAAAGGTGAAAATTTGTGGGGAAAATAAGTAATTGTGAAGTACAAGAAATTTATGTGGAAAATTGAGAATGTTAAAATATAAAGGAATTATTTGTGTGAAAATTAAGTCCAAGCAATTTTATTGATAATGAAAAATAAAATTTGGAAAAATATTATATTGTAAAGAATTACAACTTAAAAGTAAATCATTTCTTAAGATGTCAATTTTACAAAATTTTACAAATATGTGTGAAGTTGCACATAAGTTAGTGATAATATAACTCTTAGGAAGGAAAATCTCTCAAGAATCAAAAAAATATATTGGGAGCTCATTTAGACTAGTAAACTAATAGTCTAATATTTAGGAACTCACAGTAAACATTAAATAGAAGAGTAGATGATATATATATATAATTCAACACAGGTTTTGGTCCCATGTCCTTGTTCTATTTTCTTGCTATTTTTTGAAGGTCTTGACTACTCTGACAAACACATTTTTCCAAATGCATATTCCATGAATTCTTAGCATTATGTTATTGTTCTCACTACCCACATGTCCATCGGGTTGAGATTTAAAAAGGATTAAAAGGGGTTACAATCGGAAGTGGTAGGGGAGAGGCACCAATAAATGAGAATCCTAGCTTGAAATGGGAAAAATAGCCATGGAAGTGTCTTGTTGAAACATAAAACTTATCATCATGTATCATATGATTCAAATGTATGACCATTTAGGTTTTGTGTGCTCAATTTCAAATAAAAGTATATTTTCAATTTTTCTACCACATAAAGTAAAAACCCCAAAAAAATGTGCATTGATCACCAACATGTGCACATCCCATGTATCGAGATAGGACTGGCCTTTAAACATTGGTACTAAGTACTGGTTACACACTCATTGGTCTTACATTATTTTTATATAAGAAATTTTAATTATACAAAGTTAGATTTAAGGGTGGGAATTCCCTATGTAATAAATGGACTCAACACCTTCTCAAATTTATTAATTAAGAAATTTTTTTCCAACACGTAAATAAATAAAACTTACCGACATGAACCTTTTTTTATGTGTAAGCGTAAAATTTATGTTACTATATGACAATATTAATAAATGAGTCAATTAATATTGAATATTCAAGTAATTTGTTTAAATGCTAAATTGTAAAAATAGTTGACAATAAGATAAATCTTATGATTTAGGCACCTCTTAACTATTGGTACCCTAGCTAATTGCCTAGTTTTTCTAAGACTTAATATGGGCTTGTTACTCTTGTTGGTACATGTTTATTAATTGGTGTCTCTTCTATACTATATGCCACATTAGTCATTTTCATCTAACACTTTGTCATAAAGTTCGATCTTACCTCTTTAAAATTTCATATTGTGTTAATGCTCTAATAAAACAATATTTTTTTAGTGTATTTAAATTGCAAATTTCAACCACACCCATAATTTGGACTCCACTACACCTCTAAACATCATAAATTAAAATCTAACAATGTCAATATAAAGAAAATAAAAAATAATATATTCAACTATTTTTGGAAATAAGTCATAAATTATAAATTTATAATTACCAAGGCTACATATTACAATGTTCATTACATTACTCAACTTATCAAATAATTATGTGAATAGACATTAAATCTTTTAGAATTGGCTAAATGTTTCAATAAATATTGACGACTACTATTACATTGGTACATCCATATATTGATTAAAAGAACATTTGATCCAAGTGTATACTTGTGTCGCTTCCCTAACTCTATAGGTTCGCCACTTTTATCCCAACTACTTACTTCTCCATTTTTTCAACATACTAACTGTCTCAACCTACCGCAATTTATAACCCTGTCACCTCATTTTGACCTGCTCCTCCTTGGCGTGTGCTGTACAGTGGATTCATTAATGGTGAAATGAAAGTTCTGTCGCCCTGATGTTGCGTGGGTGGGTGTGGATTCTCAAAATCTTGTTGTGCAGGCGGTTTCAGTGGAGTGTTGAACTGAAATCCTTCTAGGAGAGTTCCGTGAGGAAGAAACTGGCTTTATGCAGCAGCTACAGGGTCGAGAAGTGAACTTATCTCAGAAAATCAGTGGCCTCCCGAGAGAGAAAGTGTGACAGCTGCTGCAGGGCGAGCCAGGGAGCTGTTGGTGTTGATCCTGGTGTTCTGCTTGCACGCGACCACAGCCATGTTCAGCTGTCGCAAAATCTTGCAGCCGTAGTAGAAGGACGAGATAAAGTTTTAGTGAAGCCTTTTTGAGCGCTTCCAATGTGCAGGTTGTCCAGCTACATTGTTATCTGTTCTGTATCGAATGCATCCTCAAATTCGGGATTCTCGGTGTGTCTACCCGATGTGGATGTTGCCTACATATTTTATTTGGAGCGTTTGCTTTGGGATCCGATAGAGCTCGGTTCGAGTCGCAGGAGCAGCTGTGTAAACCCTGAGAGGATTTGGCAATGGCGGGTCCTCTACTGAGCGAAATGCTGACGGAAATACTGGTTCCTGTAGCGGCTGTTATTGGAATAGCGTTTGCATTGTTGCAGTGGGTGTTTGTGTCTCGCATCAAAGTCGCGCCCTCCACGGCATCAAATGGGTACAACGATCATTTGCTCGATGAGGCGGAGGAAGATGGAATTGATGGCCGCCGGGCTGTCATCAAATGCGCAGAGATACAGAACGCCATCTCCGAAGGGGCTACTTCGTTCCTGTTTACAGAGTACAAGTATCTGGGGGTATTTACTGTGTGTTTTGGGGCTATTATATTTTTGTTCCTTGGTTCGGTGGAGAATTTTAGCACCAAATCTCAACCCTGTACCTATGCGAAGGAAAAGATGTGCAAACCACACAAATGCTATATTCGATCTTATAGCCTTTCTGCTTGGTGCTTTGACTTCAGTGTTATCTGGTTTTCTGGGAATGAAGATTGCAACTTATGCAAATGCCAGAACTACTTTGGAAGCTAGGAAGGGTGTTGGAAAGGCTTTCATTACTGCATTTAGGTGCAGGGTTTGTGATGGGATTTTTGCTTGCTTTGCCAATGGACTTCTTGTCCTCTACATCAGCATTAATGTTTTCAAGATTTACTACGGAGATGATTGGGAGGGTCTCTTTGAGGCCATTACTGGCTATGGTCTTGGTGGGTCTGCAATGGCTCTTTTTGGAAGAGTTGGTGGAGGAATTTACACCAAGGCTGCTGATGTTGGTGCTGATCTAGTTGGTAAGATTGAGCAGAACATACCTGAAGATGACCCTCGCAACCCTGCAGTTATAGCTGATAATGTTGGTGATAATGTTGGAGATATTGCTGGGATGGGCTCAGATTTGTTTGGGTCCTATGCTGAATCTTCTTGTGCTGCTCTTGTTGTGGCATCCATTTCATCCTTTGGCAACTCTCATGATTTCACTTCCATGTGCTATCCTTTGCTTATCAGCTCAATGGGTATTGTGATATGCTTAATCACAACATTGTTTCAGCAACCGACTTCTTTGAGATCAAGGCGGTTAAGGAAATTGAACCTGTTTTGAAGAGGCAGCTTATTATCTCTGCTGTACTGATGACAATTGGCATTGCTATTGTAAGCTTTGTTGCTTTGCCATCAACCTTCACTATCTTCAACTTTGGTTCTAGCATTTAAACTCCATGCGATATATAAGAGGAGGATGGGGAGAAACGAAATGTTCCACCACTTCAAATAGCAATGCTGGTTGTAGGTATGCGAGGTGGTGTCCAGCCATTTGTAGCCATTGGCAAACATTTGCAGGCATGTAATTTCAGAGTGTCCCTGAAGTGCTGGATTGATTGCAAAGCCCTTCTCTCTCAGAACATCTTTTCACCACTCCTTTTTCTTTTTCCTTTCCTCCAAACCCCCGCCCCAACTTATCATCCCAGTCTTGCACAAGTTTCTCGAAAACAGTTCAATGTCACAGCATCTCCATGATATTGTAAAACGAGGCTTTAACTTTTACCCCATCAGTATATGGGCAGGGATGCACATTACGGACTATACAATTGATGTTATGAAGTCAAGAGCATGGCCGTTAACAGAGTTTGGACCTTCAGCAGGCCGAGGAAGAGAAGTTGCGTTGGTTGGGTTACTGTTGCAGGCCACGTCCATCTTGTTATCGACTGCGGGAGCTTAATCAGGCACGATATTCTCTATACCATTAATTCTTATGCTGTTATTTAATTGAATCACTAAATAACTCTACTCTTCGTATTAATGTCTCGTGTGATGGTATACTGTTTGGTTTCCACTTTCCTTGCTCGTTTGTATTTGTTTTAGCGTTAGAAATGATCGCGTTGGTTGAAGCCCTTATATTGTTTTCTGGGTTTTTAATAAATATTAGTTGGGTGAACTTTGTTCTTAGGACTAATAAAACAAAAGAGGCGGGGGTCTTGTAATGAAAATTCTCGAGTTTTATGCGTTGGCCTCACGATTTGAATGTTTTACCAAACATTGTCGTTGGACTCAACCTTATAGTTCCTGTTATGTTCTTATTCTTGTTTCGGCTCGAGATCTGTAGTTCTGGTCTATGTTGGGTTTTTGCAATTGGTGATTGAGTACTGCGAGTGCATCGTGTATAGGTGAATGATGCTATTCCTGTCTCTATCCTTTTCTTTCAGTTGTTTTAGGTTCTAGTAAACCTTTTCGGTTGGCTTGGTGCGTGCTTAGCTTGACTGATTATCGTTTTGAGCCAAGTTGATATTACTTTCAACTAGGTTAGTTGCTTTTGTTATTTTGTTTTGAATCGCTCGAGGAAATACTTTTATTCTTCAAGTGTCATGTTTGATTTTCATAATTGATATCAATTCAAGTTCACCATTTGGAGATTGTTGTCTTTGGAACCACCTTCTCTCCCTTGGTGACTGTTGTATGTCTCGAGGAATGTAGCTGAACCTATGGAATGTTTTCTTTTGACGATACTCACATTTCTTTTGGATAGCTTAAAATGTTAGAGGAAATACTCTTTTTCGTACCTTGTTTTTGTTTCACACATGTTGGAGGATATGAGATCTACTGGATCATTGTTGAGGAAGTTTTCAAATCTTAAAATTGGGATGTTGGTTTTATGCATAAGAAATTACCCTACGTTTTGCTCCGTAAAGATGCTTAAATTTCATTCTCCTGTGACTCATAGGTTGGTGTGTTTGGAAACTCTTTGTTTGACTGGGTTTTGTGATGATCGTTGTGATACGACCTCCTTGCCGTCATTGTAGTAGAATGGTTATGTATTGACCAAAAAGGTTTAAGTCAACTTGTTGTTGACGACAGATCCTTTGGAAGCTAGGTATCTTGTGTTGTGTTCTTGTGAATGATTGAGTAACCCACCTGTAAGAATTATAATGGATATGTTTGGTCTTGTCAAGTTTGTCCTTTTTCTTAAGACATTCTCTTGATTAGAAGAAAGTCTAATAGAAGGATTGTTAGGATAGGATGTGACCCATGCGAGGTCATTTGTGCATTTCACCCCTTTTCTGTCCAATTTATTTATTCTGTACTGACATAAAATTAACTGTTATAGGCACATCATCTTAATATTAATAAGTCATGTTGGTTTAGATATTCTCTTGTCGATTGATTGTTTGGGATCTTCCAGTGGCATAGTGAATCCTTGGCTTGGTGAACTAACTTAAACAAATAGGGATAGATCACGTTTGAAATTAACCCTCTTCCTGTAATTGTTTTTGTTTCGAAATGTTATCTTGTTAATGATGGTCATTATTGTGATATGGGTGAAATTTCACTATGATGTTTATTAACTGCTCCTATGTGAAAATGTTAATTGAATAGAGTTAGTGCCATCCCTTTTATTTAGACAGTTTATGCTTTTGGACAGCTCTTTAATTGCTCTTGTTTAGTCTCTTGAATTATTGTTTTCTTCTTCAACGGTACTTTTCTTCCTTGAAACAGTTAGATAACAACATAATGTCTTAATGATATAGCTTTTATCGTGCTCAGTTCTTGCGAACTGACATGTGCTAACAAATGTGCAGGAGGATTTTTCCTGAGTAGAAAGAAGAAAAAAAAAAAAAAAAGAGAGAAAAAGAAACACGTGTAGAAAGTGGATTCCATCCTTCTTAGGAATTGCTGTTGTACGAATGTTTTCTTTTGCTTTACATCATTGGTATGGAAATTGTGGAGGCTATCTAGAAGGCATTGTGTTACAATTTTGTATTGTTCTCTTGTAGGTTGTTGTTATCGTTTGAAAGTCAATTTGAGAAATATTATTGTCAATAAGATTAAATGAACTTGTTTTGACATGCGTATCCTTTGTTAATTTTCACTTTTCGAATATGATTTATCCTTGAATTGTCAAACCTAATTCATTATCTAACTTGAATCATCTTGCATCGCTCTAGTTACCTTGGTCTTGTGTCGTTTGGTAAAGGACTATGTTTTGGAACCTAGCAAAAAGAAAACAAGAGAAACAAATATACCTTGTGATTCCGCGTAAACTAATCAACAATTTCTTATTGTGGTAAATCCTCATAATGGTCTTAAGGTGAAATCAATGATTGAATTCTTGGAAGATAATAAGATTATTAAAAAATAGAGGGAACTTGACTAAGAAACTCTTCGATCTGTCTTACCCATTGAAAATGTAAACAATATACTTATTTCTATCTCTTCAAGTGAAGCCCTAGTGAAACCTTTAATTTTTCTGATTAGACTCTTGACCCCAATGAAATCTTATTAATAACTAATAAGATCTTAATGATGAATCCAAGAGTTAGACAGTCATGTACTGTAAAAATAAAATAAAATAAGTATGACCACTTAAAAGATGTAAAACATATATGTTTAAGAGCACAACGTTGAAAACAGTTTGATGAAGTTGAGAGCTTTGATAAACAAACTGCCTCCTAACCAATGAACTAGTTCATCAAGTTAATGAAGCAACCTCTTACCATCCAATAATTGGTTTTCACTGTTTATTAACATTATCAAGGTAGGGGAAAATTCTTCAAAGGAGACATGACTTTCAGATTCTCCTATTATGATTCCTCTGTGAAAAGTAAAAAAATGTAAGAACACTTACAGCTAAAACATGATTCTAAAGAAACCTTCTGTGGGAAGACCTTGTTGTAAGACTGCATACTTTAGATGAACCATTGTGTCCTTAGTGTGTGCCTCATGTCTATCTCTAACTAGTGTGGGTCCGTGTTGTGGAAAGCATGTCTTTGGTCGGTTGTATTCCCTAGAGAACTTGTGTAGTGTCGTATTATCTTCAAGCAAGTCAAAAAAAAATTATCCTGTATTCCACTGTGTTGTCCTTGTGTTGGTATTTTTGGTGTGTTACATTTTGGTATCAGAGCGTAGGTTCATGCTCTCGAACCTATGGGCCGGATTGGTGTTGTATGGTGATGTTGCATGGTGGTGGTGGTGTTACATGATGATACTGATGATGATGATGATGTTGCATGATGATGATTTATATTGGAAGAGTAATGTGCTTTAAGCGTGATGTGATTATTGTCGTAATTGTGATATTGTGAACGCACGTGATGTGTATGTCACTCAGTGCGTATTTGTTATCATGTTGATGTGTTGGGGATGAGAGTATTCTCTCTCCTTCTTGTGGATTCTATGAAGAGTTCACGTGTGAATTACTGTTTGTGGCGTGTGAAAAGAATTATTATGTGGATGACGTAGTGTTGGAGCATTGTGGCATATTGTGATATGTGAGTGTATCAATGTGTTGTATGACTAGTTGATGTTAAAAGAAACGAGTTGTATCATGATGTTTTTACCATGTTACAAGAAACGTGTGTACCACCTTGTTATGTTGCAATGTATGTTATGTTGTGATGTACTATGTTCATCGTATGTATGATGTGTGCAAAACAGAAATGCTTCATGTTGTGATTTTGGGTCATACGGTGAGTGTATGAACCCTATCGTATTGTGATTGCACCTTGGGTGCGAGAATGTGGTAAAGTGATGTATTGCACCTGTAAATGTATAATTGTGATCTACCAGTATACCTACCATACGTGAGACGTTATGGTAGCTATGTGTGTACCACCATGGTGTTAGTGATGTAGTTACATGTTATGTTGTGAGCCTTACACTAACCGACCCTGAGGGAGATCGGTAGAAGTGTATGTTGAGAGTGAGGAATGGTGTACCATGGGTCAATAACTCGAGTCAAAACTTGGTTTAGTAGATTACATGTGACTCTTTCCTCTCTCCCTATGTGGTTGTATGTATGCAACCTTAGTGTATCTATGACTATGTTTAGCCTTGTCGAAGGGTGGCGGGATTGATATATATATTTTACGAGCTGAGGCTCGATGTTCCGAGTGCCAGCAACTCGTTGAGTACCCCTTTGGTGGCCAGATAAGGCCACACAGTTATCGTAATGTGACATTATTATAAGTTGATTTTATTCGTAAATTGAGCTTTTACTTTATTTTTGCAAGGACCAACATCTTTTCTTGATTGCAATGCTTTACAATTTTGGGCATTTCCTTGGTTTGTGGCACTAACATGGGGATTTCGATACTAACTTTGGCTATTTGGCCATTTATTTTAGCTTGATTTGGGGTCTTCTTTTAAATTTGGAATTTTTACCGCCTTGCCCAAGGCTTGTACTTTGCCACTTGGCACTTTGACTGGATTGTTGTGCTGGTTCTAATGTCGTGATGTGTGGAATAGGGTCATGGGATGCACCATGGATTGGTTGGACCTATGGACCCGCTTCGTTGTATGGGGGTACGCCCCAAGGGGTACATATGACTAGCGGGTTATGGAGAACTACGCGTCATTATGTCACTTGGGTTAGGAGTGTCCAAACTCTGTGTGTCTTTTGACCATGGGGACAACCGGCCTCCTTGAGGGAGGCAAAAGAGTTTGAGGGAGGCATAAGAGACTTGAGGGAGGCATAAGAGTTTGAGGGAGGCATAAGAGACTTGAGGGAGGCATAAGAGTTTGAGGGAGGCATAAGAGACTTGAGGGAGGCATAAGAGTTTGAGGGAGGCTTATGATATTTGATATTTGTCTCGTATGGTTGATGTTTCAGATATATGTTGAGTTATTGTGATGTTTGGTAGTGGACTTTTGATGTATGTGTTACTCATGTCGATGGTTATGTGTTGTGATGTTGTGGACATGTCATTGATTCCCTTGTGGACACTATGTACCCGTAGCATGGTTTGTTGTTATGAGAGTCTTTCATTGATGCAAATTGAGGAAATGTCCGTGGATTGTAGTACTCTTTTGTTGAGTATTTTGTATGTCACCATTGATGTGTGATGAGTACCTATGTTATGGGAAGTGTGCCTATTCTTTTCCGTAATTGTGTAACCTTTTGTGGTGTAATACAATCTTGAAGTATATACTTGTGTACTTGTGAATCAGTAGTCTTGTGAACTGATAAGGTGTTGTGTTAGCGAGCTCATGTTGGGCACCCACAATAAGGAATAAATCAAAACTCTTCCATGATGATATTTTATTTTAAAAGAAACTAAAACTAGAAATAATGATAAAGGAAAGAGACTAATGAAAATAATAAACAAGAAAGAACTGCCAATCTTCACAGAACATTTAAAGTTAAAATTTCTACCAAATGTTCCTAAGGCTACCTTGTGGCCGTGCTTTAATCAACTAAAATTTTAAACCATAGAGTGTACTCTCTCCTGTGTCTGTTCTTGGTTGCTTACCATTTCTTTGCCTTTGTGTCATGTCGCATCGAGGACGATGCTTCTTAAGGGGAGGAGAATGTAATGCCCGCTGGGCATTGGCTCCTTTTCTACCTGCCCTCCACCAGCTATCTCCATTTTTTTCAACATACTAACTGTCACAACCTACTACGCAATTTATAACCACACCTCATTTTGACCTTCTCCTCCTTGGCGTGTCTTTGTACGGTGGATTCATTAATGGTGAAATGAAAGTTCAGTCGCCCTGATGTTGCGTGGGTGGGTGTGGATTCTCAAAATCTTGTTGTGCAGGCGGTTTCAGTGGAGTGTTGAACTGAAATCCTTCTAGGAGAGTTCCGTGAGGAAGAAACTGGCTTTATGCAGCAGCTACAGGGTCGAGAAGTGAACTTATCTCAGAAAATCAGTGGCCTCCCGAGAGAGAAAGTGTGGCAGTGCTTTGCTGCGGGGGCGAGCCAGGAGGCTGTTGGTGTTGATCCTGGTGTTCTGCTTGCACGCGACCACAGCCATGTTCAGCTGTCGCAAAATCTTGCAGCCGTAGTAGAAGGACGAGATAAAGTTTTAGTGAAGCCTTTTTGAGCGCTTCCAATGTGCAGGTTGTCCAGCTACATTGTTATCTGTTCTGTATCGAATGCATCCTCAAATTCGGGATTCTCGGTGTGTCTACCCGATGTGGATGTTGCCTACATATTTTATTTGGAGCGTTTGCTTTGGGATCCGATAGAGCTCGGTTCGAGTCGCAGGAGCAGCTGTGTAAACCCTGAGAGGATTTGGCAATGGCGGGTCCTCTACTGAGCGAAATGCTGACGGAAATACTGGTTCCTGTAGCGGCTGTTATTGGAATAGCGTTTGCATTGTTGCAGTGGGTGTTTGTGTCTCGCATCAAAGTCGCGCCCTCCACGGCATCAAATGGGTACAACGATCATTTGCTCGATGAGGCGGAGGAAGATGGAATTGATGGCCGCCGGGCTGTCATCAAATGCGCAGAGATACAGAACGCCATCTCCGAAGGGGCTACTTCGTTCCTGTTTACAGAGTACAAGTATCTGGGGGTATTTACTGTGTGTTTTGGGGCTATTATATTTTTGTTCCTTGGTTCGGTGGAGAATTTTAGCACCAAATCTCAACCCTGTACCTATGCGAAGGAAAAGATGTGCAAACCCGCGCTTGCAAATGCTATATTCAGTGCTATAGCCTTTCTGCTTGGTGCTTTGACTTCAGTGTTATCTGGTTTTCTGGGAATGAAGATTGCAACTTATGCAAATGCCAGAACTACTTTGGAAGCTAGGAAGGGTGTTGGAAAGGCTTTCATTACTGCATTTAGGTCTGGGGCTGTGATGGGATTTTTGCTTGCTGCCAATGGACTTCTTGTCCTCTACATCAGCATTAATGTTTTCAAGATTTACTACGGAGATGATTGGGAGGGTCTCTTTGAGGCCATTACTGGCTATGGTCTTGGTGGGTCTGCAATGGCTCTTTTTGGAAGAGTTGGTGGAGGAATTTACACCAAGGCTGCTGATGTTGGTGCTGATCTAGTTGGTAAGATTGAGCAGAACATACCTGAAGATGACCCTCGGAACCCTGCAGTTATAGCTGATAATGTTGGTGATAATGTTGGAGATATTGCTGGGATGGGCTCAGATTTGTTTGGGTCCTATGCTGAATCTTCTTGTGCTGCTCTTGTTGTGGCATCCATTTCATCCTTTGGCAACTCTCATGATTTCACTTCCATGTGCTATCCTTTGCTTATCAGCTCAATGGGTATTGTGATATGCTTAATCACAACATTGTTTGCAACCGACTTCTTTGAGATCAAGGCGGTTAAGGAAATTGAACCTGTTTTGAAGAGGCAGCTTATTATCTCTGCTGTACTGATGACAATTGGCATTGCTATTGTAAGCTTTGTTGCTTTGCCATCAACCTTCACTATCTTCAACTTTGGTTCTAGCATTTAAACTCCATGCGATATATAAGAGGAGGATGGGGAGAAACGAAATGTTCCACCACTTCAAATAGCAATGCTGGTTGTAGGTATGCGAGGTGGTGTCCAGCCATTTGTAGCCATTGGCAAACATTTACAGGCATGTAATTTCAGAGTGTCCCTGAAGTGCTGGATTGATTGCAAAGCCCTTCTCTCTCAGAACATCTTTTCACCACTCCTTTTTCTTTTTCCTTTCCTCCAAACCCCCGCTTATCATCCCAGTCTTGCACAAGTTTCTCGAAAACAGTTCAATGTCACAGCATCTCCATGATATTGTAAAACGAGGCTTTAACTTTTACCCCATCAGTATATGGGCAGGGATGCACATTACGGACTATACAATTGATGTTATGAAGTCAAGAGCATGGCCGTTAACAGAGTTTGGACCTTCAGCAGGCCGAGGAAGAGAAGTTGCGTTGGTTGGGTTACTGTTGCAGGCCACGTCCATCTTGTTATCGACTGCGGGAGCTTAATCAGGCACGATATTCTCTATACCATTAATTCTTATGTTGTTATTTAATTGAATCACTAAATAACTCTACTCTTCATATTAATGTCTCGTGTGATGGTATACTGTTTGGTTTCCACTTTCCTTGCTCGTTTGTATTTGTTTTAGCGTTAGAAATGATCGCGTTGGTTGAAGCCCTTATATTGTTTTCTGGGTTTTTAATAAATATTAGTTGGGTGAACTTTGTTCTTAGGACTAATAAAACAAAAGAGGCGGGGGTCTTGTAATGAAAATTCTCGAGTTTTATGCGTTGGCCTCACGATTTGAATGTTTTACCAAACATTGTCGTTGGACTCAACCTTATAGTTCCTGTTATGTTCTTATTCTTGTTTCGGCTCGAGATCTGTAGTTCTGGTCTATGTTGGGTTTTTGCAATTGGTGATTGAGTACTGCGAGTGCATCGTGTATAGGTGAATGATGCTATTCCTGTCTCTATCCTTTTCTTTCAGTTGTTTTAGGTTCTAGTAAACCTTTTCGGTTGGCTTGGTGCGTGCTTAGCTTGACTGATTATCGTTTTGAGCCAAGTTGATATTACTTTCAACTAGGTTAGTTGCTTTTGTTATTTTGTTTTGAATCGCTCGAGGAAATACTTTTATTCTTCAAGTGTCATGTTTGATTTTCATAATTGATATCAATTCAAGTTCACCGTTTGGAGATTGTTGTCTTTGGAACCACCTTCTCTCCCTTGGTGACTGTTGTATGTCTCGAGGAATGTAGCTGAACCTATGGAATGTTTTCTTTTGACGATACTCACATTTCTTTTGGATAGCTTAAAATGTTAGAGGAAATACTCTTTTTCGTACCTTGTTTTTGTTTCACACATGTTGGAGGATATGAGATCTACTGGATCATTGTTGAGGAAGTTTTCAAATCTTAAAATTGGGATGTTGGTTTTATGCATAAGAAATTACCCTACGTTTTGCTCCGTAAAGATGCTTAAATTTCATTCTCCTGTGACTCATAGGTTGGTGTGTTTGGAAACTCTTTGTTTGATGGGTTTTGTGATGATCGTTGTGATACGACCTCCTTGCCGTCATTGTAGTAGAATGGTTATGTATTGACCAAAAAGGTTTAAGTCAACTTGTTGTTGACGACAGATCCTTTGGAAGCTAGGTATCTTGTGTTGTGTTCTTGTGAATGATTGAGTAACCCACCTGTAAGAATTATAATGGATATGTTTGGTCTTGTCAAGTTTGTCCTTTTTCTTAAGACATTCTCTTGATTAGAAGAAAGTCTAATAGAAGGATTGTTAGGATAGGATGTGACCCATGCGAGGTCATTTGTGCATTTCACCCCTTTTCTGTCCAATTTATTTATTCTGTACTGACATAAAATTAACTGTTATAGGCACATCATCTTAATATTAATAAGTCATGTTGGTTTAGATATTCTCTTGTCGATTGATTGTTTGGGATCTTCCAGTGGCATAGTGAATCCTTGGCTTGGTGAACTAACTTAAACAAATAGGGATAGATCACGTTTGAAATTAACCCTCTTCCTGTAATTGTTTTTGTTTCGAAATGTTATCTTGTTAATGATGGTCATTATTGTGATATGGGTGAAATTTCACTATGATGTTTATTAACCTCTCTGTGAAAATGTTAATTGAATAGAGTTAGTGCCATCCCTTTTATTTAGACATTTTATGCTTTTGGACAGCTCTTTAATTGCTCTTGTTTAGTCTCTTGAATTATTGTTTTCTTCTTCAACGGTACTTTTCTTCCTTGAAACAGTTAGATAACAACATAATGTCTTAATGATATAGCTTTTATCGTGCTCGGTTCTTGCGCGAATCCGACATGTGCTAACAAATGTGCAGGAGGATTTCCTGAGTAGAAAAGAAAAAAAAAAAGAGAGAAAAAGAAACACGTGTAGAAAGTGGATTCCATCCTTCTTAGGAATTGCTGTTGTACGAATGTTTTCTTTTGCTTTACATCATTGGTATGGAAATTGTGGAGGCTATCTAGAAGGCATTGTGTTACAATTTTGTATTGTTCTCTTGTAGGTTGTTGTTATCGTTTGAAAGTCAATTTGAGAAATATTATTGTCAATAAGATTAAATGAACTTGTTTTGACATGCGTATCCTTTGTTAATTTTCACTTTTCAGAATATGATTTATCCTTGAATTGTCAAACCTAATTCATTATCCGAACTTGAATCATCTTGCATCGCTCTAGTTACCTTGGTCTTGTGTCGTTTGGTAAAGGACTATGTTTTGGAACCTAGCATAAAGAAAACAAGAGAAACAAATATACCTTGTGATTCCGCGTAAACTAATCAACAATTTCTTATTGTGGTAAATCCTCATAATGGTCTTAAGGTGAAATCAATGATTGAATTCTTGGAAGATAATAAGATTATTAAAAAAAAAAATAGAGGGAACTTGACTAAGAAACTCTTCGATCTGTCTTACCCATTGAAAATGTAAACAATATACTTATTTCTATCTCTTCAAGTGAAGCCCTAGTGAAACCTTTAATTTTTCTGATTAGACTCTTGACCCCAATGAAATCTTATTAATAACTAATAAGATCTTAATGATGAATCCAAGAGTTAGGCAGTCATATCTTGTAAAAATAAAATAAAATAAGTATGACCACTTAAAAGATGTAAAACATATATGTTTAAGAGCACAACGTTGAAAACAGATTTGATGAAGTTGAGAGCTTTGATAAACAAACGCCTCCTAACCAATGAACTAGTTCATCAAGTTAATGAAGCAACCTCTTACCATCCAATAATTGGTTTTCACTGTTTATTAACATTATCAAGGTAGGGGAAAATTCTTCAAAGGAGACATGACTTTCAGATTCTCCTATTATGATTCCTCTGTGAAAAGTAAAAAAATGTAAGAACACTTACAGCTAAAACATGATTCTAAAGAAACCTTCTGTGGGAAGACCTTGTTGTAAGACTGCATACTTTAGATGAACCATTGTGTCCTTAGTGTGTGCCTCATGTCTATCTGTAACTAGTGTGGGTCCGTGTTGTGGAAAGCATGTCTTTGGTCGGTTGTATTCCCTAGAGAACTTGTGTAGTGTCGTATTATCTTCAAGCAAGTCAAAAAAAAATTATCCTGTATTCCACTGTGTTGTCCTTGTGTTGGTATTTTTGGTGTGTTACATTTTGGTATCAGAGCGTAGGTTCATGCTCTCGAACCTATGGGCCGGATTGGTGTTGTATGGTGATGTTGCATGGTGGTGGTGGTGTTACATGATGATACTGATGATGATGATGATGTTGCATGATGATGATTTATATTGGAAGAGTAATGTGCTTTAAGCGTGATGTGATTATTGTCGTAATTGTGATATTGTGAACGCACGTGATGTGTATGTCACTCAGTGCGTATTTGTTATCATGTTGATGTGTTGGGGATGAGAGTATTCTCTCTCCTTCTTGTGGATTCTATGAAGAGTTCACGTGTGAATTACTGTTTGTGGCGTGTGAAAAGAATTATTATGTGGATGACGTAGTGTTGGAGCATTGTGGCATATTGTGATATGTGAGTGTATCAATGTGTTGTATGACTAGTTGATGTTAAAAGAAACGAGTTGTATCATGATGTTTTTACCATGTTCTGAAGAAACGTGTGTACCACCTTGTTATGTTGCAATGTATGTTATGTTGTGATGTACTATGTTCATCGTATGTATGACTGTGCAAACAGGAAATGCTTCATGTTGTGATTTTGGGTCATACGGTGAGTGTATGAACCCTATCGTATTGTGATTGCACCTTGGGTGCAGAATGTGGTAAAGTGATGTATTGCACCCTGTAAATGTATAATTGTGATCTACCCGTATACCTACCATACGTGAGACGTTATGGTAGCTATGTGTGTACCACCATGGTGTTAGTGATGTAGTTACATGTTATGTTGTGAGCCTTACACTAACCGACCCTGAGGGAGATCGGTAGAAGTGTATGTTGAGAGTGAGGAATGGTGTACCATGGGTCAATAACTCGAGTCAAAACTTGGTTTAGTAGATTACATGTGACTCTTTCCTCTCTCCCTATGTGGTTGTATGTATGCAACCTTAGTGTATCTATGACTATGTTTAGCCTTGTCGGAGGGTGGCGGGATTGATATATATATTTTACGAGCTGAGGCTCGATGTTCCGAGTGCCAGCAACTCGTTGAGTACCCCTTTGGTGGCCAGATAAGGCCACACAGTTATCGTAATGTGACATTATTATAAGTTGATTTTATTCGTAAATTGAGCTTTTACTTTATTTTTGCAAGGACCAGCATCTTTTCTTGATTGCAATGCTTTACAATTTTGGGCATTTCCTTGGTTTGTGGCACTAACATGGGGATTTCGATACTAACTTTGGCTATTTGGCCATTTATTTTAGCTTGATTTGGGGTCTTCTTTTAAATTTGGAATTTTTACCGCCTTGCCCAAGGCTTGTACTTTGCCACTTGGCACTTTGACTGGATTGTTGTGCTGGTTCTAATGTCGTGATGTGTGGAATAGGGTCATGGGATGCACCATGGATTGGTTGGACCTATGGACCCGCTTCGTTGTATGGGGGTACGCCCCAAGGGGTACATATGACTAGCGGGTTATGGAGAACTACGCGTCATTATGTCACTTGGGTTAGGAGTGTCCAAACTCTGTGTGTCTTTTGACCATGGGGACAACCGGCCTCCTTGAGGGAGGCAAAAGAGTTTGAGGGAGGCATAAGAGTTTGAGGGAGGCATAAGAGACTTGAGGGAGGCATAAGAGTTTGAGGGAGGCATAAGAGACTTGAGGGAGGCATAAGAGTTTGAGGAGGCATAAGAGACTTGAGGGAGGCATAAGAGTTTGAGGAGGCTTATGATATTTGTGCAGTATGGTTGATGTTTCAGGATATATGTTGAGTTATTGTGATGTTTGGTAGTGGACTTTTGATGTATGTGTTACTCATGTCAGATGGTTATGTGTTGTGATGTTGTGGACATGTCATTGATTCCCTTGTGGACACTATGTACCTGTAGCATGGTTTGTTGTTATGAGAGTCTTTCATTGATGCAAATTGAGGAAATGTCTGGTGGATTGTAGTACTCTTTTGTTGAGTATTTTGTATGTCAGTCATTGATGTGTGATGAGTACCTATGTTATGGGAAGTGTGCCTATTCTTTTCCGTAATTGTGTAACCTTTTGTGGTGTAATACAATCTTGAAGTATATACTTGTGTACTTGTGAATCTGTAGGGTCTTGTGAACCTGATAAGGTGTTGTGTTAGCAGTTCATGTTGGGCACCCACAATAAGGAATAAATCAAAACTCTTCCATGATGATATTTTATTTTAAAAGAAACTAAAACTAGAAATAATGATAAAGGAAAGAGACTAATGAAAATAATAAACAAGAAAGAACTGCCAATCTTCACAGAACATTTAAAGTTAAAATTTCTACCAAATGTTCCTAAGGCTACCCTGTGGCCGTGCTTTAATCAACTAAAATTTTAAACCATAGAGTGTACTCTCTCCTGTGTCTGTTCTTGGTTGCTTACCATTTCTTTGCCTTTGTGTCATGTCGCATCGAGGACGATGCTTCTTAAGGGGAGGAGAATGTAATGCCCGCTGGGCATTGGCTCCTTTTCTACCTGCCCTCCACCAGCTATCTCCATTTTTTTCAACATACTAACTGTCTCAACCTACCGCAATTTATAACCCTGTCACCTCATTTTGACCTGCTCCTCCTTGGCGTGTGCTGTACAGTGGATTCATTAATGGTGAAATGAAAGTTCTGTCACCCTGATGTTGCGTGGGTGGGTGTGGATTCTCAAAATCTTGTTGTGCAGGCGGTTTCAGTGGAGTGTTGAACTGAAATCCTTCTAGGAGAGTTCCGTGAGGAAGAAACGCTTTATGCAGCAGGCTACGAGGTCGAGAAGTGAACTTATCTCGAGAAAATC
Organism: Taxus wallichiana var. yunnanensis; assembly: GCA_018340775.1. Taxonomy (NCBI): domain Eukaryota; kingdom Viridiplantae; phylum Streptophyta; class Pinopsida; order Cupressales; family Taxaceae; genus Taxus; species Taxus wallichiana. The sequence goes on from CM031240.1 coordinate 258,438,779, forward strand.
GGTGGCCTCCCGAGAGAAAGTGTGACAGTGCTGCCGGGCGAGCCGAGGAGAGCTGTTGGTGTTGATCTGGTGTTACTGCTTGCGCGACCACCACCATGTTCAGTTGTCGCAAAATCTTGCAGCCGTAGTAGAAGGGCGAGATAAAGTTTTAGTGAAGCCTTTTGAGCGCTTCCAATGTGCGGGTTGTCCACTACATTGTTATCTTTTACATGTATCGAATGCATCCTCAAATTCGGGATTCTCGGTGTGTCTACCCGATGTGGATGTTGCCTACATATTTTATTTGGAGCGTTTGCTTTGGGATCCGATAGAGCTCGGTTCGAGTCGCGGGAGCATATGTGTAAACCACGAGAGGATTTGGCAATGGCGGGTCCTCTCTTGAGCGAAATCTTGTGAAATCTTTTTCTGTGTGGCATACATTATTGGAATAGCGTTTGCATTGTTGCAGTGGGTGTTTGTGTCTCGCATCAAAGTCGCGCCCTCCACGGCATCAAATGGGTACAACGATCATTTGCTCGATGAGGCGGAGGAAGATGGAATTGATGGCCGCCGGGCTGTCATCAAATGCGCAGAGATACAGAACGCCATCTCCGAAGGGGCTACTTCGTTCCTGTTTACAGAGTACAAGTATCCGGGGTATTTCTTGTGTGTTTTGGGGCTATTATATTTTTGTCCTTGGTTCGGTGGAGAATTTAGCACCAAATCTCAACCCCGTACCTATGCGAAGGAAAAGATGTGCAAACCCGCGCTTGCAAATGCTATATTCATTGCTATAGCCTTTCTGCTTGGTGCTTTGACTTCAGTGTTATCTGGTTTTCTGGGAATGAAGATTGCAACTTATGCAAATGCGAAACTACTTTGGAAGCTAGGAAGGGTGTTGGAAAGGCTTTCATTCTTTTTTGCATTTAGGTGCAGGGCTTTTGTGATGGGATTTTTGCTTGCTTTACCAATGGACTTCTTGTCCTCTACATCAGCATTAATGTTTTCAAGATTTACTACGGAGATGATTGGGAGGGTCTCTTTGAGGCCATTCTTGCTATGGTCTTGGTGGAGTCTGCATGGCTCTTTTTGGAAGAGTTGGTGGAGGAATTTACACCAAGGCTGCGATGTTAGTGCTGATCTAGTTGGTAAGATTGAGCGAGAACATACACGAAGATGACCCTCGCAACCTGCAGCTTATAGCTGATAATGTTGGTGATAATAATGGAGATATTCTTTGGGATGGGCTCGAGTTTGTTTGGGTCCTATCTTGAATCTTCTTGTCTTTGCTCTTGTTGTGGCATCCATTTCATCCTTTGGCAACTCTCATGATTTCACTTCCATGTGCTATCCTTTGCTTATCAGCTCAATGGGTATTGTGATATGCTTAATCACAACATTGTTTGCAACCGACTTCTTTGAGATCAAGGCGGTTAAGGAAATTGAACTGTTTTGAAGAGGCGACTTATTATCTGCTCATGTGATCGATGACAATTGGCATTCTTATTGTAAGCTTTGTTGCTTTGCCATCAACCTTCACTATCTTGAACTTTGGTTCTAGCATTTAAACTCCATGCGATATATAAGAGGAGGATGGGGACAAACGAAATGTTCCACCACTTCAAATAGCAATGCTTTGGTTGTAGGTATGCGAGGTGGTGTCCAGCCATTTGTAGCCATTGGCAAACATTTTCAGGCATGTAATTTGAGTGTCCCCAAGAAGTCTTTGGATTGATTGCAAAGCCCTTCTCTCTCGAACATCTTTTCACCACTCCTTTTTCTTTTTCCTTTCCTCCAAACCCCCTAGCTTATCATCCCGAGTCTTGCACAAGTTTCTCAAAAGCAGATTCAATGTCACAAAGATCTCCATGATATTGTAAAACGAGGCTTTAACTTTTACCCCATCGGTATATGGGCGGGGATGCACATTACGGACTATACATTGATGTTATGAAGTCAAGAGCATGGCCGTTAACGAGTTTGGACCTTGGCGAGGCCGAGGAAGAGAAGTTGCGTTGGTTGGAGTTCTTGTTGCGAGCCACGTCCATCTTGTTATCGATTGCGGGAGCTTAATCGGCACGATATTCTCTATACCATTAATTCTTATGTTGTTATTTAATTGAATCACTAAATAACTCTACTCTTCGTATTAATGTCTCGTGTGATGGTATACTGTTTGGTTTCCACTTTCCTTGCTCGTTTGTATTTGTTTTAGCGTTAGAAATGATCGCGTTGGTTGAAGCCCTTATATTGTTTTCTGGGTTTTTAATAAATATTAGTTGGGTGAACTTTGTTCTTAGGACTAATAAAACAAAAGAGGCGGGGGTCTTGTAATGAAAATTCTCGAGTTTTATGCGTTGGCCTCACGATTTGAATGTTTTACCAAACATTTTCGTTGGACTCAACCTTATAGTTCCTGTTATGTTCTTATTCTTGTTTCGGCTCGAGATCTATAGTTCTGGTCTATGTTGGGTTTTTGCAATTGGTGATTGAGTACTGCGAGTGCATCGTGTATAGGTGAATGATGCTATTCCTGTCTCTATCCTTTTCTTTCAGTTGTTTTAGGTTCTAGTAAACCTTTTCGGTTGGCTTGGTGCGTGCTTAGCTTGACTGATTATCGTTTTGAGCCAAGTTGATATTACTTTCAACTAGGTTAGTTGCTTTTGTTATTTTGTTTTGAATCGCTCGAGGAAATACTTTTATTCTTCAAGTGTCATGTTTGATTTTCATAATTGATATCAATTCAAGTTCACCGTTTGGAGATTGTTGTCTTTGGAACCACCTTCTCTCCCTTGGTGACTGTTGTATGTCTCGAGGAATGTAGTGAACCTATGGAATGTTTTCTTTTGTGATACTCACATTTCTTTTGGATAGCTTAAAATGTTAGAGGAAATACTCTTTTTCGTACCTTGTTTTTGTTTCACACATGTTGGAGGATATGAGATCTACTGGATCATTGTTGAGGAAGTTTTCAAATCTTAAAATTGGGATGTTGGTTTTATGCATAAGAAATTACCCTACGTTTTGCTCCGTAAAGATGCTTAAATTTCATTCTCCTGTGACTTCATAGGTTGGTGTGTTTGGAAACTCTTTGTTTGGTAGGTTTTGTGATGATCGTTGTGATACGACCTCCTTGCCGTCATTGTAGTAGAATGGTTATGTATTGACCAAAAGGTTTAAGTCAACTTGTTGTTGACGACGATCCTTTGGAAGCTAGGTATCTTGTGTTGTGTTCTTGTGAATGATTGAGTAACCCACCTGTAAGAATTATAATGGATATGTTTGGTCTTGTCAAGTTTGTCCTTTTTCTTAAGACATTCTCTTGATTAGAAGAAAGTCTAATAGAAGGATTGTTAGGATAGGATGTGACCCATGCGAGGTCATTTGTGCATTTCATCCCTTTTCTTTCCAATTTATTTATTCTGTACTGACACAAAATTAACTGTTATAGGCACATCATCTTAATATTAATAAGTCATGTTGGTTTAGATATTCTCATGTCGATTGATTGTTTGGGATCTTCCAGTGGCATAGTGAATCCTTGGCTTGGTGAACTAACTTAAACAAATAGGGATAGATCACGTTTGAAATTAATTCTCTTCTTGTAATTGTTTTTGTTTCGAAATGTTATCTTGTTAATGACGGTCATTATTGTGATATGGGTGAAATTCACTATGATGTTTATTAACTGCTCCTATGTGAAAATGATAATTGAATAGAGTTAGTGCCATCCCTTTTATTTAGACATTTTATGCTTTTGGACAGCTCTTTAATTGCTCTTGTTTAGACTCTTGAATTATTGTTTTCTTCTTCAACGGTACTTTTCTTCCTTGAAACAGTTAGATAACAACATATTGTCTTAATGTTATAGCTTTTATCGTGCTCAGTTCTTGCGAACTGACATGTGCTAACAAATGTGCAGGAGGATTTCCTGAGTAGAAAAGAAAAAAAAAAGAGAGAGAAAAAGAAACACGTGTAGAAAGTGGATTCCATCCTTCTTAGGAACTGCTGTTGTACGAATGTTTTTCTTTTGCTTTACAGCATTGGTATGGAAATTGTGGAGACTATCTAGAAGGCATTGTGTTATAATTTTGTATTGTTCTCATGTAGGTTGTTGTTATCGTTTGAAAGTCAATTTGAGAAATATTATTGTCAATAAGATTAAATGAACTTGTTTTGACATGCGTATCCTTTGTTGAATTTTCACTTTTCAGAATATGATTTATCCTTGAATTGTCAAACCTAATTATAATTATCTAAAACTTGAATCTTCTTGCATCGCTCTAGTTACCTTGGTCTTGTGTCGATTGGTAAAGGACTATGTTTTGGAACCTAGCAAAAAGAAAACAAGAGAAACAAATATACCTTGTGATCCCGCGTAAACTAATCAACAATCTCTTATTGTGGTAAATCCTTAGAATGGTCTTAAGGTGAAATCAATGATTGAATTCTTGGAAGATAATAAGATTATTAATAAAAAGAAGGAACTTGACTAAGAAACTCTTCGATCTGTCTTACCCGTTGAAAATGTAAACAGTATACTTATTTCTATCTCTTCAAGTGAAGCCCAAGTGAAACCTTTAATTTTTCTGATTAGACTCTTGACCCCAATGAAATCTTATTAACAACTAATAAGATCTTAATGATGAATCCAAGAGTTAGACAGTCATGTCTTGTGTAAAAATAAAATAAAATAAGTATGACCACTTAAAAGATGTAAAACATATATGTTTAAGAGCAAACGTTGAAAACAGTTTGATGAAGTTGAGAGCTTTGATAAACAAACTGCCTCCTAACCAATGAACTAGTTCATCAAGTTAATGAAGCAACCTCTTACCATCCAATAATTGGTTTTCACTGTTTATTAACATTATCAAGGTAGGGGAAAATTCTTCAAAGGAGACATGACTTTCAGATTCTCCTATTATGATTCCTCTGTGAAAAGTAAAAAAATGTAAGAACACTTACAGCTAAAACATGATTCTAAAGAAACCTTCTGTGGGAAGACCTTGTTGTAAGACTGCATACTTTAGATGAACCATTGTGTCCTTAGTGTGTGCCTCATGTCTATCTGTAACTAGTGTGGGTCCGTGTTGTGGAAAGCATGTCTTTGGTCGGTTGTATTCCCTAGAGAACTTGTGTAGTGTCGTATTATCTTCAAGCAAGTCAAAAAAAAAATTATCCTGTATTCCACTGTGTTGTCCTTGTGTTGGTATTTTTGGTGTGTTTACATAGACTAGAAATCACACCTAAGTAGTGCAAAGGAGACATCGAAAGGATATGCAGCATACAAGAAGTTAATGTTGACATGGGTATGGCACCTAGATCTCATGCATGGGGGTTTGATTGGGGGAAGGTATATCTAGCCTCATGGTTTTTTCGTCTGATGACCTCGATGTGAACCATGGATCCTAAGCGAAGGCTATCGATGTGATATTTACTTGCAAAGGAGATAGTCATACAAATATCTTGGATGTATAAGATGTTGGATTATCGGTTTTGTAAGAACGCACTTTTGAATAAAGAGGGAATCGTATAGTCGATTGCTAACATTGACATGGGGAAAGGGATATCCTATGCCATAGAATTGTTAAGTGAGGAAATGAAGACATCAATAAGAGGTGAGGAAAAATTAGAACGAAAAATTATGTGGTTTTTTGTCACTATATAGGTAATGGCATGAACTATTTTTAGTGTACCATTAATGAGAATAGATTTGGCCTAGAATTTGGAAAGTTTTGAAACCTTCGGTCCTTACAAAGAAAGAACTTATGATGTGATTTCATGTCATCATTGGGGTTTTCTTCATTAAATCTAGTGATTTGAAAAATAACATGTTTAATGTGACATGTAAATATTGCAACATTTGCGTATTAGGAGGTCAACCAAATTATTCGTGGAAAATACGTGGTTCAACGAATGGAAACTTTTTATTCCTAGAAGAGGAAAAGAGGCATTACTTTCGAGACATTTGTAGTTCCCAATCATAGAGATTCACCTTACATCTATATTTATAATTCTATCCTTGTATCTTATATTTGTAGCATTTATCATCTTTGGATTAACATTTTACCATCAATTTTGACATTGTTACAATTATTTCAGAAATATGATGACTTTCCAAAGATCTATTGTTTTCGTCAAGAATGTTTCCATCATTGAAAAGTTCCACATGATAAGTTAGAGAAGAATTTGCACTCTATGGAGGAATTACATAAGAATGAATTCAACAACTACTAACTTATTCTATATTTCTTAGCGGTTTTAAGGTGTAGTTGTAGATATAGATACATATATGTTAATTTTAGTAGCTTGGATAGTCTGTTTGTCCTCACCCAAATATAAAGACATTAGTTATGGGTAGTTTGGATAGCTGTTCGTTTACGCCTAGAATTTAGAAAAATAGTTGTTAGGATGAAAACAATTGTTATTTAATATTGACTCCTTTTAGGTGACACCTCATAACCAAGGTTGTTAATGGTTATTGAGTTGTCTTAATCCTAGCCATTCATTTGTATTAATCTCGGCCGTTGATTTTCAACAAGAGTAGTATATAAGGGGTCATTGGTTCATTTGTAATGAGGAAGTTTTGAGAGAAACTTGCGGTGTTAGCAAGAAGGCACACGTGTGATAGCATTGGAGATAGCGGTGGAGGAATATCAGCGGGAGGATTAGGATATTGTCGAGCTCTACCAAGTAAGAGGCAAGCGGATTTGTATCTCTTGATTTGCTGAAGTTTAATATATTTCTCATCTGTAGTACTGGTTTTCCCTACGGGGTTTTTCCAGGGACAATTGTCTAAAAATATTGTGTTCACCTTGTTGGGTATTTTTATGTGATTGTATTTGTGAAGTTACAGTTGTGTTATTTTCCAATATTTGTTGATCAAATAATCTTGCAAGATAGGAGGTTAATAATCGAATCGTAATAGATTTTTCACATGGTATCGAGCTAAGTTCGGGTAGAAGAGATTTACCCTAGGTGGAAAAAAGTGAGGGTTTATAAAACCCGGTTTAACCTCTTCAAAATTATTATTATTATTTTCTTTTAAGATGGCCTCAGCAGGTTTAAGAGATCAAGATAGATTGGATGGAGCCTCGAATTTTGGTGTCTGGAAAGCTAGAATTTCTCTATTGCTGGAAGAGAATGGTATCAAGGAATATGTGACCACTGTTGTACCTGTACCTACAGATGCAACACAACTCTTAGCATATAAGAAGGAAGATGCCAAGGCGAGGAGGATGATTCTTGACAGTCAAGGATCATCTTGTTCCGCATATTGCAGAGTTAGATACAATGAAGATGATGTGGGATGCCATTATGAATCTGTACCAGAATGCTACCACTAACCGGAAGCTGATTCTTAGAGAAAAGTTGAGGAATACCCGAATGAATAAGGGAGAAGACATCACAAGTTACCTCACCAGACTTAGACTTGTCAAGGATGAATTGGCAGCTGCTGGAGACAAACCAAATGATGACGAGCTAGTGAGAATACTCCTAAATGGGTTTACTAAGTAGTGGGATGTCTTTGTTCAAGTCATCAATGGACGAGACACGTTACGAGTTAAGATCGACTATGGAGTGATTTCACTCGGAAGGAGCTTAGACTAAGTATTGTCAATGGAGCCAACAATAAGAGTCAGAAAAGTGAGGTGGAATAGGAAAATGTTGCCCTAGCGGGTAAAGGGAAAGCAAAGAAGGGGTCTAGTAAAGGATCAAATTCACAAGGTGAAAAGAAGAAGAAATATTCTTCAAAGATCAAGTGCTATGGCTGTCACGAGTTTGGCCACTATGTCAGTGATTGCCCAGAAAGGAATAAGAATGAAAAGAAAGGCAAGAAGCAAGTTGCAGCTTCAACAAGTGCAGATGAGCTCTCTAGTAGAATGGAAGATGAGTTTGCACTCATAGCATGTATGGTTAGCTCAACCTCACAGAGTGTTTGGTACATAGATAGTGGGGCGTCATATCATATGACAGGAGTTAGAGAATACTTCTCTAGTTATAAGGAAGAGAGCACCAGAATCCAGATCTCTATGGGGAACATGTCCAAACTCAACTCAGTTAGGAAAGGGACTGTTCAGTTTCAGAGGGAGAGTGGTAAGATGATTCCCCTTCATGATGTGTTACATGTTCCAGGCTTAGGGATGAATTTGATTTCTGTATCTGTCCTTCAGGACAAAGGGTACAATGTACTCTTTAGAGGGGCACATGTGTTGATCAAGCACAAGGATTGGAAATCACCCATAGCTATTGGAGTCAGGAGCGGTCGGATTTATAGGCTGCAGTTTGATATTCCTAAGGCACTCATGAGAAATAGTAATATTAGAGATCATGGAGAGATATGGCATAGAAGGATGGGCCATATCCATCATGGAGCCCTTAAATTACTTCATGAGATAGTGACAGGTGTTCTCGAGGTGAGCACAGAGCATGATGATGTATGTAAGGGATGCATGTTGGGGAAGTTTGCTAAAGCATCTTTTCCAAGGAGTGACTCCAGATCCAAGGGCATTCTTGATCTAGTACATTCAGATGTATGTGGACCAATGTCGATGAAGTCTCTAAGAGGGTATGAGTACTTCGTTACTTTTATTGATGATTTCTCTAGGAAGACATGGATATACTTCTTGAAGACCAAGGATGAGGTTTTCAGTCACTTCCAAGAGTTAAAAGCTCTTGTGGAGAATTCAACAAGAAGGAAGATAAAACTTCTTTGGTCAGACAATGGAGGCAAGTACAAAAGTAATGAGTTCCAAGAGTTTTGTACCAGAGAAGGAATCAAGAGAGAGTAGATGTTCCTTAATATCTCCAATAGAATGGAGTTGCTGAGAGAAAGAATCGGTCTATAATGGAGGCATCAAGGGCTATGTTTCATGACCAGGATATACCCCGCTATCTATGGGCAGAAGCATGCGGTACAACAGTATACATACAAAATAGGTTCCACATAAAGTACTAGGGAAGATGAAACTAGAGGAAGCATTCACTGGGAAGAAGCTAGATGTTAGTCGCTTCAGGATCTTTGGGAGTTTGGCATATTGTCACATTCCTAAGGATACACATACCAAGTTAGATCGGACCGAGGAGAGAGGGTACTTTGTGGGGTAGAGTGAAACCTCAAAGGCATATTGGATATTCATTCGGGGACGATGAGGATTATTGTTCAACGTGATGTCAAGTTCATGGAGGACAAGGCATTTAGAAGGTCTAGAGATTTGCCAGTAGATGATCAGAGTGAGCAGCCAATAGAAGCTCCAAGGATCACTCAATTGAGTCAAGGGCAGTAAAGCTCGAGTACAGTTACTAGTACAAGCATAGACTCAAGAGGAGAGAGTTTTCAAAGTATGGAGCAACAGTGCATGGAGAGATGCATCAAGAAGACATGGAGGTTGATATTTCATCCTCTATAGTTGGCAGCAAGAACCGTGAGGTTCAATAGACACATAAGAATACTCAGGAGTTAGTGGGTACTCCTAGGAGGAGTAATAGACAACGAAAACCACCAGCTAGGTATGATGACTATGTTGCATTAGTTAGTATGTTGGTAGATAGTGAACCTTCTAGCTATCAGGAGGCTGCACAACATCAAGTGTGGCAAGAAGCAATGGTTGAGGAGTATACTTAAATTATGTAGAATGATGTGTGGGAGGTAATGCCTAGACCAATAGATAAGGCGGTGGTTGGATCATGCTTTGGATCTATAAGATCAAGCATGGTGCGATGGTAAATCGAGAAATATAAGGAAAGGTTTGTGGCAAAGGGGTTCTCTCAGAAAGAGGGAATAGACTACGAGGAGACATTTTCTCTAGTTGCTGTATACTTCTATACGAGCTGTAATCTCAATTTCAACGCACAAATGGGATGGCGAGATCCATCAAATGGATGTCAAGATAGCGTTTTTAATGGTGAGTTGAAAGAGGAGGTATACATAGAACAACCGAGAAGGCTTTGTAGCACATAACAAAGAGACCCATGTGTGTAGATTGAAGAGAGCGTTACGCTGAGACTCAAGTAGGCTCCCAGAGCGTGGTATGAGCACATTGATAGTTACTTGTAGGAAATGGGCTTTGTGAAGAGTGAGGAAGATGCTAATCTCTACTACTTGGTAGTTGGAGGTGAGATTCTCATTCTTGTCCTATATGTAGATGAATTGTTTCTTACAGGTTCACTGGGCTCATAGAAGAATGCAAGAGGGATCTTGCAGCGAGTTCGAGATGAAGGATTTGGGACTTATGCACTACTATCTAGGCATGGAGGTATGTCGAGAAAGATGGAGAGATTTTCCTTGGGCAAGGGAAATATTGCATAGAAATATTGAAAAGGTTCAAGATAGAAGATTGTAAAGCCATGTCTACACCCATGATCATGAATTGGAGGAAGGTAGACACATCCAGGAGAAGGATGTAGACCCCACCTTATACGGGTGCGGTTGATTGGTTCTATCATGTATTTGGTCAATACCGGGCCGAGATATAGCTTTTCCGATTAACTCTCTTAGTCAATTCATGGTTGAGCCAAAGAGAGTGCATTGGACTGCGGAAAAGCATGTGCTGCGTTATTTACGAGGTACAATCGAGTATGGAATTAGATATGCTCGAGGTGAAGGAATCAGGTTGATGGGCTATACTGACGTAGATTGGGCAGGTAGTACAATGGACAAGAGGAGCACTTCAGGGTGTTGTTTCAGTCTGGGATCAGGAGTTGTATCTTGGTTCAACAGGAAGCAAAAGTCTGTGGCTCTGAGTTCAGCAGAGTCAGAGTACATAAGCTAGCATGGCATGGCAACATGTGAAGCTATATGGCTTCGGAAGTTGCTAGTAGCTTTGTTTGGTCAGAAGGTTGAGACTACGGTAATACAGTGCGACAATCAGAGTTGCATCAAGTTGACTGAGAATCCAGTGTTTCATGATAGGTCAAAACATATAGAAATCAAGTATCGCTTCATCGAGATTGTGTACAACATGGGGTTGTTCAATTAGAGTTTGTACCTACTGAGATCAGCGGTGTAGCATTCTCGACAAAGGCATTGGGAAGGCAAAATTCATCTTCTTTAGAGAGATGTTGGGTGTCATGCAGAACAACGTCCTCATTAAGAGGGAGTGTTAATTTTAGTATCTTGGACAGTTTTTGTCCTCACCCAAATATAGCAAAGCATTAGTTATGGGTAGTTTGGATAGTCATTTCATTCTGCCTAGAATTTAGAAAAATAGTTGTTAGGATAAAAACAATTGTTATTTAATATTGACTCCTTTTAGGTGACACCTCATAACCAAGGTTGTTAATAGTTATTGAGTTGTCTTAATCTCATTTGCTTCATTTGTATTAATCTCGGCCGTTGATTTTCAATGAGAGTAGTATATAAGGGGGTCATTGGGTCATTTGTAATGAGGAAGTTTTGAGAGAAACTTGCAGTGTTAGCAAGGGTGCAGTGATAGTGTTGGAGATAGCGGTGGAGGAATATCAGGCAGGAGGATTAGGAGATTGTCGGAGCTCTGCGGTAAGAGGCAAGCAAAGATATTGTATCTCTTGATTTGCTTTGAAGTTTAATATATTTCTCATATGTAGTATCTTGGTTTTCCCTACGGGGTTTTTCCAGGACAATTATCCGAAAATATTGTGTTCACCTTGTTTGGTATTTTTATGTGATTGTATTTGTGAAGTTACTGATTGTGTTATTTTCCAATATTTGTTGATCAAATAATCTTGAAAGATAGGAGGTTAATAATCATAATCTGTAATAGATTTTTCACAATATATAGATGTAGTTGTAGAGGAGGACCCATTAACACCTTGTATACCTCTTTGACATGGCGAGTCTTTACAAGCCTATGAATGTATAAGTTTCATGCATTTCCCCAACATATTCCATGTTTTACATTGTTCCTCCCGAATAATACTCGTCCTTAGATTGTTGACAAGGGTGATAATAGCTATAATCGAGATGCATCCATTACACAAATAAGATGAGTAAATAATGCCTTTTGACTTATTGTTAAATAAATCTATAGTAATATAATATTTATTTAATTAGTTATATTTATAAATAAAATTATTTTATATTTTTTAGGGTTAATATATAAATATTTTATTTATTAGGAATGCATAAGTTTTATTATCAATTGTATTTTTAATTTTATTAATAAATAATATTATTACAAATTTTGAAATTTAAAAATATTATACATTTAAGAATAATGTTGTCTATGTTATTTTGTTTGTAGTCATGGAGGTGGCACTCAATCAATATTGTTAACCGATCATCTGTTAGGGTAATAACGAAGATTTCAAATTTGAACAACTGATAGTGAAACATTATAAGAGGGGTTAGATGATGAAGGTGTGGGAAGCTATTATTTCAAAAAAGACAATGTTCTTATATGGATATGGTAACATTGATATGTAAAACAATCTCTAAACTTAGGATTGTACTATAACAATGTGCATCATGTTAACCTTGTAATAATGTTAGATATTTAATTTTTTAATAATTTACTAGAACCGAGATCATTTTGTTTCAGAAGGAATAGATATTTACATTTCCTTTTGCGCATAGCTCACCACTCTCTCAATCACTTTTAATGATGGTTTTATATCAATCATATAAAACTTTTAATCACCATTTCTGTAATGCCCGCTTAAAACAACCACTTGAGACCCAAGAACAACCTAGGATTAGTTAGGAAAATTATGGATTTATTTTTTTTAAAGTGTCAACAACTAGGGTACAAGGGAACAGTTAGCACAACAAGATTTAAGACCAACTATAAGGAATGACTTATAGAATTTCCTCTCACATCTATTATTAACAAAACACAAGGTCAAAACAAGGGGTTAGATTAATCATTTAGGTTAGAAGGGTAATTGCTTACTAACCCACTCCCTATCAGGCTTAAAATATTCAACTTGATTTTTTACCAAATTAACACCATCAAAACTTCCCTAAATCATTCCCATTAGATAGGAAATTTTCTCACCTTTCCAATGATATAAAGAAGTCCTCCTAACTCCTTATATTTTTCAAGTTATGGGCCGACGGACTTTGGGTGGAAAATTTTCCCCATGGAGAGTCCACGGGCCTAGGGAGGAAAATCTTCCCTTACGCTCTACTGGAGTGGGGAAGAACTTGGCACATTTTCCTTTCTTGGGCACAAAAGTGTGATTTACCTCTGTGTGCCTCGGAAGGACACGTGTTGAGCCACGATTAGTCGGGGTGGAATGTGGGGCCATCGGAGCATATTAAGACATTTAGTTTCTAGGTCATGCAAAGCGCAAAGAGATCGACTTGATCCGTGCCTCCACCGATGCCAAAAATGTCACGTGTCTCTCTCTAATGGCGCGGGGAAAAATGAACTTGCAGGAAAACTTAGAACTTAATATTTTTAGAGTTAAAAAAGAAAAGGACAACATTTTCGCGTGCCTCCACCGATGCCAAATGCCACGTGTCATGATCTCATTGGTTGCGGAGTCATCGGGGTGGCGGAGCATTTTGGTATGTTTTGTACCATTATAAACATGAATTTTCAGTTTCATTGATTTTCTAAAGGTAATAGCCATAAAACCATACACATTCATGAAATTCCACAAACTAACGAAATGTTGTATTTGGAGTGTAGAATACATGTAAATTTTTTTTTAAAAATTACAAAAAAAACAGTCTTTTTCTTAATTTTACTCATACATTGTTTTTATGTTATAAAAGAGGAATGACTGTCCCCGGGTGGTTCTTTTGAATGAAAATTTATTTTTTCACCATGAAATTTTAGATATATGTTCAAGATTTGAATTTTGAAGTGCTGTCAAATTTTCATATTTTTTAGACTTATATTTTTTTTAAATTAATTATTTAATAAAAATATTTTCAAATAAATGGCGTACAAATGTTTATGCCAATAACTTTTAAGATTTATATCAAAAATGAAATTTTTTTTCACAGGTAAGAAGAAGACTTCAATAAATAATAATTTTAATTTTTCAAATTTTTTTGATATTTTTACTATTTTTCAAATTGGGTTGATTGTGTACGATCAATTGTCCTAAAATACCATATGTTAGAAAAATATAAAAAATAAATAGTAAAACATATTTTTAAAAATAAAAATTATATTTTTAGAAAGCTAATAAAATTATGTATTTTGTGTTAAAATTTTGTAATTTTATTCATTCGTTAACCCTAATTACGTGGCACCTAAGTGGCACATTTTGGCATAAAATTATCCTCCAAATGGATTTGGTGCCAAAATGTGCCACATAGGTGCCACATAGGGGGTTCGCGCGAAGGGGGGTTCGCATGAAGGGGGTTCGCGTGAACCCCCTTCACCCGAACCCCCTAAACCCTAAATCCACCGCCCAAAACTATATAAATATCTATATATAACTCTTTGCCGCCAAAATTATTTGAATTCGAGGGGTTCGCGAAGGGTGTTTTGCGCGAACCCCCATTCGCGCGAACTAGTTTCTTCATCCTACGTGGCAGTTCAGGCAAAGGGGGTTCACGCGAAAGGGATGTTCGCGCGAACACCCTTGATTTCCGATCCCGCCCAACTTCTTACTCGCGTTTTTGGGACTGAAGTGGGACACAACATTGTGCTTTGACCCCTCCGCCGACGCCAAATGCCACGTGTCATGATCTCATTGGTTGCACAGTCGTCGGGGTGGCGGAGCATTTTTGGATCTAAGATTTTAAAAGGGGTAAAAATTTAAAGTCTCAAAAATTCCGTACACAGTGACAAGGCCAAAAATGTGACATGGTAGCACTTGATTGGGCGGGTCGGTGGGTCATCGGAGAATTTTAGGAAACTTTTCTTTTTAGAAGATAAAGGTTTAAAGGTTAGAAAATCTCACGCCTCTGCCGATGCCCAAAATGCCATGTGGCAAAGCATCTAATTTTCTGCGGGCTGATGGGGATGCGGAAGAACTAAAAAAAAATTCAAAAAGGAAAATAAATTTTCAGTTCAAAATTCCTCTCGCGCCTTCGTCGAGCCACATGGCAAACGTGATTGGTTGTGGGGTAGCGGGGATGCGGGAAAATTAGGAAATTTTTCCCAAGGATTAGTTTCTCAAAAAGATAAGTTTTAAAAGGTTTCACCCCTCCTCGGTGCCATGTGGAAGTACCAGATTAGATGCAGGATGGCGGGTGCCATGGAAATTTCCGGAAATTTTTCCAAAGTTCAAAATCAAATTTTTAACAGTTAGATTTTTTTAAGGCCAAATTGAAGTAAAACTTCAAATGGCCATAAATTTTGATAGAAAGCTCATATTTGGGAAAATAAGGACTTTTGGAAATATCTCAAAGTCCTCTTTGCATAGGAATCATTAATTTTGGATTTTAATGAAGTTTAAGTGGTCAATTTAATGAAAACGATCTATAGGATTTTATAGAGCAAACTGGTAATTTTTAACTTATAATTTTTGTTCAAATTTGATCTTCTCCTTTCTCAACATGTCAAATAGACATGGAGACTTGTTTTTAGATGGATTTAGGAAGGGTTACTATGTTCAATTTGTTTTAATGAGTTGTAAATGAAATTTTAACATCATTGGACAATGAAACAACTAATGTAAGTTTGATTTTGATTTTACAAGGTTCGAAAGATATTTCTTAAGTGTTATAGTCAAATTGAGTTCCTTAGAACTTACTATGTCTAAATTTTAATGTTTCATTTCTTATTTCTTGATGTAGGTTTGAACTGTTCATTTTAGATAAATTATTGCTAGATTTAAAAACAAAACAAAGATCAATCTCTAAGGATCTATTGAACATTTTCCATCCTCCAAGTATGGGAATTCATTTCCATTCTAGTCTAATACATTTAATTGATTCAAAAAACCATTTAAGAGAAAAATGCAAAGTTTAATTTCCAAATTTTAACTTAATTCAAAGAGAACAGAGCATGATCTTTTCCTCATACACATTCTTCTTTTCAACAGAAATTTCAATTCACAACATCTGATCAATTCCAATGCAACAATGCAATTGAGAAAGGTAGTGCAATCCTTTATTGATTTCCAAAATACAACTTTACAACTTCTCTTTTCCATTTGATTTCAAAATACAATATACAAAACATGTATCATTCTTTCACATTCTTTCCAAAACAGAGAATAGAATATAACTCTTTACATTTCAAATTTCAATTTTCATTGACAATACAAAGTATCTTTCCAAATCAAATAACATACAGATCATCCACTTCAAGTGGGAAAGGTTACAATGAGTTTTATATCAAAAAGGGACTGTCAAACTGTCCATTTTCTCTTGCTCTAGAACAACAACATGTTGGTTTTCTTCATCTTCCAATTGATCACAACAAGAATAGGGGGAAAGGCAATGCTCTCCACCCAACCAAGACATCCAATGAGAAGGGAGAAGCCATCCTTCCTCATTGGCCCCCGAGCCCAAACCATAATGAAATAAGAGGTGTGATTCAACTCATGGCAACAATGAATTCCACAAACACACATGCAGTATTTCACATTAAAAAAACATAGTTCAAAAGGAATGTAGTTCACAACTACATTAAATACATACAAACAAAACTGAGGCTTCATCAAGCAAGCCAAAAGAGCAAGGAACTATGGGGGAAGCTACTTATGCCTCCCAATGGGAAATGGGAATCCACCTGAACAACCCACCAAAATAATTCACCTCACATATCCTTATTCCCCCAAAATTCCTTCTTATGCCCTCCCAAAGTTTCACCCTTATGCCCCCCCAAGAGTAAGAAATGAAAGCTATTTATTTTCCATGGTGGATCCCAATCCCAAACTCCCTCCACAATAAAACTGATGCCATTGGAATTCCCTTATGCCCCCACATGAAATCCCCATAGCCTTCTCCTACACCATTTCCTAGGCAGTCTACCCAACCAGCCAACAAACACACAAAAACATTCACCATTTCATACATGCATAAAAGAGAAAGAAGCATTTTTAAAGGATCAATTTCCTACCTCTCCATAATGGAGTTTGTTCCAAGAACAAAAAGCTTTCCAATGCCAAAATATAGTCCAAGATCAGCAAAAACAAGCATGCAATGGTCTCCAATCTCCTTCCACAAGCAAGAACTCCAAAACAACAAGAAATTCACCCAAGAGAAGTATGAAAAGTTTCAACAACCAAAAACAAGGCAAGGAGTTCGAATTTTAAAGGAGAGGGAAGAGAAGAGGATGATGTGGATCCATGTGGGATGCCACATCACACTTCCTCAACCCCAAAACAAAATTCAACATCATTTCCCCATGCATAATAAATAAGAATGAAAATTTACTTACACACTCCAAAACAAACCCATACCCCAAAAGGACTGAATTTAAAACATGTAAGAGAAGTGCAATTAAAACTTACAATTAGCCATTTCAAAAAGCATTATAAAAGTCTAAAATCAACCCCAAAACCATAGGTATGGTTGGTGAATAATTTTAAGAGGTGTGGGACAAGTTTAACTTGTCCCACAAGCCTCCAAATATAGCCTCCAAGGACAAATTCGAATTTCCAAGAGGATGAAGTGTTTCATACTCCAAAATCTATCTTACATTCCCTTACACATCACTTACACCTTCTTACACATTACTTACAAATTCTTACAACATTACATTTAAGAGCAACAACTTCATTAATTACATTCTATGACATATTTGATTTATTCATTTTAACAATGGTTATTCACAACATTAACACAACATATAATAACTAATGAAAGGGGTAACACATCACTTAAAACCACATACAAACATTAATAAAAAGGAACCAAAATAAAGAATTACATAAAATCCCTTGGTCACATTTTAAAGGTGATTCCCCCATGGGAATCCCTAACAAACACAAACACACAAACAAATACAGTTTCCATGGTGACCTTGTTGAATTCATCTAGAATTCTAATATGGTTGGTCTCCAATCCCCCGACATTGTTGTGATATTTTAACCTACAAAACACAAATACCTCCTTTGGCCTCGTGGCCATATCAGAACATCCAAAATGATATAAATAACATCTCAAGATCATATATACATATGAATCACAACAACATCAAAAAATCAACATTATCATTTTCAATTTAATTAACAACTATATCATCATTCAATAATCTCCATACTAGATCTACTCACGGTATCAATATCACATGTCCAAACAACATCCATAATATATCCATGTCAAACAGTATATCATCATCCACATATAAAAAGGTCTCTAATAATCATCACGCATCATAACTGAATAAAGATCAACAATATTCCATGGTCTAACATCTAACATCTTACTAAATCAAAACTATAATAATGTCCATAATATAATCAAGAGTATCAAGATCAATATCAAAAGGTGTCAAAAGGAAGTGGGCACTACAATGTCATCCTTCCTACAATTTCAACTCTCAACTTAGACCAATTTATATATTTTTATCACCATTTCATATAATTTGGTTCTCACTCACTATTTGAACATAATTATGAAATTTTTAGTTCTCGATGGATGTTTTAGAGTTTGAGGACTAGTGTGTGTGGCTTTTCATTTCTATACAAAATGACTAAAGTATGGATTTTTCCCGATCGTAAAACAATTTGAGAATGTTTTATGATTTGATTTTTGTTTTATGGTTGTAATAAAATAATAAATTATATTTGTTCCTTGTGAAGCGTGGAGGAAATATTAGGGAACGTCTTATACTTCGATTTTTTATTCATCCCCAAATTCCTAGGCTATTCTCTCTTCAACCATAAATTATGCATGATGTTTTTGCGGTTGGCTTGGTATGGGAGAAAGTATTAATAATTAAATTAATTAAAATATTAAACTTCATCCAACCAACGCCATCTCCCATGAAACAATATGAAGAGAAATTTTGATTTTTTTTGACAAGTGTATCAAGCATAGTTGGAACTATGGTTATTGCAACCGTAATGCTTGTTTTTTCAACTATTAGATTGCACCCCTTTTTAGTTGTAACCTCTAGTAATTGCAAGAAAATAGGCTGAGACAACATTTCTTTCAAACATTATGTCAAATTTTTCACATGCCACATTTCCAAGCACTTATTTCAACACAGCCATGAGTATGCTAGTAGAGGTAAACAAGTTAGGTGGATTCTTGTTGGTTATATTTGGTGAGACATCTGTAAATTCCAATGCCATCCAGGTTTGTGTTCGACTAAAGTTGAACACCAACTTGTCCAACCTCTACTGATCAGACTACAAGCTTTGTTGTGCAACCTCTACCGGTAAGACTACAAGCTTTTCTACCCAACCCAAATCTATCAAACTACAATTCGTACATAACCGTAGCTTTGTCCAAGTGTAATCCATCTAACCCCAATCTGCCCAACCACAAGCAACTAAATGGAAACTTTCCTACAAGGCGTGCAACTACAATCTGTCCAACCGCAAGTCATCTAGCATAAAATCATCCAACTGCTAGATGTCTAACAACAAGTTGTCCAACAACAAGCTATCCAAACCTAATCTAACCAAAGGTGAGTCATCCAGCTATAATATTCCTTATCCATCCAATTTATTCACCAAACTCCAACCCCATCTATCCCTATTTGACGACATATCTATGGATTCTTGAAAGCATGGTAAGAAGGTTACAACTAGTTCAAAAAAGAGTAACAATTCATTGTTTGGCTATTTTGGAAACTCCCAAAAATTGAGGTTATATCTGGATCTAACCCAAATATACATATGTACTACCTACTAATTTACAAAATTTTATTATTATATTTTTCATACTATTTCAAATACTCTTTGCACTCTTGTTTTATGTTTATTTAGTGGTATTAATAATATAAATAATTAATACTATTTATGTAACACTTTAAAATGTAGACATTTCTCAAACACCTTCACAAACTAATCCATTTCTAGATTTCGATGATCCTTTATATGTTGATGAAAACATTTGTTCCCTTGATGACATCGAACTAGAAGAAGATTCATCAAATTCTCATCCAACACCAACAACAAAGGAAGCTTCTACTCCAATGTCTATTTCCAGAAAAAGGAGATGTGAGGATCAAGATATTCCTATTGATCGGGGTAAATTATAAGGCTCCTCTAAAAAAAAAATCATAGATATTACTTGGAAAATTTATGTAAATGACTTTCGAAATCTTGGTGAATGCCACGAATTGAAAGGAAATTATGTCATCCGGTAATAACTATTAGCCGGTAAAGACTAGGTACCGATTGGTAGTAAATTTATCTTTTTTCCACGTGTTAAAGTAATATAAAAATTTGGCTATTAATGTAAATGTTAGGTGAATCAACCTAAAAAATTAACTTGTACCCAAAATATTTTGGTGAAATAGCAAGCAAACTAACCCCTAAAAATTAGCCAAATCCAAATTTTGAAAACCTAAATATTCATGAATTAACGAAGATTAACCTCTAAAATTTACACTTCTACTAAGAGCCAAGATGCACAAGTTGTATTTGAAAAAAATAAAATAAAAATCTATAAGAAAAAAGAGGACAAACTCGAATGAATAGGAAGGAATTTCATGGTCGATTGTTTAGCCAAATATCCTTTTATTAAACTTGTGGAACTGAAAAGTGGTAATGATGTTCAAACTCAATATTGATGTAAAATATGTAGTTGGAAACAAGGCAAATATGACACAATATAGCTAAAACTAGACACCATTGAAAAAAATATGGGAAAATATAGATTTCCTAAAAGTAAAATGATGGGAGCATAGTAAGTTATCACAAATGGAAAAATTCAAAAGACTTTTTGCATGTAAAATACACGAAGAATATGAAAAAAACAATCAAAAAAGTTTAAAAATATAAATAAAAATGTGGCACAATTGTATCAAAATTGAGAAAATCTATGGAGACTTAAATGAAGCCAAAAGTATTCAATTTGTTATTGTATTGCAGATATTGGAAAAGGAAGAACCATTTCATATTTCTCAAAAAAAATTATGCATCAAGTTATTCTCTTACAAAACGTTCCTCAATCACATTGGTTAGATACTAGTGGTGGGAAATCACATAAATTGTTGCTCGGTGGAAAAGGAGGACTTGAAAGAATCTATTAAAAATACAAACTTTATTTTCCTTTCAATTGATGAGGTTACAATAGTGGAGAATACTTCATGGGTTTGTATTCATCTATACACATTTACAAATGAAGTAAGAAATCCACATCTCTTAGGTGTTTATAAAATGAGTGAAAATTATAATTATGAAAACATTTACAAATTGGTGTTGTCAAGATTGAAGGATGTTGTAGGTATGGAAGATTTTTTCATTGCAACAAAATTAGTTTTGTTTGAATCAAGGTGAAAATGTAATGCAGAGGGTAGAAATGGTCTTTGCATATGACTACAAACAATTGTTTCCCCTTATATGATTGTAATTCATTGCATGGATCACATAATGAATCTGGCCTATAAAATTGTGAGCACATTTGAGAGTTTTACCAAAGTGGAGGAGATGATGGGTAAGTGCATGAAGTTGGTGGATAATTTCATGGACATAAAAACCTGAAATTCAGGAACCGCAATCGTGGTTCCTAAATTCCACATTCAGAAATTATCAAAACTAAAACCGCGATCATGGTTTAGAACTGTGAGTACGGTTATAAACCATGATCGTAGAACTCTGAGACAAAAATTAGCAGTCCCGCGACTCCTTATTTTCCCCATTTTTCATTTCAAACCGTGATTTTTCCTAGACGTTTTTCACTCAAGCTTTGAATACCACCTCAAAATTTCTCATCGGACTTTTGGATAGTGATAGATTCAACCATGCCGCCAAGACGAGGAGGTAAGCCCCCGATTTTAATCATTTTTTTGCATTTTAGGTTTTTTTACATTTTCATGGGTTTTTTGAAATGTTTGTTTATGTATACAATTTTCTTGTTTTATCAGTTGGTCGGCAAGCTCAAAATCATGCAAACCATCAAAACATTCCTCAAAACCCACCGAACATTCCTCAAAACCCTCCGAACATTCCTCAAAACCCTCCTCCAAACATAGATCCACCTCATGTGGCTCCTTATGTCCCCACCGAGTCAAAGAAGAGTACAAGATAACATCATTGGAAGAATCTGAGAAAATAAAATTGTCATTGAGAACCTAATTCAGACTATAAGACAAAATCATGCTACAAATCCATCCCGCATGACTTTAGCCAATACATTACAAACATTGATTGGCAAAGTCGAGTCCGCAACCAACCAAATACATAGATGGAATACCTTTAGAGGTGACTATAGGTAGTGGTATGTGGATAAACTATCCCATGCAGCCGTAAAAGACAAAAAAAATGGAAAAGACGTCATTTGTGCATTATTTACCGACCCTAGAACCAATGCCCCCCATAGTTACTTGTAAACGGTTCCCAATCGATTGGTGCCACGATAACTGAATCAAAAAAAAAATTTGGGACCGAGGGTGGATGGTTTTTATTATCCACCATGCAAAAAAATGAGGTTCCTCTTTTTTTTTTGAAGAAATTATATTGTGAGTTCATGCTCAATGACGTCCCAAATTATTTTGACTTTTCTAACTTTTTTGGTTGAGGAGGTGGCTCTGCATGCAGTAGACTCCGTGCATGCATAGGTCAACCTAGGATCCCCATGCCCCAAAACCCTCATTTCCTTCATTTATCCCTCCTACAGTGAAGGAGGTGTCGGAGATTGATACATTGCATGCATTGAGGGAGCTCATTGACACTCGACCAAACATAGTGACCAGATTACATCCGTGATGTTGGTGGGCGCTGGCCGCTTCTAGCGCACAACACCATTGTGGATCATGTGGTGCCGTATGCACTATGGGTGAGACATCATTTGCTAGTTCACAAGATTTATTTTCTATAGATGAGATGTTGGGGAATGTTTTTCGAACTGGTGCCACTGATATTGGTCTTCCATAGGTAAATTTCAAATAAATTTAAATAATATATATATATATACAATAGTTTAATTCACATGTTTGAGATATTATATATATATATATATATATATATATATATATATATGATTGTACGTCATATACATACATGTAAAAACTAATTTTTTATTTTATTTTAAATAGCAAGAGTCGGTGAAGGAAACATCTGCATCAACATGCTAGCCACTGCAGAATTGGCGTGTTTCAAATATAAGTTTCAAGTTGTACAACATTACATTTTTAATTTCATTTGATTGCACTAGATTATTATTATAATGTTTCATGTGTATGTTGTACATATTGATATGTTTCTCTTTTATACACAGTGGTCCTAGCAGTCATCATCTTCTTTGGGAACTGAGGCTACTGGCACGCCTCACATGATTTTTACGCAGGTTAGTAAATCTCTTTACACTTTGTTTCTAATTACTGGAAGTTCACGTGGATTACATGCTTTGGACCTCTGTTATGTGGTGCACACCCCCGTAGGTTTTAATATTAATTTGTACATGTCTTTTGTATAGCTTATGACTGCTAGAGAGACTACTCCATATATGCATACTGTGGAGGCTGTTGTAGATACTACCATAGCATCTGAAGATCCACTAACTAAGGTACAATTTTTCAAATTTGTTAAATTTTGGAGGTTCATTATTTCTTATTACTTAAATCTACAATATCAAATTTTGTATGTATATGTGAAATATTTAATTTGAAAATTAATCATTTGTATGTAGCTTACCCCTCGTGAGTCTATTGTTGTCCCTGTGATGCGTCAACAACAAATTGATAGGGATCATGACATTGTGGTAATATTTCACATGCATTTCAACTAAATTGTACAAGTTTCTAAATTTTGAATGTATTTTAAAATTTTGGTTGTTAAAAACTTTTATTTATGAATGTGCATGTTAGGTTGCGCAGGCATGCTTAGAGACACCTAGGACCACACAAATGAAATCCGTAGTGGCATCTCCCTCCACTACATCCCCAGGTTGTGGACGTGCTACTTCTAGCAGGGCGAAGAGAGGGAAGATGTTTCATGAGTAGATTCATAGTCCACCTAGATGTACATAGATATATATATGGGCCATCTGGTCCTAGTGAACATGTTTCTTCATATAGTCCATTGTATATATATAGCCTTTTGCGACCGCATGTGGTCCCATATGTACATTATGACACACTTAGTTTGAGATGTACACATACATTATGAACTTATGTATATATTTTCAGAGATGTGCGTCTGGTGCACACTTTTTTATTAATATATATCCAGTGTGATGGTTTTCATAACGATAAATCCAAACTATATATGTTTGATTTGATTTCATTGCATGTATGATATCCTTCTATGTATGTTTTCCTAACCATTTAAATTAGTTATTTGATATGTACATGTTTTATTTAAATATTTAATCATGTCTTCTTGTATTTGGATTGAGATGAAATTTTTTCATTAGATTAGGTATTTTCATATGGTTTCCTCCTTCAAATTTCAAGTGTTTTCGATCTCTAGAATTGCAAGGATCTAAAAAGGCAAGTTTTTTCTTTGAAATTTTAAATGGGATGCTATAAAAAATTAGGGTAGCAATAGAAAATATTTTTAGATCATCTTCAAGGAGTTCATGAGTAGAAGTTACGAGAAAAATTGCAAGGGAAATGGAGCAAAAATGAAGGAGATATGAGCAAAAATGTGATTTTTGCAACACGGTTTCTTGAAAATTTAGTAGCATAACTAAATACTAGCAGCAATGAAGGAAAAGGAAATATTTTTAAAAGGGATTAAAAAAATGGCTAAGTGTATGTTTATACTCATCTCTTAACATTAACCTAGCTAACTCACCTTCTAACTCATCCTTGACCATTACGGATTACCCAGGTTACATGGCATGACAACGTAGGGTTACAAGCCTTAAGTGACAAAGGGACTTAAAGGGGTGATAATGTGAGAAGGGGTTAAGTATTCATGAGAGGGGGAAACATAATCAACTTATGGTTCTGAGGAATTTAATACCTAGTGAGAATGTTACAAGCCTTAAGTGAGGAAAGGGAGAGATTTCATGTGGTGGTGCATTCGATGTCCTAAGTTGAAAAGGGTAAAAATTTGACAAGAAGCCCTTATTATTATTATTAGGTTCCACCCATTGCATGAAGAATCATCCTCTAATGAATAATCAACTCATGTCTTCCTCTACGGAAGATCTTGAATGATGAGGCTTTTCCATAGACCATCTTGTTGAATCTGGAAACTACAAATGAAACTTTCTCATCTTCCAAGATGTTCACCTGCTCCAATGTGTTGAGTCAATTCTTAGGAATGGCATTGATATTTCCACATTGACTAAAATATTTTTCATTTAACTCTTCATATGATTCTAGAGATATAACCTATGATATCTACAAGGGCTGAACTAAAACTTATTGACTATTAAAGGAAAGGGTCACAAATATTTTCCTGAACCAATTCTTAAAATTTGAATCCTGAAGATTCTTCATGTGGAATTATTCTCCCTAAGAGGAGTACCAAGATCATGCATTCTTGTGCAAATATCTTCCAAAAATTTTGATACATTCTCCTCATGGGATTCAAAATCAGAAATGGCTTCTTTTAGAGCTTCAAACCTCTAGGTGATGGTATGGGACAAAATGTCATACAAGTTCTCTGAGTCAGATGAAAACACACCTGAGCTCACCAAGGAATGAGAATCAAAATTATTCATCTCACTCGCAAATGGGAGATTTGAGGTAGAGATGATTAATCTCATGCAATCAATGATGGAACTTATGAATAAAAGGTCCTCACACATGTGTTCCCTTAATTGTTTGATGATTTACTTATACTCCTAATTCTGTGTCTAGTGATATGTGATGAAGAATCCTATTACAATGCAAAAATAATGAGCATGTAAGCACATAGTTGGGGCAGCAGAGGATGGAGAGAGATCACCACAACAACATAGCTCAAGAGAGAAAATCAAGGACAATGATGAAGCAGGTCTAAGAGGACAGAGGCAAGTCCAAAGAGAACAAGAGAGATGGAAGGTAAACAAGTGACAAAGTGAATGTTTTGAGTCCTAGGAAATGAATGGAGGCAAGGAGTGAGAAGTCATGCCTCAGGATGTCATGGCACCAACCGACCGTGCTAACACATCTCGGGTGGCTAGGTGAACACTAGAGGAGGTGGTGTTTCGGTGCATGACAAGGTCGTTGCTTCCGGGCTACTTCGTTTGGCCGTAGTCCCTTAAGAGCCTTGAGAATATCGTTCAACTTCGACGGGTAAATAATAAGACTCTGTGGCACCTAGAGACATCTTGTCTAATCTGACACCTTGGCGTAGGGACCCTATACAAAATCCTCTCTCAGTTTTTTCCTTCTCATTTCGTGCTCTCGCTGCCCTATTGTTTGCAAATGCGTGAAATAGTGCAGTTGGAGCTAGTGATTGGTTGTCAAACACTATATTTTACAAATGGTGGGTTGTGGCACCAAACCAACTATGTCGGCACATCCAGGTGGCTAGGTGAATGCTAGAGGAGGTGGTGTTTTGGTGCTCGAAAGGATCGTTGCTTCCGGGCTACTTCGTTCAGGCGTAGTCCCTTAAGATCCCTGAGACCAAAATATCATTCAACTTCGACGGGTGACTACTCAGACTCCGTGGCACCTAGAGATGGCTTTTCTAATGTGACACCTCAGAATAGGGACCCTCTACAAAATCCTCTCTTGGTTTTTTCCTTCTCATTTCGATGCTCTCGTTGCGCTATTGTTTGAAAATGCGTGAAATAGTGCAGTTGGAGCCAGTGATTAGTTGTCAAACGCTATATTTTGCAAACGGTGCATTATGGCACCAAACTAACTACACCAACATGTCCAAATGGCTAGGTGAATGCTAGAGGAGGTAGTGTTTCGGTGCATGCCAAGTTCGTTGCTTCTGGGCTACTTCGTTCGGGCATAGTCCCTTAAGAGCCCCGAGACAAAAATATTGTTCAACTTCGACAGTGTGACTACTCGGACTCCATGGCACCTAGAGACGGCTCATTTGATTGAACACCTTAGTGTAGGGACCCTCTAAAAATCCTCTCTCATTTTTTTCCTTCTAATATTGGTGCTTTCGCTTTCCTATTATTTGCAAACACGTGAAATAGTGCGCTTAGAGCCAATGAATGGTTGTCAAAATACTATATTTTACAAACGGTGGGTCGTGGCACCAAACGACTACACCGACATGTCCAAGTGGCTAGGTGAACACTAGAGGAGGTGGTTTTTGGTGCGTGACAAGGTCGTTGCTTGCAGGTTACTTCATTCAGGCGTAGTCCCTTAAGACCCCGAGACAAAAATATCGTTCAACCTGCGATGGGTGACTACTCGGATCGCATGGCACCTAAAGATAGTTGGTTTGATCCGACACCTCGACATAGGGACCCTCTACAAAATCCTCTCTCATTTTTTTCCTTCTCAATTCGGTGCTCTCTCGCTTCTATTGTTTGCAAACGCGCGAAATAGTGCGGTTGAAGCCGATGATTGGTTGTCAAATGCTATATTTTGTAAACGGTGGGTTGTGGCACCAAACCGATCTGTGGCTTTGACACATCTTGCTAGCTAGGTGAATGCTATAGGAGGTAGTTTCTTAGTGAGCGACAAGGTCGTTGCTTCCAGACTACTTCGTTCGGGCGTAGTCCCTTAAGAGCCCTAAGACCAAAATATCGTTCAACTTCAACGGGTGACTACTCGGACTCCGTGGCACCTAGAGATGCCTCATCTAATCTGAAACCTCGTCATAGGGACCCTCTAAAATATCCTCTCAATTTTTTTCCTTCTCATTTCGGTGCTCGTGCTACCCTATTGTTTGCAAATGCGTGAAATAGTGCAGTTTGAGCCGGGTAAGGTTGTCAAACATTATATTTTACAAACGGTGGGTCGTCACACCAAACCGACTATGTCGACACATCCGGGTTGCCAGTGAATGCTATTGAGGTGGTGTTTTAGTGTAAAACAAGGTCGTTGCTTCCAGGCTACTTCGTTTGGGCGTACTCCCTTAAGAGCCCTGAGACCAAAATATCGTTCAACTTCGACGGGTGAGTACTCAGACTCCATGGCACCTAGAGATGGCTCATCTAATCCAACACCTCAGTGTAGAGAACCTCTACAAAATCCTCTCTCAGTGTTTTCCTTCTCATTTCGGTGCTCTCATTGCCCTATTGTTTGCAAACATGTGAAATAGTGCAATGGATCAAGTGATTAGTTGTCAAAGGCTATATTTTGGAAATAGTGGGTCGTGGCACCAAAATGACTACACTGGCATGTCTAGGTGGCTAGGTGAACACTAGAGGAGGTGGTTTTTGGTGTGAGACAAGGTCATTGCTTCCAGTGCTACTTCGTTCGGGCATAGTCCCTTAAGAGCCCTGAGACCAAAATATCATTCAACTTCGATGGGTGACTACTCAGACTCCGTGGCACCTAGAGATGGCTCGTCTGATCTGACACCTCAGCATAGAGACCCTCTACAAAATCCTCTCTTAGTTTTTTCCTTCTCATTTTGGTGCTCTCGCTGCCTTATTGTTTGCAAACGCGTGAAATAGTGCAGTTGGAGCCAGTGATTGGTTGTCAAACACTATATTTTGCAAATGGTGGGTCATGGCACCAAACCAACTACTCCAACACATTTGGTTGGCTAGGTAAACAATACAGGAGGTAGTGTTTCGGTGTGCGACAAGGTCGTTGCTTCCAGGCTACTTTGTTCGGGCGTAGTCCCTTAAGAGCCCTGAGACCAAAATATCGTTCAACATGGATAGATGACTACTCGGACTACATGGCATCTAGAGATGCCTCATCTAACTGGAACCTCGGTGTATGGACCCTCTACAATAGCCTCTTGGTTTTTTTCTTTCTCATTTTTGTGCTATTACTGCCCTATTGTTTGCAAACATGTGAAATAGTGCAGTTTGAGCCAGTATAAGGTTGTCAAACACTATATTTTGTAAATGGTGGATTGTGGCGCCAAACTGACTACGTCGACACATCTGGGTGGGCAGGTGAAGGCTAGAGGAGGTGGTGTTTTGGTGCGCAACAAGGTCGTTGTTTCCGGGCTACTTCATTCAGGCGTAGTCCCTTAAGAGCCCTTAGACCAAAATATCATTCAACTTCGACGGGTGACTACTCAGACTTCATGGCACCTAGAGACATCTCGTCTGATCCGACACCTCGGCATAGGGATCCTCTATAATATCCTCTCTCGGATTTTTCCTTCCCAGATCGATCCACACGCATAGGTATGGTCTTGTAAACACTTGGGAGAATTCGTTTTCAAAATTTACAACATTTTCAAAATTTACAACTTTTTCAAACAATGAAAGCTTCTCTTAGCTTCGAGAAGTTATAATTCTCTACCAACAAAGCTAACCATGTGAAGGTGGAAGCTTTTCTCCGTAGCACTAACCTTAACATAAAAGTTTTAGTCGAAGAAATTTAAGCTTCAATTCAAAACCATATGCTATCTATATATACAAAATACACAAATTTAAAATAAAATATATTCAAACTTAAATCTAGATCTTTAAACTAACAAATTTATATATATATTGAAAAGAAATTATATATACCAGACATGAGCATTGTAAATTCATTCTAATGAACCATCAAGATCAGATCTACTCTGAATAGCAGACAAGATTGCTTCATGATCTGACTCTCGAACCTTCCAAAGAATCTTTTTATTAGGCCTTCCTCGATATCTATACAACTGAATATTTGTTGCTAGAACTAGATGCAAATATAAGAGTATTTTCCTATGTGTCTCAAAGTCTTCAAACACCTAAACAGAGGAGTTTTTTAATGGATACCATCGAAGCCAATTTCCAATAACTACCACTGACGTTGTAGGATACTCAATATCTTCACCATCTATAATAGGAGAAGTCAACTTCTTTCTTTCCTCGATGCAATGATATAAGAAATAGTTTGTTCCTTCTTCATTGTCTTCTGTCGCAATTACTGCAAACACATGTCCTACAAAAATAACTTGGTTGAACAACTCAAATTTAAATTATATATTAAAATTTTGATGAATATAACTCAATACAAAAATTAAATAAATAACCATAAATACCTTGTCGCACCAAAATCAAAATTTCGTCAAAGTCCTTGGATGTTGCAACTTCATCTACATAAACAAGTTGTAATGCTTGTGGAGGTTGATAACTAAGAAGTGGAGTTAGAGGCCTACAAATCCATCCTTCCACCCATTTTTGTGAATCACACTTAAGTGATAAATTCAATACAAGATGCACAAAAACATGTCCAATTTCTTGTCCATACGGCCCATGAAGTAGCGTCGAGCTACAAAATGAGTTCATATCACTAGACCCGGTGAGTGTCATATAATCCTCGTAGTTAGCAATATGTTATTCCTCTATTAACCAAAAAAATCTACGAATTGTTGAATTTTCTTGAGAACCTCAGTCCATGTTGTCGTTACACCATTCCACTATGTTGTTTGCATATTTTAATTTAGCACCATCTTTGTACTTCAACTCTTCTCTTACAAGATATCTTTTCACAAATGCCCCCTGCACTTGTCATGCTCTCATTTTCCATGTCCAAATTTCGGTGAAACTCCAAATATGTTGCACACCCATCTTGATGTGCATTCGCTCATCAAATAAAACATTTGTGCATTCTTAAACTGAGACATGCAATTATTTAACCATATATAATGTTGTTTAAAGTGGATGTCCCTATCGGACAAGTTTCCATAAAATAACTGGAAACACCCTTGCATGTAAATTCGAGAATGAGTATGATCGTCACGATATAAAAGTGGTACTCTCTTAAAAATTTCGATCATTCTTTATAATCGTGTCAGAAAATGTAGAAATTCTATATACACAAAAATGACAACTTGTACCGAGTTGTAATATTGCGATTGAACCTCCATTTGTGGTTCTTAATGTGTAATTCTCTACAAAATCGACCACTAAAAAAATAGTTCCAATAGGAAATGTGTCTTTACATAGCTTGAACTATTCATCCAACCATCGAGCTCTATGTGTATGCCTCGCATACTCATAAACAATTTCATCCTTAAATTTTCTCAAAATTAGAAAATAGGCATTTGTTACGTAACTAGCTCACATTGTTTAGAATTTTTTCCATCTTTCAACTAGTATGCAACTAATTTATATTTATCAAACTCAACTAAATTATGTCCTATTGTACCTTCAATTTTCTCGGGATGTAACTTTCTAATTTAGGTAATCCGCCGCATGTACTATAACTTCCATCTAAATAATCCTAACTATAAAAAAAAAATTCAACTTATTTTTCACAAAATATAGTAGGAATGAAATCCCGGGAAGATATTGGTGGAACATGAACACCAAATTTCAATAACATAGTTTTAGAATGAAAATTACAATAAATAGGTAAAAATTTAGCATAATGCATCGCAAATTCAACATGTTGCCTACAACAACAAGTGGTGCGAGCATGGTTTATTTTCATATAGAATGGTTTCAACATTTCAAAAAAATGTTGACTAATTTTAATTTCCAAATTGTCTTGTTCAAACTTATGAACAAATTGAGTTTGAGTCATATCTAAGAAATGCTTTGGATGTGGTTCATGATTAGTAGAGCTAACTCTATGTTTTATAACATCTCTTGTATTAGGTGAAACTCTAGTGTTATCATGCCAAAATTTAATAACAACTTCTCTTATAGCATCAGAATTATTTTTGTCCTTATGTTGTGCTCTAGCGTAAAATGCCCAAAATCGGCATTATTGAGTGATTGAAGGATATTACATCTTTCAATTGCTTTAATTAAAGTTTTTCGATTAACTTGCAATATTTGACTTGTTTGCGTAATCAAACGTTGTTTCTTTATTGATTCACTTACAACACTAGTAGTAAGTACACGACGCACAATATTACTATCCCTAGTGTGTCTCTTGACACCAACAGTGTGATATGCATCATGAAGGTTTTCAACAATTGTAGAGGTTTGACCACTTATATTAGATGTTTTCAATCCTAAGGTGTTTAATGCAGTCTCATTTTAACCAATTTCATCAAAATAACCAACAATCGACATCTTTGGGAATCATTTAAAATTTCAAAATGATTATCCCAAATTTCAGTGGCTTTTCTTCTTATTTGTCATTCGAAAGTTTGTCAAACATTGGTTTCCAAATGTTTTCATCAATTTCAATAAAAAAATAGGTTTCTTACGTAAAATCCTAGGAGGTGTTTTTATCAAATTTTGTTTGTCTACGGTTTTAACATGAATTTCCTTATTCACATTTTCATTATCTCCTTCAATTTCAACATTTGCTACATCATGAGTATTTAATTATTCTTCAAAATTGACACTAAAAACATCTTCTTCACGAGTATTTAATTCAACTTCAACATTGATGAGAAACATTACCTAGTTATTCATTGCTTACAATAGTTGGGATTGAAGATGAACCTCTTCTTGATTCACGAAGTTTCGCATTCGCTCAAAGATTTTGAATTTTTCTCGCCTCTAATTCATTTGGTGTTTTTTACTTAATGAATTTCTTTTGACTTCATTTTTGTCTCCCATGATGTTTTGCTTCCGGTAATGAGAAAAACGTGCGAGAAAAAGAAAAAAATTACAGTAATTCATACAAGAAGGTCGGGAGTAAAAATCACATGGTAATTTAGACATTGGGATGTGTGTAAATATGATTTATGAACCACGAGTGCGCTTTACAAACCGCGATCGTGGTTTATAAAGCGTGCTCGTAGTTTGTGTTAAAAAACCACAATCGCACTTTATAAACCGCAATCGCGGATCTATCTGCCGAACCTAAGCCTTGGAAAATATTTGTTTTTCCCTAACCAAAGCTATGGAAGGTCATTATGAAGTGTAAAAGGTCAAAAAACCTCAAATCTGCTCTTCCAAAGACTTGAACCATGTTAAAAAACTTTAAACATTTCACAAAAATGGTGCCATCGCGTCGGGGAGACTATTATCTTCATAGAAATATTGATTTTAAAGTGAATAGAATAAGATAAGTATCATTTTATAATTTTTTACTAACATTAGGTCTTTAAGACATTTTTTCCCGTGAATTTTCATGTCTACGTTTAAGACTGTAAATTTTGTTTCGCTTATCAAAATATGATAAAACTTCTACCATCCCAAGCGTGGACAAATTCTATACACATTAAAAAAAGATATTTGATTTCAATATTTTTTTATATAGTT
Source organism: Taxus wallichiana var. yunnanensis (assembly GCA_018340775.1). Classification (NCBI taxonomy): domain Eukaryota; kingdom Viridiplantae; phylum Streptophyta; class Pinopsida; order Cupressales; family Taxaceae; genus Taxus; species Taxus wallichiana. Next base: position 258,471,891 of record CM031240.1, read on the forward strand.
ATGGCGGGCAAATGGAAAGCGCTCCATTTTCTAAATATTTTCAAACCACTTTCATGGAAAAAATCATAAAAAAATATTGCTAAAATAAATACAAAATAAAATCCATCCCAAGATAGACAACTACATCTAACATTTTACCAAAGGGAAAAAAATAATAACAAGATTTGGTCATCCAAAATGCGGGCAAATGGACTATGATGTTATAAGTTTAAAAAAAAAAAAACTAAGTCATATAATTTTAAGTGTTTAATATAGCTAAACTTGTCTATTTTTTTTTAAACTTTAGAAACTACATTCTCAATGCTACGATTCATATTTATATAAATTTTCTAATTTAGATTGTGCATATAGCTAATAATCCATACAAGTTGAGATTTTGTTGTTTTTTGAATATGACGTCCACGGATGACCCTATATTTGTCCATCAACTTCCTACACTTACCCCGATCCTATATTTTCGTGCTTATTATTCTAGCAGTCCAAAGAGTTTTTTAGTATTTTAAAAAGTTACAATTGGATTGATAGATGGGAAAAGGCTTCTCAAATATGTTCATACCAGATGGATTTCAATGTACGAACCTCCTTGTCTAATATTTGAAGAATATCCTTCATTTATATGTTTTATGTATAAATACCACATAGATGTAAATAAAGATAAAGACCATTTGTACCTATAACAAAAATTGAAACTTTACTTACACTATGTGATATTTTGTTGATGTTGAAGGAGCTAAATGTTTTGACTAAGCATGTGAAAGAGCATTGCATCTACATAACATAATTCATAAGACTGAGAAAACATGTGTGCTTGAGTCTAGATAATTTATATTTGTCAGATGGTTTTAGGGTCTTGTTTTTGAAAGATGGAATGCATTAACAGACCTTAAGAATGCAAATTCCTATTTAAAATACATTATACATAATTATATTTTTATAATAACACATGGGAAAGAGATACCACTTCATACTTTTCAGAAAAGAGTAGATTTGGCTAGGTTAGAGATGGAAGAAGTAAGAGTGACACATAATTTATTTGAAATAGTATTATGTGACACTCAAAATAAATTGAAAATTATTTCTCAATATTTATCTACAGAGATCTATGAAAGATTCAAAAAGGATAAATTACTTCAAGCTCCTGGAGTTGTGAATCCAAATTTTTTGAATATAATTGGAGCCACACTTCAAACATCCATGAGTGCCTTATATATAAAATACATGACTAGTCTAATGGACTGTTTATGTAAGGGTGAAGAGATAAACAAATTTCTTGTTGAAGGTATTTCAAAAAAACATTTCTTAGTTCTCGAGTCATAGGAGATTTCTATCACTATGCTAGAGAAAATTCGGTTTATGGACAATCCAAATGAAAATGGTTCCAATAGAATACTTTGGAAGAATATTTATTCAAGTAATATTTTGTGACAGGATTTGAGAAAGTATATTTAGCTATATGAACTTTTTCAAACAATTATTTTGGGTTTTGTTGAAGATGAGAGGGTATTCATTGCATTTTCCTTTGTAAATTCAAAAGTCTAAAACAAATTTGGTAGAAATTTAGAAAGTTAATTGAGATTGTATGTATCCAATTACTCTATGGATAATTTTCCTTATGAGAGAGAATTTGAATTATGTAATTCACTCGTAGAAATATGAGGAGTCAGAAACATTCTGACTGATTTGGGGGATCCAAACATATCCACTGAACATGTTTCTGATTCAGTAGAATTCTAGGACACAAATGAATGGGTTTTTCAGGACAGTTTCCATTGCCATAGTTATAATTTCTTGTATACATTCTTGATGCTATTGAAAATGATTTGATATATTGATATATTTCATATTCATTAATGATAATTAATTGGTCTTAATAAATAATTTTTACTTCTAAAAAATTATTTTTTTATGTTATATTTTATTATTTGAATAAAGGTTGATTTATTTGGATCCATCTTGTGTGATTATCGATTAATGTTTTACATCTGCATGAAACATAAATATTTTCAAACAAACACAAACTAAGCATCTTAAACCATGCTTTACATTAACATCTCCAAATATTAACATAAAAAAACATATTAAACATAAATCTAATTACAAGTCTACATATTAAATTGTTGAAAACTTTCAATAAATGTGATCAAACAAGAAAATATAGTTTTAATAAAAAATAGCATTGTATTCATTCTATCAAGACGTGGATTACATTATGAAGACATAGATGTTTTCATAAAGCATTTTCGGCCAATACAATTACAAATTGGTGGGTTGTCAATGGTTTTCAAAGCTTCCATGAAAGTTCTATCATATAATAATACATTACGAGGAAAAGGAAAATTTCCCTCCATTTCCTTTTGAAAAATGTGCACACATTCGATTAATGATCTTGAAGTTTTTCTTCCGATTGATGAGGATTCTAAGGGTTGGAAAACGATTCACAAAAAGAGAAAACTTAATTAAAAAATAAGTTTTACCACCTAGGCCTTGGGTTATTTTTCTCTTGTTAGGATACTCTTATACTTCTTCTCTTTTGTTGGTGTGTTATTTTCCAAATCATTAGGTGAGTCCTCTCATTTAGGTGAGATCATAGGTCCATGTGTCATTTAGGGTTCATTATGAGATTCTCTTACACGTCAGTGCGTCATATGTGTCATTGGGAGTTACACTTCTATTTTGGGAATGTAACTCCCACTCTCTACTAAAGTTATCATGATTGCAGACCTTTGGGGTTACTCAAAGCACCTCTTATATGTACACCCCATTTGATCTATGACATAGAGGAGAGTTTTATGGCTTTACTAGGTTTTTCCCGTGTTTCAAATATTTGTAGGGACATTCGATTGATGCTCGCTCCTCCCGAGATCTCTTCACGCTATCGTTATACGTCCGTTTATGTGCACATCATCCCTCGTGATCGTCGCTTGGGCTTTTAAACCCTCTTTCATGGTATCTAAATGGATCTTATGGATTCATGCACCCTTCGACATTTCTATGCGTGTTTTCTGGCTTCCGACATGATATTCATATTCTCGTGCATGTGTCGTAATGGATATTCTGATTGTGTGCTTCTTGCATTGATTCAGGTTTCATACTTGTTATCACCGAATCACAGCACCCTTATGTTTATACAAGTGCATATACTTGAACTCACGGTGTGATTGGATAACATGGGTACTATCTCCAAGTGGGACTTGCTACTTGAGATAGACCTCCGCAGAAAAGCTAGTTCTTGCTCCTAAACTACCCCGCCACAATCTACTCTAATGCAGGGGAAACTAACTATTCTAATCTAAATTTCCAAGGGACTAGAGAGAGAGAATGCATAAAATTAAATCCTACACTAAAGCGGTGATACACCAGAAAAGGAGGGTGTGAGAGTAGTCTCCAAATGCGTGAAATACAGAGGTAAAGTACACACTAGAAGAGGTGATGACAGTTCTCCATAATCTAGCAAAATGCATTCACAACGATATTCCAAGCATACACAATGATAATGGATCCCTACAAGAACATAATAATAGACACAATATTCTTGTAGAAATATTAAAGGGGAAAGAAGAATGCAAGAAAACATAGCAGGGGAAGATATATCCACAAACTGATATTTTATTGCTTCATGATATGCACAGTTCAATCTATTACAGGATAAGGGCCTGGATCACCATGCAAGGAGTCCACTACAAGGGCCTACAGCACATTGGCTTCACAAAGAAATTTTGACAGAGCTTTGCTATTTGAAAACTCCCTCCCTCCTTAATGAGCCCAACACTCCAATTTATAGAAAAATGAGAAGGGAAAGAGAAGGGAAAATGGAAATCCCGAAATCTGTCCTTCAACCACTTATAAGAGGCATTAAATGGAGTAAAATTATTATATATTACTTGCAAAAGGCTCCCCATACTGTCCCAGGTGCTGCAGCAGAGAAAGAATGATGACCATGCCTCTTAATTGCACTCCCAACCACCAAATGAAACACTGTTATGAACTCGGCCACGTTTTATAAAAAATATCCATTGATCTCTCACCAAATCTGGAATTTATTTATTTTTGTGCGTCGGGCTCGGAGCCACGATTCCAATGGTACAAATTTTGTGTGATTTCGTTGAGAAATACAAAAGTTATGGCCTTCGAGTGCGGGCGACTATTTTGGGTCCAAGCGCGTTTTTACGTCATTTGACGTGAATGAGCATTAACTGACTGGAGCCGAATATGTTTATTTTATTTAAATATATCTACCCTCATTAAAAATAATAAATCCAATTTTTGTGGCGTAGAGGACGTCATGCTCGTTCCAGAAAGTCCAATTTTGTGAAAATCGGGCTCGAGTCAAAAGTTATGGCCGTTTGAAGTTTCACGGGTCAAACGTTGACTTTTCTTCTTTGCCTTCGGCCGCTTCGGATTTTCGCGTCCCTCGCATCCCGCGCATACCTTTGGCCCGGATGTACCAAACTACCTTAGATGAAAGTCTCATGTTTCGGCCGAATCGGCCGGTTCGCGTCCTCCGCGTACTTTTGTCCCGAGATGTCCCAAACTTGACAATTTTTTTCTCTGCCACTCAAATTTTCATGTCCCTCGCGTCCCGCGCATACCTTTGGCCCGGATGTCCCAAAATATCCTTCAGATTTTCGGCTGGTTTGCCTTTTCGCATCCCGCGCGTCCAAGCGTCCCGACGTCCCCAATCTGCCCCAAATGCTTGCAGACGCCTGGCGGCTTTTCTGCTTGATTCGTGGTCCAGCGTCCAAACTGTCCCCAAGGACCGCCTAGGACAAGACTTAGCCGATTTTCTCTGTATTTTGGCACCAAGCTTGGATTTTGCAAAATTTTCACATTTTTAAAACTTGCTGGGTTTTCTTCTTGGACAGGAGAGTTAGAAAGAAGGCGAGGGGACCCCAGAAACACGATTTTTTGCCTTGAATCAATATAATTGCTTGGGACTAAAGAATTTGATGCATGTTATCAAAATTACCTTGAGCGGTGAATTTTGGATAACAATACCTCCTGTAGAGTTGTTCATGTGATCGCGGTTGTTTTTGGGGTGTTCGTGGTTTTACATTTTTTGCATGTGGTCTTCAGAGGTTACAGTGTTGTTTTGTATTAGGTTTGCATTATCCATTGTTGAGTTCGTGATTGCTTCTATTCGCGTGTGCTCATTTTTGGCTTGGCGTGGACCTATGGGTTATTGTTGTGATCTGGCTTTACATTGGTTCGGTCCTCTCTACATTGGCTCTTATTGTCTGCTTGCTTCCCATGCATGGTTTGTGGTTTGATCATTTCAGCATTGGAAAACTTGTTGGCTCTCTTCGTGGCACTTGGTTCACTCAACCTTACACTCAGCCCTTGCACTCATTTCATACTGGCCGCTGCAATCCCCAGTCTGATTCCTCTCACGTAGGAATGGCATTCAACTAGACTGTGCAGCTTCATTGACCAACTCGGTTTGTTTGTTGGTTATTTGTTGTATTGGTCCAACCTTGGCTCGAAGAAGTTTAGTCTTGTACAACCCGTTCTTGCTCTTCAACTATTTTTGAATTGTGAGGCTCATACTTTAGCTGCTTGATCGTGGTCTACCTTTCTCTTGTTCAAGGTTCATGTAGCCTACGTTTTTCCTTGTTCGCTCATGGTTCCTTGTGCAGCTCGTGGTCTGTGCAACTTGTGGTTCCTTATACACCAGCTCCCTACCGCTGTTTCCAGTCTTATCACTTTTGCGTAGTCTCTCGTGTTGTTCAAACACATTACAACTTACCTCCTTCCAATGGATCCATGACCCTTTGCCATTACCTATGCCTTCAACCATTTTCTCCTCTACTCAGCCCTCCTTCCAAGTACCACGTGGAGGTCTCATTAAAAAAAACATTTTTGAATTATGCATTAGCCTTGCACGTGGCTCGCCGCTCCCACCTACGCATGAACACAATCAGCCACACGTGGTTTCTCAAGCATTTCTCACTCAAGCTTGGACGTTTTCGCCTAGCATAGCACTCCTGTGCGGTTTCTCTCTCACGTGGGCTTCCACAACTTGCTACCACCACATGAGCGGTTAACGTGGGCCCACTCACATTCCTTTTAGAATTTTTGTAGGTTAAAACAATCATATTTTAATTTTTTAAGGATTGAAACATTAATTATTGGCATGTAATTAATTTTTTAGGTTGTTTTTGGCTTCACTTATAAACCCTCCTATGAGCGTCGAAGATGGAGGGTGAGGTCTGGGGTTGGCAGGAGGCTAATCCCCCTTACAATAAAAAAACTATGCCTAAAATTATGTGCCATTTCCAACAAGTACCCACATGATACCCTTTGCACCCATTTCATGCACTTTTTTAATGTGTTTGTAGCATTTAGTGGCATTTTCCATCAGTTGGGAATCGTTTTAATGCTATAACTTTTGACTCACTGCTCATTTTTTATCGCTTCTTTAGTCAAATTTGCATGATTTCTCACACATTACATGATGACATTGTCAATTTTTTAAATGCACTACTTTTATAAAGTGTAGCATTATGGGGGTTGAATGTACTCTTGGGCTTTCACACCCGGATGCATTATCAGTAGAGTCGATGTCTTTGTTTTGTGCATATTGCATCTTGCATCATGGCGAGTGCTCCTTCAAGCCTTGAGCATCATAGGATCACTTTACAGCCTCCACCACTTCTCACTGAGAGAGCGAACTATTTAGCTTGGCATGCTTCCATGGAACGTTACTTCACCCATGAGGTTCTGTTACCCTTCCCGCTTGGGCCGGTTCACGCACTGCCGATCTTCGTCATCTAGAGGAATTTCTTGATGCTTGTGACCACATATTCTCTCAAATAATGATGCATGTCTCTCATTCTCTTTGGTTTCACGTGGCGGAGACTCGAGATCCACCTCACCATGTCCGAGCATTCTTCATCCCTCTTTGGAGAACCTTCACATATTGCGATCGTTGTTACTACAACAGTATTCATTGTCTCCTCCATTTCTTCATGTGATGGCAGGTCCGCACGACATAGAATCATTTGGTTCTAATTTTGATCACGCGGATTGTGCATCTAGTTCGATGCAAAGAGCATTACAGAGGAATTATCTCCTCTTTCTTGCACTATTCCAAACAGTGTTGTCACCCCTCCCATCTCATCAGATATCAAGCAATCTCATACTCAGTCTCATGCATTCATTACACCAGCCTCCTTTCCACTTCCAGTGTGCGAGGCCAACTTCACTCCTCTACCTTCATTGGATGACTCATACCTATCTAACATCGCTCTTTTGTTTGTTGAGCCCCCTCATTGGGATGAGTATCTACTTGACCTTATTCATCTTTTCGCAGAGTCTACTTATGATGCACTACAGGTTCCTCATCCATCTACGGTTTTTCAGAGGAGTTCATCATCTCCGTTGTTGGGAGTGCCCATTCTGGGACTCTTACCACTTCCACTTTTTCAGAGACCTTCATTGATCCACCCTCAGTTGTGGATCCCTTTTCTGTTGTGGAGGATGTTTTGTTCCCTTCACATCTCTTGGACATCCTTTACGTGGGTGTTCCTCTTTTTACTCGACAGCTTCTACGCACATGGCATTACATTCGGTTCCTTGGCACTCACTTGCTAGACCTATGTCATACTTCATGCACTAGACTCATAGTTCTTCCCGTTGCTTCCTTCAGTTTCCTTTGTGGAGTGGGTGGAATTTCAGCACATCTTTTTTATCCTTCCTAAAGGTAGGCACACAGTTCGTTATGGGTGGCTCTTCTTCAGTCCAGATCTATCCATGGCATCTTCTGCAGCTGCAGAGTTCAGATCCGTCCATGGCATTTTTTGCATTCCTCTCGTCTCCCTCTTCTTCTCTCTTCTTCTTCTTTCTAAGAGATTTCCTCTTTGTACATGGGTACCCTTTCAGGCTCGTCTATGGCCGGGACCCATATTTGGCATCTTTCATAGATTAGAGAGTTTGATTTTCTCTTGTGGTGGATGTTTTTTCCACTGGGTTTTCCTTCACTGCTTGGGATCTTTTTCTTGTACATGGGTACCTCATCAAGCTTTGTGCCGGGACCCATTTATCATTTCTAACTTTCCACCTCATCCTAAGTTACGATGAAGGGGGTGTTGGTGTGTGTTATTTTCCACATCATTAGGTGATTCATCTCACTTAGGTGAGATTGTAGGTCCATGTGTCATTTAGGGGTCATTATGAGATTATCTTAGGCGTCACATCATCGGTGCTTCAAAGGTATCGGTGCGTCATATATGTCATTGGGAGTTACACTTCTATTCTAGGAATGTAACTCCCCCTCTTTACTCGATTTATCATGATTGCAGCACTGGGGGTTACTCAACACCTCCTATATGTATACCCCATTTGATCTATGAGATAGAGGATAGTTTTATGGATTAACCAGGTTCTTCCCGTGTTTCAAATATTTGCATACACATTCAATTGATGCTCACTCTTCCCGAGATCTCTTCACCCTACCGTTCACACATCTGTTGATGTGCACATCATCCCTCGTGATCCTTGCTTGTAGTTTTTAAACCCTCTTTCATATTTTTCACTAGAAATTAGAAGTGTTTCTTGATGTTTTAGAACTATTGGGCAAGTATGCTTCTTCTTTCCTCATTCGTTCTCAATTTTTTATCTAGTTGATGATCCTTTTTTGTTGTTCATAGTAGGAACCCGGTCAAAAATCTTTTATGATAAATAAAAAAAGAATACCTTACCGAGGAATCCTCTTTTCGCCTATGATTCTAAATCATAGTTGTCCTTATGTCTACCACAAAGAATAAAAAGAAAAAATATTAGCTAGCCACTATCTTTTAATTCCTATGTGAGTGTCGAATTGTGAAAACACACGACACATGGTGAAACTAATTAATGTTTTCTATTTTAAGATTGATCTATTTTTGGAACAATAGGCAAATTTTTCTCATTCTATATAGTGTTAATGCTCTTTACTAAAACTTATGATGCCTCTAAATACTTCAACGTTGTCCGATATTTTAAACAATATTCTTCTCTTCCCTCGCAACATCTCCTCGTGGACAAAAGTTATGGATCAACATTTATCTTTTCCTTCAGTAATATTTCTAGATCCATCTTATATTCCTTGATTATCCTTTTCAATGTATTATTTTCTTTTTTATTAATAAAAGTTTTACCTTCAAATGTGTAAATTAATTCAATATTTTAGGGCATTCTTTAAATATGCATCAAATATAACTACTTCTTTCTTTAAATTTTCATATTTTTCCTACAAAACAGAAATACAAATGTATTCTTATATTAGATAAGTCTTAATATTTAATTGCAATGCTCATAATATCATGGTTTTGCATGTAAAAGATGACCTACCACAGCTTTCTCTTTTTCTACATCTAAAATTAAAAAACTAGTTTTGTCTCTAGCCCATTTGTTTTAGTATGACTAGGATTCAACATTAATATTCTCCAACCTGTTTAACATTATGTCCTAAATATCATTTTCATAATCATTGTTATACAAAAATTTTTCCTAAATGTGATTTGTTTAGAAAAATGTCAAGCCTTGTTGGTTGGCTCTCTATGGAAGTGAACAATGAATGCCTTTGAGTGTGATTATGGTATCGGCTATTTATTTCTTTGATCAAAATTTTGGCCCTTCTCTCCCAAGTGTGTAGTGATTCCATATCGGACATAATAACTTTGTGAATTTTCCCCCTGTACAATCGATACCATATTTTCAAAGGAAAAATATGTCTTCTGATCATCTATGAGTGGAGTTTTACTTGGTGGAGGAGGAGAGTCCACTATTTTATTTACATTTTTCTACGCTTGTGCCTAAGGTGGTTGAGTAGTTTATATCATACCAAGTGTGTCAAAATTGTTTCCCTTCTCTCGTGTCTCCACTATAAAATCCAAAAAACTCATCATCAAGATTGATCTGGTTCAAAATATGGGTACCCGTTATACTGAGGATGCCACCTAGTTAAAACCTAGGAAATTAAGAGGTTAGTGGATTAATTGTTCTTGCAAAGTCTCAAAAGCACCTTATATTCTTTAATATGAATTTTGTAGTTGTTTGTATAGTAAATCTTGGCAAGATTTGAGGCATTTTTAAAATCTAATGTGTAGGTCTAATAATTAAAAGAATAAAACTACAAACTATTAGAAAATTAATCATTATACCCTTATAAATACTAAATAAATATTTCCAAGAAAACAAAAGATGCTAAACATTATACATTACCTTGCATTCTTGGAGATGTAAACATTCGATCTTGACACTCAGAATAAGATTGATCTAGTTCGTCAAACTAGGAACTTTCTTAAAAACTAAAAATGTAGAAATATTAAAATACAATAGCACTTATAGAACAGAGTTTTTTTATGGTTCCTCCTAATAAATTAACTATAAATAGTGTATTTAATACTTGTAGAGTAGTGTGATGGTATAAGAGAAAGTAGTGGTGGAGCTATCTTCCCACTAGGCCTTTTTGTTGAGGAATTCTTATTGGGGTTGATTCTATTTAATCCATGTCGGAATCACAAAATATCTCTCAAGGGCTTTACTCAAGCAATAGCCTCCTTATGAGATATTACAACTATAATTATTCTCTGCAAAATATAAAATTACTATAATTATTGCATTCAAAAATAATTAATTGTTATAATTTGAAAACTAAATGTTATCTATTGTAGTTCAAGTTACAAACTAGTTATTTTTTCATTAATTGCGGTTGAAATTTTTTTCTTTGTAATTCGTAGAAATATTTATGATAGAAAACAAGTAGATAATTGGTAGAAGAGAACACAATCTTGGATTTATCAGATGTATTCATACTAGAAAGGGCATTTTTGACATCTATTTTTATTCAATTGGACAAATATGTGCACCAATCGAATTGTTGTCTTGCAAGTGTCTACTATATATATTAAACTAGCCAAAATAGAATGTCGGTGGATCTTTCCTATAACACAAGCTTGGCTTGAAATAGTGATATTTCTGCATGAAATAATTAGTTTGTAATAGAATTTATAACAAGGCCTCTTTTGGAATGATTAATAGAAGGTGCAACAAGATACAAGAAATGTTAGATGCTTGACAATCAAGTAATATTAAGAAAAAAAAACAATTCAAAATAATATTGAACTTACCATCAACCTGCACATTGTAATGAGACTCCAAATTTTTTTCCTCATCAGTTAGGACCACCTTTATAGTCACAGACATCTGGTTTTGGAAAGGTAAAACAATTACTAGATGGAAGTCTACGTGATCCATCATGAAATAAATTGTACGATCCATAAGGGTAACGGAAAACCGTGCATATTTCTGGATATAACAAGTGAGCATGTCGGTGAGGATGGAAGTATCTATTTGGAACTAGAGCATGTCGACAAGCCCTATGAATTGGTTTTTTTGCATCCATTCCTTCAATGTCTCTTTTATTTTAAGTAGTGATACAATATGAGGGAACATGGGATTCTTATCTTTGGAATTTAGAGGTAAGAAAAATTGTTGTGCTATCCATTATTGAAAGCTTGGGAAATTGTGTAAAGTTACATGACAGAGTGAGGGTAAAATTGTAGGTGCACATTGGTTGGGTAGAAATTTGGAGAGCTCAGAGCACTATAGAAAGTTTGTGAAAAAGTGAAGAAATGAACCTCGTAGAGGTATATATAGGGCTCACATTAACGATATTAGACACATTGTGGAAACGTTTGAGCCAATTGTTTGGGGACTCGTGTGAATGTTGTCTGTCCAATTCCTAACTGAGGGTTAGATTTTATAAGTAGTCTAATAGAAAAGAGCCTACAAAAAACATTCAACATCCAAGAAAAATAGATGACAGATTGTAGAAGTAGGACATACAACCCTAATATCCCATGTAATAAAAGTAATAGATGACCAATATATCTTAGATGGTAGTCCAATATATGTTAGATAGTGAAATGTTTCATCTAACAAGGGGAAGCCATCCAAATTCACTATAATAAGATTGCTAGCTAGTATAAATTAGAGGGTTGTCTCATATAGGTTAGGTTTTGACAGGTACCATCCAAATAGGGGCATCCCTCAAAATTCACTAGGATCGAGATGACCATCTAATATTGACCATTTGGTCGAGAAAAATGGCTATACGGACTAAGAAAGTGGAATGTCCATTGAACCTGCATTAGAAAGCTAGCTAATAAGAGGTGTGACATCGAACATTAGTTCCTTCCAACAACCAAGGGTAGACCATCTAACACTTGTCCAAATGTATGAAATTATTTTTAAAAATGTCCTTCCAACTGGCCTTTGCTACAAATCTATTTTTCAGATATTTTCCATCATTTCGAAAGTCCATTTTTTAGATTCACCAATCATTATATAATATTTTTTAAGAGGGGGGTCTTAAAATGAACCCTATCTAAGATAACAAACCTAGTTATTTAGACAACTCACAACTCCATTCTAGGTCTATGTCCAAGTTTTTCAGGTTGTACATGCCACTAGATTCTTTACTTTACACATATGTATGCTTGCAATTCTTCATGTGCATCCTTGCCGGCCTTTCTTCCTTCCTTGTGCTTTATCTCATTTTTACTTCCTTCCGTATGCTTTCACCCTTCTTCTTTGTTAGTTTATCTCTATCCATTTCTACTATATGCGTATTCCTTGCATGTTTAATATCCTCCACAGTTCGTTGTGTGTTCATCTTCCATGCACTGTTGATTTTCCTAGTATTTTTACTAAGTACCTATAATGCCTTCCTCATTTTTTTTTTTTATGCAATTACGTTCTCACATTCTTTTCTTCCTCACTTTCCATTCTTCCTTGGGTATTTGTATACCTTAGTAGATATGCAACTTTTTTCCCACTTTGCATGCTCATCCTCCTGCAATCAATCACAAACCTCTGCATTCTTTCTTCTCATGCCTCTTTCTCTTATGCATGCACTAACTGTGTAATATTTTTTCCCTAATCACTAAGTGTCATGTATCAACCTATTAGTAAAGTGCACAACACCTAACCAATTAGAACATGCTAACTATGCACCAATCCTTACATCAAGTTAATACATGACACATGGTAGAAAAGAAAAAATAGACAATAATCCGAATCCCTCAACCGACCAACTTATGACATGTGTCTTGTGTGTTCTTATTGTACTACAAAATTAAATCACTATAAATTATGCTACATATCTAAGATTCATGTGCTCCTGGTCTTGTTGGAAAGTTGTTAATGTAGGATACACGTTAGGATTTTCAAAATCTCATTTTGATGGATTTTGGTAGTTGAAAACATGGAAATGTGAATCACATCATTAATGTACACATCTAATCCACTCAACCCCTCATATTTGAGTAGATTTTGTCCCCTTCCTTCTTCTACAATCTAAAATGGCATGGGGCGGTAGATCTGACAATGCTACAAGAAAATTTGTAGGTATTCATTACTTGGTTGGATTTTAATAATATGAAATTCCCTCTCTACTTCTCCCTCCACTTCTCTCTCTCCTCATCTATATATTGTTGAAAATTTCTCATTTTTAAGGGTTAGACGCTTTTAGTTTTCTAAGAGCATTATTCCTTAGAATTTTTAGTTGCATCCTCTGCTCCGTATCCGATCCATTGCATTTAGATCCTTACCTCTTTCATCTTTGTAATCACTTGTGCATCACTCAGAAGAAATACAAGTTATATTTTATGGTTATTATTGTATCTATTTAGAATTTTATTGCATCTTATTACCTTATTTTGCATTTTCATCTTTTATGCATATCTTATACCTCTTATAGGAATTTTTTTTGTTGTGCTCAGTGAAAGCAAGTGAGTGAGTGTTATATTAGACTATGGCACATTTGCATACATTCCCTATGAAATTTTTTCCTTTTTTTCACTCAACTGAAAGTTTGCATCCCCTCTTTCTAGTGTTATCTCATCCCCTTAGGTTAGGTTTCATCTCATGCATCTCCTTCTCACCCTAGTCACTTGGAATATTAGAGTAGTGTTAAGTAGTTGAATTTCCCTTACGAGGAGTAGTTATAGCAAATGAAATAGGTAGATGAATCTGACCTTCTCTGGATGTCTGTCTCAAGTGCAATTACCAAAAATTGGATACGGTCCCATGTTACCTCAAATCCCTAGTTCATCCTATTATATGATGGTTACAATTTTGATCTATAACATTTTTTATCATGCCCAATGGGACAAGTATTGAAAATCTTAACTTTTACTATTACTAAGTTTTGGTTCGTGCCTTAGTGTTTTCCATCCTTTGGAACCTTTTTTTAACACATATGGCGACTCCCCAAGATCTAGATCTAATAATTTCAAAAGTCATCATGTCTTATTCATTAGAAGAATACATACTAGATAGAGCTCAATAGTTGAAGATTCTTTTAAATATCTTTAGTTTTATCCCACAAGAAGAAGTAGCGAGAAATTTCATGCACACATGCCCATCTTCCACACCCGGGTGAAATCAACCCCTCCTTTTAATAGACCTTAAATGCACTCTCTTGGGGTATTGAGATGCTTTCTAGCCATACCGCAAGAAAGAATTTTTCCCTTTTTCATCTTCATGGAAGAATTCATGTGACTCTTATTGCGACATGATATACTAGTAGATGCACTCACAAGTATTCCATTTTTACTAGTGAGAATCAAATTACCCCTACTTGATAAAATTCAAGAAATTGTAAATGTATGTTTTGTTCAAATAATTACTAAAGATAATGTAGATAGAATTTTATTTTCTTCTTCACTCAAAGGAAAAGTGATTTAGCGGTCTGCAAAATTTTAAGACTGTCTCTATCACCAACTGGGATGGAATTGGCACTACACTTTGTAGTTAGTTTGAGGATAAAGATGAAAACATCTCCTTATTAGAACAACTTACAATGCTCAAGAAAGATCCAAACAAAATCATGGATGATTTCAAATTCATATTTCGAAATTCATGGGATAGAATTCTATCCCTTTTAAGACTGACCCTTCAAGGTTCTTTTCTTTACTTCTTAAGAGCTTTGAATTCTAACATTGCAATTTGATATAATATATAGGTGATGCAAAAATTCTGAATGCCTATCCTATAAACATTAGGGAAGAAAATATTCTTATCCATACTAATAAGATAGCCCTTAGACTATTTATGCCCTTGTTTCCTAAACTAATTCAAGTACCTTAACCTTTGGTTACTCCCATTTATGATAAAACTCCCAACGCATCGCCTCTACATCCTACTCCCCCAAAAATTAAAAAGGGGATAAAGAAATGAAATCCTTGATTATAATTTTTTTACATAAATTTATATCCTTGGAAAAGCACCAAGTGCTAGCCTTTAAAAAGAGTTATAATCAAGGAAGTAATGAAATCCATCATCCCTTTACAAATAAATATCCAAATTAAATATATGGGCTGAACCAATAAAATGATAGATGAAATACTAATGTGCACCTTCCTCTTGAGATAGTTACTCCATTACAACCCCTTCCAACGCCTTGGTGTAAGAAAGGCATTAGTTTCATTACACAACAACATCCTCTAAGAGAAATAATGGGGCTTTCATTGCAACTTGCCACACAATCAATAAAGCCGTGAGAATGCTCTATGTGCCCAAGCCTTCATGATTCCGAATACTTAAAATTATGATCCTTCTACTAGTATGCACAAACAAGAAAATGAAGAAGTTCTGAATTTACTTATAAGACCAACCTTATGTAATTTGGGGTTGATTACTTCGGGTAATAAACCGAGGTATTAAAATATCCAATAGACTAGACATGCTAGTTCTTAACAACACAAGGTACAAGAAAATAATTCTAGAATCTAGCGTGTAGTCCTTGCCTCCCCCGCCAACCAGTTGATCCTCAATTATAGAAATATGGCACTTATCGGCCGAACAATTCTCATGTGCATGTTCACATGCGTGAGGTTCCACACAACATTCCAATAGATATGGCATGCTCTCCTCCTTTGGTAGGTCAAGCCTCTACACAACCCAAGATGCCTCCTCAAATAATAAAGAAATTAAGAAAAGAGAATGTTCTGCCTCAAATGCACAAATCCTTGGGCCTTCCATTCAACATTATGGACTAGGTGAAGAATACAAATATAAATGTCACAATGTGGGATAACCTTGCCATTCCATCTCAATCAACCTATTACATGAAGCTCTGACACAACTCCCGTGTGGTGATCTAGTTATCCAAAGTCCTTAGGATGTTATCATATTTTTCACGTAGAGAAGAAGTGAGTAAGAAAAATTTCAAAACCCCGCCCTTCTATATGTACTTAATAATAGGAAAACATCTTTTTCACAATTGTACAATTGGCTCAAGGGCTAGTACTTCTATCGTTTCTAAGAAAATTGCTAATGTCCTAGGTCTTAAGTGTAGCCCCATATCTAAAGGAGTCTTGCAACTTGATGGCTCTATTATCACCACTCTACGAGTCATTAAGGATCTTGAGTTAACCATGTATGTATGTCCAAGCTTAACTATAATCAAGATGTGTCAATCATTGACTTAATTCCATTGTTGTCCATTTGCTTATCAAGAGATTTTACTTGAAGGTGGGTGACTACTTGTCTTATGATTGACCTCATAAGTTATTAAAAACAAGGTATAGTATCGGGTTTACAATATAACTTTGAACCTATATTTTCCTATCATGTTGAGTCATATGACCTGTCCTCTCTCCAATTCAATTACCTAATCTAAGAAGGCCAAGAGAAAGGTTCATTTTGATAAGAGAAACACATTCCTTCTTATATACTTGATATATTACTAGATGAATGGGAATAAGAGGAAAATTAATTTGATTCTCATGATACACTATTGAAACTGGTCTTGGTACATACTACATCCTTGAAGAAGAATCCTTGCTTCTATCACGCTCAAGAAAAATGATGAAAATTCTATACTAGAGAAAATACATTTTGATGTCTCGAGAAGCAAACATTATTAGGAAATGATGTGAATCCAGCTATAAGAGGTTGAAATACCTCCAAAACACACAAACAAATTTGCAAGAAAAAAACCAGATTTTCAAAAGAGCTTACTTCTCCTTCTCGAATCCACACTAATCTTTTACATCATTACAATCCTCCTTTTATTTCACGTCTACTCTAAAAACCCTAAAATGGCAAAAAACCTTAAAATGCAAAAAATTACCTACTAGGAAAACAACTCGGATGGGCCCTAAAATTTGCGTGCCAAATATGCCTTCATAAATTAGGGCTTATGCGAAATTTTGACTTATTGTAACAAGCACAACAAAAGTTATTAAATTTCTAAGACCTAGTCAAAAGCGAAATAAATATTCGAAGCCAATTTTAGGCTATTAAATGAAGGAATCCAGACCCAAAAACATGCCAAAATGGGCATAACCTAGTAGACAATTTTCACTCCAGCATAGTAGTAATGTATATCTACCACCCTGTAAAATTTCAAGACGATCCAACGGTCGAAGAAAAGTTATGGTCTCCGCAAGTTATGCTCCCGCATCAAGAAATAATATTCTAGTACTCACATTATGGGTTAGCATAATATAATTTGTGAGCTAGTATATGGTTAATATTGTTATACCTGTGAATAGTATTTCAGATTATTTGTTGCTGCAGCTCTGTCAGCTGGTATCATAGCAAGATGATCATCTAATGGATTTTTGATTTGTTTGGAGGGGCAGTTTGAGTGTTTTTCATTCACCCAACTGATGTAATTTCTCCTCTTTAAATAATGTGTAGTGTAGTTCTAAGGACTGCATTTTATTTTTGAGGATCTTCCTATGAATACAACAAGTGAATTAATATTTTCCTAAGTAAATGCTTCATGCTAGGTTTGATACTCAACTGTCTTAGTTGTGCTGGATTTTGAGCTTGCTCGACAATCATCGACCAATATAGAAGTGTGAGAATTCGTTCAAATAACCCTTGAGGCTTGGACATCTGCAGATCTACCCTGACATGTCGTGTGGACTCCAAGCAAACATATCATTTCGTACAGGCCATTAAAGTCTAAAGCTTATTCATATAGATCCTGAAACGTTTTCAGCCTAAGCCCTGTCCGCATTAGCGTCAAAGTACATTGGTTGTGTTACTCCATCATTAATTTACAATTCAAAATGTGTTTCGATTCATTCAAGAAGACATCTCTTCCACATGTTGTTTTCAATTGTGCGTTTAAGGAGGTGTTGAAGGAAGTTTTTTTATGCTTCTAATGACGGTTTGAAGTTTTATCTGCATTGGATGTTTGGACGCTGCTTTAGACATGTTTATTTCATGAGAAGATTTGACATCTTCCTTTATCTACACATATTTGATATATTTCTATAGATTTCTCATAAGTCAGGGCGAAACAACTAATATTCCTTTTCTAAGATAGAAGTGAGCATGTGGCTTTCTCGAAGAAAAACTCTCTATTGTCATTCAATCTGCATGCCTGGTTAACAGATTTTGGAGGACTATTTTTTATCATTACATATTTGAGAGAGTTGGACCTTCGAACTGTTTGTTTGATGAAAAAATCGAATCAATCCTGCGTTAAACAAGTGAAGATCCTTCTGACATCCGCTCAGTCTGAGTTTCCTCTTGGCGTGGAGAAAAGATAGAATTTGTGCATGCATTTTAGGATCATGTGCATATGCTAATAAAGGCACGCCATACAATGGTACATGCAAGAGTATAATAATTCTAGTTATAGTCTTTAAGTTTATTTAGGTTGTATGTTTATTCATGTTTCGAGTCACAGAGTATATATAGTATATATTGGTGTCGAATAAGTCTAAGACGTTTAGGACTAAAAATTAGTGAGTCATAGTTTTGTTGATATTTAAGTATTTGTTGTGTTGTCATCTTAGAATGGTCTTATAAATAAATAGTAGCTCAAATATTTTCTATAAAAGTATTCTTTTAGTATTTTGAGTGTAATAAAAAAAATTTGTGGGCTTTGTTATTGATGTTAATAGTCATTTTTTTAGTCATTGTAAAAAATTTCAAGTTATTAATGTATGTCATGTTTTAAAAGTTATAAAGTTGTCATTTTTATGTCATCTTGTTTAAGTCAAAGAGTCATTTTTATTTTTAAGTCATCATTATTAAAAGTTGGAGTAGAGTTGTTAATACCATAGTGTCGAAGTGTCAAACTCATAACCGAATCAAGAGTCGAAAATTATAAAAATAAAAAAACTTACCTCACGGACGCATTTTTAGTGTCACCCAATGTCCGAAAATAAGTTGTTTCACATTGCGGGAGGGATACTATATAATAAACAATGTGTAGACAGGTTGAACATCACATATTACCTAGTTGAGTTGGCAACATAGGCACTTTAGAGGACACAAACATCGAGAGGATAGAGGTCAATCAATGACCTCTCATCAATCACCAACGATTGGGCTACGAAACTATTGTGACAAGTGTGTATGTGAGTTTGATTTAATTTCGAGTTGTAGTTTTTCGTATGCGGTATGATTTTAGAGTTCTTGTTTTTGTTGAATAAGTGAAATGTTCACATTGAGGGTGGAACATGATCTCAATGTTCGTGTTCGATTTTAATTTCTACCTCCTTATTTTTAGATTTTTATTCGGTGAATATTGTTTCCTACATAATTCCTAAAGAGAAATAATAGTGGATAGACGAAAGCACAAAGGAAAAGAAACATCATCATATTGAGGTTGTTTTTTGTCTTGTAAAACCATCCTTGTTGATGTTTTTTAGTAGTCCTATAGAACCATCTTAATCATGAGCACGCACGGGCTACACCTTTGCGAAATATGTGCAACTATTTTTTCTTCCATGTTTACAGTAAAGGGGGAACGTAAGGAAATAATATTCTAGTGCTCACATTATGGGTTAGCATAATATAATTTGTGAGCTAGTATATGGGTGAGTTTTTTAAAATATTATTATATTCATATATCTCTTAATAGCATTTTGGGTTATTTGTTGTAACGCCTCCCTATTTATTAGGAGGTGGTTTGGATATTCTTTTAGCTATATAATAGACCTTGTACTTTGAAAAATTATATACGGAGAAATAATATAATTATTATTATGTTCAAATCTTCTGACTCTATCGAAATGGCACTGGCACACAAGTGTTGTTTTCATATCTCCCGAGAGTGAGAAATTCTTCCTTACACAAAGGTTGAAGTTTGCAATCTCCAACAAGGTAGCATAAAATTAATCATTTTTGCATGGTATTCTTATCATGGAAAAATGTAGATCAAGGTATTGTAGATATTTGGGGACACTTTGAATAATCATCCACTGAGTTACTGAAACAAGTTTGTATAAAAAATAAGATTTTAAAATCTTATAAACATATAGTTAGGGACCTCTGTAGAGCTCTAAATCTCTCAATCTATAGGTTGTGCCATGGAGATTTTAAAAAAAAAAGTAGATCAGATGGTGGCCCTTGGTACACATTTCTCACGAATTGAGGATTTTCTCGAAGGCAATAAATGCACAACACATCAAGATGGTGGTAAGTCCATCTATTCTAGATAATGAAACCACCTAGCAAGTGTTTGACAATAGTGCGTAGATTTTCCAATTCATTCGAATGAATATGATTTTTAGTCAAACATGCAAGCTAACTTGCATGCCAACTATGGTGACCAAGTGATCCCCTTAAATAAAAACAAGTTTGCTAAAGGGTTGGTCTCCCTAAAGCACATATTGAGCCACGATGATGAATTCAAGGATGAACAAAATAACATGCATGCGACATAAGAAGACTATGCCTAGTCACTATTGCATTATTCAAAGAGTTATTTCTTGTTAAATAATGAGCACAAGATGAAAAACAATCCTTAATTTGTATATGTCATAAGTATGTTGATATCTTCTCATGGCATAAGAATACTTCAAAGGATTTGAACCAAGTGTTCCACAACACTCCATTGACGTTGATTCTAGTATCAATCCCATCATACAAAAGAAAAGGCCTATCAATCATAAGATAGAGCCCCTTATGAGGAATTCTTTATCTAAACACATCAAGGAAAAAATAATATTTCTCATCAAATACTCTACTTTAGTGGAAAATCTAGTTAGAGTGCCAAGAAGAATGGTGAAACCAGACTTTGCGTTTATTTTAGAGATTGTAACAAGGTGTCTCTTAAGGACAACTATCCTTTGCATTCTTTAGATTAGATTTTGAATACATTAGCATGCACATAAAGGTTTTCCATGCTCAATGGATACTCCGGATTCAAGTAGATCATGTTAAAGGAAGAGGATCAATTCAAAACAACATTTACTACCAAATGGGGAACATATACTGCCCAGAAAATTCCTTTTAGTATGTCGAACATTAGCACAACCTTCTAGAGAGCCATGAGCATTTCCTTCTAAGGATATATAAATGAGTTTATCCTAGTTTTCTTGGGTGACAAACCTGTCTTTTCAAAGAAGAGCATAGATCATATGATGAAGGTGGAGAAATTCTTGGAGAGATGCATAGAGTTTGGGGTGTCCCTTAACCCTAATAAATACAACTTTTATTTTGCACAAGGTGAAATTTTAGTCCATATGGTCTCTAACGATGGCATTTCCATTGATCTTGAATGTGTATCGGACATACTTTTCCTCTCTTTTCTAGTGCACAAGAAGACCTTGAAATCGTTCCTATGCTGATATAAAAAAATTTAGGAGGTTCATTCCTAACTTTATAGGATTGGTTAGGCCTATCACCCTCATGATCATTAAATAAAAATGATTCAAATGGAAAAAAATAGGAAAAGAGAGATTCAACAAATTTAATAAGTAAATTTCTTACGCTCCAACACTCATTAATTGGGATTACTTCAAGGATATCATCCTTTATGCTTATGGAGATGATGTTAGTGTTGTTGTCTTAACTCAATAAAACAAACAAGGACTAGAGTAGCCAGGTGGATTTATTCATTCAAAGAGTGAAGGATTATGAATTAAATGTAGTCACACAGAGAACCATGTCTTCACCATCATATGTGCTTTAAAAAAATTCCAAGAGTATGTTGGGTGCAAATCATGTCAAGGTGATAGTTTCACAATCTATTATGAGAGTCTTCATGTTGGGAATAGAAATGAACGAGAAAATATTCATATGGGTGACCAAAATCATGGATTATGATGTGAATATCAAATCCACAAATATTGTTAGATGAAACTTTCTTTGTAAGCAAATTGATGATGACATATAAAAACATTAAGAGATTTCATTATTTTTAGATGAGGAGCTCACGCACATTCAACAGGTTAGAAATTTTTTAATATTAGTGCATAAATGTTGATGGAAGATATAATAACTTTCCTTTCTTCTTGCTCTTATCCTCATGGTAAAGAGAATACATCTAAGGCTGACTTTATATGTGTTAATTGATCACATGGTGCCGAGATGTATTGATGGCATGTAGGTTAAGAAACTGTTAGAAGAATTTTACAATGGATTCTCTCGATGAAAAATCATCTGCCAAAGCAACAATAATGAAGATCATTAATGATACTTTTTCCTACCCTATTCAAATCAGCACAAATGGGTCATGAAATGTAAATAACGCACTTTATTTATCCAAAAGAATAAATTAGTTATTCTTCCCCTCATGTCCAATCAAATAAAATCATACTTTTTTTGCAATAGGGAATCGACTTCATTGGAATAATCAAACATCCTTCGAGCACTAGTCATAAGTGGTTGTTGAAAACTATGGATTACTTCACAAGAAGGACATAACTTTTCACACTTAAGTAGTCAACTGATTCAATCATCCTTGACTTTCTTGAATGAATTATAACAAAAAAATTATTCCTCATATCGTTATCTATGATAATACATAACCTTCCTTGGTGTAGGAATCTTTAATTGGGATCTTAGCCTTGGAATTTCTTTAAACACTTCTTCTAACTACTACCCTCAAACTAATGGCTTAAACTTGATCAAAATCATGAATTAGTGGTATAAAAAGGTATCGTGCGCACTCTAGGAAGATAGAATCAAGGTGAAAAAGGCAATAGGTAATTCACCTTACAAACCCATTTATGGTAAAGAAGCAAGGCTTCTTTTATCAATTGAGTTTCCTTCATTACAGTTGGCCTAGGAGTTAGAGTTTGAGGGTGTATATCATAGAGTAATCTTAATGGTAGAGCTATTTGAACTTGATGAAGTAAGAAAATTTTTCATGATCAAACTCAAAAATCATGAGAAGTCATCCAAATAGTGGTTTGACTAAAGGGATAGACCCGGGCTTTCAAATTGGGTGATTTGGTCTTGAAATAGGATAATGAGAAATTCAAACCATTATGTCATTCAAAGTGTTATGTACTTTAGATTGGCTCATTTATCATCGGTTGTTGCAAGCATGCTAACTCTTTTGAGTTGTCTCAACTTCATGGAGGTCTATAACGCATCCCATTCAATGGGATTCATCTCAATCACTCCCATTAATCTTTTCTACATCCTTGTACATATTAGAGTAGTTTTGGATTTCTACAAGAGCACTTTGTGCATAATTTATTTTGTACATAATTATTTCCTCTCATACACTCATTGTGTGTCCTCTTTTCTTTCTTCCACATTTCCTGTCCATGTCATCAAAAGTTCAAAGAGGCTTTTGTAACTTGTTAGCACTTTCAAACAATTTTTAATATTCTATTCAGATTCTAGACAGTGTTATTAATTAACTAAGTTACAAATAAGAATTTCATGTTTATAGGAAGACTCCATACCCAATGGATGCTTATTAGGATAATTATATCTGTCATCTAGAAGGAATATGGACCAAAGTAACAAAAATATTGTACAAAATAACCACCATGGTTATTTTGACAACTCACAATTCAAATTTGGCTCGAATAAAAGTTTTCGGAGTTACGCATGTTGTTAGATTCTTTCCTTGGCACATATGCATGGCTACAATTCTTCGTGCGCAACCTTAGATGTCCTTCCTCCTTCATCTTGATTTCTCTCCTTTAGTTTCCTTCAACGCACTTTTCCCCTTCTTTATTCTTTTATCTCCTTGAATTTCTCCTATGTATGTATTCCTTTTTAATTTTCTTTCTTCCTGGGTCACTTTGTGCATCCATATTGCATGCACCTATTGACTTGCATGGTATTTTTGGTAATTCCTTGGCATGCCTTCCTCACACATTTTCCTTGCGCAATTTCTTCTAGGCATATTTATTTTCATTATTTCCATTCTTCCTTACACATTTACATACCTTTGTAGATATGCGACTTTATTTCCACTCCCCAAGCACCCTTCTACATGCACTTTCATACCTCTACATTATTTCTTCTAGCTCCTCTTACTCTTACATATGTGCTAAGCGTGCAATAGTTCTACACTAGTCACTAAGTGTCATGTATTAACTTGTCGGTGAAATGGACAACACACAAACTATCGAACATGCCATCTACATGCCAAATCCTTACATCTAATGAATGCATGAAACATGGCATAAAATACAAAAAAATAGACAGCCAGTTGAACCTTCAACTATCTATATCATGACATGTGTCTTGCATGGTCATATTTTACTTTGTTAACTTAAAATCACCATAAATTATGCTATAGATCTCAAATTCATGCACTCCTCATATTGTTGGAAATTTTCTGGTATAGAATATACATTGGAATTTTCAAAATCAGATTTTGACGGGTTTTAACGGGGAAAAAACAAGGAAAGCGTTACTAGGGTCATTAATGTTCACATTCGATGAGCTCGCCACCTAGATTTGATTATATTTGGTCCACTTTATTCTTCTACAAGTTAAGATGACATGGGAGGTGGATCTAAATGTTGTATAGGAACATTTACAAGCATTTATTATTGGTTGTTAGTGGTTGGATTTGAAAATCTAAGTTTCCCTCTCTCTTTCTCCCTCGTCTTCCCTCTTTCCTCTTTTATCTATTCTTTAACATTTCTCATCTGTAAGGGTTTCACCATCTTGGTTTGCTAAGAGCATTTTCCTTGGCATTATAAGTTGCAGGCCTAATATCTTAGCCATTACATGTATATCCTTGTCTCTTTCATCTTTGTAGTCGGTTTGCATCTCTTGGGAGTGACTTAATAGAAATTTTATATATTAAATCTAATTATAGAGTCACTACTATGATGATGTACAACAAAATATAACTAGCTAAGTACTCTAAATATGCATGCATGTAAGAAAATGAGAGATATAGGGAACTTATCTAATTTTTATTTATCTTGAAGTAGATATAAACTGAAGAAAATGATGAATAGGCTTGGAATAGTATCGAAAATGTTGGATGTCAATTCTAGAGGTCATGTGAACAAATCTAGAGATAGGCGCTAGGATAGGCCAGGGCCCTTGCATGCTAGAGACCACACCTACGTGCTCATGACTATGAAAATTCTCGGAATATTCTTTTCCGGTATTTCTAGGGTTTCACTTTGTAGCTTCTACTCAATCTCTTGATATTTGCACTTGCATTCTTTGAGGTACCTATAACCTACAATACAAACCCTACCTACACACTGCACGATGTATCACAAACACATCAAGTTGGAATAAAAATGTAATATCTTAAGTTAGATTGACCTCGATGGTCAGTCATCGAATGATGATATTATGACCATGCACTGGACTACATATCATACTCCTTGTAATTTTGTGTGCTTGGGTATGAAATAGTGTCCTTAGGTTTCCATCACGCTATCCACGGCCCGAGATAACGGGATATAGATAGATAGAATTTAAATGTGGGATACGGATTTCAGAACTTCCCCTTTAGATGTAGTGAATGCAAGTAAATCAATAGAAAAATGCAATCCCTTTGATAGTATGTAGATATGCTTTCCCTTCATAATTTCCCTCACCCCATAATCCTATGTTTGTTATGTATTTATAAGGATATCTTATTTGATTTTCAACACTAGTGACAAAAATGTTGATTCTGACCTCGGGATAGGATTAATAAAGGTGAAAATACCAACCAAAATGTCAAAAATGTGAATAAGAACAAAGAGGACACGATCTCCTAGAGTGGACAAGAGCACTGACGCTATTGTTATGCAGACTTGGTGGTGGTGTACTAGGATAAGTGATGAGAAATGTGAGAATACTAACAAATAGGCACCCCTATGACTTGCCTAGAACTTGGTACAATAGTGACAAATTTGAGAGAGAAATACAATTGAATGAACCTAAGTAAGAAGATGGAGTAGTAAGTGTGTCACTAGTGAGTACTTTTTTACTCAAGATCCATGTTTATAGCAACATACCTGGTGGTATAGTAAAATAGTAATATGTGTATGAGTTTTTCTGCATTTTCACCCCTTTATGTTGTTTGAATTAAATTCATGTAGTTTAAAGGAAGTAAGGAACATACTTGTGAGAAATACGGAGAAGCCTTATTGCAGAAGTGTGCACAAAATATAAGAACTTATAGTGCGGAAAACCATGGAACAACGTGTTGATCCATGTGGCATAAATGGAGATACTAAACCGTTGTAAGGAGTACTTGGAGAAATTACGAACTTGATTTTGAGAATTTTTAGATAAGTAATTCTTTCTAAAGAAGATTTGGAGGAGTATGGAGTGATCAATTCCCACTGATTTTATAAAATTTTAATCAAAGGAGGATTTGGGTGTCTTTCCACCAAAGCAATAGTTTTGGGGAGAGAGGTATAGTTTTACTCTCTATCCATGACTGCATCCTCAAAGAGGTCCAACCACTATGGGGCTAAAGAACAAATTTACTTGTATGTAGAATAACCCATATAAGAGAAGTATAGGAAAGCCAATGATGTCTCATTGCCCCCACTCCCATGGGTGTTGCAATTAGTATAGTGTTAGAAGGATTTTATGATAGTTCATATGGAATAGATGCAAAGTGATTCCTCTATTAGGTCATCTAGGAAGGATAATGAAGTGATGTAACTCCCAAGCTAGGTAATATAGGATAGATAATGAAGTGATGTAACTCCCAAGTTAGGTCATTTGGGAGAGATAATAGATTATTTTCTTCGAATAGTAAAATATTGATTTGAAATTGGATATATGTTATAGATTACTCATGGATATATTTTTTTATTTTTTGCCCCAAATTCGGTCATTAAAGGGAATAGATAGAAAGTATTTGAATAGATTGATTTATTATATTCTTTGACTAGTGTGAAGGAAATTTTTTTGATAATGATGTATTAGGAGTATCAAATGACCATGTCGTAGCCTAAGAGGATCATGTTGCACGATAATGGTTTTATGCCCCCACTTTCGATGAAATGGAGAGGGGTTGAAATAAACGAACTAAACCAAAAGTAGAGGTGAACCGGTGTAACAATGAACAAAATGAAATATAGTAGATGTTGTAATATCACGTGTATTTTTGTTGTAAATGTGACACATTGGAATATAGCATTATGGAATGTGTATAATATGGTGGTAGGAGAAATTCTAAAACAAATAACACAAACTGGAAGGAAAATGGAGTAGAGAAGTTCAAGCTATGATAAAAATTGTGTGTCATGTATTAGGTGGAAGAATGAGTGCCAATGGTAGCTATAATAAGTGGAAAAATTGGAAAATTTCTATATATAATAAGAATAAAAAGTGAATAGTGATTTCATTTGTATTGTTCTTAAGTGAGAATTGGAGCTCTAAGCTTGTTAGGATATCAAAAAGTTATGGAAGTGAGATTGATGAGGTTTGATATTGTAGCGATGGATGTGGCTTTGCATATGCCCAATGAGTTGTTGAGTATGAATATTTTTGAGAAATTTGGCTAAATTTTCTTTAATTTTTAGATTTTCACAAAATTTAAAATTTATTTTTTTTGTTTCTGACTGGTGGGAGTTCACAAGGCATTGACATCCATTGGGATTCCCAAAACAAGTAACATACGTCGGTGAACCACTTCTAGGTGCCCCGACCTGCTCCTAGGTGTTGAGTATGGAGCTTAATTTCTTCACAACAGACTTGTTTTTACATGTTACTAGTTACGGCAGAAATAGGTGTCGATCATGATGTAATTGGCGTCAATCAAGGTGTAACGGTGTCGATCGAGTTAGCTCGAGATGTAACAGGTGATGGTTACCTTTGCGATGGTGCTTTTTTTTTTTTTTAACGAAAATAGAATAAATCACTGTTTTAAAGATGATTTATTAATTGTAATAGAAAATTTAAGTTACCCAAAATAAGTTATATAAACATGTATGCATTGGATGAGGGTAAGGAAAGTAAGAAATTAAAAGCGAGAAGAGAAAAAATATAGCAATTTTTTTGCATGTAAGTTTTCTTAGTGAGCAATAAAGAGTAGGAGTGAGGGAAATGCATTGAACATCTTGTGAGGTGTTGGAAGACAGTAGATCTTCATTGTATTTCCTATGTAAAGCACTGAATAATAATATTGGTCATTTCTTCGTGAACATAGCCCATCTTGGGTGAATCATGTTAAATATGGTGTTATCTTTCTCTGGTTTATTTTATCTTCTGGTTATTTCCGCATTCATTGTTCACATGTTTTATCTTATTAGATCGTGTAACATTGTTATATGGTTTAACCCCAATAACTGGTATTAGAACCAGGTTTGTTGTCTTATTTGATACCAACTGGTATCAAAGATTTGTTTGGAGGTTTTGTGTGTGTTAAAAGGATTTACTCGAGAGAGGTTTTCTAATTGAGTGGGAGCATAGAAATGGCGAAGATAGTAAAAACCAAGTGGAGAAATTATATGGTCATAATTATCAACTATGGAGGATGCGGGTGGAGGATTATTTGTATCGAAAGACTTATACTTACCGTTGGATGAGCATGGACAACCAAGCACGATGATAGATGAAGAATGGAAGGTTTTTGATAGAAAGGATTTGGGATCTATAAGATTAAGTATGGCTTCATCGGTGGCTTCAAATTTTGCAGATCCAAAAACCACGGTAGAGTTGATGAAATCTTTAGCAAATTTGTATGAAAAATCCCAGTGCTTCAAATAATTTTTATTTGATGAAAAAATTGTTTAATTCTAAGATGCAATAAGGTGGATCTATACTTAATCATTTGAATGATTTCCAGATCTATTGTAAATCAATCAAAATCGGTAGAAATTCCATTTGATGATGAAGTGAAAGAAATTTTATTCTTATTCTCTTTTCCATATAGTTGGGATAACTTGGTAATGTCTGTTAGTAATACAAAAACTCCTTCTAAAGGTTTGAAATTTGATGATGTGGTTAATGTAATCCTTAATGAAGAAATATGCGGAAAAGCTCGGAAATATGCAGAATAAATGGGTTTACGAATCAAGGAAAAAGAGGGTGGACTGAAAATGTACAAGGGAAGGCTTGTGGTAAAGGGATTTACACATAAATCAGGTATTGAATTTGATGAGATTTATTCTCCTGTAGTTAAGATGACTTCTATTGGTACTATTCTAATTTTGGTTTCTGCAAATGTAAGATTTGCATTTAGAACTGACTTGATGCTAAGATGGATTTTCTTCATGGTGATTTAGAGGAAGAGATTTATATGCGGTAACCACTTGGTTATGAAGTGAACAGTAAGATGAAACTTGTGTGTATATTGAAAAAGAGCATATATGGGCTCAAGCAAGCTCCAAGGCAACGGTATTTGAGATTTGACAGTTGTATGCATGATCATGGTTATATGAGATGTGAATCGACCATTGTGTTTATTTTAAGAAGATTGAAAATGGGATCTATGTTATTTTGTTACTTTGTATGTGGATGATATGTTGATTTTAGGATCTAGTATGCGGGACATTGGTAAACTTAAAGAAAGGTTAGCTCACACATTTTCAATGAAGGATTTGGAAGCTAAAAAGAAAATCTTTGGCATGCAAATTCACCGAGATAGGAAAAACAAGAAGTAGTATTTGTCTCAAGAGGCTTATATCAATAAGGTGTTGGAAAGGTTTAACATGCAAAAATAAAAACTTGTCAGCACACCTATGGTTGTACACTTCAAATTGAGAAAATATCAGTGTCCTTCATCACACGAGGAGGTTGAGTACATGGCACAAGTTCCCTATGCTTCAACAATAGGAAGTCTTATGTATGCCATGCTTTATGCTAGACAAGACATTACACAGAAGTGGGAGTTGTGAGTAGGTTTATGGCTAATCCAGGTAAAGAACATTGGAAAACAGTCCAATGGATTCTCAAGTATTTGAGAGGGACATCCGGCATGGAGTTATGTTATGGAGGGTCAGATACTTCTTTACGTGGATATGTTGATTCATATATGGCTGGAGATTTGGATGGCAGGAGGAACACCACTGGATATGTTTTAACAGTAGGTGAAATGAAAGTTAGCTGGATTTTGAGATTATAGAAGGTTGTGGCTTTGTCTACTACAGAGGAGGAAGAGTATGTTGCGATTCTGATAAGATAGCAAGGAGATGATATAGATGATAAGGTTCATGGAAGAGCTGGGTAAGGAGTAATAGAATTGCATATTATACAATGATAGTCGAGAGTGATTCATCGGCAAAGAACTCAACATTTCA
The DNA here is from genome assembly GCA_018340775.1 of Taxus wallichiana var. yunnanensis. Lineage (NCBI taxonomy): Eukaryota > Viridiplantae > Streptophyta > Pinopsida > Cupressales > Taxaceae > Taxus > Taxus wallichiana. Next base: position 258,502,313 of record CM031240.1, read on the forward strand.
TTCAAGAACGAAACATATTCAATTGAGGTATCACTTCATCACAAAGCAGCTTATTGGAGGATGCACGGCTGAAGTTAGAGAAAATCCATATGGATGAGAACCCTGCAGACATGCTAATGAACCCATTGTTAAGGGAGAATTTGGAGCTACACTCCACTTCTATTGGTCAATCGTCAAGCTTAAGAATTGAAGAGGATGAAATGGGCCAAGAAAAAGAAACCAAGGATGGTGATGCATAGTATAGTGCAACAGTTGATTTCCAAGTGGGAGATTGTTGAGTATGGAGCTTAATTACTTCATAAGAAACTTGTTTTTACATGTTACTACTTATGATAGTAAGCGGCATCGATCGAGGATGTAACCAACATCGGTCAAGTGTAACCGACATCGGTCAAGGTCTAATTGGCATCAATCAAGTTAGGTCAAGATGTAATCGGCGACGGTGACTCGTGTGACGAGGCTTTTTTGGATGAAAAATAGAATAAATCACTTGTTTTAAAGATGATTTATTGATTGTAAAAGCAAAGTTAAGTTACCCAAAATAAGTTATATATGCATGTATGCATTTTATGAGGGTAAGGAAAGTAAGAAAGTTAAAGCAAGAAGAAAAGAAAAAATATAGAAATTGTTTTGCATGTAAGTTTTCTTGGTTAGCAAGAAAGAGTAGATGAGTGAGAGAAAAGCATTGAACATCCTGTGAGGTTTTGGAAGACAAGTAAATCCTCATTTTATTTTCTCTGTAAAGCACTTTGAATAATAATATTGGTTGTTTCTTAGTGGACGTATCCCGCCTTTGGGTGAACCACATTAAATGCTGGGGGTATCTTTCTCTCATTTATTTTATCTTCTCGTTATTTCTACATTCAAATTTCGTATATTTTATCTAATTATATCTGTGGAACATTGTTATATGGTTTAACCCCAACATTGAGCAATCGATGACCCAAGACATGGTTTTTCTAGTACAACCTAAAATACTATTATTTTGATTATTTTTGACGTTGAATAACTAGTTTCAAATATGTATGAGAGACTAATAGTTTGTTTTTTTGTGTTTTTGGTATGTAGAAAGATATGCACTCAAGAGGGATTCCATACATGTCATCATTTGAGCACATTATTGACTTTGGGATTATCTAATGCGAGTGGTTCATAGTCTTTTTTATTAGCGTAAAGAAAGGTTAAGGGGACCCTACCACATACAAAATATGTAGAAAATATAAAACATTGAGGATCCGAAAAAACAAGCCTCTTCCAGAGGGCACTAACAAGTAAAAATTAACAAAAAAAAAAACTAGAAAACCTGTCCCACCCATGAGTCCCCTTCAATTTAGACTTTAACTTCATTTTTAGGGGGAGATAGTTCGTTTCTTTTTCCGACTAAAATTTTTCCATTCCTCTTCCATATTTGGATTTACATTTTGTTGTCCCCTCAAAAATTTCCTTCATTTTTCCAAGTCTAATCCTAAATTTTTGAGTTTACCCCCTTTGAAAATGGTCAAATATGAGTATTTTGATTTTTGGTTCTTTCCAAGGGCTCAACGATGTTTGGAACCTACTTCATCAGATGGGAAATTTCTTCCCCTTTCCAAAAAGGTAAATAATTCATTCTAACTCGTTGTATTTTGCAAGATATGGCTCAGCAGACTTAAGTTGTAATTTTTGCCCAAGGCGGACCAACGGGGCTGAGGAGATTTCTTTGCCACTTTGCATTTTGGAAAAAAAGTGTAAATGGTGATGGCGGATCCATGATCCTGAGTGAATTAGAGAAAATAATAAGTTTTGATCCCCGTAGCAAATCGGATATCGATGCGTGTCCATTTTTGAGTTGAAAATGTCAAAGCGGGAGCATGGGTCGACGGAAGACTTTAAAAATTTAAGTATTTTTGGTGTTAAAAGTTAGAGAAGATGAATCTACCCATGGATCTACAACCAATGAAATGATTCCATTTGTCCTTGCGCAGGCCTTCGGTGGGATTTCATGTTTTTGGCCTTCGGGGTTAAAGTAAAAAGATCAATGTGACCACCGCAGCCAATCAAATTGTGCCACGTTGACAACATGAGTGTGGGCCAGTGGAGGATTTTTTGATTTTGAAATGTTTTCCAAAAAAATTTAAAAATGTTATAAATAGAACCGCTACCCCGTATCCAATTAAATTTCACCAAGTATGTATGTTGAAAATACAAAACGGGCTGGTGGATAAAATTGTTCCAAATTGCCAAAATTCCAAAAAAGTTGTAAAATGAAAAGAGCTCGCCCGTGACCACTCCAATCACCTTCTGCCACGTGGGTGGCTCAAATTTAAATGCAAAAAAGTGGATGTAATGGTCCACATTCAATATGGCAAGTTTATAATGGTTATCATTATGAATTTTTTTGTTTTCTCCCACCATGGCCATTTCTCTGCAAATCAAGAACCAAAACGACCCGAATGATTTTTTGATTGAAACCATTTCTTGGATGCCCTAGGAAGTTGTAACCACCCCTTTTGGGCTATTTCATGTGCTCTGTAAGTCATTGTATGGGTTGGAAATTGAATTTGGAGACTGTAAATGTATTTCACGAACAGAGGACAAAAACGATAGTCAATCTTCTTCTATTCCCTTCTTTCTGCAATTTTCTTGATTTCCCTTCATTGTACAAGTTTCTTACTTTGGATGTAATAAGAAAAGAATTATTTTATGCCCCTTTGATGGAGGAATTGATTGGTACTTTGTGAACAATGTTTTTTATTCAATCTTGTAGCTCGGTTTGCAAATTTCTAATCTTCTTCCAATTAAATGCATGTTATGAACCTTCTGATCAATGTATGCAGGAATTTGATGTTCTACATCCATCATTGATCTTCTTTCCTTCATTTGTACTCCCTTCACCACTCTTAGGCCAATTTCTATCCTAGCAAGAAATTTTAGGCTTTGTCGGTCGATGGAGTGCCCCTATGGATCTCGATTGAAAAACCACCATTAAATCCACCTTTTTTCATCCATAATATGGAAGCTCCACCATTATAAGTAGAGGGACTTAGATTCCCATAGTGTTGTTTTGGAAAACCACAAATTTGTCCCCAAGAAAAATTTCCAAGCCAACAGTTTTGGCGCCCACCGTGGGGCATATTTTGCAGCATCTGCACCCTAGAAATGACCACAAGGTCATAAAATATCATTAGAGTTTATTGAAAATTTTGAAGTTTCTTGTGATCCACATGGATACAAGTCATGGTTATTCAAGAAAACCCTCCTGTTGAGAGACCTACCTTGCTCTTTCACATTCAAGAAGATATCACTTCAGACCTAAGGGAGGCTATTTGGCACAATAGGTAGAGTGTAAATCATTACTATATTGCCTCAAGAATCTTGGACCAAGAAGAAGAACTTGCTCTTGAGTTGGAGGAGCAAAGACAAATCTTGGCACCTCAGAGAAGACAATAAGTCTTCAAGCTGGTTGATAGAAGGTATACCAGTAGTTGAGACAAGGAGGATTTGTTGATCCTACTTTTGATGAGCTTAAGAGAGAAGAACAAGAACTAGAAAGAGAGGAAGAGGTGAGAGTTCCATTTGAAAGAGAAGAAGAGATTAGGGCTCAATTTGAGGAGATTGAAATACTCTAAACAATGGAAAGAGAAGAAACCCTAGCTGCTCAAGAAGCCAGAAATAGAGACAGAATGGGTGATAATGAACGTGAAGCATGAAGACCAAATGTGCCATGGGGAAGAAACACTGGTCCACTTGCTCTCCCACGAGTACTCCATGATCTGCAAAGAGGTTCAAGAAATAATTTTCCCAAATTCAAAGGAGATGGCTCTCAACTCCCTGAAGAACATGTAGCAGCCTTCATCACTACTTGTGGTGTGTTAGGTGTTGAAGATGAAGATGTGTCAGTCAGAATTTTTGTGGAGTCACTCCAAGAAAAGGTGCTGAATGGTTCTACATGCTTCCCCCAAGATCTATCACTGGTTGGGATGACATAAGAAGTGCATTTCATCATAGATTCAAGAGCACTGAATATTGCCAAGATCTGTTGGTCCAATTGGTTCAGATGAAGAAATAAGTCTCTGAGTCCATGAGAGATTTTGTAGCAAGGTTTGATAGATTGACAAGAAGAATCCCTGAAGATGTAGTTCCTCCTAAAAATAACTTGAAGAGGTTCTTCATCAGTGCCTTGCCATCAAAATTTGGTTTCTTCCTCAGAAGATACCAACCAAGAACATTGAGGGAAGCTCAAGACTCTACAATTGAGACTGATGATGATCTAATCCTTTCTAGAAAGGTGAAGGGCCCAAGTGGAAAGAAAAAGGGTCAAAGTTCTAGTTCAGTTACCATAGACCCAATGTTTCAAAAAATGGAAAATGATCTGGTTGCCTTGAAGAAGTAGCTGTCACAGATCACTATGAGGAATGCTCCCAGAAGACCAAACTTTTCTTATAGGAAAAGGATTGCACCACCTCCTCACCAGCTTGCTCTTGAAGCACCACTAGTCAATGTTTCCTGTGATACCAGAGAGACAAGAGAGGAAGCTGAAGTTGATGAGCCTGAAGGAGATGATGAAGAAAACTATGAAATCTACCTAGAAGTTGAGGAAGTTGATATGCACAATGGCCTATTTAAATTCATTGATGATGATGAAGAAGAAGATGAGGAAGCCCTAAGCTTCTCATGTGTTGTTTTCACTAGAGAAAAATCCAAGAAAAACATTCCATCTTCAGTGGCTACAAAGGAGAAGAAGGCCAAATAAGTTTCCACTTCAGAGGTCACACAGAAGAGAATCATCAACAAAGGTTATCCATTGCCACCCTCCATGGATTCTGCTAAAGAAAAACTAGACCTGGTTGTTGCCAAGGACCATGTTGTTATACCAAGTAAGTCTTTTGTTCCTTCTTCTAGTTCTCAAATTGTTAAGAGTACTTCCCCTTCCATTGGAGTCTCTACAAAAACACCCAAAGTTCAGCCAAAGGTTATACCTTCACTTCTTCTAAACTGACTGCTTCACCTTTGGGAGAGAATCTACCATCCAAAACATCCAAGGTTCCTTCAAATCCCTTGCCATGTAAATCCTCCTCCACTTCAGGAACTACCTCCTCACCCAGTATTTCCCCATTTGATTTTGTGGAGCATGCAAGTAAAACCAAAGTCCAACTCTCAGAGATAGAGTACTTGCAAACACACCCTGCCCAATTTGATAGATTCATTAATGCAATCTAGGGTAGTAGCTCTATATCCTCAAGTTCCACTTCTAAAGGACTTATTCCAACACCATCCACACCTCCATCTCAAAACATGTTAGCTCTCAGTGCTTCCAAAACAACTAGGGTTGAGCCTTTCTATTTGTCTCTCCTCATAAATGGCTTTGAGTTAAACAATTGTATCATTGATTCTGGAGCTTCTGATAATGTAATGCCACTCAAAGTTGAAAATTCCCTTGGCCTAACCTTGACTAGAGTAAATGGATCATGTTATTCAATGGAATCTAAACAAGTGCCACTGATTGGAAGAATAAAGGATGCACAAGTAGCTCTGGCTGACTTCCCTGACAAGAAGGTGCTCCTAACTATTTTAGTGGCAGACATCCCAACATCTTTTGGCATGCTTTTGAGCAGAATTTTTTGTAGAGACCTAGGTGGAGAAATTAAAATGGATTGGTCATCTGCAACTATCCCATTCAAAGGTGAAATGAAGAGGTTGTTTCCTGTAAGAAAGATGAAATTCATAGTGAAGAAGTCTGATGATCCAAGAGCCAACATCCTTCTTCAAGATTCTGAGTTAGGAAACTACTTTCTCACATCACAAAAGGATGAAAAATTTCCACTTCTCATGGAGGAAGATGAATATCAAATCTAGACAATGGAATTTTATGGTAGTCATTCAAGGGCAGGCTCAGGAGCTTGTGTTATTTTGTATTCCCCTTCTAATGAAATGCATCCTTTTGCCTACAAACTGCAGTTTGATAACACAAACAATACAACAGAATATGAAGCCCTTCTTTTGGGCATGAGTGTTGCAGAGGACATGGGAATCAAGAAGTTGAGATGCCTCGGTGATGTAGAGGTGATAGTGAAGCAAATTCTCTAGCAATATCTAGTGAAGAACCAAAAACTCGATCCACTAGAGAAATAGAGTTTGGGATTGCATTGAATTCTTTGATGCATTCTCTATTGAAGCCATTCCAAGGAAAAAAATGAAAGGGTTGATTCTCTTGCAGTTTTAGCCTCCTTATTGACACCTCATCCTTCTTTTGGCAAAGATAAAGTAACCATTGAGATGGTATTCAGACCTAGTGTACCTGATAATGCAAATCATTTGTAGGTCTTCAATGATGAAAATCAAATTTTGGCCTTCTTAGAGAAAAGAGACAATTTCAATAATCTCTTCTTTGAAGGAAGTGTCAATCCTCATAGGAAGTGTTGCTGAAGAAGAAAATGATGGAATTGAAGAAGTTGATGATGAGGGCATGATCAGACTAAAAGGAAAAAAATTCCCAAAGGCTTAGTCTCTTTGGAAGATCTGTTTGACAAACATGATAGATTCATTCAAGAGAAGGAAAAGTTATCTTCTCGGTGTCCATCTGACTTTGACAAAGAAAATATTGGTACTTTTGAAGATCCAAGAATGGTCAATATTGGAAAATGTTGTTCACCTGAAGAGAAGAGAAGGTTTGTTACTCTACTCAAGAAATACTCTGACGTTATAGCTTACTCTTATGAAAAACTCAAATCTTTCCAACCAAAGGAAATGCACCATTCCATTCCTTTTGAAACAAGGTGCTAAGCCCTTCAGGCAAGAAGCAAAGGCCGTATAACCCAAAGATTTCTGACATCATCAAGGAAGAAGTGACCAAGATGCTAAATTCCATAATCATTTTTCCCATTCACCACTCAACATGGGTGGCTAACATTGTGCCAGTGAGGAAGAAGAATGGTGAGATAAGGATATGTGTTGACTTCCAAAATTTGAATCAAGCCTCACTCAAGGAAAACTACCCTCTACCAATCATGGATCACATTTTGCAAGTAGTCACTGGATCTAAGATGCTCTCTCTGCTTGATGGGTTTTCAGGGTACAACCAAATCAAAGTGGCAGAGGAATATTGTAGCAAAACAACATTCACAACTCCTTGGGGCACTTTTTCCTATAGTAGAATGCCTTTTGGCCTAATCAATGCAGGAGCCACATTCCAAAGAGAAATGGACTTGGCCTTCAAATATCTGAAGCATTGCATTTTCATATATCTTGATGACCTCATAGTATTTTCAAGAAAAAGGGAGGAGCACATCTGTCATTTGGAGCAAGTTCTTGCAAGGTGTAGGAAACATGGTATATCTTTGAATCCTAAGAAATGCATCTTTGGAGTCACAAAAGGCAAGTTTTGGGGCACATTGTGAAGAAGCATGGAGCATGTATTGACCCTGAGAGGGTAAGAGAAATTCAAGCACTATCTCTTCCCACCAGTAAGAAAAAGGAGTGACCTAATTCTTTTGAAAGGTAAACTTTCTTTACCACTTTTTCCCTGAGTTTGCTGAGCTAACAAAACATATCACCTTCATGATGAATCCTCAAGAAATTTTCAAATGGATCCATGAATGGAAAACTACATTTGAAGAGATTAAGAGAGCTATTGCCAAAGCTCCAACTTTTGTATCTCCAGATTTCAATAAGGATTTCATCATGTCCTGCTATGCCTCAAAAAACACTATCTCTGTTGTCCTTGTTCAGAAAAATGATTAATATTTGGAAGCACCTATTACTTTCATGAGTTTTCCTTTGAATAAACATGAGCTCAACTACAGTCAATTGGAAAAACATTCATATGTGGTGGTTAAGGATGTGAAGAACTTTAGGTTCTACATTCTCAATTATCATACTATGGTGATGGTCCCTGCAAGTGTAATCAAATCCATTTTAACAAAACAATATCCTAGAGTCAAAAGAGTAAATTGGATTACAAATATTCAAGAGTATGACCCAAAGATTACATCCTCTAATCTGGTAAGAGGGAATGGCTTATGAAAGGTGATTTCCTAATATGAAACTCTCAAAGCTCCGTATTTTGAAAAAGATGGCACTTTCTCAACCTACACAGAAGACTTCCCATAAAATCTCTTTGTAACCACTACTGATGAGGGGTATCCAGATATTGCTTTTCTACTCACTTATGGAGAATGTCCCTCTCATCTAGATTACAAGTAAAGAATAATTCTCAAACTAAAACCAGCCAAGTATGTGATCTGGAATTATGCACTTTACAAGAAAGGAATGGATGGTTGTTTCCTTATATGTGTTGATAAAGAGAAATAAGGAAAGTTGCTTAAGGCCTATCATGACTAAGAATGTGGTGGACACTTCTTAGCGATGGTCACTACTCACAAGATTCTCGGAGGTAGGTATTGTTAGTGCGAATCACAACACCCCTGGATGTTTCTCAGATTTCTAGTTTGATAATGGCATCCAGTGTGATTGCACAACATTGAATTTTTTCCCCAAGTGTGGGACTTGCAAAAATGGGAAAAACACTCCAAATTACAGTTAGTTCCTATTCCTCTGCTCAGTGCATGTATTCATTTTGCAGAGGATCTATTCTAATTCCTACTCTAAATATTTCCAAGGGAACAGGGTTAAGATGAAGTTAAAAAAATAATGAAATATAAGCTAATGGAGGTGATGCACGAGGAATGATGAATTCCCACTCTGTTGTTAAAAACAGACCATATAAATAATATAACTCACATGCACAAATAACCAGATTTGTGATGAAAAGATTAGAATGAGTGCATGGAAGGAAGAAAGGGGATGGAAATAACCCATAGGCTTATTTTATTGCTCCACAAAGTTGATTCAAAGAATTACAATGGCCAAAAGGAATAAATTTGCATTTACAGATCTATAGGAGGTTTGAAAACTCCACAAAACTCATTGAGAACAAAGAGAAAGGGAGATGAAGAGAAAAAGATCCAACTGGTACAATGAATCGAGTTCTTCCATTTATAGCCGCGGTGAAGAGAGAGAAAATAGATGAAGAAGAAAATATGATCCTTGGACTCAACCACCCACCATTAATCTCTTTCAAATCGGCTTGCAAACCATTAAATTGATTTTTCCTTTTTTGCCTACATGCTAGAGAAGCAAAAATGGAAAATGGAATAAAAATGATGTCTTCGAAGCAATTTGATCTTGCATTCAAGGTGTGAGAAGACATTCTAGGGTTTTTCCCCATCAAATCAAGTTGATTCTCCATCTTTGGCATGCTAGAGAAGAAAAACAATGGCGGACTGAGCAAAAAATGATTTGTTCAAAGAAATCTGATATGCATTGAAGGCGTGAAAGATGTTTTTAGCATTTTATCCATTTAGATCCAAAAAAATGATGTTTTTATGCCTTGATGCATAAAAGGGGATCGATTCCAAAAAATCAAATTTTCCCAAATCTGATCTTGGAATCGAAAGATATGCCCTTTGCAATTTTTGGGTGAAACAGGGCAAAATTAGGTCGAAAATCAGGTCGGCGAGGCCAAAATCGACATTTTCCCTCATTTTAAAAATTTGAAAAAATCTCAAAAAAATCCTCGCCCCGTAGTAGCTCCATTGTGACACGTGTCATGCTTTGATTGGATGGGGGGGCGAAACCAACATTTTTCTCCTTTTAGCCCGCAATTGAGAAAATTTTCTCAAGGCCTTCTGATGGTGAAATCCCCACCACTGATGGGGAAATGTGGCACGCTATGATTGGCTGCGGAAATGGGGCCCCTTTCTTGCCTTTTGTGTTTTTACAACTTTGGAAAAAATTATAAAATTCTCCCGATGCCCTGATCCCCACTAATGAGTGGACACGTGGCATCTTTTGATTGGCCCATGGGTTTGTATTCCTGTTTATTCCTTTGAGAAATTTTGGCAAAAATCCAAGAAATTAAACATCCTTCATCCATCCGCCCCACTGCTCCACCTTGACAAGTGGCATCTTCGGATTACCTGTGGGCCTTAAATTTTTCTTTTCCTTGTGGGAATTTGGGCCAAAATTTGACCTTAGAGTTTTTCCCAAAAATGGCTAAGTGCCAAAACTTCTCCGCAGGCCAGATTGTGCACTACTCCTTGGCCACGTGTTGCCTTCTGATTCGATGTAGTGATGTGGCCGAATTCGTACCCTTAAATTTTTTGGACAAAGAGAGGGAAAATTTCCTAACTTTCTTCGATGAAGCAATACCTAGAAAAGTTTGAGTTCCATAAATCCATGAAATTAGAGATGAAGCACAAGGAAGGAGGAAAAGAAGGTAAGTTATCAAAAAATAAGCATGAGCTTATTTTTTATAACAATTTTGCGACTCAGAGGGGTCATATGCCTACTAGATGAAGTGATCAGCTTCCTTGAAGTATCCATTGGGCATGGAGTCATGATTATAGCCTGACTGACTAATATCTGAACTTGAAAAACTACCCTTAGCCACTTGGAAACCCACTAAAAATGACATTGATTCTGACCAAATGCCAAGGGCAAAGCACTGCAAGAGGAAACACAACTCCACAAAACACTATGTAAAAATTAGAAATCATACATGTTCCAAATAGAATATGCAGAGATGTGCAAAGCACTTAGGAAGAAAACAACCTAAACTACAACAAAACAATGTGCACAAGCACTTAGGGAAATTGAAAATCTAAACTAGTATGTACAAGGGTGAAACCTTTCCTTTTCAGCAACAATGTTTGAGGTAGATCCCATTCACTGGAATATGAAGTTCTTCACCTTCCAATGTAGACAATTGGAAGGCATTGCTACTTTTGCAACTTGTGACCATGTAAGGGCCACTCCAAATGGAATCAAATTTTGAATGCCTTCCTAGGCTTTGCTCGGTCTACATCCCATTTCAACACTAAATCTCCAACTTGGAAGGTCCTTGCTCTTGCCCTTTTGTCAAAATTTTTTTGACTAAGGCTTGGTCCTTTTCTATTGCTTGAGTCTGATGCTCTCTTACTTCTTCCAACTCCATCAACTCGGCATATCTAACCTCCATTGGCTCAAACTCTAACAATTCTAGTTGCTTCATGAGTTCCAATGTTGGCAACTCAAGTGATATAGGCAAGACTACCTCTTTCCCATAAACAAGTATTAATGGAGAGTTACCTGTGGATCTCTTTGGAGTTATCCTATCAGCCCATAGAGCTGATTTGAGCTTAGTATGCCAAGTTCTCTGATTTTCATCAAGATTCCTTCTGATAATCCTTAGTAAATTCTTGTTTGTGGACTCAGCTTGGCCATTACCTTGAGGGTAATAGTTTGATGAAGTGCTCAAATATATTCCATTCTTAACAGCCCATTCAGTGATCTTAGAACCTATGAATGCCAATGCATTTTCTGATATGATGGTGGATGGTATACCAAACCTGGTTATTAACCCTTCATAGAAATCTAGAATGCTAGATTCATTGGCTTCTTTGAGTGCTACTACCTCAGTCCACTTAGTGAAGTAATCTATTGCTGTTAGAATCCATTTGTGCCCTTGGCTTGAGTTTGGATTGATGAATCCAATGAATTCCAATCCCCATTGCATAAATGGTTGGAAAACTGAAATTGGATTCAATGGAAGGGCTGCTAACCTCTCTTTACCTGTGAAGAATGCACATTTTTTACACTTCTTTATCCATGCATAGCAGTCACTGAATACTTTGGGCCAATAATAACCCACCCTCATGATCTTGAGAGTGTTACACGTGGGGAAAAATGACCTCTAGTGCTCCATAATGGAATTATTTCAGCACTTTCTCAATTTGATATGTCCCAAAACATCTCAAAAGAACACCATTGGTATCTTTTCTGAAAACGCCATTAAAAAGCACAAAAGGAATGGCCTGCAATCTAAAATACCTCCTCTTTACCTTGCTCATTTCTGGAGGGAAAAGGCTAGTCTTGTAGAAATGCATTATGCTTTGAGACCAGCAAGGAGTGGGTATATCAATATTTTCTTCTTGACCATTTCCTTGTTCTTGGCTTTTCTGCAGCACTAAAACAACATCCTTTCCTTTGCTTTCTTCATTTGGTTGGCTCAAGGCCAATTGCTCACACAATCCTCTTCCACGGACCAGCTTGGTGACCTTGATCTCAATGTCATACTCCATGACATGAGTGATCCACCCAACACATTTTTCATTCAAATCCTTGTTAAGAAGGAAGTCTTTAATTCCTGCGTGGGATACCAAAAGATGGATTTTGTTATTTGAAATTAAGTTCTTAAACTTCTTCAAGCTTCTAATTACCACCAGAATGTGTTTTTCAATGTAAGAATACCTCCTTTCATAATCCTATGATTTGGCTAAGAAGGCAATTGGTTGCTCTATATTTTCTTTGTTCTGTTGCACCAAAATTGCAGAGATCGTGTCACTTCCAGCAAAGGCATAAAGCACTAAAATCCTTGGAGAAATATGGGTTAATGAGATTTGGATCTCGTGAAATAGCTTCTTTGATCACCTCAAAACTTGTCATTCCTTCATTTCCACTTGAATGCTACACTCTTCTTCAACATATACGTTAACAACCTGACAAGAGTAGCAAATTTTGGAATAAACCTTTTGAACAAAATTGATTCTTCCTAAGAAGCTTTGAAGAGATTTCTTATGGCTTGGAATGGAAATGCTTTGATTGCTTCAACTCTCTCTGGGTCAATTGCCAACCCTTCCTTGGAAACAATGTGGCCTAGAATTTTGCCTTCATGGGCCATGAATATACATTTTTTGGGATTTAGGGATATCCCAAATCTTCTACACCTTTGAAAGACTTGTCTCAAATGAAATAGATGGTCTGCTGCATTTTTAGAAAACACAGTGATATCATCAAGGTAAATCAAAACTATTTTATTGATCAATCCCTTGAATGCCATATCCATTGTCCCTTTGGAAAGTGGCTCCAACGTTAGACAATCCAAATGGAATTTTCTTGTATGCATAGGTTCCCCATTTGGTGGTGAAGGTTGTTTTGAACTGATCATCTTCCTTCACCATGATATGATTATACCCTAATAACCATCTAGCAATGAAAACCTCTCAGAGCCAGCAACAACTTGCAAAATCTACTCCATAGATGGAAGTGGGTAGTGGTCTTTGAGGGATGCCCTATTCAAATCTCAAAAATCAACACACAATTTGATTTTTCCACTCTTTTTCCTGACTGGAACCAAGTTGGCAACCCAACTTGAATGCTTGATGGGAAAATGATACTTTCCTCTATTAACTTGTTCAATTCCTTCTTCATTAGAGGCTCAATGTGTGGGTTGACTAGCCTTTTTTTTCCTGATGGGTTTAGCATCTGGATCTAGTTCAATTGTATGTTGTGATAGCTTGGGATTGAAACCTCTCAAGTCTTCATAGCTCCAAGAAAATACATCTGGGAACTCTTGGAAAAGTTGAGTGAACTCATACCTTTCTTTCTCGATTGCCACTTTGCCAATTTGAAGTGTTTTTTCTCTCCCACGGGGATAGGCTCTAAATCTTCTCCTTTGACTTGGATGTTAGCTTTCTCCTTCCTAAGCTGATCATTAGGATTGAAGATAGACTCCAAAGTCACAAGACCTTTGGCAGGTTTCTTTGTTTTCAGTTGCACCACTTGATCACCATACTATTGTTCTAAATTTATCTGATTCTTGGATGAGAACTCAACATCTTCTTGCAAGAAATTTATGATTTGTTGGTAACTTTCAAACACTTTCCAACTTGCATTATTGTCTGGCACTAATGGCCTCATAATCACATGGATGTTTGGCTACATTTTATCTCTTTTAATACTCTCCACCACATCAAAAGTTGCTCCAATCTGCAAGCCTATCATCAGCTTCTTCATTCTTCTTCCTATGGATGGATTTGATGCCAAAGGCCTCAAAATCCTCAATGAGGTCCCAAAATCTATTCTTATAACTCTTGAGCAGATCATTCTTTGTAGCATGCTTCCCTTTAACTTGATTTACTATCAACTCACTATCACCAAAGACCTCAGATTTCTAATGCTTTTCTTCCTTGCCCAATGCAATCCATGGATCAAAGCCTCATATTCAGTAGTGTTGTTAGAGCATGCAAAATGGAATCTAAAAGCTGAATAATACTTAACATTTTGTGGAGAAACAAGCATTGCACCACCTCCAACACCTTGTCTACTTCTTGATCCATCAAAGAAAATCTTCCATACCTCATTATCATCTTGGTGTTCTGACTTGGTGATACTAGGAAGAGGATGATTCTCTTCATACAAGCAATAGATTCCTAGCTTAGATTCTTCTATTTCCTTGTAGGGATCAAAATCATGCACCTTATTTTCCCACTCATCAAGATTCAAATATGGAATGCCTCCAACCTTGGTGTCAGCTTCATGTGTGCTTGGATAATCTTCTTGGTCAAAAGTTGAACAATTTGCATTGATTGGGCTTGGAGTGTGAGGTTCAATATGGAAATTTGCAATTGGTTCAGATCTGATTGTTTCTTTTTCCCATACCTTGTTCTAAACAACATATGTGACCAATCAACAGATAGGTAGCCTCCAATTCTAGTTGTGAAATCCCTTGACAAACATATGGCAAAGAGTGGTGGAAGATCAATCACAGACACATCTTGTAAAACCATTACATTTGGGCATGCATGCAAGGTAAGGATTAGTTCCTTGATGATTCCAATAGTTGATATTGTTGTCCCATCTAATTGCACTACTCCTTTGAGGACTGGCTCATATTTTAGGCCCAATTGATCAGCTATCTACTTTGGCATCACTGAACTACTTTCCCCTGAATCTATCATGCAATTGTGCACCAAATGTTTCCCAACAATCAATGACACATAGAAGGGTGGGGGATTCAAATTCTTACCTTTCTTCCCTCCATGGTTTCCTTCAGGCTGAGTTGCATTGGTGAGTACCTTCTCTTGCACATGAGGTGGCTGATTTGAGGTTGACCAATTCTTCATGGCAGCTTGCAAGAGATCCCTTTGTCCTAGGATGGAAAGTGATTCCCACATAGATATGTTCACATTGGTCTTCTTCATTTGTTCAATGATATTAAATGGGGATGAACCATCTCTTTTCTACCCTTTGGCCTGCACATTCTTTTCTTGCACATGAGCTATAAAATTTGGTATTTGGGCTGGTCTAGAAGTTGGTTTGGGCTGCCCTTGCACATTTGGAGCTGCATTTTACTTTCCAACACCTTGTGGAGTGATGGAAGGTTGTGAATCACTTGATCTTGGTGATTGTTCCTCTCCAATGTTTCTCTTCTTGGACCTTGTATTAGCTGCTACATTTTGAGGAGGTGTTTGATTCATCCCACAAAAGTCTTCAGCTTGCCAATTCACAAGTGTGGTATCACTTAGAGTTGCCCCTTGTATAGATGTTCCTTGTTGTTGATCTATTTCTTGACCTGCTTCAATCTCTAAACCAATTTTTGTCTCCATTTAGAGATTGGCATTCAACACCATTGTAGCACACTTTGGTCTTGAGGTTGATTGTATGGGAAATACAAGTCATATTCTTGAGCCATATTATTTTGTACTGGCACCAAGGCTCTTGATGTAGATGCAACATTAGGATTATAGGGTTGGAAAGGTCTATTGCGGAGGCCTGACTTGGTTCTGATTTGTATTTTGGAAGGGTGGCCTATTAGGCTCAAATGGTGGTCTATTAGGTTGAGCTTGAGGCTGATAAGAAGGCCTAAAACTTTGGGCTTGCTTCCTCTTAAGTGTAACCAACTCATTACCCAAATTTTGCAATTGTTTCATGACCTCTTACAGCTCATTTGAGGCACTAGAAGATGAAGTAGAGGTTTCATTTGAACTTTGATTTATGGGAGTGGGAATGGGAGCTAATGTAGGTGCTTGGCTAGTACTTGGGCTTCCCAATTTTAGATATAGGGGCATGAGTGGCCTAGGTGCAAGTTTACCATCCTGGATTAAATAATTCTCATCCCTAATGGAGATACTATAGGTTGCAGGTAAGGTTACACCTCCCATGGATTTAATCAACATTGCAATATCAGAATTTAAAGCTTTGAGAAAGTAAAGGAAAGCACCTTCAACTGCTTGGTCTCACAACCAATGGATTCTATCCCAAGTTCTTTGAAATCTGAAGTTGAAGTCAGTTAGCTACTCATTAGGAGCCCTCTTGATAGTTGTCAGTTGCTCAAATGGGGACAAGTTATCCCCCTTTTCTCCAAATTAGTCATGGAGGGTTGAGCATAGATTATCCCAACTTGTGATAGAGCATGCTCTTAGACTTCTGAACCATTGCAAGGCTTTTCCTTTAAAGGAGGATGCCAGCAACTTGACAACAATATCCATTTCAACAATCTCATGAATTGTACAAACATTTGCAATGTCTTGGACATGGTCACGGGAGTAGTATGGTTTTCTCTAATGAAATATGGGATGCTCTTTAATGTTGAAACTAGAACTAGATTTTGTGCATTGAGAGCAAGTGGGATGCTTCTAGTAAAGTTGACATAAGGATTTGGTTGTGCCATTCTGATTGGTCTGAGAACTCTTGTTGATTGGATGAAAGGTCTACCAGGTGGAGGAGTTGATAGAGTTCTGTTTGGTGGAGATGGAGATATTTGAATCCTTCTTCCTCTCTCTCTTCTTTTTGGGGACAAGTGGAGATAGAAAAACAATCCTTCTTCTCTCATTCTTGACCTTGTTTGGATTCTTCTCATGAATCTTCAAGCTTGGACTGCTAAAACCAGTTGATCTTATCCTTTTGGAGTCTCCGATGTGTAAATAAAGGCTCTTTTAAGAAATAAACTTGCAACAAATACACATCAAATTTGTTGCAATGAAGATGAATACCTCTAAGGTCCCACCGGCATGCCAAAATCTGTTAGTGCAAAATCACAACACCCCTAGATGTTTCTTTGATTTCTAGTTTGATAATGGGCATCCAGTGTGATTGCACAACATTGAATTTTTTCCCCAAGTGTGGGACTTGCAAAAATGGGAAAAAAATCTCTCCAGATTAAAGGTTGGTTCCTATTCCTCTATTTAGGTGCATGCATTCATTTTTAGAGGATCTATTCTAAGTCCTAATCTAAATTTTTCCAAGGGACTAAGGTGAAGAAGAAGTTACAAAAATAATGAAATATAAGCTAATGGAGGTGATGCACTGAGGAATGATGAACTCCCACTCTGTTGTTAAACACAAACCATAAAAATAATACAACTCACATGCACAAATAACTAGATTTGTAATGGAAAGATCAGAAAAGATGTAATGGAAGTAAGAAAGGGGCTGAAAATCACCCACAAGCTTATTTTATTGCTCCATAGAGTTGATACAAAGCATTACAATGGCCAAAAGGCATAAATTTTACATCACAGATTTATGGAAAGGCTTGAAAACTCCACAAACTCACTACAGAAAAAGAGAAAAGGGAGATGTAGAGTAAAAATGTCCAACTCTTATAATGAATTGAGTTCTTCCATTTATAGCCAAGGAAAAGAGAGAGAAAATAGAGGAAGAAGAAAATGTGATCTTTTTCTCAACCACCAGCCATTAATCTCTTTCAAATCAGCCTGCAAAATCATTAAATTGATTTTTCTTTTTCTACCTACGTGCTGGAGAAGAAAAAATGGAAAATGGAATAATTTTTGTCTTTGAAGCAATCTGATCTTGCAATTAAGGCATGAGAAGACATTTTAGGGTTTTCCCCATTTGTCAAATCAGTTGATTCTCCATCCTTGGCATGCTGGAGAAGACAACCATGGAGGCTTGAGCAAAAATGACTTGTTCAAAGCAATCTAATATGCATTGAAGGTGTGAAAGATTTTTTTCACATTTTCTCCATTGAAATTGACAAAAAATGATGTTTTTATACCTTCAATGCATAGAGGATTGAGATATTTCTAAAAAATATGATTTTGCCAAAATATGATCTTAGAATCGAAAGATATGCCCTCTGTAATTTTTTGGGCAAATAGGGAAAAGATTAGGTCAAAAATCGGGTCGGGCCAAAATCTGACATTTTCCCCCTTTTTTGCAAATTTGGAAATATCTCAAAAAAATTCCTATGGCCCATAGATTTGTTGTGACACATGTCATGCTTTGATTGGATGGGGGCCGAAACCAACATTTTTATCTTTTCGGGTGAAAGTGCAAATTTTTCCAATGTTCTCCAATGGCCCAAAATTTGATGACGTGTCTCTAAAATGACACGTGGTGACCTCTGATTCACTAGGGAGATGCAGCCCCATTCTTTTTTTACGTCTTTTGGAAAAAGGCCAAAATTCAAAAATCGTTTCGTGCCCCACTTCCCGCTATGCTTGGACACATGGCACCTTCTTATTCGATGATGGGATCGTAGGCTCATTTCTTACCTTCAATCCTTTTGGCCAAAAGGGAAAAACTTAACTTTCTCCCAACCCCACCTTTACACATGGTGTCTTCGATTATGGACTGTGGGCACATGGAAACTTTTTTCATTGTGGGAACTTCGGTTTAAATTTGACCTTAGAGTTTTTAACAAAAATGGCTAAATTCCAAAACTTGTCTCGGATGACCCCACCTTATGCATTGATAGCCTTGTCATGTCATCCTTCGATTCGATGCGGGGATGCGGTTGAATTCACACCCTTAAATTTTTTGGACAAAGAGAGGAGAAATTCCTAACTTTCTTCCACCATGCCAACTTCCGTTGATGATGTGTCACTCTCTTATTAGAGTGGAACCTTGACCACTTTCCTTCCACTATCCTTTTCGGATCCGCGGGCCGATTTTCAATTTTAACTTTTTTCCCAAAAAATCTAAGTGCCAAAATTTTTTCCCTAGCCCTGTGAGTGCGGTTCATTCCTTCTTCGGGCTGCAGGGTTAAAATTTGACTTTTAGCATTTTGACAAAAAATGCCTAAGTGCTAAAAGTTTCCCATCACTCTGTCAATCCACTTAGGCCTGCCACGTGGTGCTTCCTGATTGGCTAGGGGGGCAACAAATTTTTCTTTGCAAGCTCACGGGCCGGAAATGAACTTGAGTTTTTAACCCTAAAGGGCTAAGTGCCAATTTGTCTCCACATCCCCACCAATCCACCAAATTTCCTTGGCAAAAATTCTCCCTTAGGCCCGCTGGCCCATTTTGGGAAAAATTTCCCTGCAAACTCCATCGAGCCATAACTCAAAAAATACAAGGAGTTAGGAGGACTTATTTACCTTTCTAGAAAGGGGAAGAAATTTCCCATCTGATGAAGCAATACCCCAAAACAATTTGAGTGCTACAAATCCATTAAATTCGAGATGAAGAACAAGGAAGGAGGAAAAGAAGGTAAGTTAAAGCATGCTAATAGTTTTTGAAAACCACGATTAGCTGCACTACCACTCATGCCTATGATAATTGAATAACCATTTCAACAATGGGGTTGGACTTCATTGGCGTATTGAATCCTCATTCAAGTACTGGGCATACTTATGTGCTCACTACCACAGACTACTTCAGCAAATGGGTGGAAGCCATTCCAACCAAACAAGCTAGTTCCTAAGTAGTTTGTAGTTTCATCAAAGAATACATCATTTTCCATTTTGGTGTGGCTCAAAATATTGTTGTAGACAATGCCACTTACTTCTCTTCAAGAGAGCTGATAGAGTTTTGTTATGGTTTTGGAATCTCTCTAGCACATTTTTCTAACTACTATTCACAAGGAAATGGTCAAGTTGAGTCAAGTAACAAGAACATTGTGACCATTGTTCGAAAACATTTTGATGAGAATCAAAATAATTGGGACAAGAGATGGTATGATGTATTGTGTGTTGATAGGATCACTCCTAAGAAGGCCATAGGTACATCACCTTTTCAGCTATTGTATGGAGTTGAAGCAGAGATCCCCATCACAATTGACATGCCGGCTCTCAAATTTCTTCAATCGGTGGAAGATGGCCATTAAAAAGACTCCATCAAAAAAGGATCCCTTTTCTTGAGAGGCTAGAAGAAAACAGATATCGGTGGTAGATAAAATCAAAGAGCATTATCTCGAAAGTGAATAAACTCTTTGAAAAAATGACCTAGGTAAGAGAGTTCATAGTTAGAAATTTTTTCCTACTTTAGGACAAGAGAAGAGAACCAAAGGGCAGTCATGGAAATTTTGGTTCTTTGTGGTTAGGCCGATTTCAAATTCATGGGCCCAGGTGTCCAATTATTGCCCCCTCGGGAAAAATTGATCAACATTGCCTTGTAATAAGGAATGGTAGGGGAATGTCGAGGAAGATCAAATCTCGAAGGAGAAAAAAGGAGAAAAGGCTCAAAGTTTTCAACCTTAGCATTTTCAGCATTTCGGAAAAAACAAGGTAGAAAAATATGTGAAAATGTCTTAAACCTGAAACTCCAAAAGTCCAAATTTTCAGACTTTCGGGTTCCGGGGTTTCGGAGAAATTGAAGTGCGGAATCGAAAAATGGTAAGAAAATCTCTGAAGTCTGAAACTCTCAAACTCTAAATTTTTGGACTTTCAGGTTTTGGGTTTTTAGAAAAATTAGGCAAAGATGGAAAATCAAGAGAAAATTTAGAAATTCAAGACCAAAAGTCCAAATTTTAAGACTTTCACATTTTTGGGTTTAAAAAAACCACCTCGAAATCACGCCAAACGCAGAAAGAGAAAAGTCTCAAATCTGGAGTCCTGAAGTTGTAAAGTTTAAAACTTTGGACTTTCGGGTTTTTGGCATTCGGAGTTTCTAAAATCTTAAGGAATTTCTATGATGAATAGTGTTTTTTCTCTAAAAATGAAAATGTCTGAAATCCCAAATTTCGAGTTTTCGAGAGGTTGCATGCTTTTCATACCTTTTGAACTCTTAGGCCCACATTTTCACGATGCCACCCAGACCTTCAAATGGCCATAACTTTCGACTGGGAGCTCAGATCCACACAAGAGAGGAATTTTTGGATATCTTTAATTGGGTGAGAACAAGTTCTTCAAAAATGCAAAATACAGTTTGTCATTTTTAGGGTTTTCCAGTGTTCTCACCCACCACCATAATGAGATGAATTAAATGCAATCTAGAGGTGGTTAGGGTAGATTTCAAATTCCTCTCTTCTCCCTCTCTTTTTCTTCCTATAAATTGTAAGGAGGGGAATTTTTCTAAAGGTTGGACATTCTTGTTTTTCCCCTCCCTTCTTCTCTTATCTATAAGTGGATTTATGGAGTTTTACAGCTCCCATTCAAACTGTAATGCATGTTTTTGCCTCTTGGCCATTGTAATGGACTGTATCAATATTTGGAGCAATAAAATCTAAGTCTGTGGATGATTTCAACCCTTTCTTGTATGCATTACATTCAAATGATCTCACATTATAATTTTGGTTACCTCGTGCATGTTTATTGTGTTGCACTTTTATGGTTTGTGTTTATTGGAAAAACAGGTTGTTCATCATTCCTTTGGTGTATCACCTTGGTCAGATTAGGTTTATTTTCTTACATCTTCTCAACCTTGTCTCCTTGGCAAGTTAGTTTAGGTTTTTGAGTGAATCCTCTGCAAATTGTTGTGTGCACCTGAACAGAGGAATAGGAACCGACCTTCATCCGGAGAGCTTTCCCGATTCGCAAGGTCCCACACTTGGGAAAAGCTCCATGTTATGCAATCACACTAAGAGTCTCAACCCATGACATTGCATACATTCAGGGGTGATGTGATTATGCATCAATAGGAACTTGTAGTGAGAATGTTTTTCTCTTATCATAATTAGATGGAACTCCATTAGGATTGCCTAGGAGTGGGAAATATTTGAAGCTATATCATCAAGGTGAAAGTGAGTAATCCCTCACCTTGTAACATATTTTTGTTTTTTATTTTCTTTTATGTTGTGTGTTTTTGTTTTCCCCCTTTCTGTTTTGGTGTGTTTTTGGTTGTGTGTCCTCTTCTTCCTTCTTTCTTTCCTCAGAATTTGTACATGACTCTGCAAGGCCCAATGGATAAGGTCCTAGTCAATGTTATATGCTTTAAAACTTAAGCTTCTAGATCCTCATGCCATGTTTTATCCATGTTCAATCCATGTCATGTCCCCAAGATAGAGCTAGTTGTTGTCCCCTCAAAAATTTCCTTCATTTTTTAAGTCTAATCCTAAATTTTGAGATTGCCCACCTTTGAAAATGGTCAAGTCTGAGTATTTTGATTTTTGGTTCTTTCCAAGGGCTCAATGATGTTTAGAACCTACTTCATTATATGGGAAATTTCTTCCCCTTTCCAAAAATGTAAAGAAGTCGTTCTAACTCGTTGTATTTTGCAAGATATGGCTCGGCGGACTTAAGTTGCATTTTTTTCCCAAGGCGGACCAACGGGGCTGAGGAGATTTCTTTGCCACTTTGCATTTTCGGAAAAAAAGTGTAAATGGTGATGGTAGATCCGTGAGCCCAAGCGGAGTGGAGAAAATAATAATTTTTATCCCCTGACCCAATCGATGTCGGCACGCATGTCCATTTTTGAGTTGAAAAGTTAAAGCGAAGCATGGGTCGTGGAAGACTTTAAAACTTTAAGTCTTTTTGGTTTTAAAAGTTAAAGAAGATGAATCTACCCATGGCTCCACAACCAATGAAATGATGCCACATGTCCTTGCAAGGGCCTTCGGTGGGATTTCAAGTTTTTAGCCTTCGGGGTTAAAGTAAAAGATTAATGTGACCTCTGCAGCCAATCAAATTGTGCCACGTCAACAACGGGAGTGCGGGCTGGCGGAGGATTTTGTGATTTTGAACTTTTTCCAACAAAATTTCAAAATTTTCTAAATGGAGCCACGACCCCGTATCCAATCAAATGGCACCACGTATGCATGTTGAAAATTCAAAATGGGTCGGCGGAGAAAATTGTTCCAAATTGCCAAAATTCCAAAAAGTTGTAAAACGAAAAGAGCTCGCCCATGACCGCTCCAATCACCTTCTACCACGTGGGTGGCTCAAATTTAAAGGCACAAAAGTGGATCTAATGGTCCACATTCAATCTAGCAAGTTTTTAACAGGTTGTCATTATGAATTTTCTGGTTTTCTCCCGCCATGGTCGTTTCTCTGTGAATCAAGAACTAGAAACAGCCTGAATAATTATTTTTGATTGAAACCGTTTCTTGGATGCCCTGGGAAGTTGTAACCGCCCCTTGTGGGCTATTTCATGTGCTTTGTAAGTCATTGTATGGGTTGGCAATTGAATTTGGAGACTGTAAATGTATTTCACGAACAGAGGACAAAACGATTGTCAATCTTCTTCTTTTCCCTTCTTTCTGCAATTTTATTCTGTTTTCCCTGCATTGCATGAGTTTCTACTTTGGCTGCAATAATAAAAGAAGGATTCTATGCCCTTGTGACGGATGAATCGATTGGTACTTTTTGACCAATGTGTTTTTATTCAATCTTGTACTCTGGTTTGCAAATTTGTATTCTTCTTCCAATTAAATGCATGTTATGAACTTTCTGATCAATGTATGCAGGCATCTGATGTTCTACCTCCATCATTGATCTTATTTCCTTCATTCCCACTCCCTTTCCCACTCTCAGACCAATTTCTATCCTAGCAATAAATTATAGGCTTTGCCATAGGGTCAATGGAGTGCCCTTATGGATCTCTGGTTGAAAATCCACCATTGAATCCACCTGTTTTACATGCATAATATGGCAGTTGCACCATTATAAGTAGAGGGACATAGATTCCCATAGTGTTGTTTTGGAAAACAACAAATTTCCAAGCCAACACATTTTCACTTTTTTAATCGAATCAAAACTTTTGTGTTCCACAATGTCCTAGGATTCAAATAAGACATCCATATCAGTCTTTTTTTCCTCCTTTTCTTAATCCACCATTTTCTAAGAAGCTAATTCACAATCATGTGGATCATTTACAACGAAATGGCTAGGATTAGAGTTCTTCCACCAAGAACATATTCCTTTAGCCTGTTTTCTAATCAAATGAAAATTATACTAGAGTTGGTCATATTAGACCATGCCGGCCTATGACATATAAAGAGATTGGGAGAGGTTCCCCATAATATTCCTATGGTGACTACATTTTGTGAGAAGTGATGTGAAGATGCATGTCCTTTTTGTTTCCTAGTGGGGAGATGAAATTTACACTAAAGGATGTATATCATATATGGAAACTACCATTGTGGGTGAGAGAGTATAGGTCATGGATATAGTGGATGCTCAAAGGCGGATGATGACGAAAAGAGATGATATTTTACTTGGTATATGGGCACAGATAGAGACCCATATTAGTTTGGATGCCATTTTGAGATCATTTGTTCTACAATTATGGAATTTCATTCCTCTTAGAAAAGATGCATTATATTTTTCAATGTATAGAGGAGTATGGGATGAGATTTGCAAGGGCACATTGCGTGTTAGCTAGTTTATAGAGATATCTATACAACTTCACGTAGGAGAAACATGGGAGGAGACATGTATGGGCATACAAGAATATTTATATATTGAGGCCACTCAATGGGCCATGTCCTAATTAGGAGAGACGTGATATATTTACTATAAATTTGGTAATCACTCGGAGCAGGAGACTAGACATGACCAATTATAAGTCGATGCTCGATCGGTGGGATTAGGGGCCATCATATGGATGCCATATCAAAAATAAGGTCAGTGGTTAGAGGATGAAGTAGAGTTTTAGTTAATGCCATACACCATGTTGTTTTAGGACTGAATCCTATGGGTGTCCAAGTTATTCCAAGTGAAGAGTGCATTGAGCTAGTTTTGTATGGCTCAGAATGTGCCCCCAAAGCCGTATGTATGGGTTAGAGATACTAGAGCACTAAGGTGGCCAAGAGAGAGATTAGGTTTGATAGGGTTGGAACTAGTGCACCATATTTTAGATGAGTTATATGTATCCATAGATATGACATATGTAGATGATGCATGGTGTACCTTTTATCCTATTTTTCCCCTTACAAAAAATTTAACAAATATGATCTCACACAGAGAAAATAAAAGTATTGATTCATCCAAGGGATCTCAATTTTCAAAATTAGCCGAACAAAGTTGAAGAGAACCAAACACATTGCAATAAATCTTGGTATTTCAAGCTAGTTTGGGAATGAAGGAGCTCCGAAGTCGAAATTTAGACTTCGAGGTGAGGTCATTCGGAGGTCGGCTGAAGAAAAATTTGGGGACTCGGTGGAAAGAAACATAAAAAAGTGAGAAGAAGGTCCAAAACCTAAAATCAAAAATTTGGAATTCAGGATTTTAGAGATTCAAAGGTTTCTCAAGGCTAGGCATGTGAACAATATTATTAGCGTAAAGAAAGAAAGGTCCAAAATCTGAAGTGCGAATTTTAGACTTCGTGGTTTCTCGGATTATAGAGAAATGTATCCCCGTATGGATGAACAATACCCAAAACCCTAAAACCTGAAATATCAAACTGAACTCGCTGAAAACACAAAGGTCCAAAACCCGAAGTCTGAAAAGGTAGATCAACAACTCGCATTTATTGCGTTATGGCACCCTCATCTTCAGATGGCCATAACTTTTGACTAGGAGCTTGAATTTTCAGAAATCAGACTTTTTAGAAAGATCTCGAAGTGTCCTATACACAATTACTTCAAAATTGGGATATACAACATTTGCCATTTTAGAAGAATTCTTCCAAATTTCTCACCTACCAAAAATCATGAGGTATGGGCTTCCTTTCTTCCACAACAAGAAATATATAATGGAGAATGGGATTTACAGGATTTCCCATCATACCCGCAAAGATAATGATGGGTTTTAAAGGATATTGGTGTGCATTTTAGGATTTTATACCCTCTCTGTCTCCATTTTATTCCTCTATAAAATGCAAGGGGTTTGCATGTGCAAGAGCTTAGTCATTTTCTCCACTCCCATGCACCCCATTCTTCGTTGGGATTCAAACCTTCCTCTCAAGATATGTAATGCACTCATGCCTCTCTAATACAATAATAAGATTACGTATGTGTTTATCTCTTTAAGATTTCATGGTTTATTGTCTTCATATTACTTTTCATTTTGCTTAGTTAATATGTGCATTTCCTTGGTTATTATATGATTTTGGTGTGTTGTTCTCATTCAAGAATGATGTATTGGATGTAATTTAGTTTATGGTATAGGTCCACCCTTTCTAGGTTCATCTATTCCATTATTTTGTAGGTTGGGGAAGTGATCATCACTCCTTTCCTAGTGTATCACCGCTCATATTGTAGGTTTCTTTCATGCAATCCTTCTTTCCTTGTCCCCTTATAAGCATTAGAATATGATTAGTTAGTAGTTTTCCTACATTAGGAGTAGTTTGTGGAAGGTAGGTTACAATTATAAACCGTCCTTCTCTAGAGAGATATCTTATTTCACAATGTCCAACACTCAGGATAGCTCAATGTTATGCAATCACACCAAATGCCCCATCAACAATCAAGCGATTTGGGGGCTGCTTTGTGATTTCTCCATAATAGTACCTGTGCCTACATCAAGTGGTTTGCAACACATTAATGGGTTTTATTTATTACAGTTATCATAGATGTGGAAGTGGACCACCGCTTGAGGACTAGAGGGGTACACATCTACCCCGATGGAACCGGCCTAGCGAAGGGGAACTTTTTGGGCGTAAGTATTTTTTTGTTAGTATTTGTTGATTGCTAATGATTTATTATATGTGGCTAATATGGTGTTGGGATTGTTGTAGGTGATTCATATTAGTCATTGATTATTGATTCATTGATTCACACATTGATGTAAAATGTCCCTCTAGAAGTGCTCATAAGAGGTGGGATGTTAGAGGGATTAGATGTTATTATGGGAAATAAATCTCATCTATTTTACAAATTGGTGATAGAAATAGCCACATGCATTGTATTATTGAGTGAGGGATATTTATCTCATGCAGAGACTCTGCAAGTAAGGGATGCTATAAGAGGAAGAGCATTAATATAGGGTATATTTTTGAGATACATGCGATTCTGAGGTTGTTTTTCAAAGTAGTTAACTGAGATTTCATTACTACTAAGATAGGTGGAGGAATATAGAGGTCAGTAATTAGTGGCTTGATTGAGCAAGGAAGCATCTAGTTATAGAGATCCCATGATTATAAATAGTGATAGTTAGGATGACATATGATGGATACGGTTGTATGATGGATGGGGCTTTCCCATGCGATTGTATTTTTGAATATTTTTATCATTTTATATATCATATATATATATATATATATATATATGGATGATTGGTATTATTGTGTTATGTTGATTTTCATTGATATGTGATGCAATGATTGTGGTTTATATGGTTGTTTGTGATGTTGGATTTACATTGTGTAAATGATTATGTTGATTTGAAATAGATGATGATGTAGATAGGAAATAGATAAGGAATGCTTGAAAATTAGATTGTATGTATGAATGAAGATAGATAGTCTTTGATAAATAGTAATAAATGTATGTGATATGTGTAATGAATAATAACAATGTCAATGAGATTATATACAATAGTAAAAGATTTACTCCTTGCTAGTTGTAGGATGAAAAAGATGTATGTACTTGGGCATGAATATGATGAAGCGGGGGCAAAAACTAGCAATGGCCCCCACTCAGTATGTGCAGGATACTAAAGTTCATCTATATAAGATGCCTCAACAATAAATAATGAACCATAGAACAAGAGTGCACCATCAAGAAATAGATTGATGGTGCATGCTACATAGATAGATCAATTAAACATAGAGCACAAAGATTGAGTGAATTTATTATTATAACTTATACCTCAATAGTCACGTAAAAACATTAAGATCATGAGTGTGTCATTGGGTAACGAGGTAAACGTATAGAGATCACTTAATAAAGATGAAGTGGCCTACGAGGGATGGTTGAAGTATGTGAAGCGATGACAACATAAGTGTAAGCTCCAAATTGAATGTCGGATGAAATGGTACCAATGATTATAGATGAACTAGTAGGAAGCACATATGTTGAGGGCTTAGAAATCTAACTTGAAGTAGTAGTATTATGAGTTTTTGAGATGAGGTTGCAATGGATGAGTCTGCATGGAGGACATTGATGGATAAAGATCTTAGGATGTCTACGAATGACAACCTTAGAAGTATATACAGGAGACAATTGAACAAACTTAGATGCACACTTATGCATAATTGGAGAAAATTACCACTCACAAGATCCATATCAAAAGGAAATGAAATTTTTATTATAATTATTGTAAATTTTCATTTAAAGCATAACAATAATTCTCCCGATGGTCATTGATGTGGTGAAAATTACAATAAGGGCGATCACACTGGTAATGCAAAAGATGAGGAGGAGGATGTTGATTAGATGGAAAACTAATTAAGTGCATATCAAGAAAATCATACAAAAATCATGAAGCTTAGTATTATGTGAAAATGAAATGGCTTCCAAGTATGAGCTGCGAAGACTTAGGTGGAGACCAATGTGATGGAGGACGTTTATGTGTTGGAGGGGATATATCATCCTTGCGAGGTGGAGGAGATGGATACCTTGGAGGATGCTTAATAGATGGAAGAGTAGAAGAAGTAGAACGAATAGAAGGATATTTTATAACATTTGTAACAATAAAATCTTGTTCGGATCAATAAGTTTATAGCAAAAAGAATAAATGATTCACATGTTTCATATTGTAATTTTTCTTTCAATGTAGGAATCAAGCCATGACAAAAGATAAACTACTTTTCTAGATGAATAGGATGAAATAATAATTGATGCATGCAATAATTAAAGCGTAAATTGTAATCTAGAATGGGTTCTTTCTTTCCTTGACCTAAGCTAGGAAAGTGATCATGTCTAACTCTAGGACCATTGTTAAGTATAAATCATATAAGAAAAGAATATTCCATTTCACAATATGTACTAATGGATCCATATGGCAAATGAGTGTACCATTGAAGAACATTATCACCAAGAGTATGACAAAAATATTTTAGTAACAATCTATCATTCAAATAATAATTAATAGCTAAATGATAATGATTAAGATGCAAATATGGATTTCTAGTGCCATTAAAACATGAAAAGGTAGACATGATAAAATCCTTAGGAAAAGCTAAATTGTGAATTTTTATTGAAATTGGATTTCCACGGAGAGATTTATTATCAATGAAAATATAGTACAGATTTTATCTCAAGAGTAATAGATTGAAATTTAGATAGTAAATTGCCAACAACATGCATGAGTGATAAAATATCATGTGAATGGATTGTAGAAGAAGTTAGAGGCACATGAAGTGGTTAAATTTTGCCATTTTGAGTTATCATGGGAATGTGAGAAGAAGAAGTGGAATTCGAAGGATCTGTGGGAATGTTAGATGTAAAAGAAGAAGAAATAAGAGGAGGTGTAATAATAGAAATGTGAAATAAATATAAATAAATTCTAGAGAAGAATGAGAAATAGGTGGATTAGAAGGGAATGACCATGGAATATTGACAAAAATTGTAGGAGTAGATTCAGAGGAAATGATAACAGTGAAATAGTAGGAGTGGTAGAATAGTCATGAATGCTATTAGAAAAACCTCACAAGTGGTAGAAACCAGAGTGGAAAATTCAAGTTCACCATTCTTATGGGAAGTAACATTCTCACTAACATGTTCATGATCGAAATATAATCAACATAACTATGAAATAGATTTTTCTTACAAGTAATTCATGAAGAAATTCATCACCATATAGAGAAGATAGAATGATAACTATCATCAGAATTATCATTGCATTTATTGGTTGCATTTTTAGATATAAAAGAGACATGAGATAAAACTTTACATTCATCTTGTCTATTATTAGAAACATCATCATGCACATTATTTTTATGTACATTGTTACATGCAAGACCAATGATTGAATCTATAATAATGTTATCTAGTGCTATAATGGGTTGAGAATAATGTGGATTAACACGCATGCCTATGGAGAACATGGAAAACATTAAGTGAAGTTTTAGTCAAGTGAAACTATGATCACGCTAGAGTTGTAAAAACTAGTAGAAATAGTGTGTTCGTTTACGAGAAGCGAGTCTTTGGATGTCATTATCAACTCAAACATTGCGATAAATGGCATGAAGTTCAACCTCAACAACATCATCGAGGATATGATTAAAACTAAGACGATCCATAGCTTTCCTAGGAGAAGATGATCTATTTTTAGCCACGAGGATTTTTAGATCCCAAGGCGAGGAGTTCGACTAAGGATTGGTTCGCCAAATGATTTAATAGAAATATGAAATACTAAATCTAATTGAAGGTTCATTGCTATGATGACATAAAATATGATACTAATCATAAGCACTCTAAATATGAAATCGTGTAAGAAAATGAGAGAGATAGGGAACTTATCTAATTTTCACTTATCCCGAAGTAGATCCGAGCAGAGAAACTAATGAATAGGATGGGTAGAGTGTTGGAAATACTCGATGTCAATTCTAGAGGCTGAAAATGTAGCTTGACATGGGACCATGGGAAATGGCAAGGATATTGGGCATGATAGACAACTCCTACATGCTAGTGATCAGAAAATGCTTGGAATCTACTTTTTCCTATATCGCTAGGGTTTTATTATAAATTCCTCTTGATCACCTGAAATTGACACTTGGATTTCCAAGGTACCTATAACCTGCAAAAAAATATAATCTACCTATATAAGCTCACAAACAAATCAAATTTTAATAAAAACCCAATACGTGTAGTCGACCGACCTCAAAAGTAATCCAAAGGATGAACTTATCAATGAGCATTACACTAGATTCTAGACTCCATTTAGTTTTTTGTTATTGTGTGTGAAATAGTTTCCTTAGGTTTCACTCATGCCAATGATGCCAAGATAAATAGCTATAGCTAGATAGAATGAAAATGTGTGAGATGGAATTCATTTTTACCCTTCTTATACAATGTATGCAGATTAAATAAGCCCAATAATGAATTCCCTTTGATAGTATAAAGATATGCTTTCCCTTTTGAATTCCTCGCCCACATAATGGTATGTATGTTTTGTATATATCATGATCTATTGTAAAAATTTTTACAATAGTGAAATGACATAAAAACTAGGACCTCAAGATAGGAGTATGAAAATTAAAAAGGCCGACCATAAGTGTAAAAATGTGAAAAAGAACAAAGTGGATAGGAGCGCCTAAGTGGATATTATATCTTAGGCGTTAGTATCCCGAGTAAGTGCTAGTGTCCCGGTATAACTAACGATAAATGTGAGAACAATTATAGATACCAATCCCTACGACTTTGACCGAACTGGGTAAAGAAGCGAGAAATGTCGAGAGAAAGACAACAAAAACAAAAAAGCAAGTAAATGGACTAGAAAGTGTGTCACTAGTGAATACTTTTCTTACTCACGATCTATGTGTATAACAACATACTTGGTGGTATAGTAAAATAGTAATATGTGCGTGAATTTTTGTCTACAAGGAGTAATAAAATTTGTATTTTGTGGTTATTCTCTCGCCTAATTTTAAATTCTATTACATATTCTTGAACCTTATTTTGTAATTTTGATCTTTTATGCATATCTTATATCTCTTTCAAGGATTTTTTTGTTTTTCCCCATGAAAGAAAGTGGGTGAGTGTTGTATCATACTTGTAACACAATTTTCTGCGCTCCTGTGCATGTTTTCCCTTGTTTTCATTCGGGTGAGAGTGCTCATCCCCCTCTTTCTTGTGTTATCACCTCCCCTTAGCTTAGGATTTATCTCATGCATCTCCTTCTTACCCTAGTCCCTTGGAATATTATATTAGCCTCGTAGCTGCATTTCCCTTCCTATGAGTAGTTTTAGCAAGAGAAATCGGTAGAGTAACTCGTCCTTCTTTGGAGGTCTGTCTTAAGTGCAAGTCCCAAAACTTAGAGAAAGTCCCATGTTGCCTCAAAGCTCTAGTTCATCTTGACGTGGGACGGGTGCAATATTGAGCTCCAATATTTTAATGTGTATTTTTAAATGATTTCATTTTCTTTGTTCGTGTTTTGGATTGGGACAATCCATCTCATCTTTAATAAATCCAGGGGTGGAAATGGTGTTAACTAGAAGGTAAAGGTCATCAACATGTGTATGGTGTGGAAGTAAAAATATAAAGTTCTAAATTGATGGATTATGGTCATGTTATATCAAAATCACAACACCCCCAAATGGCCCGGTTGAATACGGAGCATTCAGCGTGATTGCATAACATGGAGCTATCATGAGTGTGGGACATTATGAAACATGATAGCTCTCTTGAAAAGGTCGGTTCCTACTCCTAACCTACCTACCACAAATGACTCCTAATGTAGGCGAAACTACTACCTAATCCTAATCTAAAGCTTCGATAGGGATAGGGATAGAAGGATGGCATACAAGTAAAACCTACACTACAAGAGTTAATAAACCAAGAAATGAGTGCTAATCATTTCCCTATCCTACAAAACATAGAGAGGGTGAGTTAAGGGAAGTTGGAAAAGGTGTAACATAGGTGATAAATAAACATGCATTAAGGATAGGGTTGATAGTTGCACTACAGACCATAAGAAAATCATTCTCCATTCCTATAGAAACACATACACCCATGGATCCTATAATAACCATGAAATTTGCACAAAACACCCGATTTACAAAGAGAGGTAAGACAAAGCACTAAAATTATGCAAAGGTTTGAACAACAACAAAAACACAATTTTATTGTTCCTTAAATTTTTACACAGTATATTGCATGTGGGGAAAGGCATGAAGATGTTACAATGATTTGGAGAAAGGATTAAAGCCCAAAAGAATAGGGGTGCATGAGAGGAGAGAAAAAATCACCAACACCCCGCAAAATGGA
Source organism: Taxus wallichiana var. yunnanensis (assembly GCA_018340775.1). Taxonomy (NCBI): domain Eukaryota; kingdom Viridiplantae; phylum Streptophyta; class Pinopsida; order Cupressales; family Taxaceae; genus Taxus; species Taxus wallichiana. Next base: position 258,535,040 of record CM031240.1, read on the forward strand.
ACCCCTTTACATTTATATGAAAAAATCTTGAGTGAGAGGAAGGAGAAAATCATATTTATTTCTGAAAATCACCTACAAAACCCATCATGAAATCTACAAGAGTGATGGGAAAACTTACAGAGCCCATACATTCATTAATTGTTCCTTGACAAAGGAAGCATCCCCATACCGTCATTTATCAGCACCTTACCTAATCCCCTGAACCGAGACTATTCATGAATTTCAAAGGTTTAGAACCTCGAAATTTGGAAATTGATGGTGTCATGTTGAAGACATTGTAATGCCCACTTCCCTACGACACTTAGTTGATTATCATTTTGAGTTATACAGACTTTGGATATGGACATGACTTATACTTATGTTGATTAGCATGATGTTTTGTGACTAGATGCATTTGGATTATGGTTGGATTTTGTCTTCAGTATGATCTACACTAACTCATGGACAGACTATTGGATACTGATGTTATTTTTATATGGATATATTGCATGTGTTCTAACATGGGATTTCTTCGCCATGATGAGTAAAATGTAGTTGTTGAATTTACATTACTATAATTTCGGATAATGATGAAATGCATGATTAAGTTGTGATTTAAACCTTGGAATAATGGATAATTGAACTATGTATAGATGTTAATAAATTTCATGCATATGATTATTTTGGACATTTTGACATGGCCGCAAGGCCGAAGGAGGTATTTTGCATTTTGCAGAAACACGGCATGATCACAACCATGAGGGGGATTGGGAACCAAACACAACAGGATGTCGGGTGGTTACAACATTGGTCGTCAAGGCAAATAGTAAATTGTATTGTGTTACCTTTGTTCTTTTATGTGTTGAGAAAATTTCATGAGGGGAAATTTTCTAATGTGACCAAGGGGTAAGAATTTTAATTACTTGTTTTAACTTGCTTTAGTAGGTGATTTTTTTGTGATGTCTTTTTGTTAAATTACTTTTGTTAAGTATGTTTAGATTAATTTAACATCTTGTTTAAATTTTTTTAAGTTTTGGAGGGAAGTCAAGTGGGTGTAATAAATTTTGATGGTTGGCTCCTTGAGCCTTGTGTTTCCTCATGTATTGAATGCTTGGTTTTGAGTGTTGACCACTCCAAACTCTTTGAATCTCGAATTTGAGATTTTGGGCAATTTTATGGGGACTTGTGGGACAAGTTAAACTTGTCCCACACTTCCCAAAACCCCTTACCAACCATATCTATGGGTTGAGAATCCAAAAAGGGGATTATTTATTGTTTTGGGAAGGGAAATATGACTTTGGAGTGCTTTTTTCTTCCAATTGCATTTATTTGTGCCTTAAGACACATGGGAAGGGATGGATGTGGTAAAGAGATGTCAATCAACCCAACCACCCATTTATGGTGTTTTGGGATTTGAGTTGACTTTGGGAGGTGGTTTGAGGATGTGTGATGTGGCATCCTACATGGAGCCACATCACCCTCACTCTTCCTTTTGTCTATTTATGGAAATTTCCTCTCTTGTTGAGGGGGTTGGAGTTTTGTTTTTGTTTTGTTGAAGAGTTCTCTTTGTTAATATTTTGGGAGAGAAAAGAATTGGGAGAAAGAGCAAAAAAAGAGAGTTCTTGGACTTGCATGCTTGGATTGATTTGGGAAGGAGCTTGGACAAATTTCTTGGTTTAGGCTTCTCCAATGGAGAGGTAGGAAACCCTCTCTTTTGTTTTGCTTTCATATTATTGTTGCTTCTATGCTAAAATTGTGAAAATGCATGTTTACTTTGGTGTATTGTGAAAATGGATAGAATGCTTATTGTGTAGTATAGGAGAGGTCTATGGGAATACTCATGAGGGAGGCATAAGAGTAGATTAGGATATTGTGGAGGGAGTTTGAGAGGAATGCCCATCTTGGGTAAGAATGTTTACATTCTACCTTGTCTTTGAGGGGAGCCATAAGAGGAGGGAGGCATAAGAGTATGGGAGGAAAAAGGGGTACTTGAGGGAGGCATAAGAGTCATAGGGGCTTGTGTTTTATTGTGGAGGGTTTTGGATGGGCATCTCATCTCAATTGGGAGGCATAAGGAAAACATTCCCATAGTTCCTTCTCTTGTTGGCTTGGATGCAAGCCTTGTTGTGCAAAGTAATGTGTTATTTGTGTTTCCTTGTTGTTTCCTTTTTTATTTTGAATGTTGTGAAGAAATTGTATTGTGGAAGCAAGTATTGTTGCCTTGAGTTGGAGACCACCCTTCATTGTGTTGTGTTTGGGGCTCGGGGGTCAATGGAGGAGATTGCTTCTCTTCTTCATTGAGTTTTGGTTGGGAGGAGAGTGTTGCCTCTCCCCCTATCTTGGTTGTGATTTGAAACACTTGGAACATGGAGCATGGATGAGAACACTTTGGAGCACAAGAACCTTGTTGTTGACAATGTTAAAACATCATGTAATCAACCACCTTGAGTGGGGAAAGAAATGTAATATTGCCTTGTTTTCTCTAGCTTCCATTATTGTAAATATGTTTTCCACATGAAGTAGGATGTGTTGTAAAAGATTTTGAAGGACAAGTTGCATTGGAATGATAGTATTTCTTACTCTCAAAAATTATTGGAAATGTTGTGGAATTTCTTTGTGGATGTTGGGTAGAAATTACAAAAGAATATACATGCTAGATCTCACTTTGTTGCTTAAAAGGAGATGATTTGAAAAGCGGAATGTTAGTGTATTTCCTCTTCTTGTATTATGGAAGAAAGGACTTAAGTTTTTTTTAATAGCCTTCAATATAATCATGAAAGCATCTAGGCTCTAGTTCTACTATGCTTCTTCATTTAAGAATCCGTTGTGAAATTACTCGCAAATTAGTAAGTGAAAGGAAATCACCCCTAATTGAAATTTCATACAAATGTTTCTATTAAAATAGGTGGAAAGAAATTTTTATTGTAAAAATCCTAAGCTTATTTTAGCCCCTTTTCCTTTCCTCTTTTGATAATAAGAAAACTGACTTTTAATCTAATTCGTATTAAAGTATTATTAATGCCTAATAAAATATAGTCCATTAATAAATTGTAAAATATCAGCATACTATATATATTCTTACATATACTAACCAAACATACTAATATTAATTATCTGTATATATTCAACTCAAACTGAAGTATGGCCGTAGCAGGCTCCCATCCTGACCCGCGCATGAACCGGTTCTCCTTTTGTGTTGCAAAGCAATCGTGCTCATGACCTGTTGGAAATGAAACAGACCCACCTTTATGAGTTTTATTTTTGGTTTCCACGGACTGTATACACTGACTGGTAGATTTTCAATAGAGAATCAATGTATTAAATTTCTTCGGGTCCCCGGGTGACTTTCTCACTGTCCCCAATCGATTCGATTTTTTTTTGTACGCCCTTCACTGACTCATAATCGATTTTGATAAAAATATCTTGAAGGTGAAACTCAAATTTGAGGATGCATTCGATACTGAACAGATAAAAACATAGTCGACAGTCTGCTCCTTTAAACGCCCTCTCAGCCGTGGATCCCCACCTCGTACACACCTTGTAGCACCCAATGAAAGTAGAGGTAAATCGCTCTCTCCCACGCAATGGAGCTCCATCATAGTCTTCCACCCTCTCGACCGTGCGCCTAGGAATGAAAAAGGAAGAAACCGGACTCCCCCGCGCCATAGCTCCCTCTACTACCACCTTTGAAGTTTGCGCGACCTGGGTGAACGTACCAGCTTTTACACTTCTACACTATATTTCACACAAAGTGCTTGGACCTATGGATTCCTCTTCGGCCGGGATACGTGCCTCTCGTGCAACCTGCTTTTGTTCTTCTACAGAGGGGAAAGAGGCCTCGATATAGAAGGAAGAAATTCGTTCCCTACCGCTACTTCCTTCCCTCTTGCTGTCCACGCGGCCGTGTCGATCCTTGTTCTGTCGCCACTTGACACTCTTTCTACCCCAAATAAGATTTGAAACATTCTCACTGTCCCTCCTCGCCTGTAACACCAACTGCGGCCTCCCCTTTGAATGTACGTGGCCGGGACGGTGGAAAAATGTCAGGGCGGCTGGGCAGAGGTAAGATTTGCAAAATATAGTGAAGTCAATGGTTGGGCGGCCAGCTTGCTTTCTTGCACGCAAGGAGGAAGGAGTAATGGTGGACAGGTGGTTGTTGGGATCCACCGCCCCCAACCAACAAGAATTAAACTCGATTTGAAACGCCTTCCCCATCGATTCTCATGACCATTTCCTTCGATTTGTTTGTACACTGCTTCCAATGGAATGTTATCATTTTTCCACACTTGTTTAATTAATAAACGAGGTTCAATGTCTTCTCAAAATTTTATCATCTTGTGATGAGCGTATATACATATTGTTCAATATTTGTGGGATTTTCTTAATTTATTTAGTGCATACCTACCTCAATATTATGAGAATTAATATACTGCCTTAAAATTCATATACAAATATTCAAATAAATCACAATTATTGGTGAAGTCATGGATGTATATAGTGATATGTCTATTATTATATGTAGAAGAGATGGCTTTAAGGCCGTACAATTTTGGCCATTACATTATGTAAATATTGAAGATATTTTTGGTAGGATTTCATATTTTCTTTCTATCATTAAATGGGATGTCACACATTTTTTCATCAAGAAGCCATTTTATGCGAAGATTTTAACATGCAAACTTCTTGAAAATAAATTTCACTTCATTGAAAATGTGAAGATTAAAATGACAATATTGAAGATGTCACGGATGTAATCAAGAGTAGTTGATCTCCTATTTTTTTTTAATGTTTTGTTCACCTATCTTTCCTATTAAATTTTTTTTTGAAGCCTTCAACTTCAACCGAAAATATAAGCAACGTGGGATAAGATTAAAAATAATAAAATCGAAACCAAAAACTAGGATACCTTAATTAACAATGTCAAGATTGAAACAAAAAAAAAAATTGTCGCATTTTCGCGACGGGTGTTTTCATGCGGCACCATCGTCGCCGTCGTTGTCGTGAATGTGGCGTCGCCTTTACGGCATTACATTTTGGTATCAGAGCCAGGGGTTCGAAGCTGGGACCCTTGGGCACACGCTGAAAACGTGAAACAGGAACACTTAACTTAGTGCAGAACATTATTCTTTTAAAATATAAAACCATAATGTTGATAATTATAGTAAACAACAAATTTTGAAAACTAGCACAAGACCTAGAACGATGAACTAACTCTCACCTTGATCTGTGCAGGAGGCGCGGATTGGGCGAGGGGTCTCTTCACATAGACCTAGACATACCACCGCCAGAGCAGGCCGTAGCAGCCCTTCTGCCTCAGATCTTGCAGACACTCCAGGATGTCAATGCCGCTATACGCGAGAGCCCTTGGGAGGATGACTTGCTAGACATAGTTTGGAGCCATCAGTAGATGCCCAGGCATCCCCTCGACACAATGAGGAGCACAGAGCAGAGAATTTTTGTGCAGAGTCGAGGCTAGGGCAGAGTCACCACAGAGAGGACATGGGGACAGATCTCGTGACACGTGGACAGTCTCTGAGCCCTGCAGGCGAGGGAGGATCATTCGAGATAGACCTAGGAGTTCGTCATACTTCGGCTGCAGATCATATCAGGGAGATCCTGAAGCTGCGACCCTCTCACTATTCAGGTGATATAGGTGGTTTTCAGGCAGAGGCCTGGTTGGTGAGCTTGAGCGGATGCTTCAAGCTCTGTCCTTGTAGTAGCAACACGAAAGCTCGTGTTGCGATCCATCTTCTAAGGATGGAGCAGGAGTCTGGTGGAGGACCGAGGAGCAGAAGCTCCATGTTGACTCAGAGATGGTTACCTGGGAGTTATTTGAGGAGCATTTCAGGAGTAGGTATTTACCCAGGAGATTTATCCAAGAGATAGACGAGTTTCATGACCTCCGTTAGGCATCGATGATAGTAGCCGAGTATGAGAGTCGATTTCTGGACCTACTCCAGTACGTTGACTATATGCAGGATGATGAGAGGTACGGATTCACAGGTTCATCCGGGGCCTGAACTTGGATTTAGCTAGCGCAGTGCGCATTCACTGCCCACAGACATTAGCAGAGGCCGTGGAGAAGGCCTATATTGCAGAGGAGACACGGGGAAGACACAGCAGGCTAGAGATAGAGTTCGGAGCCGTATCCAGCAGATGCAGGATAGTAGGTCGAAGGGGTCAGTTCCTCCTCCACGGGGTGGACAGAGTTTAGGGAAAGCTTCATTCAGGCCACCACAGCAGCAGCAGCAGCAGACCCACCCACCTTACCGACCTCCTCAGAGATTCGATGCACAGAGAGGACGTAGTATGGGGCCTCCTCCTAGGGGTCCCATCAGGACACAAGGTGCACCGAGAGCTCAGTCAGTAGGAGCTCGTCAGCAGAGACCTCAGCAGTCCATAGCCGGATCGTCAGGATCTGTATCTCAGTCATCTAGAGTACCACTGAGCCGCTTCCCCCGGGAGAGGACCAGCACTGTTATGGTTACGGAGTTGTTGGACATATTTGGAGAGATTTCCCACATAACCCTACCAAGGGTAAGACACAGAGCTCAGAGCCTACTGTTGGAGATATGGCACGGAGTCATCGGATCTACGCAGCGGTCGAGAACCACCAGGCTGAGCATCAGAGTACTGTGATTGAGACGACAGGTAGTATTGGTGGTATTTCCACCTCTATATTATTTGATTCTGGCTCTTCTGATTCTTTCATTGCACCATCCTTAGTAGAGCGTTGTAGGCTGGTGGCAGTTAGGCAGGGCCGTAGTTGGGACGTTGAGATGGCTTCTGGAGCCAAGATTTCTGTAGACTCCTTAGTCAAGGAGTGTGTAGTGGATTTGGGACCCTTCACCACTACTTCTGATCTTCGGATCCTTCCATTAGGATCTTATGGCATCATTTTAGGCATGGATTGGTTGTCCGCTCACAGAGCTAGAGTGGATTGTTACCACAAGACTATTGCTTGCATTGATGATCTTGGGGCGGAGTTAGTGATATCAGGGGTTAAGAGACCCGTTTCTATTCGCACCATCTCCGCTATGCAGCTTAAGCGGTGTGTGCGACGGGGTTGCCAGTTGTATGTTGTTACAGTTAGTGATAGATCAGAGGATGAGTCAGGGGGACCTTCCCTCGATGATCATCCCATCTTATCAGAGTTCGCTGATGTGTTTCCAGGGGAGCTACCGGGATTACCTCCCCCACGTGAGATCGACTTCCATATAGATCTAGTTCCAGGCACAGAGCCTATCTCACGAGCACCCTATCGGATGACTACTCCTGAGTTATGTGAGCTCAAGTTGCAGCTTGAGGGCCTTCTGGAGAAAGGCCTAATCTGTCCTAGCGTATCCCCTTGGGGTGCACCAGTTATCTTCGTAAAGAAGAAGGATGGATCTCTTCGGTTGTGTATTGACTACCGATAAGTTGAATAAAGTAACGATCAAGAATCATTACCCCCTTCCACGCATTGATGATTTATTTGATCAGATGAAGGGGGCTATAGTTTTCTCTAAGATAGATCTTAAGTCAGGATACCATCAGCTCAAGATTGCGGAGACGGATATTCACAAGACAGCTTTCAGCACGAGATATGGCCACTACGAGTTCACAGTGGTACCTTTCGGTTTGACGAATGCCCCCGCAGTGTTTATGAGTTTAATGAATGGGGTATTCAGGACCTTCCTTGATGACATTCTGATTTACTCACGCACACCTGAGGAGCACGAGGGGCACCTTCCCAAGTTCTTCAGTGTCTTCGTGAGCAGCGCCTTTACGGGAACTTGGAGAAGTGTGCGTTCTTTCAGCCTGAGGTGCAGTATTTGGGCCACGTTATTTCTGGGGAAGGTATCGCAGTCGATCCTTCCAAGATTCGAGCCATCATGGATTGGCCAGCACCCACTAGTGTGACCGAGGTGCGTAGTTTCATGGGTCTAGCAGGATACTACAGGAGGTTTGTTCAGGATTTTTCCCGGATTGCGCACCCCATCACTTCTCTTCAGCGGAAAGGGAAGAAGTTTGTATGGACAGATAGATGTGAGTAGGCCTTCAGTACACTGAAGGAGTGCCTTACGAGAGCACCTATTCTTGTAGTGCCAGATCCTCATGGAGAGTTTTTCGTATGCACAGATGCTTCCTTGGCAGGACTTGGAGGAGTGTTGATGCAGGAGGGTAGAGTAGTTGCGTTTGAGTCCCACAAACTCAAGGATTATGAGCTCAATTATCCGACCCATGACCTTGAGCTTGCAGCAGTAGTACATGCCTTAGTGCGGTGGAGACATTTTCTTCTTGGCCGGAGATTTACACTCAGGACAGATCACTTGAGTCTTCGCCACCTCTTCACGCAGCCCAATCTCAACGCTCGTCAGCGGCGTTGGATGGAGTTACTCTATGAGTATGACATGGAGATAGAGCATGTGAAGGGAAAGGAGAATGTGGTTGCAGATGCCTTGAGTAGGCGAAGACACGTGTCTATGGCCACCTCAGTGGGCACAAATTTACGGAGTAGGATCTTGCAGCAGCTTCCTCATGACAGCTTCTACCTCGCAGCCAGAGCAGAGATTGAGTCATAGAGACCCCTTGAGGGGAGATTTGATGGTTTTGCACTAGAGACAGATGGTCTTCTTAGACACAGAGGCCGGATATATGTTCCTAGAGATGGAGGCTTGAGACATGACATTTTGACAGAGGCCCATCGTGCACCGTATTCAGCCCATCCCGGGGTGAAGAAGATGCACGCCACCCTGAGACAGTTGTACTTTTGGAGAGGACTTCGGAGAGACATAGCTTCTTTTGTATCCCGCGGTTTAGAGTGCCACAGGGTGAAGGCCGAGCATCGCATCCACCGGCCTTCTCTATCCTCACGCCATACCAGAGTGGAAGTGGGACACCATTTCCATGGATTTCATTGTTGGGTTGCCGATGTCAAGATACCATCACGACACCATCATGGTCATGGTGGATAGATTGATGAAGGTAGCTCATTTTTCCCAAAGAAGACTACCTATATGGCAGCAAGTCTTTGTGGCACGAGTATATATTGATGAGATTTTCAGATTACATGGGATTCCACGGAAGATCATTTGTGACCACGCACCCTTTATACACCTCCCATTTTTGGACCACCATGCAAGTATGCCCTAAGGACGAGGATTAATTTCAGCACAGCTTATCACCCTGAGACAGATGGACAGACAGAGAGGGTGAATCAGATTTTGGAGGACATGCTCAGGATGTACGTGATGGATCATCAGTTGAGATGGGAGGAGTATCTGTATTTGGTAGAATTCACTTATAATAATAGCTTCCAGAGTTCTATAGGCATGGCACCTTTTCAGGCATTATATGGCAGAGAGTGCAGGACACCTCTTAGTTGGGACAGGATTGAGGACAGGGTTTCCCTTGGGCCAGCATTATTACAGGACATGGAGCAGCAGGTTACCTTGATCAGACAGAGATTACAGGAGGCTCAGGATAGACAGAAGAAGTATGCGGACCAACATAGGACATATCACAGTTTTGAGGTAGGCACGAAGGTGTTTCTTCGTGTCAAACCGCATAAGATCCCTATCCATTATGGAAAAGGTTCTAAGCTTGCTCCTAGGTTTGTGGGTCCCTTTGAGATCTTGGAGCACCTCGGCCCCTTAGCCTATCATCTAGCACTGCCACCTAGCTTATCGCGCGTCCATGATGTATTTCACGTTTCTGTGCTTAGGAGATATGTTTCTGATCCTTCTCATGTGCTAGATTGGACTGCATTGCAGGTGCAGGATCAGGGGCAGGTGATGGTGGAGCCCGTGCGCATTTTAGATCGTAGGACCCTGGGCCTTCGCGGCAGAGAGATTGATCAGGTTCGGGTCCAATGGGACAGGTACGATGAGACTGCTGCTACTTGGGAGGATGCTACATCATTGCGAGCTCAGTTTCCACACTTATTTCAGTGACTTCCAGGAGGAAGTCTAGTCTAAGGGGAGGGGGATGTAATGCCCACTTCCCTACGACACTTAGTTGATTATCATTTTGAGTTATGCAGACTTTGGATATGGACATGACTTATACTTATGTTGATTAGCATGATGTTTTGTGACTAGATGCATTTGGATTATGATTGGATTTTTGTCTTGATGATGATCTACACTAACTCATGGATGCAGACTATTGATACCGATGTTATTTTTATATGGATATATTGCATGTGTTCTAACATGGGATTTCTTCGCCATGATGAGTAAAATGTAGTTGTTGAATTTACATTACTATAATTTCGGATAATGATGAAATGCATGATTAAGTTGTGATTTAAACCTTGGAATAATGGATAATTGAATTATGTATAGATGTTAATAAATTTCATGCATATGATTATTTTGGACATTTTGACATGGCCGCAAGGCCGAAGGAGGTATTTTGCATTTTGCAGAAACACGGCATGATCACAACCATGAGGGGGATTGGGAACCAAACACAACAGGATGTCGGGTGGTTACAACATTTGGTCGTCAAGGCAACTAGTAAATTGTATTGTGTTACCTTTGTTCTTTTATGTGTTGAGAAAATTTCCATGAGGGGGAAATTTTCTAATGTGACCAAGGGGGTAAGAATTTTAATTACTTGTTTTAACTTGCTTTAGTAGGTGATTTCTTTTGTGATGTCTTTTTGTTAAATTACTTTTGTTAAGTATGTTTAGGATTAAATTAACATCTTGCTTTAAATTTTAAGTTTTGGAGGGAAGTCAAGTGGGTGTAATAAATTTTGATGGTTGGCTCCTTGAGCCTTGTGTTTCCTCATGTATTGAATGCTTGGTTTTGAGTGTTGACCACTCCAAACTCTTGGAATCTCGAATTTGAGATTTTGGGCAATTTTAGGGGACTTGTGGGACAAGTTGAACTTGTCCCACACTTCCCAAAACCCCTTACCAACCATATCTATGGGTTGGGAATCCAAAAAGGGGATTATTTATTGTTTTGGGAAGGGAAATATGACTTTGGAGTGCTTTTTTCTTCCAATTGCATTTATTTGTGCCTTAAGACACATGGGAAGGGATGGATGTGGTAAAGAGATGTCAATCAACCCAACCACCCATTTATGGTGTTTTGGGATTTGATTTGACTTTGGGAGGTGGTTTGAGGATGTGTGATGTGGCATCCTACATGGAGCCACATCACCCTCACTCTTCCTTTTGTCTATTTATGGAAATTTCCTCTCTTGTTGAGGGGGTTGGAGTTTTGTTTTTGTTTTGTTGAAGAGTTCTCTTTTATGAATTTTGGGAGAGAAAAGAATTGGGAGAAAGAGAAAAAGAGAGTGCTTGGACTTGCATGCTTGGATTGATTTGGGAAGGAGCTTGGACAAATTTCTTGGTTTAGGCTTCTCCAATGGAGAGGTAGGAAACCCTCTCCTTTGTTTTGCTTTCATATTATTGTTGCTTCTATGCTAAAATTGTGAAAAATGCATGTTTACTTTGGTGTATTGTGAAAGATGGATAGAATGCTTATTGTGTAGTATAGGAGAGGTATATGGGAATAATCATGAGGGAGGCATAAGAGTAGATTAGGATATTGTGGAGGGAGTTTGAGAGGGATGCCCATCTTGGGTAAGAATGTTTACATTCTACCTTGTCTTTGTGGGAGCCATAAGAGGAGGGAGGCATAAGAGTATGGGAGGAAAAGGGGTACTTGAGGGAGGCATAAGAGTCATAGGGGCTTGTGTTTTATTGTGGAGGGTTTTGGATGGGCATCTCATCTCAATTAGGGAGGCATAAGGAAAACATTCCCATAGTTCCTTCTCTTGTTGGCTTGGATGCAAGCCTTGTTGTGCAAAAAGTAATGTGTTATTTGTGTTTCCTTGTTGTTTCCTCTTTTTGTTTTGAGTGTTGTGAAGAAATTGTATTGTGGAAGCAATTATTGTTGCCTTGAGTTGGAGACCACCCTTCATTGTGTTGTGTTTGGGGCTCGGGGGTCAATGGAGGAGATTGCTTCTCTTCTTCATTGAGTTTTGGTTGGGAGGAGAGTGTTGCCTCTCCCCCTATCTTGGTTGTGATTCGAAACACTTGGAACATGGAGCATGGATGAGAACACTTTGGAGCACAAGAACCTTGTTGTTGACAATGTTAAAACATCATGTAATCAACCACCTTGAGTGGGGAAAGAAATGTAATATTGCCTTATTTTCTCTAGCTTCCATTATTGTAAATATGTTTTCCACATGAAGTAGGATGTGTTGTAAAAGATTTTGAAGGACAAGTTGCATTGGAATGATAGTATTTCTTACTCTCAAAAATTATTGGAAATGTTGTGGAATTTCTTTATGGATGTTGGGTAGAAATTACAAAAGAATGTACATGCTAGATCTCACTTTGTTGCTTAAAAAGGAGATGATTTGAAAAGCGAAATGTTAGTGTGTTTCCTCTTCTTGTATTATGGAAGAAAGGACTTAAGTTTTTTTAAAAATAGCCTTCAATATAATCATGAAAGCATCTAGGCTCTAGTTCTACTATGCTTCTTCATTTAAGAATCCATTGTGAAATTTCTTAAATTAGTAAGTGAAAGGAAATCACCCCTAATTGAAATTTCATTCAAATGTTTCTATTAAAATAGGTGGAAAGAAATTTTTATTGTAAAAATCCTAAGCTTATTTTAGCCCTTTTCCTTTCCTCTTTTGATAATAAGAAAACTAACTTTTAATCTAATTCGTATTAAAGTATTATTAATGCCTAATAAAATAGAGTCCATTAATAAATTGTAAAATATCAGCATACTATATATATTCTTACATATACTAACCAAACATACTAATGTTAATTATCTGTATATATTCAACTCAAACTAAGAATGGCCATAGTAGGCTCCCATCCTGACCCGCGCATGAACCGGTTCTCCTTTTGTGTTGCAAAGCAATCGTGCTCATGACCTATTGGAAATGAAACAGACCCACCTTTATGAGTTTTATTTTTGGTTTCCACGGACTGTATACACTGACTGGTAGATTTTCAATAGAGAATCAATGTATTAAATTTCTTCGGGTCCCCGGGTGACTTTCTCACTGTCCCCAGTCGATTTTTTTTCTGTACGCCCTTCACTGACTCATAATCGATTTTGATAAAAATATCTTGAAGGTGAAACCCGAATTTGAGGATGCATTCGATCATCGAATGTATAACAACATAGTCGGACGATCTGCTCCTTTAAATGCCCTCTCAGTGTGGATCCCCACCTCGTACACACCTTGTAGCACCCAAAGAAAGTAGAGGTAAATCACTCTCTCCCACGCAATGGAGCTCCATCATAGTCTTCCACCCTCTGACCGCGCGCCCAGGCACAAAACAAGGAAGAAACCGGACCCCCTCCGCGCCATAGCTCCCTCTACTACCGCCTTTGAAGTTTGCGCGACCTGGGCGAAAGTACCAGATTTTACACTGCTACACTATATTTCACACACAGTGCTTGGACCTATGGATTCCTCTTCAGCGGGTTACGTGCCTCTGTGCAGCTATTCTGTTCTTCTACAGAGGGGAAAGAGGCCTGATACAGAAGGAAGAAATTCGTTCCCTACCACTTACTGCCTTCCCTCTTGCTATCCACGCGGCTAGTGTGATCCTTTGTTCTGGTCGCCACTTGACACTCTTTCTGCCCCAAATAAGATTTGAAACATTCTCACCGTCCCTCCTCACCTTGTAACACCAACTGCGCCTCCCCTTTGAATGTACGCGGCGGGACGGTGGAAAAATGTCGGGCGATTTAGGCGAGAGGTAAGATTTGCAAAATATAGTGAAATCAATGGTTGGGCGGCTTGCTTTTCGCTTTCGCGCAAGGAGGAAGGAGTAATGGTGGACAGTGGTTGTTGGGATCCACCGCCCCAACCAACAAGAATTAAACTCGGATTTGAAACGCCTTCCCCATCGATTCTCATGACCATTTCCTTCTATTTGGTTGTACACTCGCTTCCAATGAATTGTTATCATTTTTCCACACTTGTTTAATTAATAAACGAGGTTCAACGTCTTCTCAAAATTTTATCATCTTGTGATGAGCGTATATACATATTGTTCAATATTTGTGGGATTTTTTTAATTTATTTAGTACATACCTACCTCAATATTATGAGAATTAATATACTTGCCTTAAAATTCATATACAAATATTCAAATAAATCACAATTATTGGTGAAGTCATGGATGTATATAGTGATATGTCTATTATTATATGTAGAAGAGATGGCATTAAGGCCGTACAATTTTGGCTATTACATTATGTAAATATTGAAGATATTTTTGGTAGGATTTCATATTTTCTTTCTATCATTAAATGGGATGTCACACATTTTTTCATTGAAGAAGCCATTATATGCGAAGATTTTAACATGCAAAATTTCTTGAAAATAAATTTCGATTTCATTGAAAATGTGAAGATTAAAATGACAATATTGAAGATGTCACGGATGTAATCAAGAGTTGTTGATCTCCTATTTTTTTAATGTTTTGTTCACCTATCTTTCCTATTAATTTTTTTTTGAAGCCTTCAACTTCAACCGAAAATATAAGCAACGTGGGATAAAATTAAAAATAATAAAATCTAAACCAAAAACTAGGATACTTTAATTAACAATGTCAAGATTGAAACAAAAAAAAAAATTGTCGCATTTTCGCGACGGGTGTTTTGCGGCGCCATCGTCGCCGTCGTTGTCGTGAACGTGGCGTCGTCATTTAGCGGCGTTACAGATATCCTTATCATGATTCTTACAACTGGTTGTTTCTGAGAAACAGACGTCAGGAGCCAAAGTTATACCATTTCGGTCTTTTGGGTTCCTCTGCAACTTCGGGGTTTTAGAACCTCTAAAATATGACTTTGTATGCTTTCATTATGACGGGATTCTTCTCATCTTTTCAACCACTATGATTTTTCCAAAAATGAAAATTCTTGGCTGAAGTTATATTCATTTCTGTGAAGGAGAATTTTTGTGTTCTTTCGGGCTTGTGCAATACATTGTTAGGTGAGTTGCCTCGCCGAGATTCTCAGCGAGCTACGTGAATGAGCTCCTTACCCACCATAACGAGCTCAGGAATGAGCCTATTTCTTCATCTAAGACCCCATGCCCACATTGGTCAATCAACAGATCTCGTGAAATTTCCCTTACAAAATTGTGCGCTTCCCATGCTCGAAGACCGAGTTTTTTTCCCGGCTTCATCAAAATTTACACTGGTCTTTATCTCTGAAAATGTAGATATTTTTTCATTACTTTGCTCAACAACTTACCTATTTTACCGCTTATTGTTTGCATGGCGTCCGCTGACAAGGTGGGCTTCCGCTTGGATGTCGAGCCCTTTCTTCACACTTTACACAAGATCCTCGAATCTCCATTACCCCATCATACATAACTTAGCTTTTCTTTGACATGGTTCTAGTCTATCTCCGGTTATATTTTCTCTGCTTGGTATGTTTATTATAATTTTGAGTGCACCTACCATTCGCTTTAAACTTCCACCTCAGAACCCATTTGGTCGTGTATGCATTATCACGAGTCGGAGAGCTCTGAATTTTAACCGTCTACGTTGAATTTCCTCGGCCGCAAAACCCATACCAGCTCGGTGTCGACCACCCAGGAAGCCATCAAGCTTGTATGTGAGCCCTATTCAATGTGGCCATCCTCATTGAATAACTTGACACTCACTTCACCAACCTTGCATGCCTCCCGAGTTATACATGTTTCGGGCATCCCATTTTTGGGACTTCGGACATTATAGCTTCAGATTCGTGTACACTAATCATCTTAGAGCCCCCACGTATTCCCCAAAGTCGAGAAACCCCGAAGTCGCAAAACCTCGAAGTATGAATTTCAAACTTCAGGTTTCAGATATTTTTTAGGTGGGTGAAACCTCCGAAGTTCTGAATGTCTGAAGACCAAATTTCAGACTTCAGACTTTTATCGTTTCAGAACTTTTTCGCTTTCGTATTTGGATTTTTACTTGTCGAGTTCTAAAATTAAATCTCAAAGCTTCTGCTCATTGACACTGAAATGGAGTTTTCCTGCTAAAAAGGCTCAGGCCTTGGCTCGGCTCTAGTTTTCAAGACCCTGTATTCATTCTGGCCTACTCCACTGCTTCTTCCACGAGATCGCGATTCCATTCTACATCGCCACCTTAACCTTCAATCTACTCTTGATTCATTCATGGTGAGCTCTCGCCTCCGAAAAAGGCTCGGGCCTTGGGACTCGACTAATTTTCTACGGGCTCCCCGATTGAGCATTTCCTCTACAGACAAGTCATCCTTCGTCCATATGTATGTTATTTGTCCGATATGGTCTTCTAGATCCCTGTCAATTCAAGTGTCGAATCGGCCCTTCTCACGATGCTGAGTTATCGAGCTCCTAGTTACGTCTATAACATTTGCTTGTTTGATCCAGGCTAGATCCATTTACATGGGTCTTCGTTGCACCACAAATCCAAAGCAATTCTCGGCCTCACTTTAAATCTGACAAATTCCCTAGCTCCATATTCCACAAACCTACTACCTTCGACCCCTCATGTGTTCACTTTTGAAGCCTGCGAGAACCTTTCAATGTTGGCTCAACCCTCTCCGAGATTTCCTGGATTTTAGTTGTCTACTGTGATTGACTAGGCTTGTCACAAACCAATTCACCGTGCATTGTGGGCCTCTTGGTTAGTTGCAGCTCGATCCCCATGGCTCCTACATCGCTGAGTGGCTCGGTCCTCTCCCCGAGCTGAGATTCTTGCGGTATCTATTCAGTCTATGGACGAGTTGCTTCCTCATTCCTTCATTTAGAAATGGCTAAATGAGCCACCTATATATTCACCTTGGAATGGGATCGAGTTCCTTGACGTTTCCACCTGTGTTTGTTCCTATTTCCAATTTTACCCATATGGAAAAAATGAATAATAATCTAGCGACTCACGGGGACATGTGCCTTCTAGATGTTCTATACCTGTACCCTTGATATGTCCATTGGGCATGGACTTGCAAATGATAACCTGCAACTGATTTTTACCCTGTTGAACTTTCCTTTGAAAGCTGCTTGAAGACAACTGATCGTGGACCTATTCCGCTGCTTGCAATCCCATTTTTTATAAGAAAATATTGAATTTATTTTTTTATAAGAGTGGAAAATTTTCTAAAGTTGGGATCTTCATTTGTTCCTGTCTACAATCCTGATTCTACCAAGTATGAAGCACACAAAAATTGATGATAACTTAGTATGTATTGCATGATGCGAAGGTTTTAATAAAACATTCCTTGAGTTAAGATATGATGAAACTCTATTAAATTTTGATCTTTTACTTTCTTTTGAAATTTCCACTTCCCGCCCGCTGTTTGCGACACTGCGGAAGACTGCCTACAAATCCATAGAATGTTCAACTCAACTGAACCATGTGAGGATTTGAGGTTTATCTTCTACTTTCAATCATTAGGAAACCTTTAATGATTAGGGGCTTCTCTTGAAGCTTAGACCTTATATGAAAACTGTAATTTTCATGCAATAATTGGCTTTGGGGCTGATTTTCCAGTCCTTCGAAGGGTATTAGAAGCTTAGTTTTGATCTATAAGAACAAGAGAATAAAACCTATATGTTATCAAATTTTAGTTTCTCTGGATTTTATTTATTTTGAATAGTGCGACTAGTCCCAGAGCAATGATATTTTTCTCCATGTGGGAGGCCTATGGAAATACCATATATTGTCTTTGGAGAAAAAAGCGAACAAGACTATATACAAAATAAAATATCATACATGCTTAAATGAGACATGAAAAGTGTGCACATGCACTTGTTTTTCTAAAAAAAATACCTACTCCTACCCTACACTAACCAAAGAAAGAGAAGGCTCTAAACAAACCCCTGTGACCCGAGTAGCACGAAGTATCTCCCCTTCCTCAAAACCCGATACCATGCAGCCGCTTGGACATAGGGGACGGTCATGTGCACAAGTGAAATACCCAAAAGGAGCCAATATTCCTTCCAAAGATCAAGGGATCAACTATACATAAGACAACAACCTCCTTGGAATGAATTGCATGAGAATCTTGGAGGTCTTGTACCTCATGTGGCTGATCCTTAGTACTATGAAGCTCACCCTCATGTTCAAATCAACATGAACAGTGGGAAAATTTTTATTCTAGCTTCAACAAAGCTAGATGCCTAATGGGGGATGGCCAAAACCACCAAATGTGTTTGTTTCTCTCGAGTTTTAATACGGAAGTATCTATGCAGAAATTCCTAGAAAATGTGACTATCTCGTGATTGGATTTACTCCTTCTTACACATTTAGAGACAATTGTTGTGTCACCTTAGGATATCGTATGGAAATGTTTACCTCCTCGTGCTCTTTTCCCTCCTTGGCCATATGGAATTCCTCTACAACATGTGGCTAATTGTGATTTCTTGCGGCACTCAATGAAGCCATTGGTGACTTGTTGCAAGAAAATGTATGTTGTCCTCACTTGGAAACTTATCCCTTTTTCCCAAAATACTTCTTGAGATGTTTAGTTCCTCGAGTACTAGCTTCGTGGGCGGTTATGAAACACAAGATCTTTTTCTTGAACACTCTTCTCTATGACAACGGGCTCTTGTACTTGGAAGATGGATGATGGAGAAACAAATGTTGTGATTTCCACATGCTCCTCTTCATTTAAGCAATATAACAAGTTTGATAGATAATCTGCCTCCTCTTATCTTTCTAAACCGAATCAACATCTTCTATGGTATTCTCTTAATTTGCATCCTACTCACCATGGTTTCCTTCATCCCCGAACATGAAATTTGAAAGCTCAAACTTATCTTCAACATCACAACTTGGATGGGATGAATTAGAAGAAGGGGTTAGACTCTCTTGTCTGTCCATATTTTGTGTTTAAGTCCACTAAAACTATATAGTTTTCCTCCATAGCATGAATGGGATCCTCTTCTTTTAGATTTGGAGTAGCTACTTCTTCCTTGTATATTCTACAACCGGTGGTTGATCAACATCTCGAGAAAATAGAGTGATTTTGTCGACATTACATTACGAACAAAAAGATTGTTGATCATCTTTTTACTTTCACTTTACCTATGTTGCAAGCTCGGTCTTGACACTTGTTCTTCTTTAACCTTAGCCTCCTCCAAAGGCTTAACCAGCAAGGGGATCTTTTCTATCCCAAATTTTGGAGCCTAATTTCTCAAAAAATTGTCATCTCTTCTTTGTTGGGTTCTTCTATTTTTTGTTCCTCTTCACTTTGGTTTTATGAGTTCCTTCCCAACATGGGTTCGGGACTCGGAGAGGAGTTTTAGGTGGGGTACCCGGTTTTGAGGGGGAGGAAGTTCCTTCTCTTATTCTTGCGAGAGAGATGGTTTCTTGGAAGGGAAAAGGGTAGAGAAACTAAGATGAGGTGGGAGAGTGGGAGGCGATTAAGAGTGTTACACAATGGGGCATTAGGTTGTAAAATTGGAAACTACATTTTGGTTGAGATGGCACTAATTAGGGGCTAGGGAAAAGATCATAAGATTGCAATGCTGAAATTTCCCATTTCCTGCATAATATTCAATGTCTTCCATCCATTCCTCAAGTTGGGAAAAAATCTCAATTATGAAGCTGAGTTTCTCTTGTGGCCTATAATGATTTGGAAAGGGTCTTACCATGGGCAAGGTACCTGAATCCAATCTTGAATTATTTCATTTGAGCGGCTTATGCTCGCACCATACCTACCTGCATTTTTTGAATTTTCATTAGCAACTCAACATCTCTAGGTGAAGGATTACCTCTATATTCTGTAAACCCTTGGTCTTGGAAACATGTATAGTCTGGAGGATAACCAAACGGGTCTGTCTCTCGCGCACGGGAATATGCATACTAGTTTTCATCATAGAATGGTTATGGAGGTTGTTGATAAGGACACGAGAACATGTGTTTCAAATGAAGTCATCGCTACACAAATTCATAGAAGAAATGGAAAGAAAAAATGGATGGAAATGGGTGGAGAAGAAATGGGAAGTCTATTACTCGAGAGAGATGGGTTTTTTCGACCGATGCAGTCACTAGTTGTGCTTACACATGCCTCTCGAAGGAAATGATCCCACCAAGTGCACAAAAACTTGATGAAATGAGAAAGGTACTGTTTACGCACCTTGAAGGCTCAAAAGGGTTACATGGTTGGAATGTGATAATAATGGTATAACTTTGATACCAAATGATAGAATAGAATAAGATTGCAATGACCAAAGAGGGAGGGAAGCCTCACAAATATTATTGATCATGAAATCAGATTACATAACAATGCAAGAGCTATAATATTTATGGATATTAGATAGCCTCATATGGATAGACATGACACCCTAGCAGGCACCAACTACGAGATGATAAGACCCATCTCACATACACATGTAATTACTACTAATACCAATATTGAATGTTATCCAACATAAAAATATTGAATGCAAGTCACTAGACTAGAGTGCACATGTTGCACATTATTAAATAAAAGACAATGCAATAAAATGTAATAAATATGCCTATGCTAAATTATGCTAACATTCCCCCCCTTAATTTTGCATAGTTTCCAATGAAGTGGAGAGGAACTCTCTGAACAGTGTGAATTTTTCACGTGCAAGTGACTTAGTGAAAACATCACCTTCTGTTCAGCTGTAGGATAGAACTGGAGCTGTATGTTGTGCTTCAAGACATGCTCGCATATGAAATGAACCTATACTTCAATATGCTTGGTTCTCTCATGAAATACTAGATTGCGAACAAGCTTCAGAACTCCTTCATTATCAACATATACTGGAGTAGATTTCTGTTGTGGTAGACCAATTCCTTCCAGTATTCGGCGTAGCCATATTGCTTCACAAACAACTTCACCTGTAGCTCGATACTCTGCTTCTGTAGAAGAGTGAGAAACAAAGTTCTGTTTCTTGCTTCCCCATGATATCGGTCCAGATCCCATAAAGAAGATGAAGCCTGATGTTGACTTCCTATCATCCATGTTTCCTGCATGATCTGAATCTGAATATCCTGTCAAGAAGAATTTGTCGTTCTTCTTGTACTCTAGACCAAGGTCAATTGTACCCTTTAGATATCTCAATATTCTCTTTGCTGCTTTCCAATGACATATTTTTGGTTCTTGCATGAAGCGTGATAAATAGCTAACTGCAAAGCTGATATCTGGTCTAGTATATGTCAGGTAAATGAGACTCCCGATCAACTAGCTGATAGAGAGTTGCATTCACCGGTGGTGATGGATCGGAATGAGATAACTGAAGTCTCACTTCCATAGGTGTAGCAATAGGAGTGCAGTCCATCATCCTAAATGTCTTGATCTTGGCTGTGGGAGCAAATGTCTCCTCATAATCAATGCCTTCTTGTTGTGCATACCCCTTTGCTACAAGCCTTGCTTTATACTTGTCAATAGTCCCATCTGATTTGTACTTAGTCTTGAATATCCATCTACATCCAATGGGTTTCTTCCCTGGTGGAAGGTTGACAAGTTGCCATGTGTTGTTCTTCATGACTGAATGATACTCTGAATTCATGGCATCTTTCCAAGCTTTTGATCGTAGGGATTTCTGGACCGTGTAGATGGCTCAACTGTTTCAACAACTCGCTCATTAGGGAAAAATTGACCTCTTCACGAGCTTGATCATGAAGTTCTAGTCTAGGATTGGATGATGTGCTAGGTGCTTCATCCAAATTTGCATCTCTTATTAATTGAGTATACCATTTAGGTAACTTCTTAGCTGTTCCATTGGCTTGTGGTGGATCCAAGTTTTCACCATCATCCAATTCATCACTATCATCTTCAGTGGGAACATCAAATTCTATCTTCACAAGAGGTGTATTCTACATGTTTGTTGAGTCGTTGAGTGGAGCATCTACTTGTTTCTTCTCAAAGAACTCAACATCCCTACTTGTGTATACTTTCTTTGCTTTCGGATCCCATAATCTGTACCCAAGTGCTTCTTCACTGTATCCAATGAATATCGCTTCTCGGTTTTATATCCAACTTGTTCCTATTCTTCTTGGGTATGTGCATGCTAGCTTTACACCCAAATACTCTTAGGTGTGCAATTGATGGTTTCCAATTTGACCATGCTTCTTGAGGTGTCACTCCTTCAAGAGCTACTGTGGGCACTCTGTTCAACAAATAGACTGTAGTTCTTGTAGCTTCTACCCAAAATGTCTTTGTTAAACCTGAGTCATCAATCATACATCGCACCATTTCCATGATAGTATGATTCCTTCTCTCAACTATACCATTTTTTTGTGGTGTGTGAGTAGGAGGCATTTTTCGACGAATCCCATGAGCTTCCAGGTAATTCTTGAACTCATTGCTTGTGAATTCCCCCCCTCGATCTGAGCGGAGAGTTTTGATCTTGCGACCAACTTCATTCTCAACAAGTGTTTTGAACTTCTAAAATGTCTGAAAGGCTTGACTCTTGTTTCTTAGACAATATATCCACATCTTTCTTGAGTAGTCATCAACACAAAGCATGAAGTATTAACATCCAAAATGACTTGGTTGCATGGGCCCACAAAGATCGGTGTGCACCAAATCAAGCTTTCCCTTAGCTCTATATGTGTTTTTTTGGAAGGGTACTTTGTGTTGCTTTCCAACTAGGCAATTGTGACACTTGTCAGTGTTGTGCTTGAGTGTAGGCAATCCTTTCACCATGTTGCCCTTTTGAAGTGTTTGGAGATAGCCAAAACTGATGTGACCATATCTACGATGCCATAGTTCTGCAGATTGTGTGTCTTTGGCCACTAGAGCTTGATCATCCTTGTGGACAAAATCAAGTTGGAACATGCGTCCCACATTGGAGGCTCTTGCTACAATCTTGGAACCTCTTGACTTATCTCTTATCAAGCACACTTTTTCTCCATTATTACTGTCAAAATCCAACTTCAAGTTGTGATCAAGGAGTTGACTAACTGATAGAAAATTCTTGGTCAACCCAGGTACATACAATACATCTGTGATTTTGCAGTCATGCTTTCCAAGAGGTAGTGAAATGTTTCCAATCCCCTTGACATTGTATGATGATTCATCACCTAATGACACATGGTTCTTGTTAGGTGAGTCACGTAGTGTGTAGAACCAATCCTTGCGTCCAGTCATGTGTCGAGTTGCACCTGTCAACATACCAGATATCTTGTGTGGACTTGGTTTCTTCATCAAATTGAGCAGAATACATGTGGTGTCCTTCATCTGAATCATCCTCATGTTCGGCAATGTACCCTTGTTGTTTGGGTTTTCTTTGCCAATTAGCATTTTTCTACCCTTGATTGTTGTTATTGTTGGACTTCTCGTGATTTGAGTTATTGTTACCCTATTGGTGGTTAGATTTTGAATTTCTTGATGAACCCTTTTTGTAGGAATTGTACCAACAATCTTTGATGTCATGTCCCCCTCTATTGCAAATGGGACACTTCTTGGTGTTGTCTCATTGACTTTGGTACCTTTGTTGACTTTGATTTTGTTGGGACTTCTTGTGATTGGACTGAAATTTTCCCTTTCCTTTATGATTGGAAGATAGTGCTTGCTCATCTTCATGATCTTTGTTTTTCATTGCCTCTTCTTGTTAGAGTAGATTGACCAACTTCTCAAAGGTGACTGTGTGTTCACTCATATTGATAGTTATCACAAAGATTCTGTAGGAAGGAGGAAGTGCTCGCAACACAATTGGTACGAGGTCTTCATCACTTATCTATTTTCCCAATGCCAATAGAGATGCCCTCAAAGTAGCAACTCGTCTCAAAAAAACTTCAACCTTCTCATTATGCTTGAACTTGAGAGTATGCAGTTGTGATAGTAGGTTAAGGATGGCATTCTTGTTCTTTGCCTCATAGATTGTGCTCAACTTATCCCATGCATCCTTGGCTGATGTGGCATCTCTAATGTGGGGTTGCACATCGTCTGTTACGCTAAACAAGATGATCAACTTGGCCTTTTGATTGGCCCTGTCAAATTGAACTTGTTGTCTTCCATCATCAAGTGATCTTGTTGTTTTTCCATCTACAACTGTCCATAGGTCTTCAAACTCAAGTAACACCTTGATCTTCGGTTTCCATGCAGCATAGTTGTCTCCTCTAAGTAGTTGTGAATCTGGCAAGAAGAATTTTGGTGCTTGTGCACCCATTTCTGTAATTTGAATTTCTGAAACTCTGAATTTCTAACAAAGGGTAAGGCTCTTATCACTCCAGGTTTATGGTCTCCCTCTCAATATACCATCAGGCCGATATACCAAACCTTTCTATATATGCTCCCTTCTGATATACCCGTCGGTACGTGGAAGAAGATCACCCTTTCAATATACCCATCAGTATGGAAAGAGGTGTTAACGCACGTGAAATAATTTAGTACGTGGTACGTAGACAGTATGGAGAGGGGTTTGTGCAAGCACAAATGGATGGGAGGGCTCAAATGTGTGTGTATTGTGTCCTTATTACTCCCCGTCGATTTTATAGGGTTGACGCCTAGACGACATTTAGGCAGCTGTGTTAGGTGTTAAGTACAGTAGTAGTCGCAACGACATCACCCGTAAGCGCTTCCCAGAGGCACCATATATACCGAATCTTTGCTATGAGATCAAAGATCTCGTGTGATAGAACCAAACATAAAATAAAAAAATTGCACTTTTTTTTTCACTTTATGCACCAAGATTAGTACAACATGCTCTAAAAGTACATCAAAATGAAGTTTTTGTGTCCCCCTTTTTAGAAAAAAGGGTCTAGAATCACAAAATACACAATTTAGGCCAAAAATATTTTTTACCCCCCAATAGGTGTTTTTCCGCTAAATTTAGCGGTGGCTCTAAATGTGTTTGGTGAGCTTCTAAATTTGGAAATCTCCCAAAATTTAGTAATTTCTCCAAATTTTCCAAAAAAAATAATTTAATAAAAAATATGGAGAGAGTGGGAATTGAACCGCTGACCTGTTTGTTCCCAAGATCCAAACAAACAATCTGAATATTGTTTTCACCTTTTCTCACAAACCGTGATCGGGTTTTTCTAAAAATTTTACAGCAGCATCATACAATATTTTTCTTGAAACCCACAAAATTTCAGAAGAATCAAAATCTTAGTTTTTGAGATCTTACCAATTTAAAAGGCTAGATCTGATTTTTTTCCAGAAAAAATGATCCAAATTGTACATAGTTTTCGTCACATGTAGAGGCCGAATCTGAAGATGATGTAAACTGAAAAGTTGTGTGCCTCCTTCTTATATTTCCAGAAAAAAACAACAACACATCAATCCGACATTGTATGAAAAAGTTATGTCATTTTTTCTAAGAGCTATCTGCTGGAATTTTGTTGACGGGATTGCTTCAACCTTTGCTCCCAAATTCTTCACACCTCCACTTTCAGATCTGATTTTTTTTTAGATCTGATCTTTTTTTTTTTTTTAGATCTGCAATTTTTTTCAAGATCTCTCTCCTTTTTTAAGATCTTTTTTTTTTTCACAAATCTTTTTTTTTTTTAGATCTCATGCAATTTTTTTAAGATCTTTCTCCTTTTTTAAAGATCTCCAAATCTGAAATATTCCGCCAATATGTTGGATCAATTGGTTATGCCAATGACTAATAAAAAAAAAAATTTACCTTCCAAATAAGTGGATAGGTCAAATTTTAGTTGAGGGATGCTTGGAAGGAATGGAGGTCTGCAGGATGCTTCAATGGCTCTCCTTTGATGCAGATCTTCTTCTCCAATGGATCCTCTCCAATAGTGCTCCTCTTCAACCTTGCTTGGATAGAACCTGCTCTAATACCAAATGATAATAATGGTATAGCTTTGATACCAAATGATAGAATAGAATAAGATTGCAATGACCAAAGAGGGACGGAAGCCTCACAAATATTATTGATCATGAAATCAGATTACATAAAAATGCAAGAGCTGTAATATTTATAGATATTAGACAGCCTCATATGGATAGACATGACACCCTATCAGGCACCAACTACGAGATGATAAGACCCATCTCACATGCACATGTAATTACTACTAATACCAATATTGAATGTTATCCAACATAACAATATTGAATGCAAGTCACTAGACTAGAGTGCACATGTTGCACATTATTAAATAAAAGACAATGCAATAAAATGCAATAAATATGCCTATGCTAAATTATGCTAATAGAATGATAGTGCTAGAACTGATCTCTAAAATCCCAAAATTTAGAATCTATCTTTTCTTGAAAATCTTGAAATCCCGAAGTAGAAGAACCTTGAACGATAAAAATTTTAAACCTTCAAAAATTAAATACAAAATCTTCAAAGTCTTAAAACCCCAAAAACACTCGAAATTCTGAAATTGCAAAAGTATTGAAGTCCTTAAATATTGAAACCCAAAATTTGGAAAGGTCCAAAATTTCAAAAGTTGCAAAATCCCAAATTCCCAAAATTTAAAAATATGAAAATCTCAACTATGAGAATTCAAAAATTATAAGCATACCCTTTTGAAGTTTAGCCCCCAATATATCATCTATTACAGATTGAGCCCTTTTTGCAAACATTAAGCCCTCCAATATTTATTTCTAACTTTAGAAACTCTAGCATAAACCTCTCGAAATCCAAAATCTATATCCTATAAATTCTTATGTGTAAGGAAACCACAAAAATGTCTTGTTTTTCTTTAGCTTCAATGTGACTTAGATCTGCATAGAGAATAACTTGTTAAAAATTAAAACTTTGACTTCTCATTATTTCACCGGGTATGCCATTATTGTCTATGCAAAATAAGAGCAACCCCGAATGGCTTGAGTTTGAATTGGGAATTCGGTGTGATAGTAGAACATGGAGTTATCCCGAGTGTGGGACATTGCAAAATGGGATAGCTCTCCAGAGAAGGTTGGTTCTTGCTCCTAACATACCTTCCACAAACTACTCGTAATGTAGGCAAAATTACTTCCTACTCCTAATGTACAACTTCCAAGGGGACATGGATAAAAGGATGGCATGGAAGTAAAACCTACAATACATGCGGTGATGCACAAAGAAAAGAATGCTACTCATTTCCCATATCCCGCAAAATAGAGAAAGGGTGAGTTAAGGGAGGTTGGACAAGGTGCAACACAGAGCCATAACTACACCAATGCATTAAGGAGAGGGTGGATAGCTGGACCGGAGATCATAACACAAGCAATCTCCATTCCTGTACAAACACAACCACACCCGATCCTGCAATAACCATGAAATATACACAAATCACCTTATTTGTAAAGGGAGGTAAAACAAAGCACTAAAATAATGAAGAGGTCTAACAACAACACAAAACATAATTTTATTTCTCCTTTAATTTTTACACAAGACATTGCATATGGGGAAAGGCATGGAATCGTTACAATTATTTGGAAGAAGGCTTAGAGCCACGTAAGAATTGTGGTGAATGAGAGGAGAGAAAAAATGACCAAAACCTTGGACAATGCAACCCCTTTACATTTATATGAATAAATATTGAGTGGGAGGAAGGAGAAAATTCGATTTCTTGCTACAAATCACCCGCAAAACCCATCATGATATATATAAGAGCGATGGGAAAACTTGCAGAGCCCATAACTTCATTAATTTTTCATTGTGGAGGAAGGAAGCATGCCCATACTATCATTTATTACACCTTACCTAACCCCTGGAAATGTAATGAGAATAATGCAAGGATTAAAAACTAAATCACAAACACTATTTTATTACTCCAAGAAATTTGCACAATACATTGTTATAACAAGAAGAGGCATGAAGCCATTACATGGATTATGAAGAAGGCTTTAAGCCCCAGAAGAATAGTGTTCATGGGAGGAGAGAAAAAGGACGAACACCTTGCACAATACAACCAGACTTGTGCAACAGTTATAAGAATAAATATTGAGTGAGAGGAAAGAGAAAATCAGACTTCTTACTACAAATCACCTACAAAACCCATCATGATATCTACCAGAGTGATGGGAAAAGTTGCAGAGCGCATACCTTCATTAATTTTACCTTGTGGAGGAAGGAAACATGCCAATATTGTCATTTATTACACCTTACATAACCCCTGACACTATATACTATTCATGAATTTAAGAGGTTCAGAACCTCTAAAATTCTGAAATGGATGGCGTCATGTTGAAGATCTCGTTCTCATGATTCTGATGACTGGCAATTTGTGAGAAATGGACGTCGGGAGCAAAAGTTATCCCATTTTGGAATTTTGGGTGCCTCTTTAACTTCGGGGTTTTGGAACCTCCAAAATCTGATTGTTTATGCTTTCATCATGACATGATTCTTCTCGACTTTTCAAGTACTACGATTTTTCAAAAATTGACATTCCTAACTCAAGTTATACGGGTTTCTGTGAAGGGGAGTTTTGGTTTTCTTTCGGGATTGTGCAATGCATTGTTGGGAAAGTTAGCTTGCTGAGCTGCTTGGCGAGATAAATGATTAAGCTCCTTACCAACCATGGTGAGCTCATGAACGAGCCAGTTTCTTCCTTTGAGACCTCGTGCCCACATTGGTCAATTAGCAGACTCCCTCAAAATTTCCTTTATAAAACGGTGAGCTTTCCATGCTCGATGACAAAAAAAAAAATTTGGGCTTCATAAAAACTTACAATGGTCAGTATCTCCAAAAATTCCAAGCTTTTTTCATTACTTCACTCAACACCTTCCCCATTTTACCACTTATTGTATGCATGGCTACAATTGACTAGGCGATATAGGCTAGAACCAAATTTCGGACTTTGGATTTTAGATCTTTTCCTATCGGACCCATGACACTGTTCATTAGAATTAGGTGGGTGAAACCTCTGAAGTTCCAAATGTCCGAAGTCCAAATTTTGAACTTTGGACTTTAATGGTATCGGAAATTTTTCCCTTTCGGCTTCAAAAAAATTTCTTGTCGAGTTCTGAAATGAAATCCCAAAGCTTTTGCTCGTTGAGTCTGAAATGGGGATTGACCTGAAAAAAACGCTCTGGCCTTGGCTTGGCTCAAATGTTCAAGAACCTGCATTCATTCTTGCCTACTCCACTGCTTTTTCCACGAGCTCGCTGGTCCATTCTACGTCACCGCTTCAACCTTCGATCTACTCTTGATTCGTTCATGGCGAGCACTCGCTTCCAAAAAGGCTCGGGCCTTGGGATTTGAATTATTTTGTATGGGCTCCACGGTTGAGCATTTCCTCTACAGACGATTCGACATTCTTCCATATGTATACGCATGAGCTGATATCTCCGAGATCCCCTTTCAATTCATGTGTCGATTCGGCCCTTCTCACGATGCCAAGTTGTCTAGCTCCTAGCTACGTTCATAAAATTGGCTCGTTTGATCCAGGCTTGATCCGTTTACGTCGGTCTTTGCTAGACCAAAAATCCATAGCAATGCTAGGCATCTCTTCAAATCTGACAAGCTCCCCAGCTCGGTCTTCACCAAACCTACTACCTTCGACCCCTCATGTGTTGGATTTCCGAGCCTGCGAGAACCTTTCAATGTTGGCTCAGCCTTCACTAAGCTTTTCTAGAGTTTCGTTGTCTACTGTGACCTACTCGGCTTGTCACAGACCAATTAACCGTGCAGTGTGAGCCTCTTGGTTAGCTGCAGCTCGAGCACCATGGCTCCTACATCGCTGAGTGGCTCGGTCCTCTCCACAAGTGTAGATTCCTGTCGTATCTATTCAGTCTGTGGCCGAGTCACTTCCTTGTTCCTGCATTCAGAAATGGCTCGGTGATTTGCCTATTCAACTTGGCCTCGGATCGAGTTCCTTTTCGCTTCAAGCTGTGGGTGTTCGGTGTTCCTATGACCCATTTTATGAATTATCATTTTCACTTATGTTGTTCCCCTCATGATGATACTACTTAGTGTTATCTTTTGTTGTTCATTTTTGTTATTGCGAGGAGATAATTTGATGTGTTTAGGGAGGTGAATATTTGCAATCATGTGTTTCCTTGTAAACCTTCTAAAGACTGAAATTTTAATTTTCTAAATATTTCTCTTGCATCTTCGCTTCTGCAGTGACTTGAGAAATATATTTCATTGATTTTTTTGGGAGTTATTAGTGCCCTAAACAAATTATTATGCTACAGACATTTAATTAACAATATCGAAATCTCTCAAATTTATTGCAACCTTATAATACACGTCAAAATTTATTCTTAATGTAGCATGTTTTTATGTTTTCAACTATATTTTATTTTCATTATATATATCTGTGTGTGTGTGTGTGTGTTGTTTAATGCTTATAATATTAAAATACACAATAAAATAAGTGTAATAATCTTAAATTGTTATAAAACCATTAAATGCAAGAGAATTTTAGGTTTGTGGCTATTAAAACAGATTTAATATTAAACAAACATCATATAGACAAGTATGTTTTTTTAATTATTAATTTTATGTATGTCTTTAAATAGCATGATTATATATATATATATGTATAGACACACACACATTAACATTATATCTTGAGTATTATGTGTTTATGTAGTCATAGATGGTGGAGGAGTGATTTGAGTTGTTGAGGGCTAGGCAATGATTAAAGGCGCCCTAGGCAATATTAGAGAAAATACCTTCTATACATAAAAAAATTATTGTATACACAATAATTAACCATGACTAAATATTATATTACTTTATATGTTTCGACTAATATTTTCATTTGTAAAAAAATTTAATTTTTGTAATATTATTTTAAATTTTTGAAAACAATAATATTTTTTATATAAATAAATAATAAATTAACCATCTAATAAGAGAATTAAATAAATTTCAAAGCAATTTATTATGAACCTAACCAATTCTTTTACCACGGGGTTTACTCTTGGCAAAGTGTGATAAACCAACACTCATGTCCGATAAAATTTATGAATATGATTACGATGTACACTCTAAACACATCCGAGATAAACACATCTTATTGATATTAGAGGAGAGTTGAAAAAGAATTCATAAAAAAACATGAAGTATAAAAGAAAATTAAACAAAAACAATATAACTTTTAAAAAATAACAATTAATCAATAATAAAATGAAATCTAAATTGAAAATGAATGAAAAAGGAACAATTTTTAACAATATTTAAACAATTTGTAACAATATTTGAAAAAAAATCCAAAAATATGACATGCTTTTATTGTTAAAAATATTTCTAAATTTTCTTTTGGACTGGAAAAACAAATTACCTAAATTTTTATATTTTATATTTTACTTTCAGTTGTAAAAAAATAAGACACTTTTTAGAACAGTATAATTTAAATACTTTTTTAAAATCAATAAAAATTACTCTAACATATTATGTTGTACTGTCTTACATATTATTATACTTCACTTAACATCTGAAATTTACGATTTAAGATAAAATTAACCAATCTAAATATATAGCTATAGTTTGAAATTTTCTTAAATTACAGCTAAAATACGAAAAGCCCGTCAACAGACCATCAAATTTCAGAGCTGATTATACAATGAAACATTAAATGTGGGGAGGCACATTACAAAGCAATCATTCAGTGAAAAAAGCTACCAAAACAACACATTATAAGTGGCTGTGTTCTGTCATTAGCCACGATACTTAATCAGCATCTGCGGCAATCTATAGATCCATAAACTACAGGAAAAAGTTAAACTCTTCTCCACATCCCAAATGACCAACTAATACCCACAGCTCGGTGAGGAATTCTCCGCCGACAGTGAGGTACTGTGCATGTGCTTCAGATTTGTTTAAAACAGAATAACTTATCAACACATCAGCCCAGATATCTGCTATTATTTTCCAGCACTGTTCTTCTGGCATTTTAAGCAGCCTTTTGGCTAGATTTTTACTTTCTCTCAACATATTGCCACCCCTGTTACGACTTTTACCATCCTCTACAACAGAAAGCTTGCTCTGAAGAACATCTGAGTGAAGATCAATAAAAAGCATTTTTGCGACTTGTGGATGAACAGGTGTAAGATTGGTCCGTGAGGCCATCAGATACGCACAGTACCTCGACATTTTCTTACTGAAACGAATATATTTCTGTACATTCTCAATTCTATTATCGCCATGGCTTTCCTTCGCAATCTCCACTCTGTTATCTTCATTGATTTCCTTCACAATCCCATCTCTGCTTTCCTTCCGTACGTCATCTCTGTTATCTTCGCTACTGTGCTTCGCAATCTCAGTTTTCCTCCCTTGAAGACGGCATCTTTTTCATCTTGGTAATTACTTTCCATGACAATCTCATTCGTGGTTTCCTTCACGGCCTCGGTTCTGTTATCTTCCTTACCTTCCTTCACAGTCTCATGCCTGTTCTCTTCAGTGTTGCATTCCTTCTCACAAATTGCAGTAGCGACATGCCAATTAAGAAGTAAATGCTCGGGGATGGGTCCATAGCCCATTCCAGTTCTTGATCACCAGCGCTTTCCTCCACTAAGCTGCACTTAACTTTGGTAAGACTCGATTTGCACTCTCCAACATCTTTTTCTGGTGGACATTTTTGTTTTATTCGTTCAAAGACAAATTCCTTGATATCATCTTCAATGGGCGAGGCTTTGATATACCAACCTATAAGAAAATCTGTCACACGGAAACATTTGGCCAAATTCCAGAGAAGAGGAGAGATAGTGGAGCAAGTGTCCATTACACTGTATTGGTGGACCACCTTATTCCAACGAATGCGTCGACGCAGCTTCCGAACCTCCCCTAGCAGCCGTATAACATACTGAATCAGCTTGAACTCTGGTCGAACAATTCCTGTGCAAATCAACCACACCATGGTCCAATCCGACGATATAACTCTGCACAATTGAGAAAACTCGAGGATGAGCCCCACACAAATAAGAATATGTCCCACAGTCTGCTGACCAGAGGGAGCTTTCACTGTGCTTCCGAAATCGCTCAATGTAAGAAACCCAGCTATCGCCAAGAGTGATATGTTGAGAAGGCGCATTACTGCCCCCCATTTACTGTATGCTGTGCCGCCCGACTTGGAAAACAAAGAATCGTACAGGAACTTCAATTCCATGTCTATAACTGTAAATAACATCTTGGAGAACAGGGGAGGAAAGATGGCAAAATTCTTCACAACTAAAGAATTTTCTGGTGTCCGGCTCCGACATCTCAAAAAATGTTAGATTTGCATACCTCCGCCTATACATTTTGAACAAGGCGTGAGACAAACACACAAGGTAGTTGTCTGTTGCGGTTTCGCCCTCGCTTTCCCAAACGTCATGGATGCTTACTTTCTTCCTTACTGTAAGCGTATTTTGCTCAACTTCGTTCTCCCATTGCTTGGCTCCCATAACAAGATATTGGCATCTCTTCCCTTTTCCAGATCTCATATAGTCGTACATAGGCTTTGAAGAGCTCACAATTTGCGAGTAACTGCCGCATCTCAACGCAAGAGTCCTTTCCGCGTACTTGGCAGCCCCTACAAAGAAGAGAAGAACGGCAGAAAGAAATAGACGGCCTTCCACCCGGGAGGCGTATACCACATACGCTGCCAGTGAAGTATGCCAAAGCATGATCACACAGTGTCTCGTCCACAGTTCATTGTCAGCCATGGAATAGGCGGTGATAGGATCAGGGCCTCCCAGATGAAGGAGCAACATAGGAGCAAATATTCCGAACATGGAACTAGTTCCAGAATGAGCCATGCTACCCAGGGCATAAATAGCCACGGCATCGGCAGAGACATAAGCCGTCCACAATCCCAACTGCAGAAGTCGATTAGAAGTGCGGTGTCGCAAGGAGCCACCCCAGGCCAGACCCACCTGCAGGGTCATGCTACATAGAACAGCAATGTTGATCAGCCAATCTTTCGTTATCCAGTCCAGAAAATGTTTAATGGCAGGAGATAAAACATGACTTATTTCATCCATATTGAGATCAGAGTGTTCCGGTTCCCAATTCGAAGTTGGGAGTACCTGGCTGTCTGTCTGTCAAACCCACTGGTGGTGTCTTGGTGAATGTTGATATGAACGCTATGATTTTGCGTGCAATTTTTGAAACTGCTTTATTAAAGTGGGGAGAAATATAGGAATCTATTTGTCGAACATGATATTTTACAGCTATTAATTACCGTATCATTGGCGAATAGAATATTGTACAACAGCGACGAGACCTCGGAAAAAATCTATATGGATCATACAAATCAGGGACATCCGTATAGTATGTTCTTTTTAAAAGAATACACTTAATGTTAGCGTTCATTTCTAATTATTAAAGTCTTCTCTTATTCTATATATGATTTTGATTCATATATGATGCATGTGGATTATTAGAAACATTTTATATTGATGTTGATATGCTTTGATGGACATAATTTTTATATATATTTATGTCATGCGATATACTTTCGTCACATTGAGTAGGCTTTGATAATTAAACTAATGTTGTGATCATTTTGACATGGATGAAAATGTAGGATAGAAATGTTGCTAGAAATTATAAATGATATCGTATTTACCTAGATGATATTTGATTCATATATAGATGATTGTGGATTTATATTGTATATTTTATCATAGATGTTTTAATGCGGCCACGAGGCCGAAGGAGGTATTTATGTGTTTTACAGGTAAATTTATTCACAACAAACATCGGGGGATTGAGACCAACCACATTGGAATTCTAGATGAATTCAACAAGGGTCACCATGGCAACATGTATTTGTGTGTGTGTGTTTTGAATTATGGTTAGGGAAAATTGTGACCAAGGGGTTATGTGTTGTCTTTTATTTAGTTTCCTTTAATTGATGTTAGTATGTGATTTTTAGTGATGTAATTCATTGTATTAATTATTTGGATTTTGGTGTATGTATTTTACCCTTTATTATTAATGGGTTGTAGTGTCTTAATTAAAGATAATTTAATCTTGTCCTAAACTAATTAAATATGTGACCAAAGGAATTCATTTATTAGAGTATATTTCTCTTGGATTTTGTGTTGTAAGTTGAGTGCTTGGGATCTTGAGTGTTGTACACTCTACCCCTTCATGGAAATTCGAATTTGGCCTTAAGGCCAATTTTGGAGGCTTGTGGGAAAAGTCAAACTTGTCCCACACCTCTTAAATTGCTATACCAACCCTACCTATGGGTTGGGGGTCAAAATTAGACCCCATTAGGTGTTTTGGGAAGATAAAAAGGTAAAATGTTTATTGCACTTTCTTTCTTGTAATTAATTTTGTCCTTAGGGGTGTGGGCTTAGATTGTGTGTGTAAGTAAAATGTCATTCTTCAACCACTTATTAATTGTGCTTTGGAATATGAGGTTTGACTAGGGTGATGTGGAGTGGAGAGAAATGAGGTGGCATCCTACTTGGAGCCACATCATCCTCCTCTCTCCCTTTTCTATTTATTGAAGTTCTTTTTCTTGTTTGGGGTTACTTCATTATTTTTTGTGCTCTTGCATTTTTGGGAGTTAGAGGATTTTGGGAGTAGCTTGTGGATTGTTGGAGCTTGTGGATGCTTTCTTGGTTTTGAGGAGCTTGATTTACTCTTGGAACAAGCTCTACTATGGAAAGGTAGGAGCTTTACCTTGCTTATGTTATGTTTTATTTTGTGTTTATGTGCTTGTGTTGAGTATTGTTTTCTTTGGAATGCTTGTTGGGTGTGGGTAGATTTCCTAAGTTTGGAGTAGGAGGAGACTATGGGGAGATTTCATGTAGGGAGGCATAAGAGTTTACCTTCTTTTTTGGGGAGTTTGGGTTGGGTGCCCCACCTTGGATAAGGAATGCTTGCATTTCTTACTTGTTTCTTTTATGAGGGAGGCATAAGAGATTGAGGAGGCATAAGAGTATGTGGGAGGTATAAGGGGTACTTGAGGGAGGCATAAGAGTATGTAGGGGATTTGAGATATGCATTGGAGGCTTTAAGGTGGGCACCCATTCCCATTGGGAGGCATAAGTGGCCTCCCCATAGGTCTTGCTCTTTTGGCTTTCATTTTAAGCCTTGTTTACTTGTTGTTTAATTGTTGTTTTTTTTCATTCTTGTGTTGTAGATGATTGAAATGTGGTTGGAATGGTTGTGAAATAATTGTTGTGTTTGTGGAAGCTTGTTGTTGCCATGTGTTGGAATCATCTCCCATTGTAATGTGGTTGGGGCTCGGGGCCATGAAGAGGATGGATTCTCCTCTTCATTGGATATCTTGGTTGGGTGGAGAGTGTTGCCTCTCCCCCATTTTTTGTGAATCAAACAAATCTTGGAGGAGCTATCTTGTTGGAGTTGTGAAGCTTGGAGTTTTTTTGGAGACCTTGTGAACCTTCCTTTGAGAAAAATTTATTGTGTTATTCCCACTTAGAGTGGAGGAACTTGTATTAATGTATTTCATTTTGGCTTACATTCTTGTATTATTTCCCACTTGAGTGGAAGAAATTTTAATAATTTCATGGAGAAAATTTGCATTCCAATATTTGTATATTGTATATTATATGAAAAAAGAATAAAAAGAATCTTGTGTAAAATTTAGTTGTAAAGTTAGTTTTTGTGAAAAGAAAAGAAAGTATTATCTTTATTTGAAATTTGTTGTTTTGAGAAAAGAAGTTCTTTTTGTTTAAAAAATTTTCAATGGAAAATAAAGTTGTTTTTGTTTGTGAAATTGTTTTATGTAAAGAAAAGAAGAAATATAGAAGTTGTAGATGTTAAAAATGTATGCATAAAGTAAAGGAAAAATAAAGTTGTAGTGTTATAGTTTTGAATATATATAGTGTTGTAGTAAAAATGAACATGAGAGAACAAATTTGAAGTATGTTGTTATTTGAAATGTTGATTTTGTAGTAAGAAAATAACAATGTAAAAGTAGATTTAAATTTATTTTGCTCATGGAATTTGAAAGAAGACTAGTTGAACATAATGGAATGACTTTGTAAAGTAGATGTGTTTTTATTGGATTAGATAATACTTTAAAAATGAGTAGATTTAACTAAGGAATGAACAAATAAATTAAATCCCAAAAATGGAACTCTAGATGTACAAAATTAAGCTCATAAATGTATTTTAGCACTTTTTAGTAACTTTTAGTTTTTGAGAAATCTCGGGTTTTTAGGTTCTATTTTTCAAAACATGACCACCACCATGTGTGCGAGTGGTGGTCCCATAACCTCTACTCGGGGCTAAGGTGGCGGTCTCAAAACCATCACTCCAGTAGGGGGTGGCGGTCATGGTTTGTCACCCTAGGGTAGGGCGGCGGTCCCAGGACCACCGGCTGCACTACAGGCGGTTTCTGTCACTTATGGTAGAACTCCTCTCTGATCTCGCCTGTAAAAATTTTTTAACTATATACACTAAATTTAAGTTGTAAATTTAACTAAGGAACTACCAGCAATCAAACAATGCTCAAATCATGTGAATATAAGAACTTTAAACCTATAAATGGTGATTGAAAACATTCTTTTCATTTATAACAATGGGGTAGGGTTTGCCCCAAATTTGAAAACCCAAATACAAATGGCTTGAAATAAAATTAGATTGGTGAAGAAAATCCCTCCCAATCCTTGAATGAAATAATAACAACAATAAAACTACAATCTAAACTAATCTAAGCTTGATCTCCTTGTAGAATCCTCCATAGTTCTTCCTCTCTTGCTCCCATGGCTTCCTCCTCTCCAACCTACAATTTTAACAAAACAAATAGACCAAATGAGGAGAATAGAATAAAGGAAAGGTTTTAATAAAATTCATAAGGATTTAGGGCTAGTTTGGAACCCTAGGATCTAGTGGCCAAGATTGTTTTGATCTAAGGGTGGAGGATTAACCCTACTTTTGTTTGGTAGAAATGTATTTTAAATGTTTAAATTAAATCCTTAAGGGTATGTGTAGATGGGTGAATGGGGCCATTTAATTGCCTTGGGGTGTAAAGTCTTTTATTAGTTCTTAGTATGTTTTAGGAATTTAATAAAAGGACTTTAAGCTATTAGGATAATGAAACTAAATAATTAAGATGAGGTTAACCATATTAGGATTGAACATTAACTAAGAAGAGAAAAACATTTAACCAAGTAAATTAAACTATGGCACCTTCCTAGTTGACTTTTAATTAATCAACCTTAGAGGTAAAGTAATTTTAATATGTAATCTTTTAACTAGACCTGGCCTATCAATCTTAAAGTTGAGTTTAGTGGTGTAAGTTAATTTAATGAACCCTAAGGGTTAAACACCCTTGTAACCTTTTTATAACTTAAACAAAAAAAAAATTAGTCACAATTTTTGGGTTAAGTGTTAGGTTGTAGCATGTTCTAGAATGTCATTTTTGTGGGTGTTACACTTGGTATCAGAGCCATGGGTTCAAATCTTGGACCCTTGGGCACACCTAGAAAACATGAAACATGAACATTTAACCTAGTGCAAAAATTAGTTTCTTTTAATCTAGAAAACCACAATGTCTGATAATTGTATAATTTAGAAAACATAGAAAATTGAAACAAGACCTAGAATAATGAACTAACTCTCACCTTGATCTGTGTAGGAGGCATGGATCAAATAGAGGGTCTTTTCACATAGACCTAGATATACCACCTCCAGAGTAGGTTAGCGGCCATTCTACCTCATATTTTATAGACGCTTCAAGATGTCAATGTCACTATACGCGGAGGGTCCTTGGGAGGATGACTTGCTAGACATGACATGGAGCCATCAGTGGAGGCCCATGCATCCCCTCGACACAGCGAGGAGTATAGGGTAGAGAACTTCCATGGAGTCGGCTAGGGAAGAGTCACCACAGAGAGGGCATGGAGACAGGATTTTAGGACATAGGGATAGATCTCGGAGCCCTAGACAGAGGGAGGAGCATGCAGAGAGACCTAGGGGTCATGTCAGATGTCAGCTGCAGACCATATCAGGGAGATCTTGAAGTTACGACCATCTCACTATTCGGGAGATACAGTGGTTTTTCAGGCAGAGGCCTGG
This sequence comes from Taxus wallichiana var. yunnanensis, assembly GCA_018340775.1. NCBI lineage: Eukaryota > Viridiplantae > Streptophyta > Pinopsida > Cupressales > Taxaceae > Taxus > Taxus wallichiana. The sequence goes on from CM031240.1 coordinate 258,573,839, forward strand.
TTGGTGAGCTTGAGTGGATGCTTCAAGCTCTTTCCCTTGTACTAGCAACATGAAAGCTCATGTTGCGATCCATCTTCTAAGGGATGGAGCAGAGTCTTGGTGGAGGACCGAGGAGCAGAAGCTCCATGTTGACTCGAGACAGTTACTTGGGAGCTATTTGAGGAGCATTTCAGGAGTAGGTATTTTCCCGGAGGTTTATTCAATAGAGATAGATAGATGAGTTTCATGACCTCCATCAAGCATCGATGACCATAGCCGAGTATGAGAGTCAATTTCTAGACCTACTCCAGTATGTTGACTATATGCAGATGAGAAGGTATGGATTCACAGGTTCATCAGGGGCCTGAATTTGGATTTGGGTGGTGCGGTGCACATTCACTACCCATAGACATTAGCAGAGGCCATGGAGAAGGCCTATATTGTAGAGGAGACATGGGGAAGATGCAGTAGGCTAGAGACAGAGTTCGGAGCCGCATCCAGTAGATGCAGGATGGATAGATCAGGGGGTTAGTTCCTCCTCCTCGTGGTGGATAGAGTTTGGGACAGTCTTCTTTCGAGCCACCACGTAACCACCACCTCAACAAAGAATAATAATGAGCAAACCCACCCACCTACAGACCTCCTCAGAGATTTGATGCATAGAGGGGGCGAGTATGGGCCTCCTCCTAGGGGTCCCATCAGGACACAGGGTGCACCGAGAGCTCAATCAAGGAGCTTATCAGTAGAGACCTCAGCAGATCCATAGCTAGGATCGTCAGGATCCACAACTCATACCTCTAGAGTACCGGCTGGAGCTACATCTCACTAGAGAGGACCAGGTAGTTGTTATGGTTGTGGCGTTGTTGGACATCATTGGAGAGAGTTCCCATAGAACCCTAGTAATAAGGGTAAGATGTAGATCTCAAAGCCTACTATTGGAGATATGGCATGAGCCATCGGATCTATCCGATGAGTCGAGAACCACCAAGATGAGCACCAGAGTACCGTGATAGAGATGACAGGTAGTATTGGTGGTATTTTTTCACCTCTATATTATTTGATTTCGGTTCATCTAATTCTTTTATTACACCATCCTTAGTAGAGCATTGCAGGCTGGTGGCAGTTAGGTAGGGTCATAGTTGGGATGTTGAGATGGCTTCTGGAGCCAAAATTTTGTAGACTCCTTAGTTAAGGAGTGTGTAGTGGATTTGGGACCCTTCACCACTACCTCGGATCTTTGAATCCTTCCGTTGGGTTCTTATGGTGTCATCTTGGGCATGGACTGGTTGTCTACACATAGAGCTAGAGTGGACTATTACCATAAGACTATTGCTTGTATAGATGATCTAGGAGTGGAGTCGTGATATCAGAGTTAGGAGGCCCATTTTCCATTCACACCATCTCCATTATGCAGCTTAAGCGGTGTGTGTGATGAGGTTATCAGATGTATGTATTACGGTTAGTGATTAGTGACAGATCTGAGGATGAGTCTAGTGGACCATCCCTTGATGACCATCACATTTTGAGAGAGTTTGCTGATGTTTTTCTAGGGGAGCTACCGGGGTTACCTCCCCCACGTGAGATAGATTTCCACATAGATCTTGTTTTGGCTGCAGAGCCTATCTCACGAGCACCTTATCGGATGACTACTCTGAGCTATGTGAGCTCAAGTTGTAGCTTGAGGGCCTTAGGAGAAAGGCCTAATCCATCCTAGTGTATCCCCTTAGGGTGCACCAATGATCTTCATGAAGAAGAAGGATGGATCTCTACGGTTGTGTATTGATTACTCGCCAATTGAACAAAGTAACGATCAAGAATCATTACCCCCTTCCATGCATTGATGATTTATTTGATCAGATGAAGGGGGCCATAGTTTTCTCCAAGATAGATCTTAAGTCAAGGTATCATCAGCAAGGATCACGAGGTAGATATTCATAAGACCACCTTTTCGTATGAGATATGGCCACTACGAGTTCACAGTGGTACCTTTTGGTCTGATGAATGCCCCACAGTGTGTTCATGAGCTTGATGAATGGGGTATTCAGACATTTTTGGATCACTTCATGCTCATCTTCCTTGATGACATTTTGATTTACTCACGTATGCATGTGAGGAGCATGAGGAGCACCTTCGCCAGGTTCTTCAGTGTCTTCGTGAGCAACATCTTTACGGGAACTTGGAGAAGTGTGTGTTCTTTCAAAAAGAGGTGCAATATTTGGGCCACATCATTTTTGGGGAAGGTATCATAGTTGATCCTTCCAAGATTCAAGCTATCATGGATTGGCCAACTCCACTAGTGTGACCGAGGTGCACAGCTTCATGGGTTTGGCAGGATATTATAGGAGATTTGTTCAGGACTTTTCTCGGATTACACACCCCATCACTTCCCTTCAACGGAAAGGGAAGAAGTTTGTATGGTCAGATAGATGTGAGAAGGCCTTTAGGAAACTGAAGGAATGCCTCACATGATAAGTGCCTATTCTATTCTAGCAGTGCCATCCTCAGGGTGAGTTCTACGTTTGCACAGATGCTTCTTTGGCAGGACTTGGAGGTGTGTTGATGCAGGAGGGTAGAGTAGTTGCTTTTGAGTCTCGCAAACTCAAGGATTATGAGCTCAATTATCCGACTCATGATCTTGAGCTTGCAGTAGTTGTGCATGCCTTAGTGTGGTGGAGACACTTTCTTCTTCTTGGCTAGAGATTTACACTCAGGACTAATCACTTGAGTCTTCCCACTCTTCACGCAGCCCAATCTCAACGCTCATCAATGGCATTGGATGGAGTTTCTTTGTGAGTATGATATGGAGATAGAGCATGTGAAGGGGAAGGAGAATGTGGTTACAGATGCCTTGAGTAGATGGAGACATGTGGCTATGGCTACTTTAGTGGGTACAAATTTACGGAGTAGGATTTTGTCAACAACTTCCTCATGACAATTTCTACCTTGCAGCCAGAGTAGAGATTGAGTCCCAGAGACCCTTGGGGAGATTTGATGGATTTTCATTAGAGGCAGATGGTCTTCTCAGACACAGAGGTCGGATATATGTTCCTAGAGATGGAGGCTTGAGACAAGACATTTTGACAGAGGCTCATCGTGCACCTTATTCAGCCCATCCCGGGTGAAGAAGATGCACACCACTTTGAGACAGTTGTACCATTGGAGAGGACTTTGAGAGAGACGTGGCTCAGTTTGTGTCATGTTTTTTAGAGTGTCAGAGGGTGAAGGCCGAGCATCAACATCCAGCTGGCCTTCTTTTCCTCATGCTATACTGGAGTGGAAATGGGACACCATTTCCATGGACTTCATTGTTGGGTTACCGATGTCGAGATACCACCACGATGCCATCATGGTCACGGTGGATAAATTGATGAAAGTGGCTCATTTTTCTTTGGTGAAGACCACCTATATAGCTAGTGTAGTGGCATGGGTATATCTTGATGAGATTGTCAGATTACATGGATTCATGGAAGATCATTTGTGACCGTGATCCTTTGTACACTTCCCACTTCTAGACCACCATGTAGCATGCTCTCTAGGATGAGGATCAATTTCAACACAACATATCACCCTAAGAGATAGATGGATAGACTAAGCGGGTGAATCAGATCTTGGAGGACATGCTTAGGATGTACGTTATGGATCATCAGTCAGATGGGAGGAGTATTTATACTTGGTGGAGTTTTCCTACAATAATAGTTTTCAGAGTTCGATAGGCATGGCTCCTTTTCAGGAATTATATGGCAGAGAGTGCAGGACACCTCTTAGTTGGGACAGGTTAGAGGACAGGGTTTCTCTTGGGCCAACCTTATTGCAGGATATGGAGCAAAGTTTTTTTGATCGAGACGAGAGAGGTTGTAGGAGGCAGCATGATAGGAAGAAGAAGTATGCGGACCAGCATAGGACATATCATAGTTTTGAGGTGGGCACAAAGGTGTTTCTTCATGTCAAACCACATAAGATCCCTATCCATTACGAAAAAGGTTCTAAGCTTGCTCCTAGGTTTGTGGGTCCCTTTGAGATCTTGGAGTGCATCGGTCCTTGGCCTATCATCTAGCATTTCCACCTAGCTTGTCTCGTCCCATGATGTGTTTCATGTTTATGTGCTTAGGAGATATATTTTTGATCCTTCTCACATGTTAGATTGGACCGCATTGTAGGTGTAGGATCAGGGGCAAGGTGATGGTGGATCCCATCCGCATTATAGAGCACAGACCCTAGGCCTTCGTGGCAGAGAGATTGACCAGGTTCGGGTCCAGTGGGATAGATATGATGAGATTGTTGCTACATGGGAGGATGCTACATTGCTACGAGTTTAGTTTCCACACCTATTCCAGTGACTTCTAGGAGGAAGTTCGAGTCTAAGGGGAGGGGATGTAGTGCCCACTTCCCTTCGACACCTTTTTGTTATTGATTTTGATACTGTTGACTACACTTATGGATATTATTGTAGCTTTTTTATTTAGCATGATATTAGATGTTAGAGATATTGGACTATTGTTGATTTTGACTCATATATGATGCATGTGGATTATTAGAGACATTTTATATTGATGTTGATATGTTGTTGACATGGTTATTTATATATATTTCTAACATGTGATATACTTTCATCACACTGAGTAGGCTTTGATAATTGAACTAATGTTGTGATCATTTTGACATGGATGAAATGTTGAAGATAGAAATGTTTCTAGAAATTGTAAATGATATCGTATTTTCCTAGATGATATTTGATTCATATATAGATGATTGTGGATTTATATTGTATATTTTATCATAGATGTTTTTAATGCGGCCACGAGGCCAAGGAGGTATTTATGTGTTTTGTAGGTAAATTTATTCACAACAAACATCATGGGGGATTGGAGACCAACCACATTGGAATTCTAGGTGAATTCAACAAGGGTCACCATGGCAACATGTATTTGTGTGTGTGTTTGAATTATGGTTAGGGGGAAATTGTGACCAAGGGGTTATGTATTGTCTTTTATTTAGTTTTCCTTTAATTGATGTTAGTATGTGATTTTTAGTGATGTAATTCATTGTATTAATTATTTAGAATTTGGTGTATGTATTTTACCCTTTATTATTAATGGGTTGTAGTGTCTTAATTAAAGCTAATTTAAATCTTTTCCTAAACTAATTAAAGATGTGACCAAAGGAATTCATTTATTAGAGTATATTTCTCTTGGATTTTGTGTTGTAAGTTGAGTGCTTGGGATCTTGAGTGTTGTACACTCTACCCTTCATGGAAATTCAAATTTGGCCTTAGAGGCCAATTTTGGAAGCTTGTGGGACAAGTCAAACTTGTCCCACACCTCTTAAATTGCTATACCAACCCTACCTATGGGTTGGGGGTCAAAATTAGACCCCATTAGGTGTTTTGGGAAGATAAAAAGGTAAAATGTTTATTGCACTTTCTTTCTTGAAATTAATTTTGTCCTTAGGGGTGTGGGCTTAGATTGTGTGTGTAAGTAAAATGTCATTCTTCAACCACTTATTAATTGTTCTTTGGAATATGAGGTTGACTAGGGTGATGTGGAGTGGAGAGGAAATGAGGTGGCATCCTACTTGGAGCCACATCATCCTCCTCTCTCCCTTTTCTATTTATTGAAGTTCTTTTGCTTGTTTGGGGTTACTTCATCATTTTGTGCTCTTGCATTTTTGGGAGAGTTAGAGGATTTTTGGGAGTGCTTGTGGATTGTTGGAGCTTGTGGATGCTTGCTTGGTTTTGAGGAGCTTGAGATTTACTCTTGGAACAAGCTCTACTATGGAAAGGTAGGAGCTTTACCTTTTCTTATGTTATGTTTTTATTTTGTGTTTATGTGCTTGTGTTGAGTATTTTTTTTGGAATGCTTGTTGGGTGTGGGTAGATTGCCTAAGTTTGGAGTAGGAGGAGACTATGGGGAGATTTCATGTAGGGAGGCATAAGAGTTTACTTTTTGTTTGGAGGGAGTTTGGGTTGGGTGCCCCACCTTGGATAAGGAATGCTTGCATTTCTTACTTGTTTTTTATGAGGGAGGCATAAGAGATTGAGGGAGGCATAAGAGTATGTGGGAGGTATAAGGGTACTTGAGGGAGGCATAAGAGTATGTAGGGGATTTGAGATATGCATTGGAGGCTTTAAGGTGGGCACCCATTCCCATTGGGAGGCATAAGTGGCCTCCCCATAGGTCTTGCTCTTTGGCTTTCATTTTAAGCCTTGTTTACTTGTTGTTTAGTTTTTTTCTTTCATTCTTGTGTTGTAGATGATTGAAATGTGGTTGGAATGGTTGTGAAACAATTGTTGTGTTGTGGAAGCTTGTTTTGTTGCCATGTGTTGGAATCATCTCCCATTGTAATGTGGTTGGGGCTCGGGGGCCAATGGAGAGGATGGCTTCTCCTCTTCATTGGATATCTTGTTGGGTGGAGAGTGTTGCCTCTCCCCCATTTTGTTGTGAATCAAACAAATCTTGGAGGAGCTATCTTGTTGGAGTTGTGAAAGATTGAAGTTTTTTGTTGAGACCTTGTGAAATCCTTCCTTTGAGAAGAATTCCTTTGTATTCCCACTTAGGGTGGGGAGCTTGTATTATGTATTTTCTATTTTAGCTTACATTCTTGTATTATTTCCCACCTTGAGTGGAAGAATTTGTTGTATAATTTCATGGAGAAAAGTTATTCATTCTAATATTTGTATATTGTATAAGAAAAAAAATTTGTAAAAAAGTATTTTGTGAAAATTTAGTTGGTTTTTTGAGAAAGTTCTTTTCATTGAAAAAAAATTTTCAATGGAAAGAAAGTTTACTTTCATTGTGAAGTTGTTTATTGTATAAGAGAAAGAAGGAAATATAGAAGTTGTAGATGTTGAAAATGTATGCATAGTAGACTTGAAGGGAAAATAAAGTTGTTATAGTTGTTTTGAATATATATATGTTGTAGAGAAAATAAGAACATGAGAAAAAATTTGAAGTTTATTGTTATTTGGAAATGTTGATTTTGTAGTAAGAGAATAACAATGTAAAAGTAGATTTAAATCCCTTTTTCTCATGGAATTTGAAAGAAGAATAGTTGAACATAATGGAATGACTTTGTAAAGTAGATGTTTTTTTATTGGATTAGATAATAATTTTTTAAAAATGAGTAGATTTAACTAAGGAATGAACAAATAGAATTAAATCCCAAAACTGGAACTCTAGATGTACAAAAATGAGCTCAGAATGTGTTTTAGCACTTTTTAGTAACTTTTAGTTTTGAGAAATCTCGTGTTTTAGGTTCTATTTTTCATAAACATGACCATCGCCACCCGAGCGGTGGTCGGTCCACCAGTAACCGCCTCTCAAGCGAATGGCGAAAATCTTGAAACCTCCGCTCAGTAGGGATATGGTCCATGGTTTTTCACCCAAGTAGGGCAGCGGTCCCAGGACCACCGGTCTACTCAGAGTGGCGGTTCTGTCACTTATGACAAAAATCCTCGGATCCGCACCTATACAAAATTTTTATCTCTATACACTAAATGTTAAGTTGTGAATTTAACTACGGAACTACCAATAATCAAACAATGCTCAAATCATGTTGAATATAGCTTTTAAACCTACAAATGGTGGATTGAAACATTCTTTTCATTTATAACAATGGGGGTAGGGTTTGCCCCAAAATTTGAAAACCCAAATACAAATGGCTTGAAATAAAATTTAGATTGGTGAAGGAAATCCCTCCCAATCCTTGAATGGAAGTAATAACAACAATAAAACTACAATCTAAACTAATCTAAACTAGATCTCCTTGTAGAATCCTCCATAGTTCTTCCTCTTTGCTCCCATGGCTTCCTCCTCTCCAACCTGCAATTTTAACAAAACAAATAGACCAAATGAGGAGAATAGAATAAAGGAAAGGCTTTAATAAAAATTCATAAGGATTTTAGGGCTAGTTTGGAACCCTAGGATCTAGTGGCCAAGATTGATTTTGATCTAAGGGTGGAGGATTAACCCTACTTTTTTTGGTAGAAATGTATTAAATGTTTAAATTAAATCCTTAAGGGTATGTGTAGATGGGGGAATGGGGCCATTTAATTGCCTTGGGGTGTTAAGTCTTTATTAGTCCTTAGTATGTTGTAGGAATTTAATAAAAGGACTTTAAACTATTAGGATAATGAAACTAAATTAATTAAGCATGAGGTTAACCATATTTGGATTGAACATTAACTAAGAAGAGAGAAAACAATTAACTAAGTAAATTAAACTATGGCACCTTCCTAGTTGACTTTTAATTAATGATAGTTCCATGTGGCCACTACAAGAATCTCGTCTATGTTGTAACACCGCAAAAAGATGACGCTTCGCTCACGACGACGATGACGACGCGCCACAAACATACAACCCGGAATGCGAATAATTTTTTTTTGAAATTTAAGCAAGGTAGTGGATTCTTGTTTGATTTATTTTATCCGCAAGTCTTGTGGCCTGCTTGATATTGGGAACTGATAAGTTTCAATCTTTTACTTTGTATTCCGATTGCAAAACTAGAACTATATGGTTATCGCAATTCCATTCACTCGAGCTTTACTTCAAAATTTGTCGTATTCGACTCCTCCTTAACGGATAATTACGAGTTTCAGCATGGTGATACAAGACTTCATAAGGGTATCTGACCACTGACCCCGTCTTCACTTTATGATCCATTTTATAAGAGGGTAAAGGTGTCCAGGGTAAATGTATGTATTATGATTTTATTGATTTTTTTTTGATATATTTTAATATATATCTGCGGAGATATGTAGCATGGATAACACATATATTACTATCTTGATGACTTTTAGAAAACTTTTAATATATGATCATAGATATCTCTCTAAAGGAAATTGGATACTTTTAATTTAAGTGATAATTATATATAGATATATTATCAAAATTTATATTCAATTAAGTCTATGCGCCTATACCTACATTTACAATTTGAAGTTTAAGGAATAAGAGTCAAATGGGGGAAAACATTTCAAACTGTGCTTTAATCTTTTGGTTGGTAGGTCGCTCAACTACAAACTGACAAAATTTAAGGCTTCCCCTCTCCCCTTGCTGAACATAACCTGGCCGCCGCTCATTCCAAATAATTTCATTAGATTTGCAAATCTTTTTACCACAAAGTCGACCTGCTGTGCATGGACTGTTCTGAGCCGCGTGAAAGAAGCCGTGGAGGATAAGGATGTAGCTACAGCTAAATAGTAGGCGTATTAACTCTTTCAGATGACCCTGTCCGCGTGAGGAATCAGGTATGGTAAAAAAAAAAGAGTTACAGGCCAAGGAGAGGCGGAATCACCCTAGCAGGCTGTTCAACTATGTTGTTATCTGTTCAGTGTCGAATGCATCCTCAAATATGGGTTCGCCTTCAAAGAATTTTAGTCAAAAACGACGGAGGGACAGGCGAAGGCTCGGGCGGTTTTATCATTGCTTGTCTATTGCAACACTCTTAAATAGATGACCACAAAACTCACTTTTGCAAGCACTGCACAATTTAAATATACTCTGTGACAGTCGGTGCTTTGTGTATCAAGTTGTCTATCTGATCAGAATCGATTGCACCTTCAATAACAGGTTCTGTCTTTTTGATATAATCTTAACAAATGATTGAAGACAGAGGGGGCGTCATTGATGGATGTTGGCAAATAGAGAAGATCATTGGTTTTGAGAAGTTGAAAGGATTAAAATATTTACATTCTTCCATGGGCAATAGTTATTTTGGAAATTATATAACAACGGTATTATGCTTTGTGCAATCATTTTTGTCATTTCAATGGAATATAAATTTTATCAAATGCTAACCGTGAAAAATGCCTTCATTCCTTCTTGTTGGCATATACTTTTTCAATTCAGAGAGTAGCATTACAGGTTACCAGTGTAATCTGGAGATCATATGTATGATGGTTGATAACCTCTATAAAGGGAAAGATATTCGTAAAAAGAAAAATTTAAATATTCCTTGTGGAGACTGGATAGACAACGTTGATAGACAATCTTCATAATACTTAAACATGGATAATAATTAAAATATTAGTTTCCTTTTAATTGAAATGTGGTGGTGACTTATTAAGCTAGAAACTTTGCATTAGGATTTCTTTCTTCACAATTCAATAACATAACATGGGTTTCCAAAAGAATCGATTTCATTTCCCTTTTTACGATTTGCAAAAGATTCACAAGAAATTCTTAAATGAAGAGAGAGCATGATAGAGTTAGGGTGTAATCTACTCTATTGGCATATTGGAAATTCAATAAAACTTAACTCTTTCCATTCATACTACAAGAAGAAGATATACACTAATAATATCACTTATCAATACCTCTTTTCTTTTTTTTTTTTTTGCAACAAAATGGAATCTAGTATGTATATATATTTTTTGTAAATATACTAACATTCCACGTAAGAGTCCATCAATATTTTCATTAAGTTTTAAACAAGATCTACCAACATTTTAACCATGTGAACTTTTGGGCAAATATAGATTACAATGTCCTTTTTTTTTTGGAATGAAAACAAGATGATACAACTTTCTTTCACATACAAATTTTACAACAAAATAATACATATAAAGGAAAAGGAAGAAGTCTTCACAAGCTCCAAGGTGTTCTTCATCCATGCTCCAAATTCTGAGTATTTCAATCACAACCAAGATAGGGGAAAGGCAACACTCTCCTCCCAACTAAAACTCAATGGAGAAGAGAAGCAATCTCCTCCATTGACCCCCGAGCCCCAAACACAACACAATGAAGGGTGGTCTCCAACTCAAGGCAACAACACTTGCTTCCACAATACAATTTCTTCACAACATTCAAAGCTAAAATAAAAGAAGCAAAGAGACACAAATAACACCAAACATTTCACAACAAGGCTTTCATCCAAGCCAACAAGAGAAGGAACTATAGGAAAGTTTTCCTTATGCCTCCCCATTGAGATGAGATGCCCATCCAAACCCTCCACAATAAAACTCAAGCCCCTATGACTCTTATGCCTCCCTCAAGTACCCCTTTTTCCTCCCATACTCTTATGCCTCCCTCCTCTTATGGCTCCCTCAAGAACAAGGTAAGAATGTGAACATTCTTACCCAAGATGGGCATCCCTCTCAAACTCCCTCCACAATATCCTATTCTACTCTTATGCCTCCCTCATGAGTTTTCCCATAGACCTCTCCTACACTACACATTAAGCACTCTATCCATTTTCACAATACACAAAAGTAAACATACATTATTCACAATTTTAGCATCAACAACAATATGAAAGCAACAAAAAAGAGAAGGTTTCCTACCTCTCCATTGGAGAAGCCTAAACCAAGAAGCTTTTCACAAGCTCCCTCCAAAACAATCCAAGCATGCAAGTCCAAGCTCCTTCTTTTCTCTTTCTCCCAATTCTTTCCTCTCCCAAAAGAAATAAAAGAAAAGAACTCCTCAACAAAAACCTCCAACCCCCTCAACAAGAGAGGAAGTTTCCATAAATAGAAAAAGAAAGAGTGAGGGTGATGTGGCTCCTTGTAGGATGCCACATCCCACATCGTCAAGACCACCTCCCATAGTCAACTCAACTCCCAAACACAATAAATGGGTGGTTGGGTTGATTGACATCTCTTTCCACATCCATCCCTTCCCATGTGCCTTAAGGCACAATTAAATGCAAAAAGAAGACAAGTGCACTCCAAAGTCACATTTCCCTTCCCAAAACAATAAATAATCCCCTTTTTGGATTCCCAACCCATAGATATGGTTGGTAAGGGGTTTTGGGAAGTGTGGGACAAGTTTAACTTGTCCCACAAGTCCCCCAAAATTGCCCTCAATCTCAAATTCGAGATTCAAAGAACATGGAGTGGTCAACACTCAAAACAAGCATTCAAAACAAGAGGAAAGCACAAGGCTCAAGGAGCCAACCATCAAAATTAATTACACCCACTAGACTTCCCTCCAAAACTTAAAAATTAAAACAAGGTGTTAAATTAATCTAAACATACTTAACAAAAGTAATTTAACAAAAGACATCACAAAAGAAATCACCTACTAAAGCAAGTTAAAACAAGTAATTAAAATTCTTACCCCCTTGGTCACATAGGAAAATTTCCCCCTCATGGAAATTTTTCTTAACACATAAAAGAACAAAGGTAACACAATACAATTCACTAGTTGCCTTGATGACCAAATGTTGTAACCACCCGACATTTTGTTGTGTTTAGTTTCCAATCCCCCTTTCAGTTGTGATCATGTTGTGTTTCCTGAAAAATAAAAAATACCTCCTTCGGCCTTGCGGCCATGTGAAAATATCCAAAATAACCATATGCATGAAATTTATTAACATCTATACGTAATTCAATCAATCATTATTTCTAGGTCTAAATCACAACTTAATTATGCATTTCATCATTATCCAAATTTATAGTAATGTAAATTCAACAACTACATTCTACTCATCATGGCGAAGAAATCCAATGTTAGAACACATGCAATATATCCATATAAAAATAATATCGGTATCCAATAGTCTGTCACGAGTCGAGTGTAGATCATACTGAAAACAAAATCCAATCATAATCCAAATGCATCTAGTCACCAAACATTATGCTAATCAACATAAGTATAAGTCATGTCCATATCCAAAATCTGCATAACTCAAAATGTTAATCAACTAAGTGTCGTAGGGAAGTGGGCATTACATATGTCACCATAGAACCCTCGATCTGCTCAAATCTGGACATGTAGGATACAATAAAGAATGTGATACAAAAAAAAAGAATGAAAATATGTAAGCAATACATTGGTTTTGCAACCTACTAGGTTTAAAATTGTAATTTTCAATAAAAATAAATATGCAGCCCATTGGGTTTGAATCTATAGCTTTAAATGGTGGTATAATTGTTGTATTTTAATAACCAAATCCTTGTTAATTTACTTTAAAATGTGAGCACTTCCAAAAATAACAGGAATCGTGAATAAATAATTAGTTATCCTTAACACCAAAAAATCTTCAATTTCTCTCTCTTGAATCCATCAAGCACTCACAATATATATAAATTTAATATGTTTTAAAGCAATTTATGAGCAAAAACATGTAGTTTTTAATTAAATTTCAAAGTGCAATTTTTCTTATAATATAAAGATATCATTATTATTTTTATTAATCTTCATTCGTAAAAAGTTATATTGCATTCATATACAATTATAAAAAGTAATTAATTAATATCAAATGTATATATCAACGATTTATTACTCTTTCATCCAACATTCGGTGAGATATTTTTAGTACAAGTGATTTTATTTACATATCTTTGAATATTTTAAATTAAATGAGATTAAAAGGAAATATTATTTGAGGATGTCATAATATACATGAGATTAAAAATATTAAACATTGATTTTATTTGTTTCTCACTCCATAAAACCTTCCTCTGCTAAATTGTTAGGTAACCGTTACTTATAGCAATTCCTTTATGGAGTTAATATATTTAGTTTTCAAAAAAAATCTTGAATCCATTCTAGAGAAAAATTAAATCTTGAAATCAAATAAGAAATAAAATGAGTTATATATTTTCCAATTAAATATATAATTAAAATTAAAATTTTGATTGTTTAAAATTATTGGCATTGGGGAACATTTGTGGACATTTTTCCAACTCGGAATCTAGCGTTGCACGTTCCTTTTTCCATACCGAGAGCTAGGATTTGCAAATGTGATGTTTCCTATTATACTTTCCTAGCATGTCCAAATTTGGATGTTAGCTCGTGTTTTCGACAAGGTTTTTAAAGCAATGTAATGAGAGACATCCCCAAATGTATGTTGAACATATGCATCTTGCGACGATGTGGTTTTTCTATAAGAAATGTCAAATATAAGTGTTTGATATTTGTATAGAGAAACCGTGAAATTGTATTTTTTGTATGCTTGGAAAAATGATTTGGTATACATTCCCATGAAATATGGTTCCATAATATTGTTTTTCATTTTCGTGAGTGGATAAGATATTATTTTATTGACATTTGTATGTTGTGTTTTTTCAAATAATGATTAACGTAGATATGTGTATTTGAAAGTTTCTTTACAAGTGGTGTGCGATAGAGTTTCTAATAATACAAATAACTAGACAATTTTTTGAATATATTTTATAGGCATGGCTCCTCAAAGATTAAATTTTGAAAATGATGAAAAAGAAAAGAATATCAAAGACAATATCGCGAAGAAGACAACAAGAAATGACATAAGCGCAACAAGAGGAACAAAGGAAACGTTGAAATGATAACGATAGATGAAGGTTTGCGAACGAAGGATGGATTAACAAATGAAGAATTAGATGCGAGAAGAGGACAACATGCAAATAACATGATGACAATTCATGCATGATCGTCTCAAGATGACTCACATGTATTAAGAACAAGGTTACAAGGAAATATTCGTTCAAATAAATTTCCTTAGGAAGAAAGATGAGAATGTAAATATTTGATTATGTTATTTATGTAAATGATTTAATAAATTGAATAGTGTTTTGAGTATGCTGGTAAAAAAACTACTTAAAATCAAACAGAAGGTCATCAATAAGGAAAATGGAACACATTTTCTAATCTTCTATTCTCTTTATTTCATATTATTCTTTGACTATCCTTGCTCATTATTATAACTTGGATATTATATGATTGTTTTCTATTACATGTACATGCGCTTTTAGTTATATAAATAATTACAAAGTTTGTTCAAAATATTTTATGGGTATGACTCACCAAGATTAAATTTTTATGTACAATTATAACAAGTAATTATTTAATATTTAATGTATATAAAAAAGTTTTATTACTCTTACACCGAACATTTGATCAAATATTTTTAGTGCAAATGATTGTATTTACATATCTTTGAATATTTTAAATAAAATGAGATTAGAAGTAAATATTGTTTTAGGATGTCATAATATAAATTTATGATAAAATTAATAATATAGTAATTAATTATTCATATGTTGATATCTTCGTTAGTTTATATTAATTCATCATGTTAAATTAAATACTTGTAAGTTAAATTTTCATTATTTTACGAAAAAAAATTAAATATTGATTTCAATTGTTTCCCACTACATACAACATTCCTCTCAAAATTTTAGGTCACCGTAAGTTTTAGCAATTCCTTTATGGAGTTAACCTATTTAGTTTTCAAACAATTTCTTGAATCCATTCTTCGAAAAACTAAATCTTGAAATAAAATAAAAAATAGAATCAAATTATATCTTTTCAAATTAAATATATTATTAAAATTAAAATTTTGATTCTTTAATATATCTAATTTAAATTTTTATTGTTTGTTTCAATTTATATATATATATATATATATATATATATATAATTAAACATTAATTTCAATTGTTTCCCACTCCATAAAACTTTCCTCTGCATTATTTTTAGGTCACCGTAACTTTTAACAATTCCTTTATGAAGTTAATATATTTAGTTTTCAAATAATTTCTTGAATCCATTCTACGGAAATATTAAATCTTGAAATCAAATAACAAATAAAATGAGTTATATATTTTCTAGTTAAATATATAATTAAAATTAAAATTTTGATTGTTTAAAATTATTGACATTGGGGAACATTTGGGGACATTTGTCCAACTCGGAATCGAAGCGTTGCACGTGCCTTTTTCCATACCGAGAGCTAGAATTTGCAAATGCGATGTTTCTGTTATGCTCTCCTAGCATGTCCAAATTTGGATGTTAGCCCGTGTTTTCGACAAGGTTTTGAAGCAATGTAATGAAAGACATCCCCAAATGTATGTTGAACATATACATCTTGCGGACGATGTGGTTTTTCTATAAGAAATGTCGAATATAAATGTTTGATATTTGCATAGAGAAACCGTGAAATCGTATTTTTGTATGCTTGGAAAAATGTTTTGGTATACATTCCCATGAACTATGGTTCCATCATTTTTTTCATTTTCGTGAGTGGATAAGATATTATTTTATTGACATTTGTATGTTGTGTTTTTTCAAATAATGATTAACGTAGATATATGTATTTGAAAGTTTCTTTATAGGGAGTGTGTGATAGAGTTTCTAATAATATAAATAATTAGACAATTTTTTAAAAATATTTTATAAGTGTGGCTCCTCAAAGATTAAATTTTGAAAATGATGAAAAAAGAAAAGAATATCAAAGACAATATCGCAGAAGAAGACAACAAGAAATGACATAAGCGCAACAAGAGGATCAAAGGAAACATAGAAATGATAATGATAGATGAAGGTTTGTAGGGACGGAGGGCTGGATTAACAAATGAAGAATTAGATGTAGAAAGATGACAACATGCAAATAACATGATGACAATTCATGCATGATCATCTCAAGATGACTCACATGTATTGAGAACAAGGTTACAAGGACATATTCGCTCAAATCAATTTCGTTAGGAAGAAAGATGAGAATGTAAATATTTCATTACGTTATTTATGTAAATGATTTAATAAATCGAATAGTGTTTTGAGTATGTTGGTAAACAAACTACTTAAAATGAAACAAAGGTCATCAATACGGAAAATGGAGCACTTTTTCTAATCTTCTATTCTCTTTATTTCATATTATTCTTTGACTAACCTTGCTAATTGTTATAACTTGGATATTATATGATTGTTTTCTATTACATGTACATGCGCTTTTAGTTATATAAATAATTACAAAGTTTTTTCAAAATATTTTATGGGTATGACTCGGCCAAGATTAAATTTTTATGTACAATTATAACAAGTAATTATTTAATATTTAATGTATATATAAATGTTTTATTACTCTTACACCCAACATTTGGTCGATATTTTTGTGCAAATGATTGTATTTACATATCTTTGAATATTTTAATTAAAATGAGATTAGAAGGAAGTATTGTTTTAGTATGTCATAATATAAATTTATGATAAATTAATAATATAGTAATTAATTATTCATATGTCGATATCTTCGTTATTTTATATTAATTCATCACTTTAAATTAAATACTTGTAAGTTAAATTTTCATTATTTCAAAAAAATTAAATTAAATATTGATTTCAATTGTTTCCGCTATATACACCTTCCTCTGCTAAATTTTAGGTCACCCTAACTTTTAGCAATTCCTTTATATGGCGTTAACCTATTTAGTTTTCAAACAATTTCTTCAATCCATTCTTAAAAAAATTAGATCTTGAAATAAAATAAGAAATAGAATTAGTTATATCTTTTCAAATTAAATATATTATTAAAATTAAAATTTTGATTCTTTGAATTTCATTATATATATATATATATATATATATATATATATATATATATATATATATATATATATATATCTATATATATATAATTAAACATTGATTTCAATTGTTTCCCACTCTAGAAAACCTTCCTCTGCTTTATTTTTAGGTCACCGTAACTTTTAACAATTCCTTTATGCGCTTAATATATTTAGTTTTCAAACAATTTCTTGAATCCATTCTACGGAAATATTAAATATTGAAATCAAATAAGAAATAAAATGATTTATATATTTTCTAATTAAATATATAATTAAAATTAAAATTTTGATTGTTTAATATTATTGGCATTGGGAACATTTGCAAACATTTTTCGAACTAAGAATCTAGTGTTGCATGTGCCTTTTTCGATACCGAGTACTAGGATTTTCTCTTCTCGCACATCCAAATTTGGATGTTCGCCCGTGTTTTTGAAAAGGTTTTTAAACCAATTTCCCCAAAATATATGTTGAACATATGCATCTTACGAAGATGTGATTTTTCTATAAGAAATGTGAAATACAAATGTTTGATATTTCTATAGAGAAACCGTGAAATTGTTTTCTGTGTATGCTTGGTAAAATGTTTTGGTATACATTCCCATGAACTAGGGTTCCATCATATTGTTTTTCAATTTTTGAGTGAATGAGATTTTCTTTTATTAACATTTGTATGTTGTATTTTTTCAAATAGTGATTAATGTGGATATGTGCATTTGAATGTTTCTTTATACGTGGTGTGTGATGGAGCTTTTAGTAATATAAATAATTAGACAATTTTTTCAAAATATTTTATAGGCATGGCTCATCTAAGATTAAATTTTGAAAATGGTGAAGATATAAAATAATATCAAAGAAAATATCACAAAAGAAGACAACAAGAAATGACAGAAGCACACCGACAGAACAAAGGAAACGTTTAAATGATAATGGTAGATAAAGATTTGTATAAGAGAGGGCTGAGTTAACAAATGAAGAATTAGATGTAGAAAGAGGACAACATGCAAATAACATGATGATAATTCATGTACGATCGTCTCAAGATGACTCACATGTATCGACAAAAAGGTTACAAGGACATATTCATTCAAATCAATTTCCTTAGGATGAAAGATTAGAATGTAAATATTTGATTACGTTATTTATGTAAATGATTAAATAAATTGCATAGTGTTTTGAGTATGTTGGTGAAAAAACTACTTAAAATCAAACAGAAGGTCATCAATAAGGAAAATGGACCACTTTTTCTAATCTTCTATTCTCTTTATTTCATATCATTCTTTGACTAACCTTGCTAATTGTTATAATTGTATATTATATGATTTTTAACTATAACATGCACATCGAGATTTTAGTTATATAAATAATTAGAAAGTTTGTTGAAAATACTTTATAGCTATGACTTAACCAAGATTAAATTTTCTTTACAATTATAACAATTAATTATTTAATATTAAATCTATATATAAATGTTTTATTACTCTTTCACCCAACATTCGGTCAGATATTTTTAGTACAAATGATTGTATTTACATATCTTTGAATATTTTAAACAAAATGAGATTAAAAGGAAATATTGTTTGAGGATGTCATAATATAAATTTATGAATAAATTAATAATCTAATAATTAATTATTCATATGTCAATATATTCATTATTTTAGATTAATTCGTAATGTTAAATTAAATAGTTTAAAATTAAATTTTGAGTAATTTAAAAAAAAGTTAAACATTGACTTCAATTATTTCCCACTACATACAACATTCCTCGATAAATTTTTAGTTATGCCATAACTTTTAGAAATTCCTTTATTGAATTAATTTATTTAGTTTTCAAACAATTTCTTGAATCCATTCTATACAAAAATTAAATCTATAAATCAAATAAGAAATTGAATGAGTTATATCTTTTCTAATTAAATATATAATTAAAATTAAAATTTTGATGCTTTAAATTTCATTATATATATATATATATATATATATATATATTTATAAATTTTAAAAAAATTAAACATTGATTTGAATTGTTTCCCACTCCATACAACCTTTCTCTGCTAAGTTTTTAGGTTACCGTAACTTTTAGCAATTCCTTTATGCAGCTTAATATATTTAGTTTTCAAACAATTTCTGGAATCCATTCTACGAAAAATTAAATCTTGAAACAAAAAAGAAATAAAATGAGTTATATCTTTTCATATTAAATATGTAATTAAAATTAACATTTTGATTGTTTAAAATTATTGTCATTGGGGAACATTTGCGAACATTTATCCAACTTGGAATCTAGTGTTGCACATGCCTTTTCGATAAGCGAGCTAGGATTTGTAAATGGGATGTTTCAGTTATGCTCTCCTAGCACTTCCAAATTTTGATGTTACCCGCGTTTTGAAAATATTTTTAAAGCAATGTAACAAGGACCCCCAATTGTATGTTGAACATATTCATCTTGCGATGATGCGCTTTTCTATAAGAAATGTCAAATATAAATGTTTGATATTTCTATGAGAAACTGAAATCGTATTTTCTGTATGCTTGGAAAAATGTTTTGGTATATGTTCCCATGAACTATGGTTCCATCATATTGATTTTCGTTTTCGTGAGTGCATGAGATGTTATTTTATTGACATTTGTATGTTGTGTTTTTCCAAGTAATGATTAAGGTAGATATGTTCATTGTAACATATCTTTACAGTGGTGTGCGATAGAGTTTTTAGCAATATAAATAATAAGACAATTTTTTAAAAATATTTTATAGGCATGGCTCCACCAAGACTAAATTTTGAAAATGATGACAAAATAAATGAATATCAAAGAAAATATCACAGAAGAAGACAACAAGAAATGATAGAAGTGCATCGAGAGGAACAAAGGAAACATCAAAATGATAATGATAGATGAAGGTTTGCAGAACGAAGGGCTGAATTAACAAATGAAGAATTAGATGGAGAAAGATGAAAACATACAAATAACATGATGATTGTTCATGCATGATCACCTCCTGATGACTCACATGTATCGAGAACAAGGTTACAAGGATGTATTCGTTTAGATCAATTTCCTTAGGAATAATGAAGAGAATTTAAATATTTGATTATGTTATTTATGTAAATGATTTAATAAATTACATAGTGTTTTGAGTATGTTGATGAAAAAACTAATTAAAAGAAAACAAAAGGTCATCAATAAGGAAAATGGACCACTTTTGTAATCTTCTATTCTCTTTATTTCATATCATTCTTTGACTAACCTTGTTAATTGTTATAACTTGGATATTATATGATTTTTTTCTATTATATGTACATAGAATAATTAGAAAGTTTGTTGAAAATACATTATAGGTATAGCTAGAACAAAACTAAATTTTATATACAATTATAACAAGTAATTGTTTAATAATAAATCTATATATAATTGTTTTATTACTCTTTCACCTAACATTCAAGAAGATATTTTTGGTACAAATGATTGTATTTACATATCTTTGAATAATTTAAACAAAATTAGATTAAAAGGAAATATTGTTTGAGGATGTCATAATATAAATTTATGAATAAATTAATAACATAGTAATTAATTATTCATATGTCAATATCTTCATTATTTTATATTAATTAATCATGTAAAATTAAATATTTGTAAGTTAAATTTTGATTTTTTTTTGAAAACATTAAACATTGATTTGAATTGTTTCCCACTCCGTACACCTTCATCTACTAAATTTTTAGGTAACCATAACTTATAGTGATTCTTTTATGGAGTTAATATATTTAGTTTTAAAAAAATCTTGAATCAATTCTACTGAAAAATTAAATCTGAAATCAAATAAGAAACAAAATGAGTTATATCTTTTCCAATTAAATATCTAATTAACCAAAAAATTTGTTTTAAATTTTAAATTTAAATTTAAATTGTTTGAATTTCATTATATATATATATATTTAAAAAATTAAACATTGATTTCAATTGTTTCCTAGTCCATACAACCTTCCTCTGCTAAATTTTTTGGTCACCGTAACTTTTAGCAATTCCTTTATGGAGTTAATATATTTAGTTTTCAAACAATTTCTTGAATCCATTCTATAGAAAAATTAAATTTTGATATAAAATAAGAAATAAAATGAGTTATATCTTTTCCAATTAAATATGTAATTAAAATTAAAATTTTGATTGTTTAAAATTATTGGCATTGGGAAACATTTGCGGACATTTGTCCATCTTAGAATCTAGCGTTGCATGTGCTTTTTCAATACCGAGAGCTAGGATTTGCAAATGGAATGTTTCTGTTATGCTCTCTAGCATGTCCAAATTCGAGATGTTAGCCTATGTTTTCGAAAATATTTTTAAAGTGACATAACTAGGAACCTCCCAAATGTATGTTGAACATATGCATCTTGCATGACGATGCAATTTTTTTAATAAGAAATGTGAAATATGAATGTTTGATATTTCTATAGAGAAACCATGAAATCTTATTTTGTGTGTATGCTAGCAAAATGTTTTGTTATAGATTCTTGTTATTCAATTTTTCCCCTTAAGAAAAATTGGTCAAATAAGAGCTTGCATGTAGCAAAAATGGAGGAGTTGTTTCAGTCATGGAGGCTTGCATTATAGATTTGGGAGAATATGGTTAAAACAGGTCAAGAAAATTATAGGGAAGCTCAGGAGCTCAAGATGTTTCAGAGAATCAAGATGTCCGATGTCTGAAATTTTAGACTTTGGAGGTGGAGATTTTTAGAGATCTAGGAGAACAAGAATTTCCAAAAATCGAAGTCTGAAATTTCATACATTCGGGGTTTCAGAGATCTCGGTGTGCGAAGTTGGAAAAATGAAGGAAAATTTCTGAAATCGGAAACTTTGAAAGTCTGAAATTTTAGAATTTCAGGTTTCGGTGTTTCGGGGATCTCTATGCGAGTAAAAATCCTGAAATCTAAAATTTTGAAAGTTTGAAATTTCAAAATTTTGGGTTTCGGAGTTTCAGAGGTTCGAGATTCGGGGTTTTGAAGTCTCACTAGAAAAATCGCAAAAGTGCCAAAAATTTCTGAAATGTCAAAAGTTTGAATCCTGAAAGGTTCATATTTTGAGAGTCAATGTAGGGTTTGGGGTCAACGCAATGGCATTTTCAGACTTTTGTGGTTTGGGTTTTTAGACTTCGATTCCTCGGAAAGAAAAACTTAAAAATCGCTCCCAAATGTCTGAAATCTTGAATTCTGAAAGTCTAGAATTTTAGACTTTCGGTCTTTTGGGTGTCGAATTTGAACTCTCGATCTGTGATTGTTGCGAGAATGACACATCAACCTTGAGATCGCTATAAATTTTGACTCGAGCTTGGATTTGTAGAAGAAAGAACTTATCGAAATCATCAACGTATGTTACACAATAAAGTGGGACTAAGTTCTTAAAAATGAAAAATATAGTTCACCATTTTTTGAGGTGTCCCAGGTTTCTCACCTACCACCATAATGAAGTATGGGCTTCCTTTCTTTCCCAACAAGGAAAAACACATGGAGGCATGGGTTTTGTAGTAGAACCCATCATTGTTGCAGGAAAATTTAATGCTCTTTTGGGGTGGTTGGAGTAGGATTTTAGATTTCTCCTCTCTCCTTCTCTAATTCTTCCTATATATTGTAAGGAGGGGCATTTTTCTAAAGGTTGGAAAATTTTTCCTTGCACCCTCCCTTCTTCTCTGATCTACAAGTGAATTTATGGAGTTAAAACCTCCCATTTCAAACTGTAATGAAAGTTTGTGCCTCTTGGCCATTGTAATGGAATATATCAAATTATTGGACCAATAAAAGTAAGTTTTGGATGTTTTAAACCCTCTCTTATGTTCATTTTATCTTCTTGATATCTCATTGCAATCCTGGTTATCTATGCATAGTGTTTGTATTACACTTTATTGGTTTGTGTTTAATTACAAAGTAGGTGTTCATCATTCCTTTGGTGCATCACCTCTATTAACTTAGGTTTATTTTCTTGTATCTTCTTAACCATGTCTCCTTGGCAAGTTAGAGTAGGATTTAGAGTAGATCCTCTGAAAATTGTATGTGTGCACCTGAAGAGAGGAATAGGAACCGAACTTCATCCGGAGAGCCTTCTCGATTTCAAATTCCCACACTTTGGGAAAAGATCCATGTTATGCAATCAAACCGGTAATTTTAACCCTTTGAGTTACTGAGACATTCGGGGTTGTTGTGATTATGCATAAAAATTCCCATGAAATATGGTTCCATCACAATATTTTTCATTTTCATGAGTGGATGAGATGTTATTTTATTGACATTTTTATGTTTTGTTTTTTAAAGTAATGATTAACATAGATATGTGCATTTGAACGTTTCTTTACTGGTGGTGTGCGATAGAGTTTTTAGTAATATAAATAATTAAACAATTTTTTGAAAATATTTTATAGTCATGGCTCCACCAAGATAAAAATTTTAAAGTGATGAAGAAAGAAAATGATATCAAAGACAATATTTAATAAGAAGAAAACAACAAATGATAGAAGCGCAACAAGAGGAACAAAGGAAATGTAGAAATGATAATGATAGGTGAAGGTTTGCGAGAGCGAGAGGGCTGAATTATCAAATGAAAAACTAGATGCGAAAGAGGACAACATGCAAATAACATGATGAAAATTCATGCATGATCGTCTAAAGATGACTCACATGCATGAGAACAAGGTTACAAGGACATATTCATTTAGATCAATTTCCTTAGGAAGCAAGACGAGAATGTAAATATTTGATTATGTTATTTATATAAATCATTTAATAAATTACATAATGTTTTGAGTATGCTTTGGTGAAAAATTACTTAAAATCAAACATAAGGTCATCAATAAAACAATGGACCACTTTTTCTAATCTTCTAATCTCTTTATTTCATATCATTCTTTGACTAACCTTGCTAATTGCTATAACTTGGATATTATATGATTTATTTCTATTATATGTACATGGAGTTTTTAGTTATATAAATAATTATAAAGTTTTTGAAAATAATTTATAGGTATGCGTAATGCCTGCTAAAAATCCCGCACGAAACCCAAGAACAACCTAGGTCAAACTAGAAAAATTATGGAATAATTTTTTTTTGAAAAAGCGTGCTCGCAAAAAGGTTTCGAAATAACAGTTGTCACATTCTTGTTTCTAAGTTACTTTA
Source organism: Taxus wallichiana var. yunnanensis (assembly GCA_018340775.1). Classification (NCBI taxonomy): domain Eukaryota; kingdom Viridiplantae; phylum Streptophyta; class Pinopsida; order Cupressales; family Taxaceae; genus Taxus; species Taxus wallichiana. Next base: position 258,598,245 of record CM031240.1, read on the forward strand.
AATTAATAATATAAATTTCCTTTTTAATCCCCATTATAATAAAATAATAAAAATCTCATTACCTTTTAATAAACTTAGTTAGTCTAAGGCATGGTTTAGGTTCCCCTAAATGTTATTTTGATAAACATTTAAATTCCACTATAGTCAAACTTGCACAAATTAATCCCAAGGGTAAAGGGGTATATTTAATTTAATACTAAAGTTATATTAATCCCACAAGGTGACAAGGTTTAAAAATAAAATAACAAGGTCCTTAATTTAGCACAAGGGTTAGAACAATAATCCCATCCCCTACACAAATAAACACCTCTCCTAAAAAGTCAACCCATGTATTTTAAATTTAGAATTTGAATTTTCTTTCACCCACTCCCCACCTATTTTTGTAGGGATACATGTAATTCCCGCTAAAAACAACCCACTTGAGACCCAAGAACAACCTAGGAATAGTTAGGAAAAATATGGAATAATTTTTTTAATAAGAAGAGTCTACAACCAAGTTACAAGGCAACAACTGTCACTAACAAGTTCCAGAACAATTCTAATCCACTAGAACATACTTTTATTTTATTAACAATTGTTAGAGGTCATAAGGTCCAAAATTTAGGGTTAGAAGGTTCAATTAGGTTTAGAGGGTAATTCCTCACCATACCCACTCTCTAACAGGCTTAAAGTTTTAACTTGATTTTTCTCACACTTAATGAATTCAAAAATTCCCTAAATTATTCCCATTGGATAGGAAATTTCCTCACCTTTTTATTGATATAAATAAGTCCTCATAACTCCTCATATTTCTCAAGTTATGGACCGATGGGCCTTGGGGTGAAAACTTTCCCAAAGGGCGGGTTGGCGAGGCTGCGGGAGACTTTTGGATCATTTCCCAGTGGGGCAAAAAACTAACTTTGCACCCATGTGCCCGTGGGTCCGCAAGTCCACAAGGGACACGTGGTGCTTCTCAAACCAACATGGGGAGAAATGGGGTGGCGGGAGATATTTTGAAAAATTTCCCGCGTGGGGTGAAAAGCCAACATTGCGCCCGTAAGTCCGCAAGCTACAAGGGACATGTGGCATCACCTAAGCCAACGTGGGGAAAGTGGGGTGGCGGGGAGAAATTTTGTTTAATGCCCTGAAGGGCTAAGAGGGTAACATTGACCCGCACCTCCGCTAGCTCCTCATGCCATGTGGCCGCTCTTGATTGGTTGCGGTCAGCGGGATGGCGGAGAAAACATGGAATTTTTCCCAAAAATTTTTGAAGCACAAAAAGGGAAAAGGGACCCGCTCCTCTGTGATGCATCGTGAAACCATGTGACATCACCCGATTGGTCACGGGACGGTGGGGTGGCGGGAAAAATTTGGAAAATTTTCCCAAACATTTTCCTAAGTGCTTAAGGGAAAAATTCGGCCGCGGGCCCGCCAAGAAAATTTTCCCAACTTTTGACACCAAGGAAGAAAAAATTCATAAGGCCATAAATTTTGATAGAGAGCTCGGTTTTGGCAAAACAAGGAATTTCTAGAAATATCTCAATGTCCTCTTTGTATAGAGATAATTAATTTTTGATTTTGATAAAGTTTAAGGGGTAAATTTTAAGAAAAATTCCTGTAGGCTTTTACAGTGCGAACTGGTAAATTTTAACTTGTGAGATTTATTCAATTTGATCTTCTTCCTCTCTCAACATGTCAATTAGACATGGGGACATGTTCTTAGATGGATTTAAGGAAGGATTCAAGATTCAATTTGTCTAATAGATTTGCAATTTGAACATTTTCATTTCTTGACAAAGAAAACTACTCTAAAACGACATTTTGTCTAATTGAATTCATTTAGGGTCTACTACTTCAATTTAATCATTTAATTTGTTATTTTATTGTTGTAGGTTTGAACTGTGCATTTTTTTGTTTTGATAATTGCCAATTTGAAATTACAAAAAAAAGGGATCAAATTTTAAAGGGTCTAATTGCCACTTCCTTCTTCCAAGTATTTAAAATACGTTCCAATTCCAATCTAACACATTAGTTGATTTAATCAAACTATTCAAGACCAAAATGTAATTCCTGATTTCAAAATTTTCACATTCCAAAAAGACAAAATACTGTATTTTTCTCACACGCATTTCTTCCTTTCAAACAAAGATTTCAATACATTGAAATGATCAGATTCAATACAACAATGCAATTTGAGAAAAGTATTGCAATCCTTTATTGATTCCAAAATGCAACATTACAACCTTTCTTCTTTTATTCCTTCCAAAACATATATTATATACAGAATAGAATGATACATTTTCCTCTCACGTGTTTCACTTTACCACTTTTCAACCAGGGATTTCATAGTGAATGCTAAACACAGATTTCCAATGGAATAACAACATATGGACAAGAAAAAACCACTTCCATTAATTTAAATGAACTCTTACAACTTCCTTTCCCTTTGGTTTCAAAATGCAACATACAAAAAAACACGTATCATTCTTCCACATTCTTTCCAAAATAGAATATAGAGTATAACTCTTTTACATTTCAAATTTCCACTTGCAATCAGTACAACATATTTCCATTACAACCATTTACAAGTTCATCCACTTCAAGTGGGAAAGGTTACAATGAGATTTTATTTCACAAGGGACTGTCAAACTATCTTTTCTCAGCTCCAAAACAGCAACATGCATTCTTCACATTCCTCCAATTTGATCACAACAGGAGTAGGGGAAAGGCAATTCTCTCCACCCAACCAAGACATCCAATGAAGAGGAGAATTCATCCTTCTTCATTGGCCCCCAACCCCAACCACAATGCAATAAAAGATGTGATCCAACTCATGGCAACAACAGGCTTCCACAAAACATACACACAACATTTTCATAAAGAAACATAGTCCCAAACAAAATGTAGTTTACAACTACATTAAAACATGACAAAAAATACAAAGGCTTCATCAAGCAAGCCAAAGGAGCAAGAAGCTATGGGGGATGCTGCTTATGCCTCCCAAGGGGAAAATGGGTATCACCACCTGAGTACAACCCATAAAAATATGTATATATATGAATATCATTTCAAACCCTATCATGCCCTTATGCCTCACCATGTACCCCTTATTCCTCACATTTTCTTATATCTCCCCAACCTCTTATGGCACCCCATAACGAGTAAAGAAATGCAAGCTATTTCTTTGTAAGGTGGAACCCAAATTCCCAACTCCCTCCACCCTTATACCTCCCTAAAACCACTTGTGCCTCCCACAAAAATAACCCCATAGTCTTCTCCTACACCATTCCTAGGCCATCTACCCAACAACCCACAATATATACCAAAAAATTCACATAATAACATTTACATAAATACAAGAAGAACATTTACATAAATATAAGAAGAGCATTTCAAGAGCCAAGCTCGTACCTCTCCATGATTAAGTCATTCCAAGTTTCAAAACAACAAGCTTTATCCCAATGCAAGCAACCTAAAATAACCAAGCACAATCATGCAACAATCTTCCAAAAACTTCTCCAAGCAAGATCTCTCAAAATAGCAAGAAAATTCACCCAAAATGAAGTCTCCAAAAGTGAAGCAACCCAAAACAAGGCAAACAATTCAAATTTTATAGAAGAGGGAAGAGAAGAGGATGAGGTGGATCCATGTAGGATGCCACTTCACACATCCTCAACTCCAACACATAAGTCAACTTCATTCCCCAAAGCATAATAAATAAGTGGGTGAATAATATGACAGATTTACTTACACACTCAAACAAGCCCATACCCCATAAGGACTGAAATTAAATTAAGTAAGAAAAGTGCAATTACAACATTCAACTTGACTTGTAAAAATGCATAAAAAGGTTAAATTTAACCCTCCAACCATATTCAAGGTTGTTATGTAAATTTAAGAGGTATGGAACAGGTTTAAATTGTCCCACAAGCCTCCAAAATCAACCTCCAAGGACAATTTCGAATTTCTAACAAGGTGGAGTGTTTCACACTCAAAATTTAACTTACACATCACTTACAAGGTCACTTACATGTTACTTTCACATTCTTACAACACTTTAAAACATGGCCAACAACTCTATTAATTACATTATTATGACATCTTTTAATTAATTAACTAAACAATATGATTACTCACAATATTTACACACCATTAAATAAATAATGAAAGGGTAAGTGCACCACAAAATAAACACATGCAAAAATAAAACAAAAGGGACCAAAATAAAAGAAATACATAAAATCCCTTGGTCACATTTAAAGGTGATCCCCCCATGGGAATCCCTAACACTAACAAACACACACACAAACAAAATTAGTTGCCATGGTGACATTTTTGAATTCATCTATAATTCTAATGTAGTTGGTCTCCAATCCCCTAATGTTTATTGTGATATTTTTACCTGCAAAACACAAATACCTCCTTCGGCCTCGTGGCCATATTAGAACATCCAAAATAATATAAATATAATTAAATTTTCAAAATCATCTAGATATATGAATCACAACAACATCAAAGCAATCTAACAATATCATTATAGTTTTATCAACAAATATATCATCATCCAATAATTTTCCATTTCTAGGGCTATTCACAATATCCAAATATCACAAGTCCGAACAACATCCATCAAATAACCATGTCCAAAATTATAACATCATCAACATATAAGGTGTCTCTAATAATCATCATGCATCATGTAAGAATCAAAGTCAACAATAATCCATGATCAAATATCTAACATTATACTAAATCAAATTTATAATAATGTCCATAATATAGTCGATAATTTCATGATCGGTATTAAAAGGTGTCAAAGGGAAGTTGGCACTACAATGCATCTCATCCATTGGATGGATTAAGTTGGGGCCACAAGATCTAGGGATTCAACTAACCCTAAGTTTTCTTATGAAATTATTTTTTCTCTTTTATTTGATTTATTACTTTTTTTGTTTTGTTTTGTAGATTGGTGGAGGAGGAGGAGGAAGCCATGAAAGGCCAGCTCAAAATTTTGAGAGGATACACATTCTCTATTTGTTTTCTTGTTTTATCTACCCCCTCACCTAGGGTTTCAATGTATTCATTTATTTTATTTATCTCATTATTTTATTTATTTAACATTTTCCCAAATGGGCACAGGGGTTTTTCCTAATTTAGAGATATGATCAGATTTTATAGATGTTTTCATTTGGGTAAGATAATACACACACACACACACACGCGCAACACACACACACACACACATGTATATACGTTTGTATACATATATATGTATATTTATATTTTTGAAATTTTTGAAAAGAATAAAACCAGGAATCACAATGATTTTAGTGATTAAATATTTATGTATAAAAACTTTATATATATATATATATATATATATATATAATTTAAAACTGAATTAGATAAAACCAGAGACTTGGCCACAAAAATGGCTTTACACAATCCGCGATAAAAAAAAAGCCTCTGCAGGTTTTGATTTAACAATGGTATTGGGTATAGTGTGGTGGCAATAGTTTGGGGTTGGGAGGGAGGGTCTCTAATCCCACCCCCATCCCACTTGATAATGGGGTGAGGAGTGGGGTTGGCGATCCTCCCCCAACCCTCCTTCCTTTTCAAAAGCTACAGTCACGGCTAAAAACAAATCCCTAACATATTCTCCAATACATTTGGTTTTATTTTATTAAAAGTATTACTTTGTTTTATTTGATACTATATATATTTAAAACACATATAACACATGAATATATACCATTAATATATTGATATAATCATGGCCATTATTATTTAATATTATTATTTTTTAATAACAATAATAATAAATAATAAAAGAAAACATTAATCATGTCAAACTAAACCATAAATCTTCCATTAAAATTCTCTTAACAACTTGATAATAATCTTATTAAATGTTAAATCTTACATTAAATTTCACTTATTGTTATATTAACTAATATTGAGTTTATAAATATATAAATTTAAAATGACTTAAAAGTAAATTTTATATGGTCCAATAGAGCTATAGCCTAAGTTGTGATCAAGCAATTTCCTTACTCCAATAAACTTAGGAACAATCTATTTTATTGACAAGTTAAAAGACAAAGTAGCATTTAAATTATTTCCATCTAATCATATAAAGTTTAAAATTTCTTTCAACCAAAATAAGGGAATGAACAAATATAATTTATTTCACTACTCTATATGTTTCATGTAATACAATGGGAGAAACTATTTCTTTGCTTTTACAAACTACAAATTTGCAACCATTCTCACAAGCAATTATAACAAGATTTCTCATAGTTTTAAAATAAGAACTACTAATTTTCCAATAAGAAATACACACCCATTTGAGACAACAAACCAACTAAAATGAGGACTAAGTAGTTTTCCTTTCAATCTAAATTCCATTATACAAAAATTTAACTCACTAAAATTGTTTCTCTTTCAACTTCATTTCCATTTTATCAAACTTGTTTCACTAAAATGTCTTTCATTCCCTCATACATTACAACCTTAATAACCAATAATCAATACAACTTTTCTTTCAAAAGCAATACAATAAATCTTCCACTTGAAGTGGGAATTTACAAGAAGGTAGCTATAATAGAGGAATGATTAGTCTTCTATAAGTGCTCCAAGTATCAAATCTCCAACAAGGCTCCATATTTTCTTCACTTGATCAAAACAACAAAAAATGGGGAGAGGAAACACTCTCCACCCAACTAAAACTCCAATGAGAAGAATAAACAATTCTTCTCATTATTCCCCGAGCCCCAACAACAAGGAAATATGGATAGATCAAACCCACGACAACTATATAATACTTCCACACTTACTTTCAAGAAACATATACACAAGAAATATAACCACACAAAAACACTCATTTTTAAACACAACTACTTCCCAAAAAAATGACTCTAAAATAAACCAAGTAGAGAGGAATATGGGGATACCATTGTGCCTCCCAAGGGTATGAATTCCCACCTCTAAAATCCTCCAAAACATAATCAACCCAAAAATCTCTTATGCCTCCCTCACTCTTATTCCTCCCTCTCTCTTATGGCTCCCACAATACACAAAATAACAAAATAGAACAAGGTGGGGCATCGAAAACCCACTCCCACCTAAACACACAAAGAATCTCTCCTCATTTAACCATCTCAACACAACCTAAGGTCAATTTACTACCCAACACTTTAAACAATAACACACATAACATACAAGAAAATTAGAAGAAGACAAGAGTGAAAGACCCTACCTTGCCATGGTAAAGATCCACTTTTCAAGAAAGTCCCAAAATATTTCCAACTCAAGTAATTCCAAGCTCCCTTCTATTCCAACAAGAAAGAACTCCCAAAATCAAACAATATCCAAAGCTAAGGAAGTAACCACATTTACTTCCCAAAATTTCCAATAAATAGAAAAAAGGAAGAGGGAGATGATGTGGCTCCATGTAGGATGGCACATAATTTATTCGCCATCCCACATCACTCAAGTCAAACCAATACCCCAACACATAATAAATGGGTAGTTTAGAAGTATGAAAAACCTCTTTCACACACACCACTCCAACCCACACTCTTTAGGAAAAATAAATTAACACATGTAAAAATTACAATTAAAACTCACCTTTATGCCTTCCAAAAACACATAATGGGGTCTAGTTTTGACCCTCCAACCCATAGGTAGGGTTAGTATAAGAAATTAAGATGTGTGGGACAAGCTTAGATATTCCCACAAGCCTCCAAAATTGGCCCTTAAGGCTAATTCGAATTTCCAAGATGAGGTAGAGTGTACAACACTCAAGATCACATGCACTAAACTTACAACACATAAACCAAAACCATATAATCTAGTACATGAATGATTTTTGTCCCATCCATAATTAGTTTAGTAACATGATTAATTTACTAATCTAGACACATAAATTAATTAATGATAAAAGGGAATTACATCACCATAAAATCACATACTCTAAAATTAAATAAAGGAAAATAAAAGAACAACACACAAACCCCTTGGTCACAATTGGAGGTCATCCCCCATGGGGACCCCCTAACAAAAAATAAAACACACACAACATATAATGCCCACAAAAATGACATTCTAGGAACACATTAAAACCCTAAACACTTAACCCGAAAGTTACGGAATTTTTTTCTTTGTTTAAGTTAAAAGGTTACAAGGGTGTCAACCCTTAGTGTGCATTAAATTTATTTTCACCAATAATCTTTACTTTACCAAGGATGGACCAGGTCTAGGTTAAATGATTAAAATTTCTTAATTTATCTGTAAGGTCAAATAATTAACATTCAACTAGGGAGGTGCCATAATTTAATTTACTTGGTTAAATGCCTTACCCTCTTTAATCAAACTCAAACCCAAAAGAATAAACTTTATGCTTAGTTATTTTAATTCCATAATCTTAATAACTTAAAATTCCATTTCATTAATTTCCTAAAACATACTAGGAACTAAATAAATGACTAGCACACCAAGGTAATTAAAAGGCCCCATTCACCCATCTACCCATACCTTTAATTTTTATTTAAAACATCTATAATATACATTCCTACCAAACAAAAGTAGGGTTGATCCTCAACCCTTGGATCAATTCAATTGTGGCCACTAGATCCTAGGGTTCCAAACTAACCCTAAAAATCCTTATGAGTTTTTATTTACTCCCTTTCATTACCCAAGTCTCCTCATTTGGTCACTTTTCCTTTGTTTAATTTGCAGGTTGGAGAGATGGAAGCCATGGGAGCAAGGAAGGAAGAAACTATGAAGGAGCCTACAAAGAAATCAAGCTTAGTTTAGTTTTAGATTGTAGGTTTATCATTGTATTTTTTTTCATTCAAGGATTGAAGGGATTTCCTTTACAAATCTGGTTTTATTACAAAACTATTTGTATATTGAGTTCTCTAATAGGGGAAAACCCTACCTCCATTAATATAAATGAGATCTAGCACTCTTCAATTCTCCATTTGAATTTTTACTTTCTTGAACAATGAATTTTAACCATCATTTTCTTGCTGGAGATTTCCTCTTACTTTTTACATGCTTAAAATTTAGTTAGACCAAGTTAAAATTTACACAGTGTGTATTTACATTTTCCGCAATAAATGACAAACCTCCTTTAGAGAAGGCCGGCAGTCTTGGGACCGCCGCCCCACCTAGGTGACAATTCATAAACCACCACCTTGCTGGAGAGGTGGTTTTAGAGATCGCCGCCTTGGCGAGTGTCGGTTACGAGACCACCACTCCACACAAGGCAGCAGTCATGTTTATTATAAAAAATGTTCATTTCTAAGATTTCTCAAAAAACAAAAGTTACTAGAGTGTTTTAAAATTCATTCTAAACTTAAATTTATGCACCTAAAGTTTCTAGTTGTAAGATTTAACTCATCTATTCATTCCATAGTAAAATTACTCCTCTTTTTCTTTTAAAGCATTTTCTATTTTAATGGTAACAACAACTACAAGATCATTTTCATTTTTCTCAACAAATTTTATTTCAAGTCCAAAAGTAAAAGGAACTAAATCTACTTCTAATATTGTTATTTTTCCTTACTACAAAATGCAACATTTCAACATAGCAATATACTTCAATTTGTGGCCTCTTTCTCATTTCCACTACAACTTATTTGTTTGAATAACTACAACAAATTTATTCCACATTCAATTTTTGCATTTATTTGCATATGCTATTTGCATCTTACAACTTCTATATTTCTTCTTTCTCATTTATAATAATACAACTACAACAATGAAGGTAACTTTTTTCTTTCTTGACCATTGCTCATTCCTTTTAAAGAAAATAACTTACTTTCTCACAAACAAGTTTTAACTAAACTTTTAAACATGATTTCTATTTGGATTCATTTCTTTCCATACTAAAATTTAAAGAGAAAGGAAATTTTACAACTCTTCAATGAGATTCCTTCAAATAATATTACAACTTACAATACAACATTTATTTTCAACAAAATACAATATTACAAGTCTTCCACCTTGAGTGGGAATAACAAGAAGGTTTTCTCACAAGGAAGGATTTCTTTTGGACAAAAACAAGGCTCCGAATTTCACATCACCAACAAGAGCTCCACCAAGCTTCATTTGATACAAAAAAAAAAGGGGGAGAGGAAACACTCTCCACCCAACCAATAATCCAATGAGGAGAAGAAGCTATCCTCCTCATTTGCCCTTGAGCCCCAACCATATTGCAATGAAAAATGGATCCAACTCATGGCAACAAAAAAGCTTCCACATCACAATAAAAAGATTTTACAACCATACCAAAAACACAATCAACACAACTACAATCACAAGAAGGCAACTAACAAAATATACAAGGCTTCAAAATGCAAAATCCAAAGGAGCAAGATCTATGGGGAGGTCACTTATGCCTCCCAATGGGAAATAGGTTCCCACCTTAAAACCCTCCAATATACACCTCAAAACCCCTACACACTCTTATGCCTCCCACATTCTCTTATGCCTCCCTACAATCTCTTATGTCTCCCTCATAAAACAAAGTAAGAAATGTAAGCATTTTCTTTTCCAAGGTGGGGAACCCAACCAAAATCCCTCCAAAACATGAAATAAACTCTTATTCCTCCCTACATGTAAGATCCCCATATTCCTCTCCTACACCACACTTAGGCAATTTACCAAAGCACCCAACAAGCATACCAAAACACTTAAAAACATACACATATTCACAATATAAAGAAATTTTTTTAACAACAGTTTAGCTCCAACCTTTCCATGGTAGAGCTTCATCCAAGAGTCATACACCAAGCTTATTCAAGCCCAAACAATCACCAACAAGCTCCAAAAAATCCACAAGTATTCCAAAATTCTTCCAACTCCAAAATGAAAGAGCACAAAATAATGAAGTAACCCCCAACCAAGAAAATGAACTTGAATAAATAGAGAAGGGGGCAGAGGTTGAGGTGGCTCCATGTAGGATGCCACATCACTCATTTTCAACTCCACCTCATAAGTCAAACCTCAACCCCAATGCATAATAAATTTTTGGGTCAATGAAATGACCACGAAATGACAAACTACTTACACACACAATCTAAGCCCACACCCCCTAAGGACAAAATTTAATACCTTTGTAAGAAAAGTGTAATAAATGTCACTTTTTGACTTACAAAACACATGATGGGGTCTATTTTTTACCCTCCAATCCATATGTAGGGTTGGAATAGTAATTTAAGAGGTGTGGGACAAGTTTAATTTTTCCCACAAGCCTCCAAAATTGGCCCTTAAGACCAAATCCGAAATTTCTATGAAGGGGTAGAGTGTACAATACTCAAGATCCCAAGCACTCAACTTACAACACATAACCCAAGAGCCATCAAATCTAATAAATGAAATTCATTTGTCTCATCCATAATTAATTTAGTAAAAAGATTAATTTTCTAGTCTAGACACAAATTAAATAATTAAGAAAAGGAGGATACATCATTATAAAATCACATACTAAAATTAAATAAGGGAAATTAAATAAAACAAACAAAACACACAAACCCTTGGTCACAATTGGAGGTGATTCCCCCCGTGGGGACCCCCTAACAAAAATACAAACATACACACAATAAGATACATATTGCCATGGCGACCCTTGTTGAATTCATCTAGCATTCCAATGTGGCTGGTCTCCAATCCCCCCGTTGTTTGTTGTGATATGTTTTCCTACAAAAAACAAAATACCCCTCTAGCTTCATGGCCATATTAATGATGTTGAAGTAATAAAACACTTACATCTAACTATCAATTTCAATATCAAATATCATAACTACTATTTATAAGACCAAGTAATTTAATAATTATTCCAATTTTCAACATTTCGATTCTACTCATACATCAGTTTGCAACTAAGATCAAAAACCAACCAAATCATTAGATTTAAGCAATACTTTCACTTGTTCCCAATTTCACCAATCCTCCAATATCAAAGAGATCACAAAAAAAATAACTTTGAACCTCATAATAAACATCAATATGAAATGATTCAAAATATTGACATATATTTATCTGACAACACATCATTTTCTTCCATACTAAATGTCTATCAAAATTTAATCATTTCGGTTACAATAATGTCTATCCTTCAATTCCCATATCACAATGTGTTAATTTCGTTTGTCTATTAATATATTCCAGTAATAATGCACAATAGTGTCTATGTGTCTAGTCACAGAGATAAACCAAATACAACAAAACAATATCGAAGAGTAATGCTATCATAATCAAATTACGACAATGCAACCATTCTAGCTAATTGTTTTATCCTTAAATGCCCATTAGGGTCCACAATATCGACATATAGTTAAAATAATAATAACCAAAACACAATGGAGTCATGATGCCCCACACATCTTATTAGTATGCTAATTAGAATAAAGCAACAAGGTTTATGATTATAACAATTCAGAAAAGATAATCATGGTTCATTTAGTATTGAAGAGAAGCGAACATTACACAACATAACACAAGTTTCCATGGTGACCATTGTCATATCCACCCAAAATTTTGATGTGATTGGTATCTAATCCCCCATTTATTGTTTTGATATAATCACCTATAAAACACACAATACCTCCTTCGGCCTCGTGGCCACATACAACATAAAATATATGCATATAAGTCAACAATCATCCATACCGAAATTAAATCATCAGCTAGGTAAATAATTTTACTATTTTAAAATTTTAACCAAATCCCAATTCTATATTTCAATAATATAAATAAGATCACAAGATTAGTTCATTGCTAAATCCTACTCAATATGATGAAAATGTTGAATGTCGAAATATATAAATATGTCAACAACACATCATCATCAATATAAAATGTCTCTCTAAGAAATCCACACAAATCATACTATGAATCAAAATCCATCAATAATCAAAGTATCTATATCATCTAATCATCATGCTAAATCAAAATTATACAATAATATCCATGTATATAACCAACAGTGTCGAGACAAAAATATAGTAAGTGTCAAAGGGAAGTGGACACTACAAAGATGGCTCGACCAAGATTGAATTTTATATACAATTATAACAAGTAACTATTTAATATTAAATGTATATAAAAATGTTTTACTACTCTTTCACCCAACATTTAGTTAGATATTTTAGCGTAACAAATTTTGTTTACATATCTTTCAATATTTTAAACAAAATGAGATTAAAAGGAAATATTTTTGAGGATGCAATAATATAAATTTATGAATAGAATAACAATATAGTAATTAATTATTCATGTGTCAATATCTTCGTTATTTTATATTCATTCATCATGTTGAATTAAATACTTATAAGTTTAATTTTGAGTAATTTTTTAAAAATAACCATTAATTTCAATTGTTTCCCACTACATACAACCTTCTTGTGTGCTCAATTTTTAGGTCACCATAACTTTTAGCAATTCCTTTATGGAGTTAATATATCTAGTTTTCAAACAATTTCTTGAATCCATTCTATAGAAAAATTAAATGTTGAAATCAAATGAGAAATAGAATGAGTTATATCTTTTCAAATTCAATATATAATTAAAATTAAAATTTTGATTGTTTAAAATTTTTATTTAATTTTTTTATTGTTTAAATTTCATTAATCGTATATATATATATATTAAACCTTGATTTCAATTGTTTCCCACTCCATACAACCTTCCATTCCTAAATTTTTAGGTCACCGTAACTTTTAGCAATTCCTTTACGGAGTTAACATATTTAGTTTTCAAATAATTTCTTGAATCCATTCTATAGAAAAATTAAATCTTGAAATCAAATAAGAAATAAAATGAGTTATATATTTTCCAATTAAATATATAATTAAGATTAAAATTTTGATTGTTTAAAATTATTGGCATTCAGAACATTTGCGAGACATTTTTCCAACTCGGAATCTAGTGTTGCACATGCCTTTTTTTTACACCGAGAGATAGGATTTGCAAATGGGATGTTTCTGTTATGCTCTTCTAGCACGTCTAATTTTGCATGTTAGCCTGTGATTTCAAATTGTTTTTTCAAGCAATGTAATGAGGACCCCCAAATATATGTTGAACATATGCATCTTGCGACGATGTACTTTTTCTATAGGAAATGTCAAATATAAATGTTTGATATTTCTATAGTGAAATCGTGAAATTGTATTTTTGTATGCTTAGCAAAATATTTTGGTATACATTCACATGAACTATGCTTCCATCATATTGTTATTCATTTTCATGAGTGGATGAGATGTTATTTTATTGACATTTGTATGTTGTGTTTATTCAAGTAATGATTTACATGGATATGTGCATTTGAACATTTCTTTACTGAGATGGTGTGCGATAGAGTTTTTAGTAATATAAATAATTAGAATTTTTTTGAAAATATTTTATAAGCATGGCTCCTTCAAGATTAAATTTCTAAAATGATGAGAAAAGAAAATAATATCAAAGACAATGTCTTAGAAGAAGAAAACAAGAAATGATAGAAGTGCAAAGGAGAGGACTAACGAAACTTTGAAATGATAATGATAGATGAAGGTTTGCTGAATGGAGGGATGAATTACCAAATGAAGAATTAGATGCGAAAAGATGATAACATGTAAATAAAATTATCATAATTTGTGCACGATCGTCTCAAGACTACTCACATGTATCGAAAAAAGGTTACAAGAACATATTCATTTAGATCATTTTCCTAAGGAAGAAAGACGAGAATGTAAATATTTGATTACGTTATTTATGTAAATTATTTTACAAATTGCATAGTGTTTTGAGTATGTTGGTGAAAAACTATTTAAAATCAAACAGAAGGTCATCAATAAGGAAAATGTACCACTTTTTCTAATCTTCTATTCTCTTTATTTCATATCATTCTTTGACTAACCTTTCTAATTGTTATAACTTGGGTATTATATGATTTTTTTCTATTACATGTACATGGAGTTTTTAGTTCTATAAATAATTATAAAATTTGTTGAAAATAATTTATAGGTATGGCTTGATGAAGAATAAATTTTTAAATTGAAGACTAAAGAAGAGAATATCAAAGAAAATATCACAAAAGAGACAACATGAAATGACAGGATGCACAATGAGAGGAACAAAGGAAACATCAAAATTATAATGATAGAAAAAGGTTTTCAGAATGGAGGGCTGAATTAACGAGATGAAGAATTAGATGTAGAAAAATAACAACATGTAAATAATAGGACAACAATTCATGAGCGATTGTCTCAATATGACTCACATGTATCAAGAACAAGGTTACAAAGACCGATTCGTTGAGATCAGTTGTTAAGGGAAGAAATACTACATACACAAGAACTTCACCGCGAAGCATCTCAGAGGCATTATCATAGAATGTGTGGTTATGTTGAAGTTAATTTTAGGGGAGGAAATTCACCATCAATGGATCGCATGCTCGAATTAGCACAAAACTTGGCCCAAGATGTAATGGATGTCGACATTATAAATAATTTAAAGAATGATAGTGTGTAAGAGGAGACAACATTACAACAAATATGAACAAGGAGAAGAAGAAGAAATCAAAATAATAATTTACAAGAGAAGTCAATAATAAAACCCAATGGAATGCTTGGGAGGGATTTGAATATGGTCCAAATGATTTTTCGACACGATATTGATAACCTTGCTTCACCGATCATGTGTTATATTTGTTAAGAATGATTCATTGGAATAAAAGTTTCTCAAACACCTCAAGGACTGCGTGTACTATATGTCAACAAGAGAAAGTTCATCATTGATTTTCAACATCGAACAATATGGATCCTAACCCATAACCTATAGAACTTGCAAAATTAAATAAAGTTGAGGAAATTTTGGTAGCCGTGTTAACCTAGTGCTACAAGTGACACATGCAACTAGAGGTCAATATAAATATAAAGGTCACAAGATAATGTTTCCTCATGAAATAAATTAAATTGCTAATATTTTTCCGCATAGCTTGAAATATTTTCCAATGATTATTGTTTAGAAGAGAGATCAACATGGAACAAATTACAACTTTATAGTCAATAGAGAGCGAGTTTACAATGCCTTTGAAATATAAAATAGATAGTGATAATTTCTATTCGGATCGAATAAAATGCTCTTAATGAACTTACACATCATTCGATGAAAATGTATTCAATAATTTGAACTCTGTCTATATGGATTTTTATTCGACACAAATGAAATTATATTTGTAGGTCCAACCATTGAGATAGATGAAGGAAATATTATTACTCACACAACATGAATGGCCTCTAGAGCACCCAATGCCCCAATGGAGATGGAATTAATCCATGCATGGGTGAATAAACCTCATGGGGACCCTAACACACCGATAGACTAGCCAAGGCTATGAGCATCTCCTATCAATGAGTATGTGATAGTAGGATTATTTTATATGGCATTCCCTACTTTATTTCTCGAAGGAAAATGTGATTGGCTAGAAAAATGGTTAAAACAAGTACATCTCCATGAATTTTTAAAACATATATTTTGATATAGGGATAACCGGTTTGGTGACATCCTCGATTCGATATTACATGATGCACATGATCATGAGACATCATTTAAAAAATTCATCTATAATGTTTGTTAAGAAAAACCTTCAAGATTTGTCGATCACCATCCATGAGTTACACGAGCATATGGAAAATGTATCTCATTCACATATGGTCAATTGTTTGATGCATTTTAGAACATCCTTAAGGGGTACAAGGTTATGTTGGGTAAAATTTCTGGTCAATTGGTGACATCTTTGCATCAAATTGGATCAACTACCATTTTTTCACATTGAGCATAATTGATATGTATTGGCCTGATCTACATGCATTAATGCCTTGAACACCACCCGATAATCCACAAGAAGCAAAAATTGGCAAAGATAGAATATCATCGAATATCCTCATATAGTGACAAACTACATGCACATGTGACATACATTTTTCCGAAAGGAGATATTGCAAAAAGGGATGAAAGTTAAAGATTATTTGTCTAGATATGAATGGTAGCATAGAGGTTCACCAAATGTGCATGGATTTAAATGGTAATAATGGGCACCAAATATGGATAACCTTGATTGGGTGACGATTTATAACTTAAAACTACCTA
This sequence comes from Taxus wallichiana var. yunnanensis, assembly GCA_018340775.1. Taxonomy (NCBI): domain Eukaryota; kingdom Viridiplantae; phylum Streptophyta; class Pinopsida; order Cupressales; family Taxaceae; genus Taxus; species Taxus wallichiana. The sequence continues at coordinate 258,615,363 of CM031240.1, forward strand.
AAATAACTTTCATTCCATTATCCATGCATGGAATCCTCGAGAGGACCTTCACCAACTGAACATGTAGGTAATTTATAAAATTCTTACATTCTTAAAATATTTGATATATTTTTGTGTGCTATGAATTACTGAGTCTACCAAAACTTTACACAACATTTGTGTCTTTGAAATACGAGACACCTTACATAGGGTAATATGGAACGTGACTACGAAGAGATTCTAAATTATGTAGAATGAGATAGTATGTGTAGAGAGGTGCCTCCTATGTAAGAAAAGAAGAAGAATGGGTTTTAGGTAAGATGTTCCAAAATTTGAATACTTAAATTGAAATTGAAAGATGGATTTGTGGAAGAATTAATAATGGATTATTATCTTCTATAGGTATAATTTCCTATGGTCATTGAATATTGAGGTATCAAAGTTATATCAAGACTCCAAGACAGTGGATAAAAAGTTTGAACCTATGAGTAATGATGAAAAAGTAAATACACACAATTGTTACATATTATAATTGTGGAGAGAAAATTTTGATTGGTAACCTTTTATTTCCAAGCATGTTGTAATCAACTACATTGTAAAGTATGTAGAAAAAGTAGAGAAGAGTTCTAAAACTTATTGTGAAATGTTGATGCAAATTATAGACATTGAAAACCCATATGAATTGGCAGCAAGAGCATAGATGATACAATATGTTACATTTATTAAATAATATATGTAATATATGTGTGTGTGTGTGTGTGTGTGTGTGTGTGTGTGTGTGTGTATCTCGGGATATATTACATATATTATATAATATACGTATGCTAGTAACAACCGTGGGAGTTTCATTATAAAGACAATGATACCAAAAAAAAATCCATAAAAGAAGAGGGAATTTAGTTCATGCTTGAATAAAACCACTTTTGGACCCCTATATATTTAAAATTTCCTTGAGGACCATAAGAATACGTAATGAATTTCATTGAACTATGTTAAGGTATATTTTCTACCAATTAAAACCAACAATATCCATGTTAATATATTGAGATTATAATGGAAAGACAAATATTTATTAATATTTTCTAGTATTCATTTAGAAAAAAATGTCGTAAACAACAACTAAAATGAGAAAATGTTAACAATTAATCCTTTTAGACTCAAATATGTTTCTCATTTTAATAAAAATGTCCCAAATAACAACTAAATTGTGAAAATGTTAACAATTAATCCTTTTAGACTCAAATAACTTATAAGGGACATCATAGAGGGATTTAAAGAGGGAACCATCTCTGTTAAGAGAATAAGTATAAGAACCAAAAATTATAGGTTTTTAATACATGAATTTCTTATGGATTTTATTAGTAGCCATGTTATCATGTTTAAAAATTAAGTCATTATTTCATATGAATCAAAATGTGAAAAGTACATCACATGAAATGACAAAATTAGATAATGAAATGTGTGATACAAAGTGGACATTACTTATATTGCAAAGACTTAAGACTTTCTTACTTTGCATTCCATTTTGAAAGTAGTTTTATTTTCTTCATCCTTTCATAGCATTCAAATGTAAATACAAAAAATATTCTTAGACTTTGCAATAAACTTACTCGAGAGATATCCAAAAATCTTAACCCCATTGTTTCCCTTTGTTCAATATCAACTATAGCCTTTGAAAGAGTCAAAAATTTTGATTTATGTGTTGTCAATTACCATGCATACCGTAGTGATAATTTGTTTTTGTGTCCCCTTTGTATTGGTGTAATTAGAATAGTATGTGGAATTCTATCTTCAAATGATATTTGGAAGTAATTATCAAACATTATTGTTATAAAACATGATCATGAACTAACAATGATTATAGTGATGATGGAAATAATGAAGATGACTATGATGATGCTAAAATGAATACCTAAACAAGTAAGATAATAATGGCGACAATAATGATGATGATGAAAATGACAAAGACCATTATTGTGAAACTCGCGATCACGATCGATGATGATTATAATATTTAATTTATTTACAAATTCACGTAATATTATCAATAATAATAATAATATTAATATTCACGATGATGATGATGGTGAAGATGTTGATTATGGTGGTTTTAATGGTGGTAATAACGATGAAAATGATATCGATGATGATGAAAAATATGGCAACTATGCCACAATTTGTAAACCTTAAACCCTAAATATGCACAATAATGATAGTGATGATAATGATGATGATGGAAGATGAAAATGACCATGAATGTGAAGAAGACATTCACAATCATGATCTAATGATGATTATATTGACAATGATTTTTACACACGGTTATTATGATGAAGGTGAAATGAATACCTAAACATGTATGATAACGGTGTTGATAATAATGATGAGCATCAAAATTTAAAATAACCATGATCATGAAAATGATGATCATGATCGATGAAGATTGTAATATTTAATTTATTTACAAATTCACATATTAATATTAATAATACAAATAAGATCAATCTTCACGATGATGATGATGGAAAATATGTTGATGGTGGTGGGTCAATGGTGGAGATAATGAAGATGAGGTTAATGATGAAAAAAAAGACAATGATAGTGATGATGATGAAAAAGATGACAAATATGCCACAATTTCTAAAACTTAAACCATAAATATGCATGATAACGATGGTAAAGATAATGAATATTAAAGAAGAAACACATTAATTTTGACAATCATGATCATGATATAATATGATAATCATGATGATGACGATGATGACGGTAAAATGAAAATGATGAATAAGATGCTTGATGAAGAAAATTGTGATAATGTTAATAAGAATAAGAATGAGGATGATGGTGATGATTAAGATGACAATAACCATGATGATAACGATGATGTTGATGATGATGATGTCATTATTAATGCTAATAAAATTCTAATAAGAATACGATACTAATAATAATTAATTTTTACTAATAAAAGCTATTATAAATTAATATTTTTATTACTACTAAATAATTTTTTGATAGGGACTATACCCTTGTATAGAAAGGCTCAAAATCTATATTTTACAAATTTATCGAAAAAAAGATCAAAATCAAGATTTAACATGAAAGCCCAATAAGGAAAAGTCTTTCCCAAAAATAACAAACCACAATGAATTAACAACAAAACAACGCACATCCAAGATGGGTAGAAGAAATAACATTCTTTCCATTGGATTTTTTCTTTTTGTTCACCATCTTCCACCCATCGAAACCTCCTTGATAGGGAGAATAACCTCAAGAGCTTTAATTGATAGATATTTGCTATTTTCTACTAGAAGAGGAGGAGGGATATTTTCCTTTGCCACTTTATGCTCTGATAATAATGTAGTTTTGTCATCTCCATGCTCCCAAAAATAGGAAAAACCTTAGTAGGATTTTCTCGCACTTTTCACCAACGATTGAATCTACAATTGAAACTAAATCATCCTTGGTATAAATAATCCAAATTCTTGGGAAGGGAATTTTTCCACCAATATTTTCTCTCAGTATTACAATTTTCCATCCCACATTCTAAGGTATGTATGACCAAGAGTGAACTACCTTTGACACCGAAGGGAAAACCTTCATAATCAATTAGATGTAGCCATGTTCGGTTTGCACTTTAAGCTCAATGTTTGTGGGAAGCTTTTTGGAAGTGTCGGGATCAATAAGGATCTTGGAAAATATTATGTGGGTGTAATCGGTTTTTTTGGAATCAAAGAAAAGAGTACTACCTAAAATATTTCCTATGGGGGTCAAGCACTCACAAATCCAAAATTGAATGGGTAGATGAGGAATTATGATCAAATGGGTTTTGGGAAAAGGATTCTATGAGTGTTCTAAAAGAGGAAAACTAGAGTTTAATATGAGGTAGAATGATTTATATACCCATAATTTTCCCGCTATATTATCTTTATCAAATATTGAAGAAAAAACAAAATGAAAATTCCTATAGCACATAGATATAGATCTAACATGCTTGTTAGAATCAGGATCTAGTGTTTATAGATCCATTCGTGAAGATTTGGTAGGTTCAGCCATAACCCACTAAAGTGTTCAATCAAAATGTTCTTGGTAAGATCGGGGTAGTGGGCTCTGGGGCTCATGGATCTACAATCCTATGTGACATCTTTAAAGGAGATAACAAAATTCCTATGAGTGGGGGAGGTAGGAATCTTTCCCTCATGGTTTGATCTGCCATCAAGAGCCTCACCAATGATTTAGTGTAAATTAGGGGAAGAGAGAAAGGGGCCATCAAAATTTCAACACTTTTAGATATAAACCCAATAATGTCTCCTCCCACAGTCAAATCTTGCCTGTTGCCCATAGAAAAATTTGAGGTCACATATATCTTTGGATATAACAAAAATATATCCAAATCTCCTCTATCACTAGTAGCCCAACTAATATCTGGGTTCATAAGTGCATCACCGGATGTTTTCCTACATAGTCCGCTATGGTTTGGATTTGGACACGATGAAGGGATGGTTTTGCATTTGGAAAAATCTAGATTGATCTAAGAGATTTTTATTCTAACTTCTTTGCATGGGGTTGACGTTAGGAGTATCACCTTTATCAAAAGATCTATCTCCATATGATTACATAGCCTAAGGGGCCTTACCAATTCCACCACCTTAGAGAGAATAGGGCCATGCCCGTCGTATGGTTTAGATAAATTCTTGGCATTTATATTTTTTAGAGGAAGGGGCCGAGAAACCATTATTTCATCTATTGATATTGATATAATATAATAATTATTTATATATAATTATATAACACAATGACCATGAATGTGAAGAATACATTCACGATCATGATCTAACAATGATTATATAGAGGATGATAATCATGACGATAAATATGATGATGGTGAAATGAGTACATAAATATGCATGATAACGATGTTGAAAATAATGATGCAGATGAAAAATAACTATTATCCAATTTTTCCTCTCTTGAAAAATTGGACAAACAAGATGTTACACATTGAGAAATTGAGGGAATCATTCTCGCCATGGGAATGTGCATTTCAATTCCGAAGATCAAGCTGCAGTGTGGGCTCGAAACTAAAATTATGTCGAAGGAAAGAAATAAATATAAGGGTGGCTCATTAGCTAAGCTTGCATATTAGAATCACATGAGTTGTGACAATTGATCTTCGAGGGTCGTCGTGGAGATCATAGAATAAGCTTTTGGATGAAGTTAGGAAAAGGCCGATTGAACTTGGCCATGACATGATCGATGAAGGTAAAACCAAGACTTGAAGTTGAGCTAAGAAAAATGAAGACCTCAAAATTTAGGATTTTATAAATTTTGGAAGTTCTTGATTTCAAGTTTTGGTGACCAAACAGGAAAATATGAGAAAAACATCCGAAATCTCAAAACCGGAAAGCTTGAATTTCAGACTTTAGGGTTTCAGGGTTCGATGTTTAAGATATCTTGTTAAGCTTAGGAAGGTGAACAGGAGAAAAGGTTTAAAAAGAGAAAAAATTTGAAACCCTGAAAGTATGAAATTTTATACTTTCGGGTTTCAAAATTTCAGAGAAAGGACGTAACAGTTGGAAAAATGAGCCAAAATTTTCCAAAACCAAAACGTTTTGAATCTCCAAAAGTCTTAAATTTCATACTTTCAGGTTTGAGTTTCGAGAAATAAAGTGGCCGATTGGAAAAATGAGCCAAAATATTCTGAAACCAACAAGTTTTGAAACCCCAAAAGTCCAAAATTTTGGACTTTCAGGTTTCGGAGTCTCAAATATTTTGTGCACCCAAGAAGATAAACAATAACTCAAACTCCAAAGTCAAAAATTATAAAAATATGAATTTTTGGATTTTGGCGATTGCATGCATTTTGACTCAAAAGGGAAGATCAACTACTCGTCATTAATCCAATATAATACCCCGATATTTAGATGGCAATATTTTTGACTGTAGGAGCTTAGATTTGCACAAAAAGGAATTTTGGAAAGCTTAGAGACTTCTCTACACAACTAATTTATTCAAAATGAAGATATATAGTCTGCCATTTTAGGAGTTTCCCAGTTTATCACCTACCACAATGATAAGGTATGGGCTCCTTTGTTTCCCCACAAGGAATAAGACATGGGGGTATGGTTTTTGTAGTAGAACCCATCATTTTTTGCACGTGAATTTAATGCATCCTAGGGTGGTTGGAGCAAGACTTCACATTCTTCTATCTCCTTCTCTCATTCTTACTATATATTATAAGGAGGGGAATTTTTATATTGTTTGACAAGTTTTCTTTGCACCCTCCCTTCTTTCTCTTGTCTGCAATCTGAATTTGTGGAGTTTAAATCTCCCATCAAGACTACAAAATGAAATCTTGTCTCTTGGACATTTTAATGCACTTATATCTAATCTATGAAGCAATTATATAAGTCCATGGATGAATTTTAGACCTCTCTAGTGTTCATTGTTTTATTTTGATCTTTCATTGCAATCTTGGTTATCTTTTCATGGTGGTTGCATTACATTTTTAATTTTTTGTGTTTATGGAAAAGCATGTGTTCAACGATCCTTTAGGTGCATCACCTCTGTTAGTTTAGGTTAAATTTCTTGTAGTATTCTGAACTCTTTCTCCTTTTAAAGTTAGAGTATATTTTAGAGTAGATCCTCTACAATTTAGATGTGTGTATTATAATATAGGAATAGGAACCGAACTTCATCCAAAGATATTTCCCAATTGTAAAGTCCCACACTTTGGGAAAATCTTTATGTTATGCAATCACACTAACAGCTTTCAACCTATCGAGTTGCACACATTAAAGAATGTTGTGATTAAGCATCAACAATAAAAATGACCATGATCATGAAAATCATGATCACAATCTAATGCTGATTTTAATATTTAATTTATTTACAAATTTACTTAATAATATAAAAATAATAATAAGATTAATACTCACATGATGGTGATGTGGAATATGTTGATGGTAGTGGTGTTAATGGTGGTGATAATGATGACAACAGAGAAAATAATAGTGATGATGATGAAAAATATGAAAACTATGCCACAATTTGTAAACCATAAACCCTAAATATGCATGATAAAGATGGTGACAATAATGATGATTATAACAGAAGATAATGATTGTGACAATGACCGTGACAATCACAATCTTGATCTAACGATGATAATCATGATGATGACTATGATGAAGGTGAAATGAATACCTAAATTTGTATGATATAATGGTGGTGATAATAATGATGAGGATGAAAAATTAAAATGACCATGATCATGAAAATCACGATCACGATATGATGACAATTGAAATATTAAATCTATTTACAAATTTACAAAATAATATCTATAATACTAATAAGATTAATATTCACATTGATGATGATGGTAAAGATGTTGATGGTGGTGGTGTCAATTGTAAAAATAATGATGATTAGGTCAATGATGACAATGAAGACAATGATAGTGATGGTGATGAAAAAGAGGACAACTATGCCACAATTTGTAAACCTTAAACCCTAAATATTCATGATAATGATGGTGATGATATTGCTGATTACACAAGATGACAATGATTGTGAAAATAACCATGAAAATCATGATCATGATCTAACATGATAATCATGACGATGACGGTGTTGAAGGTGAAATGAAAGTGATGAATAATACGTTGACGAAGACAATTGTGATTATGTTGACAAGGATAACAATGAGGATGTCACTACCATTACTAAAAATATTCTAATAAGAATACAATATAAATAATAATTAATTTTTATTAATACAAATGATTATAAATTAATATTAATATAATATAATCATTATTTATATATAATACTATAAGACAATGACCATGAATGTGAAGAAGACATTCATTATAATGATCTAATGATGATTATATCCATAGCGATAATCATGATGATGACTATGATGACGGTGAAATGAATACCTAAACATGTATGATAACGATGGTGAAAATAATGATGAGGATGAAAAATAAAAATGACCATGATCGTGACAATCATGATCATAATCTGATGATGATTGTAATATTTAATTTATTTACAAATTCACATAATAATATCAATAATACTAATAATATTAATATTCACAATGATGATGATGGCAAAGATGTTGATGGTGGTGGTGTTAATGATGGCGATAATGATGACAACAAAGACAATGATAGTGATGATGATGATAAAGATGACAACTATGCCACAATTTGTAAACCTTAAATGCTAATATGCATGATAACGATGTTTACGATAATGGTGATTAGGAAGATGACAATAACTATGATCATGATCGTGACAATAATGATAATGATATAAAGATGAATATATCGATGATGATAATAATGATGATGATGATGGTGACGATGAAATGAAAATGATGAATAAGACACGACGAAGACAATTATGACGATGATGATGGTTACGATTAAGATGAAAATGAACCATGATGATAATGATGATGTCACTCATATTGCTAATAAAAGACTTATATTATAGTTTATATTATAATATTAATTACAATAAATTGATTCTATTATAATTTATGATTATGACAATTTTAGATATTATAATTAATATAATATAATACAATGTTATGTATTATAATAAATATATTATAAATTATTATAATATGTATGTATTTACTTATTCACTTAATATTTTTCCTATTTAAATAATTTATTTTCTGATTTACCTAATATATTATATGTATTTATTTATTAACAATAGTTTAATGTAATGCCTATTTTTATTTATTTATTTATTTACCTAATATGCTACCTATTTAAACTTATTTACCTATTTACAAAATTTATTTTACTTATTTACCTACTAATACGTCACCTATTTAAATAATTTATTTACTTAAATATGTTACCTATTTGATTAATTTATTATCTTATTCACCTAATATATTATATGTATTTACTTATTTAATATATTAAACTTATTTACCTATGTATATCATATGGTATGCTAAAGTTATTAACCTATTTAAGTTCTAAAGTGTGGGTCCTTATTTTTCTTTAATATCTTAAAATTTTTTAGTTGTTTACCTTTTTAGTAATGTAACTTATTTTACTTTTTATTAATCTTGTGAATCTCATATGGTATGTCGATACCCAAATTTAATCTCCTTCAAAGGCCGAGCAACATCATGGACCTGAAGGATGCTCAGAGGTAGATAGATGATCATGTATGTCATTTTGTAGTTGGGGAAGCAATCTATCGACTTTTAGGCACCCAGGATTTGAACAGAGTGGGTAGCACCTTAAGAGGATTTGACCTATCCTCACTACTTTATGGTTGTGCCTTTCAACCAAGGTGAGAGAACCTTTTTGTAACCTGTTATTTATGGAGGAGATGGAGATATCCTTCCTAATGAAGTTGTTAAGGAGACCTTGAAGAAAATATGATCAATGCAACAAAATCTAACTCTCACGAGTTGTCACTCTAGATAGTGGAGATATTCTCTAGGCAAGGTTTAGGCTACTAAAGACATTTGGAATCCTGATTGTTTCTACATGTTTTGGTAGTAAAATTTGTGCATTTGTATACACACATGAAAAATAGGGGTAGTATGGGTAGGATTAGTTGTTTTTAAATAAATTTTGGTGGGAGGTGAGGCAGAATGAACTTGATTTGCCAAATCTCTGAGAACTCTTACAAAATGGAAAGTCTAGACAACATAATACTTCAGAATAGCTAAAATGTTCCTTTAACTAGAATATGTACTTCAATGGAGGCCCAGATTAGCACTTTTTCACACAATCTATGAGATTCTAACACAAAGGCTTGAGTTAGAAGATCCAATAAAACATCAAAATCTAAGATCAATCACGCCTGAGGTACACCCAGAGGCTTACAAACAATCTTTGTCAATGAATGAAAGAAAAGTGATTTTAAATCATTTATTTCATTCCCAGATGAAAGATCTTCTGAGAAATGAGATTACAGATGCCACTAAACTATCACAAGGATTGAGACCTATGTGATTAAGACAAATTTTGATACAAGATTGCAACAGGAAACAAGGAAAACTATTTGCAGACATTCAGAGTAAAACAAACACATTTTGCATAAGATCCACATAGAATAACTTGAGTTTGATTAAATTTATCAATAGGGAAAGTTTCTAGAACAATCTTAGAGCTTTTCAATGGTTGTACACTTGCAACCACCTTGACATGATCAAACTTAATACAAAAGAGATATACAAGCTTCTCAGATGGCTTCTCAAAAGATAGGCTTTGTCAAATTTTCCTCTTGGGAATTTTCTTTGACCTCTAACACTCCAACCATTTAAAAAATTTTTGCCATTTATAACATTTACAATAGAGCCCCTTCTTCCCCAAAAGACAAAAACATTTAATGTACTAGTGCTCACCATGATCTCGATCGTGATTCCTAGAATCAGATCTGTAAAAGTTATCAGGTGCTCATGGGGTGATCTCTTCAAAAATCTCAGCATTCAACTCCTTCATCTAGTAGAACACTCCTCCTTCAACTCAGCCAACCACTTTCACCCCTAATCTATCAAATCTGGTTCCTTGCATGCTCGAGAGAAGAAGAAAAATGGAAAATCAGATCGAGCCCAATAGTCAGACCATTTTAATGGTGAAAGATGTCTCCAAATCTCTCCCACAAAACTTAGATATCAAAATTAATTCCCCTCTCTATTTTGCGTGTAGGAAATACCAAGAAATCATGAAGACTCACACTTCCGGCATGTTTCAGTAAAAATGGGGAAAATAATATTTAGACTCATAGTTTCCATTGATCTTTTCTTTGAATTTGGGCCATCCATGTGGAAGATTCAACTTTAAAACAATCTCGGGGGTTTCCTTTGAATTTTTACAACCTTTTGAAAAATGGAAAAAAATTCCATTTTGCTCCACACTTCCATCTTGGGAAATGAGCCTGACATGTGTCCTAAGGTGGGTCCCAGCGGAACCACGCTTCCTTTTTCTGCTTTTACTCCTTTCTCCCAAAAAAAAATTTTCCAAATTTCCCCCAAGATTCTACACCTCCACCATTAGGTTCGCCACGTGTCCTCTTGTGGGGTTAAAGTGAGACTTTTTCCTTGCCTCTTTAATTTGCTCCAATCAGAGATTAGCGAAAAATGTAGGGCGGGTTCAAACTTTTTTCCAAAGTAGTAAAAATAACCGGTTCAAAAATAGACCCACATTGTGCCCCATCAATTAGAAGAAGCCATGTAAGCACCAAAAGAACGAATCAAATTTGAGAGGGGCCACGGGTCAAATTTTCCTTTTTGCCCAAAAGTTAAAAGTGATAAGTTAAAGCATTTTCCCGCCATCCCCTGACCAACCAAAAGAAGCCACATGACCACCGAATGCCGAGGAATAAATTTGACAAGAAAAAGACACCCATCAAATTGTTAAAATATAGAAAATCACCATTCACACCCAAAACCTTTTTTTCGCTAAGGATGAAAATTATTTTGAAACAAAAACAAGTGAATCATGATTCCGAGCATCTTTTCGACCATGGATTTGGATTTTCAAAGGCATACAAATATAGATTAACCATTTTTGAGCTTCCATGGTTGGGAAAAATAGGAAAAATGGTAAGGCTCGTGGATTTTGAAGAAATTGGGGTGAAAACAAGGCAGAATTGGAGACTTCTTCAAGGAGGGACATGACAATGGATTTTGCAAAACAACTCAAAGCATCTCAAATGGAAATAAAATCTTTCAGAAAACCCACATCGAGAGATAGAAAATTTCACAATACGCAGATCAGAGGAAAATAATGGCAAATGGGGCAGACAGATTTGAGCACCAACATTGGCTCCGACTCGAGGATGGGCACTCCTGTGAGTGCCACAAGAACAACAGGTAGACCAAGTGCCAAAATATCCATTGGGAAAAGGATTCATCTTGTAGACAAAACCAGGACCATCCCCCAAAACAAACAGAGAAACCAACAAAAATAGGCCACCGGGACCGAGACGGGAAAACACAAAAAAAACAACAAACAAAACAAGTAGTTATACACTGTACAAAAGATGTTTACCCTGATTTAGAGAAAACAATCAAGGAAAAATTTCAAGCATCTACCATCCTGATATGACCATGCCAAGAGGTTTTGATATGTTTTCATCAACTAGAAATATACCTCTTTTTCTTCTCTGTTCAGTTTGTAAACCATCCATTTTCTCTAAAGCTCCTCCATTGTGTTTAAGTCAAATTCTTTAACATTTTTCAAGGCTTGAATCATAGACCAAATTCCCAAAAAAACAACATACTTAGGAGCTCTATTTTCAACACTTTCATACTCCTTGAAATCCACAAAACTCACAAAATTGTTAAGATCAACATCTGCTTGCAAAACTTCATAAGATGCATTGCTTGGGTCTTCAATCAAGTACAACATCTTCTTCTCTCCATATAATTTCACCAAGTTTCCTTCAATGGGGATAGTGGCATAAGACATGTCCATTTTCACACTACCACCAACACTTGCTACCCACTTTCTTGACAACAACATCCCCCACTTGGCGGGCAGTCAACAATCACCACATCAAGTTTTAAGTTCCTTCCAGGATAAGATGCAAGTTGCACAACTAGATATTTGACACATCCCACCATTGGCACCTCTCTAGAGTCCATGGAAGTGCACTTCCCATATGTTGTTGTTACTTTGATACCTAACTCATTCATGACCTCAAGAGGCATGACATTACATGAAGCTCCAGAATCAAACATACAGTTATGTAACAACTTGTCTTTGATAACCAGGGTAGTGAAAATGGATCCACATTCAGCTGGGATTTAACCAAAGAAGTTCCTAAATAAACCTCTAGTGGTTCCCCCAGCTCTTCCAACACTTGTGGCTTTTCCAACACTTGACAGTAAGGGGAATCCCAACCTTGTTTACATCTCTGTCTCTATGTGATCTCTTCCTCTTTGAATCCTAAGTATTCAAAATCCCTCTTCTTGTGCTCAGGGATCCTAAGCAGCTCAACAATTGGGACAGAATTTTTATTTGACTCAAAACTTGGGCAATGTCATATGGAACAAATTTGGGTAAAGCAACACTAGGAGAAATATTGGAAAATTCATCAGATGGAATGGGATTCTTTTTAGTTTGGGCATGGGGAGGAACATAGGTTTTTCTTGGGAAACAAGCTCTCTGCCAGATGCATTTTTCTTTGGGGTTTCTTTGGTAAGAAATGGAAATTTTGACTTGGCTTGTGGCCCCTTGGCAGCTTTACTTATGGTATTGTGCTCCTTTTCTTGGGCAACTACAACATTCATTAATAGCTTTCCTATCTTCTTCTGAAGGAACTCCTCCATCATACTTTTCAATCATTAATGCCCTCAAGTATTCAAAATCATTAGTGGTAATTCAAAATATTGTACAATGTCTACTTCTAAAGTATGAGAGGGAGGAAGAAGAGGTACCCGTGGATGCAATCCCAAAAAAACAACAGTTTCTAGCACTTATTACCTCAGTTGAAGTTGCTTCCCTTGGAAAACTTGCAGGGATCTCCATCATGCAGGCATCATCATCATTATCATCACCAGCTTCTTCCTCTTCCTGCTGATCTTCCTCACATGGAGCATGGGGCATGAAACATCTATCACACCAATCAATGACATCTTTCTCCTCCACAACAACAACTCTGGCAGCCAAAGGATTAGGTACCATTCTATTTCCCTAGGCCTGGGACTACCTATTTCCAAATCCAACAGGTCCCTTACCTCTATCATCAAATCTTTGGTGATTTGTAAAACATTTCTTGCCTTGTTGCTTGTGTTGACCTTGTGAACTCTACCCAATCCCCTTTTCTTCACAGGCTAGTTTGTATGATATTTCTTTGACAACCCCTACCAAAGTTTTTACAACTTCCTCCAAATCAATAGCCTTACTTGTTTGAGGATTTTCTGGGTTGATTAGTTTTACACCCTCCCTTTTGGAGGCTTTCTAATTGCTTGATATTGTTTTCAATTTTCAAGGGCCATAGTGAAGGCCTGCCTCAAATTAGCAGGGTTTTTGTCCCTCAAGTAGTAAGCAACCTTTTTATCAAATGCATCTAAATATTTGATTAAACATGATTCATCACATGGCCTTATCCTAATAGGAAATCTCCTCAAGGTCTTGTTAAACCTTGTGTTGAAATCATGTATTGACTCATTAGGATTATTTTTGATGTTTTCAAATTCATGAAAAAAACCTAGGGTCATTTCTATCACCATACTACAATTTAAATGCATTGCTCATCTCAGTCCAAGAATCAATAGAGTTATCTGGAAAAGCTTTATACCAGTCCCTTGCATCCTCTTCCAGAGTATGGATAAACAACTTGATATATACATCTCATGTTCAATCTCAAAGTCTTCCATCATATTGATAAAAATATTTAAATGTTGATCACCAGTTATAACATTGTTTCCTTGGAACTTTGGTAATTTGTTCCTTACTTCTTGAGGAACTGCATTTGGATAACCAGCCATCCCTACAAAATTTATAGGTCCAAAGGTATTTACAACAAATGGAGGTCAGGTGGGGGCAAGGCCATGTTGTTTTGAGGAGGTGACCTGAGGGTGACAAATTGATGAGGGGCAAAAGGTCTTTGAAACACAGGGGTATAAATTTCAAAATGGGTATCCCCTAAAGGCCTTGTCTCTTGGAAATCCCTATCAACTTTTGAAAAGACAGGGGCAAAATGAGAAGAAAAATTTTTTCAAAATCAAATGAAGGCCCTTCTCCAGTTGGAGAATTCAATTCCACAAAGAGGCTACCTGATTCAGAAGCACTTGAATTATAGTCTTCAATAATAGGCCAATCACTCTCATCAATGGAGATCCCCTTTCTTGTCTGTTGATCTCCAAAAGCTCTCTCAGGATTTTCTTCCTTCTGATTTTTCTTTTCCTAGCTCTAGAAATAATGTCCTAGTAGGATCCCGGAAAAGAAAGACCTTCTTCCTTCCATCTTTGCAAAGATTAGTAACAAAACTCACTTGATAGAGGTTAAGACACTGGTACTCTTCAATAATTAGATCAACAGGGAGTCACCACTAAGGATTTCCACCTTAGTTGTGTAGATGCACTAAATATGATCTGTCAAATGTTTGTCAACACTAGAAACTGGAAATGGAGAGACTCTGACTTTTCTTTACCCAGATCTATCAATGAAAGCTAGTGCACTAGGTGTAGAAACTGAAATAATTACACTAGGCACTTGGAGTATATAAGAAGTGTTTTACCAGGGTCTGAATATGAACTACAATCACTATGTCCCCGGAAATAGTGCCAGAAGCATGTTGTTGATGGGCTAAATAGATATGAACTAGCAGTGAATCAAAAAATAGTCTCAACAACTCAAATAAGTCCCCGACAACGATGCACCAGAAGTGTGTTAGTACCCAAATTTAATCTCCTTCAAAGGCGAGCAGCATCATGGACTTCGTAGGATGATCAGAGGTAGATAGATGATCATGTATGTCATTTTTATCCATGGAAGTAATCTATCTGACTTTTAGGCACCCAGGCTTTGAACATGAGTGGGTAGCACCTTAAGAGGATTTGACCTATCCTCACTACTTTATGTGCCTTTGAACCAAGGTGAGAGAATATTTTTGTAACCTGATATTTATGGAGGAGATGGAGATATCCTTCCTAATGAAGTTGTTAAGGAGACCTTGAAGAAAATATGATCAATGCAACAAAATCTAACTCTCACGAGTTGTCACTCTAGATAGTGGAGATATTCTCTAGGAAAGGTTCAGGCTACTAAAGACATTTGGAATCTTGATTGTTTCTGCATGTTTTGGTAGTAAAATTTGTGCATTTTTATACACACATGACAAACAGGGTAGTATGGGTAGGATTAGTTGTTTTTAAATAAAAATTTTTGGGAGGTGAGGCAGAATGAACTTGATTTTCCAAATCTCTGAGAACTCTTACAAAATGGAAATTCTAGACAATAGAATACTTCAGAATAGCTAAAATGTTCCTTTAACCAGAATATGTACTTTAATGGAGGCCTAGATTAGCACTTTTTCACACAATCTATGAGATTCTAACACAAAGGCTCAAGTTAGAAGACCCAATAAAACATCAAAATCTAAGATCAATCACACTGAGGTACACCCAGAGGCTTACAAACAATCTCTGTCAATGAATGAAAGAAAAGTGATTTTAAATCATTTATTTCATTCCTAGATGAAATCTCTTTTGAGAAATGAGATTGCAGATGCCACTAAACTATCACAAGGATTGAGACTTGTGTGATTAAGATAGATTTTGATACAAGATTGCAACAAAAACAAGGAAAACTATTTGTAGACATTCAGGAGTAAAATGAACACATTTTTCATAAGATCCACACATAATAACTCGAGTTTGATTAAATTTATTAGCAGGGGAAAGTTTCTAGAACAATCTCAGAGCTTGTTAATGGTTGTACACTTACAACCACCTTGACATGATCAAACTTAAAATATAAAATATATATACAAAGCTTCTCAAAAGATAGGCTTTGTCAAATTTTCCTCTTGGGAATTTTCTTTGACCTCTAACACTCCAACCATTTACATGAAAAATTTTTGCCATTTATAACATTTACAATAGAGCCCCTTCTTCCCCAAAAGATAAAAACATTTAATGTACCAATGCTCGCCATGATCTCGATCGTAATTCCCAGAATCAGATCTGTAAAAGTTGTCAGTGCTCATGGGGTAGATCTCTTTGAAAATCTCAGCATTCAACTCCTTCATCTAGTAGAACACTCCTCCAACTCGCCAACCACTTTTGCCCCTAATCTATCAAATCTAGTTCCTTGCGTGCTCGGAAAAGAAAAATGAAAAATCAGATCGAGCCCAAGAGTCAGACCATTTTAATGGTGAAAGATGTCTCCAGATCTCTCCCACCAAACTTAGATATCAAAATTAACTCCCCTCTCTGTTTGGCATGTAGGAAATACCAAGAAATCATGAAGACTCACACTTCCAGGTGTGTTTCAGTAAAAATGGGGGAAAATCAAATTTCAGACTCACAATTGTTGTTGATCTTTGCTTTGAATTTTTGCCATCCACGTGGAAGATTCAACTTTAAAACAGGCTTGGGGGCTTCCTTTGACTTTTTACAACCTTTTGGAAAAATGGAAAAAAATTCCATTTTGCTCCGCACTTCTGCCCTTGGGAAATGAGCCTGACACGTGTCCTAAGGTGGGTCCTAGCGAACCACGTTTATTTTTTCACTTTTAACTCCTTTCTCCTAAAAGTGAAATTTCCAAATTTTCCCCGAGAGTCGCATCTCCACCACTAGCTTTGCCATGTGTCCTCCTACGGGGTCAAAGTGAGAATTTTTCCTTTCCTCTTAAATTTTCTCCAATCAGAGCTTAGCGGGGCTGCGGGGTGGGTTCAAATTTTTTCCAAAGTAGTCAAAAATAGACTTACCGCGCCCCATCCAATTAGAAGAAGCCACGTAATCACCAAAAGAACTAATCAGATTTGAGCGGGGCCACGGGATCAAATTTTCCTTTTTCCCCAAAAGCAAAAAGTGATAAGTTAAAGAATTTTCCACCATCCCTTGACCAACCAAAATAATCCACGTGACCGTTGAGGCCAAGGACTAAATTTGATAGGAAAAAGACACCTGTCAGACCATCAAAAATACAGAAAATCACCATTCATGCCCAGAACCCGATTTTTCGCTAAGGATGAAAATTCTTTTGAAACAAAAACAAGTGAATCATGATTCCAAGCATATTTTCGACCATGGATTTGGATTTTCAAAGGCATACAAATATAGATTAACCTTTTCGAGCTTTCATGTTCGGGAAAAAGGAAAAACGGAAAGGCCCATGTGATTTTGAAGAAATTGGGGCAAAAATAGGGCAGACTCGGAGAATCTTTCAAGGAGGGACATGACAATGGATTTTGCAAACAACTCAAAGCATCTCAAATTGAAATAAAAGCTTTCACAAAACCCACATTGAGAGACATAAATTTCACAATATGCAAATTAGAGGAAAATAATTGCAAATGGGGCAAGACATATCTGAGCACCAACATGGTATACTAAAATGATTTACTTATTTACCTTTTTATTAATCTTATTAATCTCATATGGTATTTAAAATTTATTTACCTATGTAATCTATAAGTTATCTAATTATATTGTATATCATGTTTTATATAATCTAGCTATATGATAAAGTTATTAACCTATTTTTAATTTAATTATTTACCAATATATTATATTTTCAAATAATTTAATTTTTTACTTATTTACTATCTAATGTGCTAAACTTATTTACCACCTAATATATTATATGTATTTACTTATTATCTAATATTTTTATACCTAATATATTATATATTCAAATAAATTATTTACCTTAAATATAATTATTTACCTAATATATTACCTTGTTTAAATAATTTATTTACTTTAATCTTTAAGTGATCGAATAGTATGTTACCCATGTTAATATTTTATTTACTTATTTATCGAATATATGTAATACCTATTATGTTACCCATTTAAATATTTTATTTACTCATTTACCGAATATATGTAACTTCCTTGCACATGAGAATTTTACAAATTAGTAAAATGCTTAGGGAAGTTATGTAACTATTTTTCATTTCCCATAATTAAAATTTTAAAATACAGTGTAAGTGTTTTTTTTTAATTTACAAGCATAAATTCAATATTTTATGGGCATAACATTAGATTCCTCCACTCAATATATATAAATGAAGATGGAAATTGTGACGATAACAAAAACGATGATGATGATTGTATTAATGAAAGTATGGATGATCATGATGATGAAAAAGACAATGATGATGACATTGACAACAATGATAAAGACAATGATTACGATGATGATGACAAATAAAACACCAAAGATGATGATTATTGTGACGATTACAACGATTAAGATGATTATAAACACAATATTAATAATACTATTAGTAAAATTTTGATGATGATGATGCAAATGACAACATCGAAGACAATGACGATTGTGACAATGATGATGATGATTAAGATGATGTTGACCACGATATTATTTTCATGATTATCATTTTCGATATTATCATCATTAGATCATGATCATTCTTTTCATCATCACATTCATGATCATTTTCATCTATTATCATCATCGTTATCGAGACCATCACTATCGTGCACATTTAGGGTGTAAGGATTTCAAATTGTGGCATATTTGTCATCTTTTTATCATCATCACTATCACTTTTGTCATTTTCATCATTATCCTTATAATCATTATCAACACCATTAACACCACTATAATTGGCATCTTTGCCAACATCATCATCGTGAATATTAATATTATTAGTATTATTGATATTAATATGTGAATTTGTAAATAAATTAAATATTGCAATCATCATATTGTGATCATGATTGTCACAATCATGGTAATTGTCATTTTTCATCATTATCATTATTTTTTCCATAGTTATCGTATGTGTTTATGTATTCATTTCACCATCATCATAGTCGTCATCATAATTAGCATCGTCAATATAATCATTGTTAGATCATGATCATGATTTTACTCTTAACATTCATAGTCATTTTCATCTTCCATCATCATCACTATCGTCGTTATCATTATCATGCATATTTAGGGTTTAAGGTTTACAAATTATGGCATAGTTTTCATTTTTATCATCGTCACCATTATCATTGTCATTGTTTTCATAATTATACTCATTTTCATCATCACCACCATTAACACCACCACCGTCAACATCTTCACCGTCATCATCATCGTGAATATTAATATTATTAGTATTATTGATATTATTGTGTGATTTTGTAAATAAATTAAATATTACAATCATCGTCATATCGTGATCATGATTTTCATAATCATGGTCATTATCATTTTTCATCGTCATCATTATTGTTTCCATCGTTATAATAAATGGCTAGATTATAAGGTTTATAAATTGTGTTTTTGTACAAGTTTTAGTAAATGGAGCTCTAGGATATATTATATATTAAATATCTTTACCATAAAAATATAATAAATTTTATTTAATCATAAAAAAATACGTAAATTAGTTAAACAAGTAACTAAGTTAGGTAAAAAAATAGGGCCAATTAGTAAATATGTAAATAATATTGCCAACAATTTAAAGATTAATATTGAGGTTTTAACATACTATTTAGGTACAAACTATAGAAAATTACATGTAGGTGTTAAGCTATATAATAATATATTTAAATAAGAAAATTACATATAGGTTATTATGTTTTGATAATAAATCATTATAATATTAAATTAAATTTTTTATTTTATTCATGAACAAACTAAATTACCCCTTATTTTCCATACTTTATTTTTGATATTATTTTCTACATAATGCAATTCCTTGGTTCTTTACTAGCATACCTATATTAAATAATACATGTAATATATGTTGAGAGGTATATATTACATATATTTATATATTATATATAATGCACTGCTAAAAACTACCACTCGAGACCAAAGAACAACCTAGGTTTAGTTAGAAAAATTATGGAATATTTTATTTTAAAACGTGTTCACAAAAAAAAAAATACGAGTCCATTACAACAATTATCAAATCCCTAACAAAACACTAAGATTTAAATTTATCTTGAGCACGGTTAAATTTCCCATAGGGTGATAATCTAACCATTTAAAATTAGATTAACACTAAGCCAAATAATTCTCAATTACACTCAGAGGTAAGAAGAGCCAAAACAATTAAATACCCTAGGTATTTAATTCTACAAGGTTTCAACAATTAACAAGGTCTAATTGTAAGGGGAAGAATACACATTTAAACTAACAGGGTAAATTCTCACTTACCCACTCCCATAACTCTCTTAAAAGATTCAACTTGATTTTTCTCATATTTAACACACTCAAAACTTCCTAAAAACATTCCCATTAGATAAAAAAATTCCTCACCTTTCTAGTTCTATAAATAAGTACTCTTGACTCCTCATATTTTCAAGATATGAGCTGGCGGGATTTGGGATGAAACTTTTCCTCCAGAGCGGGCTTGTGGGCCTGGGGAGGAAAATTTTCCCAAAGTCGGGCCTGCGGGCTTCGGAGAGAAATTTTTCCCAGAATATTTTGGGCTGACAGGACACTGGGAGAAAACATAGCGCTTCACCCCTTTGGGAAAAAAGTGGCAATGATGTCGTGCACCTTTATGAGTCCGTTGTAGAACCTCACACCCGAAGAAGAAAAGTTTATCTCGAGTCCGCTAAGGGACACATGTCCAAATTTTAACTGGGGTGGGAAGGTAGGTCGTCGGAGACCAAGAGGAATTTTTGACTTTTATCTTAATAGAGTAAAAAGGATCAAGTTTATCTCGCTCCTCCACCGACGCTCAGAGATGCCACGTGTCGGCCAACCATTGGCTCTAGTGTGGTGGGACAAGGGAGAACTTAGGAAAAAATGACTTTTGAAGTGGAAAGACTTAAGGGTTAAAAGCACTCTGCTCTTTCGCCAACATCTAAGGAAGCCACATGGCAGTTCCTCATTGGATGTGGGGTTGGCGGGCCGGCGGGGATAATTTGGAAATTTTGCGCAAATTTTTTTGAAGCGTTAAGGCTTAAAAAGATCCGCTCCTCCACTGATGGCTCATGAAGCCATGTCGCAACACCTGATTGGCTGTGAGCTGGTGGGGCCGCAGAGAAAATTAGGAAATTGCACCAATTTTTTTTTCTTTTTTTTAAAAATCTAAGTTAAGGGTTGTGGGCCTGCACGACCAGCACTCATGTAAATACATTTCAAAAGGCAAAGGCGGGGTGGCGGGGCCGCACAATTTTTTTCCAAAATTTCTTTTTCGAACTTAGATTATTTTTAGACAAAATGAAGGCTTGTGGGTTAGTGAAGTGGTGGGAAACTTCATGCCTTTGGCGTTTTTGGACAAAAGTGCTAAAGGAAATATTTAGCTCGTGGGTCCGCTCGAGAATATTTTGAAGCCAAATGAAGTAAAAACTTCATAAGGCCATAAATTTTTATATAGAACTCAGGTTTTGGAAAACGAAGACTTTTGGAAAGCTCTTAATGATCTTTGCACATAAACCTTAAGAATTTAATTTTGATAAATTTTGGATCGTTAATGTTGAGAAAACATCCTTCTGTCACTTAGAAAGTGAACTGGTATTTTTTAACTTATCAATTTTGTTCAAATTTACCATTAATTCTTTCGAACCTACCAAACAGGCATGGAGTATTTCACTTGGAAGGTTTTAGAATATATTACAAGGTTAAATTTTCTTGATTCATTTGCATTCGAAAATTACCAATGTTTACACTGTAGAAAACTTGCAATTTTACCTTTACTTGATTTGAAGGGTTCTTTAAAAATTTCTTGAGTGTTTTAGTTTAGTTTGGGGATCATTTTGATCTCATTAAGTCCAATTAAATATTTCATTTGTCTCTTATAGATTTGTAGGGTTGTTTTGGACATTTGATAAGAAGGAATTTGCAAAGCATACAATGAAGTAAAAATGAAGTTTGTACATTTCAAGAACAGAGATTAAACTATATCTTTTTTCATGAAATAAAAAATGTTGAATTTATTCCATGCTAGTTTTAAATATTTTTCTTTCCTTTAATCAAATGATAGAGACAAGAATGCAACTTCTATTTTTTCAAAATTAAACATTTCAAATGAGACAGAGCCAAGTGCAATATTTCTTCATACATGCTTCCTTTTCACTTTTACAAACAGAGGTTTCCTACTGTATATTAAACACATATTTCTAATGGAAATAATATCATATGAACAAGGAAAACACTTCTATTAATTCAAAGGAAACTCTTATAACTTCTTTCCCATTTATTTTCAAAATATAACATACCAAATGCATATCTTTCTTTTATGTTCACATAACTGAATACAAGATATATTCTTCCATAATCAATTACAACTTTAACACCAATACAAAACATCTTTCCATCAAAAATAATATAAAATATCATCCACTTCAAATTGGGAAAGGGTTACAATAAGAATAATCTCAACAAGGACTGATCAATATTTTTTTCCTTTGCTCCAATATCAACATGAATATCCTCCATTTTCTTTATTTCAATTTGATCAATATAAAACAGGTGGAAAGGAAATTCTCTCCACCCAACCAAGACATCCAATGAAGAGGAGAAGTATTCCTTCTTCATTTCCCCCGAGCCCCAACCATAATGCAATAGAATATGTGTTTCAACTCATGGCAAGAATAGGCTTCCACAAACACACATACAATTTTCACATTTAAAAACATAGTCCAAAATAGAATGCAATTTGCAACCACGAAACAAAACAAAAAACAATACTCAAGCTTCATCATGCAAGACAAAGGAGCAAGAAACTATGGGGATTTTGCTTATTCATCCAAAGGGAAATGGGTATCACTACCTCAAAAAAAGCTACCAAATATATCATTTGAAAACCCTGACATGCCCTTATGCTTCCCCCAAGTACCCCTTATTCCTCTCATTTTCTTATGCCCCCAACCTCTTATGGCACCCCATAATGAGTAAAGAAATGCAATCTATTTCTTTGTAAGGTGAAACCCAAATCCCAACTCCCTCCATACTTATACCTCCCAAAACACTTATGCCTCCCACAAGAAAACCCCATAGTCTTCTCCTACACCATTCCTAGGCCATCTACCTAACCAACCAAAAATAAAACAACACATTTAAACATTCAACCATTCACATATGCATAAAAATGGAAGGAGAGCATTTTCAATAGCTAAGCTCTTACCTCTCCATGATGGAGTTTGTTCCAAGTTCAAAAACAAGCTCTCAATGCAACACAAATCTAAGAGATCAGTAATCAACGAGTATGCAACAATCTCCAACTTTCTCCTAATTTGAAAGAGCTCCAAAACACAAAGCAAGTCGTCAAAAATGAAGTGATAAAAGTGAAGCCACCCCCAAAACAAGCCAAGGAATTTGAATATATAGAAGAGGGAAGAGAAGAGGATGAGGTGGATCCATGTATGATGCCACTTCACACATCCTCAACTCCAAGATCCAAGGTCAACTTCATTCTCCAATGCATAATAAATAAGTAGGTGAATAAATGACAATTTTACTTACACACTCAAATCAAGCCCACACCCCATAAGGACTGAAATTGAAAGCATGTAAGAAAGTGCAATTAAAGCATACAACTTGACTTACAAAAATTCATAATGAAGGCTAGATTTAAACTCTCCAACCATAGGTAAGGTTGGTATGCAAATTTAAGAGGTATGGGACAATTTTAACTTGTCCCACAAGCCTCCAAAATCAGCCTCCAAGGACAAATTCGAATTTCAAAGAAGGTGGAGTGTTTCATACTCCAAAATCAACTTACACATCTCTTACACATTTCTTACAACACTTTAATTTTAGGCCAACAATTCTAATAATTAATTTTGTGTGACCCAATTTGATTAATTAATTTTAGCAATATGATTACTCACATTATTTACCACAATTTAATTCAATAATGAAAAGGGAAAGCACATCACTTATAAAACACATACAACATTAACAAAGGACCAATTAAAATAAAAACATAAATTCATTGGTCACATTCGAAGGTGATCCCCCCATGGGAATCCCTAACAAAAATCAAACACACACAAAAATACAAGTTGCCATGGTGACCTTGTTGAATCCATCCAAATTCCAATGTTGTTGGTCCCCAATCCCCGATGTTTGTTGTGATATTTTAACCTATAAAACACAATACCTCCTTCGGCCTCCTGGACACATCAGAACATCCAAAATACATATAAATATAATTTCAAAATCATCTATATATATGAATCAAAACAACATCAAGGAAAACAACAATATCATTTGTAATTTTATCAACAACTATATCATCATCAAATAAATTCCATTTTCTAGGTCTACTCAGAATATCCAAATATCACATGTCCAAACAACATCCATAAATATAACCATGTCAAACAATATATCATCATCAATATATAAAGTTTCTGTAATAATAATCATGCATCATGTATAAATCAAAGTCAACCATAATCCACGATCTAACATCTAGCCTAATACTAAATCAAAACTATAATAATGTCCATAATATAGTCAGCAGTATCATGATCAATATCAAATGTGTTGAAGGAAAGTGGGCACTACATTATATAAATATATTCTTCGAAAATTTTTATGTCACACATCTAAAATAGGCACCTCATAGACTTCATCTCTCGGCATATTTTACATACATAGATTTATATAACATACATAAATAAAAAGATAATTAAAATTAAAATTTTGATTGTTTAAAATTATTCACATTGGGAACATTTGCAGACATTTTTCCAACTCGAATCTAGCATTGCACGTTCTGTTTTGATACCGAGAGCTAGGATTTGTAAAAGGGATGTTTCTGAACTATGCTCCTACCACGTACAAATTTAGACGTTAGCCCATGTTTTCGAAAAAGGATTTTATAGAAACAAAATGAGGGAAACCCTAGATGTATTTTGAACATACGCATCTTACAAAGATGTGGTTTTTCTATAAGAAAGGTCAAATATAAATGCTTGATATTTCTATAGAGAGACCGTGAAATCGTATTTTGTGTATGCTTAGAAAAATGTTTTGGTATACATTAAAATGAACTATGGTTCCATCATAATGTTTTTCATTTTTTTGAGTGGATGAGATGTTATTTTATTAACATTTGTTTGTTGTGTTTTTTCAATTAATGATTAACGTGGATATGCACATTTGAATGTTTCTTTATAGGTGGTGTGCGATGGAGTTTTTAGTAATATAAATAATTAGAAATTTTTTGAAAATATTTTATAGGCATGGCTCCACCAAGATTAAATTTTGAAAATGACGAGGAAATAAATTAATATCAAAGAGAATATCATAGAAAAAGACAAAAAGAAATGATAGAAGTGAAGGGAGAGGAACAAAGGAAACATCGAAATGATAACGATAGACGAATGTTTGCATAATGGAGGGATGAATTAAGAAATGAAAAATTAGATTCAGAAAGAGGAGAACATACAAATAACTTGATGAAAATTTGAATCACATATATCAAGAACAAGGTTACAAGGACAAATTCGTTCATATCGGTTTCTTGAGGAAGAAAGACGAGATAAATATTTGATTACGTTATTTATGTAAATGATTTTATAAATTGCATAGTGTTTTTAGTATGTTGGTGAAAAACTATTAAAAATCAAACAGAAGTTCATAAATAAGGAAAATGGACCACTTTTTCTAATATTCTATTCTCTTTATTTCATATCTTTCTTTGAATAACCTTGTTAATTGTTATAACTTGGATATTATATGATTTTTTCTATATTACATGTACATGGAATTTTTAGTTATATAAATAATTAGAAATTTTGTTGAAAATACTTTATAGGTATGGCTCGACCAAGATTATATTTTGAAAATGAAGATGAAAGAAGACCATATCATAGAGAATATCAAAGGAAATATCACCGAAAAGAAAACAAGAAATGACAGATACACAATGATTACAAAAAAGGAAACATCGAAATGATAATGATAGAAGAATGATTTCTAAACAGATGGATGAATTTAAAAATCAAGAATAAGATGTAGAAAGATGACAACATGCAAATAATATGACAACAGCTCATGAACGATCATCTCAAGATGAATCACATGTATCGAGAACAAGGTTACAAAGACAGATTCATTCGATTAGTAGCGAGAGGAATAAGTACTACATAGAAAAGAGCTTCACCGCAAAGCTTCTCGGAGGAATTATCGGAGGAATTATCGTAGAATGGTTATTAATGTTGATGTTAATTATTTGGGAGGAAATTCAACATTAGTGGATCGCGTGCTCAAAACACAACAAAACTTGGCCCAAGATATAATCAATGTCAATGTTACAAATAATTTTTAGAATGATAGTGTGTAAGAGGAGACAACATTACAACAAATACAAACAATGAGAAGAAGAAGAATGCAAAATAATGATTTACAAGAGGAGTAAACAATTGAACCCAATGGAATTCTTGGGAGATATTGCAATACCATCCAAATGATTTTTCAACACCTGTCTTGATATCCTTACTTCACCAACCATGGGTTATATTTGTCAAGAATGATACATTCGAAGGAAAGTTTCTTGAACACCTCAAGGACTTGTGTACTAGATGTCGATAAGAGAAAGGTCATCATCAATTTTTAGCATTGAACAATATGGATACTTTGGCACAACCTCTAGAACTTGAAAACTTAACTCAAGTTGAGAAAATGATGATAGCCCATGTTAACTTGATCCTATAAGTGACACGTGAAACTAGAGGTCAATATTAATACAAAGGTTACATGATAAGTATTACTCAAGAAGTAAAATAAATTGCTAATATTTATCTCGCATAGCTTGAAATATTTGCTAATGATTATTGTTCAGAGGAGAGATCAACGTGGAAACACTTACAACTTTACATCAATATAGAGCGAGGTTTTAATGCACTCAAATATAAAATAAATCATGACAAGTTCTATCCAGATGTTGAGATCGATGAAAATTCTCTTAATGATCTTCCACTTCAATTTGATGAAAATTTATTCAAGTAGTTGAACTCTATCCATATGGAGTTTTATTTTGACACAAATGAAATTGTATTTATAGGTATGACCATTGAGATATATTAAGGATATTTCATTACTCACACAACATCAATGGCCTCTAGACCACCCAATTCCCCAAAGGGATATGGACTTAACCTATGCATGGGTTAATAACCCTCATGCGGACCCTAGTGTGCTTATTGACTAGCCGGGATAGGAGCATCTCCTATCAATGAGTATGTGACACTAGGATTATTTGATATGGCATTACCTACTTTGTTTCCCGAAGGAAAATGTGATTGGATAGAACCAAGATTGAAATAAGTACATCTTCATGAATTTCTAAAACATTTATTTCGATATATGGATCACCTGGTTTGGCCGACATCCTTGATTTAGATATTACATGATAAACGTGATCATGAGACATCGTGTAAAAAATTCGTCTACATTGTTTGTTAAGAAAAACCTCCACGATTTTCTCGATCACCATCCATGAGTTACATGAGCATATTGAAAATGTGTCCCGTCCACATCTAGCTGATCGCTTGATGCATTTTGGAACATCCTTAAGGGGTACAAGGTCCTATTGGGCAAACTTTCATGGTCAATTGACTGACATGTTCCATCAAATAGGATCACCTACCATTTTTTTTTCACATTTAACACAACTGATATGTATTTTCCTTATCTACATGCAATAATGCCCGGAAAACCGCTTTGATAATCCATGAGAAGCATAAAATTGGTGAAGATATAATATCATCGAATATCCTCATATAGTGACACACTACATGCACATGCGACATACAATTTTCCGAAAGAAGATATTACAAAAAGGAATGAAAGTTAAAGATTATTGGTCTAGATATGAATGACAACAAAGAGGTTTGCCTCATGTGCATGTATTCATATGGTTAGAAGGGCACCGAATATGGAAGACCTTTATTGGACTAACTATTTGTTGCTTAAAAATGCCAAAAGTAATTTCATTCCATTGTCCATGAATGGAATCCTCCAGGAGGACCAACACCAACCAGAACATATAGGTAATTCATAAAATCTCATCCAATCTATGGTCTATATAAAATTATTACATTCTCAAAATATGTGATATATTCTTATGTGTTATGAATTACAAGTCTATTAAAACGTTTCACAATATTTGTTTATTCAAAAGATGAGACAACTTACACAGGTTTATATGGAACGTTACTATGAAGAGATTCTAAATTATGTAAAACGACATACGATGTGTAGAGAGGGTACTTACCTACATAAGAAAAGAGAAAGAATGGTTTGTAGGTAAGATGGTCAAAAATTTGAATAATTAAATTTAAATTGAAATATGCATTTGTGGAAGAACTAATAATGGATTATTATCTTACTCAGTGGGTATAATTCCCTATGGTCATTGAATTGGTAGCAAGAGCATATGGGAGACTTCTAACCGAAAAAATTGTTGAAATAGAAATTGGCGCTCAAGAAACATGTCACATGTTTTTAGAGCTTCCATTAGTAGAGAGTAGTAGATAATTTTTCAATTTGAATTTTTCATGTGAGGTGCTCAAACCGGTAAAAACAACTCATGAATAAGACCATGAAGAACATGTAACAAATTTCATTGACAAGTACAAGAATAGGTCATTTTCCATGGAAAGTGTATCACTTATTTATCTTTGGTAGATCTTAGACGTATAATCTAAGGAGAAAAAGATAAAAAATGGGAGGCTAGGATTTTGGTAGCTATTATCGAGAGAATTCCCAAGGATTTCCTCCATACTTTCACGTGAATCACATAATTGGATTGATTTTTGTTGATCATAATTATTTCTTTACAAGGAATTTTATGATATAGAGAGATATCGGACTTGATTATGATTCAATAAGTTTAAAATAGGATTCTTTCAGTTATAATCCATGGCATGTTGAGAGGAGGAATCATATAGAAGACATTTATAATAAAAATGATTTTGAAGATGAATTTAATCAAAATATTCAACAAAATATAGCGAGAAAAAGAATGTGAATCATATGTGGGCTTCAAAGCAGCATGAAAGATAATGGGTTGGTTATAGATGATGAATTTTCCCCAATTTTAAATTATGACACTGGGTGACAAAAAAAAAAGCACTTGATATAATACTAACACATTATAAGATCAACATCAAAATAACAATGACATTACTCATGATTGTTCAAGGAATAACAGAACTAGAAAATCTTATTTGATTGGTGTGAATCGTCAACCAATTTTTGATGCATCATATCAAAAACATTCTCCTCTTCTATTAATTATACCAACATGAGTTTTTTCATTTAATATTGGTGCCTCAATTATCCATTCACATCTTTGAATACCTATTTTATATTTTATAGAATTCGAAGGATCAAGAATTGCAACATTTCAATAAGATATCTCCCACATAAAATATATATTGATTGATGAAATGAGCTTCATCAGAAAATGGTTTCTATAAAACATAGAATCTCGACTTTGTTAAGCAATCCGTAAAAGAGAGGACATCAATTTTGGTTGTGTTGCTATGATTTTTGTGGGAGATTTGGGGAAACTTCCTCCTGTTTCGAGAAAAAACAATATAATAGTAATGGACTTGCAAATTTGTTATGGGAAGCATTTACAATAGTTGTTACACTAGATAAGGTATTTAGAAAAGAAGGAGAAAATGAAGGCCATTTTTTTTTGATAACCTATCACAAATCTCAGAGATGTCAATCTAACATTGGATGATTGGATGTTATGAATGAGGAGAACAACTTATGCATTGGAAAGATATAAAAATGAATAATTTGATAATAATATTCACCTGGTCTTCACAAAGATTAATGTGAATAGCCACAACAACAAAAAATTCAATTCATTGAAGAGACCTATAGCACGTAGCATTGCGACTATAAAAAGTATCGCCAACACACTGAAAGGATTTCCGAATGATGAAATTGATGTTGAATTATTAATTTGTAATGATGCAAGGGTTATGTTAACATCCAATCTTTGGATAGAATAATGTCTTTTAAACGGATCTTTGGGATATATCCGAAGCATAATATACGCGCCTAGGATTGTTCCGCCAAACCCTCCAACATATGCAATTGTTGAATTTGATAATTACTTTGGAATACCGTTTAAATATTGAACTCCACATACCATCCCGATTACAAAAATGCAGAGGGACACACACACCAATTACCGCTACGGTTGACATGGGCATTGACAATACATAAATCGCAAGGTTTGACTCTTTCCAAGGCTACAGTTGATATTGGACACATAGAAACCATGGGGTTAACATTTGTAGCTATCTCTCAAGTAAGATCATTACAAATTCTAAGAATATTTCCACCATTTATGTATGAACACTATGAAAGGATGGATAAGAAAAAACTACTTTTGAAATGGAAGGCAAAGGAAGAAAGACTTAGTTCCTTGGAATAACAATAATGTTCTTTGTGTAACACACATTTCATTCTATTATATTTTCATTTTGTGTGATGTAAATTAAAAAGTTTGATTCATATGAAATAATGATATATTTTTTGAACATGATAATATGGTTACGAATAAAATCCTTAAGAATTTTTTCTATTATAGACCTACAATTTTTATTAGTCATACTTATTCACTTCAGAGAGATGAAAATCCATCTTTAAATCCCTCTATGATGTCCCTTGTAAGATACCCGAGTCTACAAGGATTAACTGTAACATTTTCTCATTTTAGTTAGTGACATTGTGTTTCAAGGTCACATGAGGACTAATAGTTTGTAATATTTGGGTGTATGTATAGAAATTTTAGACAAAAAAGTGGTCATAAGACAACTTTTATTGGAATATATATTCGTGATAATAAATTTCTTATTCAATATACATATATTGAAAATTGTAATAAATTTATATGTTCTACTCGCATTCTCAAAAATGTCTCATTTTATAAAAACGATGAATTTTAATAAGTTGAATTTTTTTAAAAAAGTGGTTCACGTTATCTCTCAAAAGTTCACCATGTAGAGAGATGACTGTAGGTTTTCTAAGCTTTCTTTGGATCTCTCTCTTTCGTAGATATAATGGAAACACCTTAGGTCTATGGGTATACCTATTTTTGAGGTGAGTCTTCGATATCAAGGTTGGTTCCTTTTTGATGTATCCTAAAGTAAATTTTGGGGTTTTGAGGGTAAAAAGATGACTATAAATGAAATGAAAAAAAAATGGGGTGATACACAAAAATTGTTGAGGGATTTTACTGAGTACATGCACAAATATTTGAGAATGGATTCTGGATGCACAAACCAATAGTTTTCAGCTAGAATATTAAGGCAAAACACTTGATGTATTGAGGGAATGATTCACAACAATATTGTTAAGATAAGACACACACACTAGTATTATGTAGAAATTACTAAATTTATAGCAAGGTACGATGATTAATTAGGTAATTTGAAATGCACAATAAATAATAAGGTATACACAACACTGTAAAATAATTGGAAAGGAAGAAATCAATTCTCATTCAAAGGGAAAACTAGCAAAACTGCTTCAACACTCCTTTCTCAAAAAGTCCTCCTTGTGCCTTGTAATTGCACACAATATATAACAAGTTTATTCATCCCACCCTTCCTAAAAATAGACTAAAATTGTACTCTCCCATGCATTATATTTTTATCCTTTATCATGAATAAATAAAGGAATAAAAATAAACATGCCAATACAATGAGGCATTAATAACCTTGGTTATAAAATACAGCTCAGTCAAACTGCAGTTGACTATTCTATTTTTAATAAAGTTGGATGAATAATTTGGCTGATAATAAGATTTTCTTGATGAGTAAGTTTTCTCCAATGCATGAAATCTTTGTCTTCTAGCTGATGATGTGACATATGCAACTTGATTCACTTGCATTTATTAAAATAGCACCTTAATACTACCCCTTGGGTGCACATGTAAAAATAAATCTCTCTCTATGTGAGAAAATAGAAATATTTTTTTATCTTCAATTCACAACACCCTACAGTTTTCACAAGTGTATGTGCTTGAGCTCATGGTGTGAATGGATAACATAGCTACTATCTCGAAGTTGTGGGACTTGCTACTTGAGATAGACCTCTAGAGAAAGTTGGTTCTTACTCCTAAACTACCTGCCACAATCTAATCTAATGTAAGAAAAACTATCTTGTCCTAATCTAAATTTCCAAGGGACCATGGAGAGAGAGTTCACAAAAACAAAGTCTCCACTAAAGCATTGATACACACAAAAAGGAGAGAATGAGGATAACTTTCCAATGTGTGAAAAATAGGAGCAAAATTCATACTAGAAGGGGTGATAACAGCTTCGCATTCACAACAACATTTCATACACACACAATGATAATGGATCCCTATAGAGCATAAGATAGACACAATATATTTGCAATGAAGTTAAAGAGGCAAGGAGAATGTAGACAAACATAGTAGGGGAAGATACATCCACAAACTTGTATTTATTACTTCACTGATATGCACAGTTCAATCTATTACAACTCAAGGGCCTAGATCACCATGAAAGGAGTTTATTTCAAGGGCATACAAAGAAATTGGCTCAACAAAAAAATTTGATAGAGTTTTTTTACTCAAAACTATCTCCCTTACAATGAGCCCAACACTCCAATTTATAGAATTCTGAGAGGAGAGAGAGAGAGAGAAATGAAAATCCTGAAATATTTCCTCCCACCACTTGAAAGATGTCATAAATGGATTGAAATGATGGTATGTTTCTTACAAAAGGCCCCCATACTATCCCATAACTTGTAGCAGTGAGAAATGTTTGTCCATGCTTCATTGAATGCATCCTAACTACCAAATAAAAACTATTATGAACTTGGCCATGTTTTCATTAAAATATCCATTAATTCTTTATAAAATTCCAGATTTAGTTATTTATGTGTGTCGAGATTGGAACCACAATTCCAACTATACTAATTTTTTGTGTTTTCGTTGTGAAATGTAAAAGATATGGCATTCTGATTGTAGGCGGTTGTTTTTGTGTTTTCCACCATTTTTGTTATTTTACGAGACTGGTCATTTAATTTATTAGAGCAAGATATGTGGTCTAGAAAACATCATGCCCATTCCGAAAGTCAAATCTCATGAAAATCGAGCTCTGGGTCAAACCGTATGGTCGTTTGAAGGTCGGAGCTTGGGCATTCACTTTTCCTTTGTAGAGTGCAATAGAGGATTTTGGGGGAACTCGTGTCCTATGCATACTCGGATGGTTAGGGCATCCTTTCTTTGAATTACCTGATTTTTGCTTTCTTGTCCCAACTATCCCGTTATTGACCAGATCGTTAGGGTTGTTGACCTCCACTTTGCGGCATCCCACTTGCTTGCGGCGATTTCAGTTTTCGGTCACGACTATCCTAACATCCTGTGGATTGTCTGGAAATTTTTTTCCAATTTTTCTTGAATACACTTCCTTCTTTGCAAATCAAACCTGAACTTAGTACGATGAACCTTGGTATGATCCGTAGCCTCCAGGACCCGCAATGCATTAAAACAAGCCCTTGACTTCATTTTTTTGAATTTTTGCAAATTTTAACTAACTCCTTGGATTTTTTCTTAGACAGGGAAGTTAGAGGAAAGCAAAGAGGTACCCAAAATTTTAAAAAAAATGGCACTTCACCATTTCTACTTGCTCCAGCTTGAATAAATTCATGCAAGTTATATGAAATTACCCTTGGGGTGAATTTTGGATAACACCTTTATTTGAAATACTTTTCAAAAATAATTGACCCATGCATTCATCATGATGGTGACAACTTGTTCTGATGTTGACATCTACTTGTCTTCATATGCATGGTAAAATATTTCTCCTTTGTCACCTTTTTCTAGGAATCATCTAACCAAGAAACTCTTCAACTTTGGAATTATCCACAAAAACACAAATAAACATTCTTGTTCCATTTTCTATTAGAAAATGATAGAGATAGAAAGTGAATGAATTATGCTTATGCTTAGAATCCATAATTGTAAAAAAATAAAGAATTTAAGCTCATAAACACTAATAAATTTTATCCTGGAAACCTCCAGAGGAGGAAAAACCATTCTGGAAGGGAAATTACTCTTTCTTCCCACTTTTATTGGCCAATTCAAAATAAACAAGTATAGAAGTTACAATAAGTATGAAAGAGAAGTAGATAATATCTCACACTTCCTCCCAAATACTTGCTTTCTCTGGCTCAACACTCCTTTCTTCTACAAAACACAATTCCAGCACTAATAACTTCTTGCTCACTTGATTTCATGCTTCAATGATCCTATTCTCTTCTAAAAACATGTATTTATATCCTCTCCGATGTCCTCCCGCACTAGAGAATGGGAAAGGTCATGGAGGAGAAGAGATAAGAAAACTATCCAAATTATGGGTTGTTTTTTCACGCTTTGTTTTCTATCCGAAAAAGCCAAGACCTCCACCGAACGTAGACCGGAGGTCACGGCACCGCCACCCCGGGTTGAGTGGAGGTTTTATAACCACCACTCGCACGCAGTGGAAATCCTATTACTAAAAAGATAGAACCTCTATGCATCATTTTTCCTTCTTCATGCTTTATTGCTTTGATGAAGTAGATTCATTTTGGATCCCTATGGATCACACCTCCCCTACTTAGGAGGATTTTGGTGACACAAAATATTAGTGGGGTAGTAGATGAGGAAATAATTCCCTCACTTGTTCCTTTGAGTACCACCGGCCTGCCTTGTGTCTTTCCTTTCAGTCCTAATCTGCCAAGACTCCTTCGACCTATCCTTGTCTATCTCGACCTTCTACCGCAAAGACTACATCCTCCTTCAATTCACCTTGTGAGTCCAAGACACAGTGCTCAATGGAAGGTAGAAATTTTAGTCCTTCATATTCATCTAGCATGGATGGATCATATAGGTACAAGTTTTCATAGTTTACTACAGAGTACATCCTCATAAATGGTGGCAAGTCAAGTTGAAAATATTTTTCTCCAACCTGCTCCAATATGGTGAAGGGCCCATATCATATTGGCTTGATTTTTTGTGCTTGACCTTGTAATCTCTCCTTTCTCAAGTAGAGCCAAACTCTATCTCCAACATGTAGCTTATGTTCTCTCCTATGTTGATCATTCCCATCGTTGTACTTGGCTTGAGATTTCTCTAACTATTATTTGACTTTGAGATGGATTTTTAGGATCCTCTCAATGAATTTGGTTTCTCTAGTCTCCTTTGTGTCTCATGTCTCCTCCTCCTCTCGCTGCCCAAATGCTATGTCCAAAGTGTATTTGTAGGTAGATATCCCAAGCATGCTTCAAATGATGACTTCATAGTGGATGTGTTTACTACTCGGTTATAGTAATGTTGAATGTAGGCTAAGGAATCATCCCAAGTCCTTGGATATTTGTTTTTATACCCTATGATACCCCGTGCACTAAAAGTCTTGTTTACCACCTCTATGTGTTTATCACTAGGGATGGAAAGTTGTGCTCCTCTATAACTTAGTATCCATCTTGGCCCAAAAAGTAGTAAAAAAATTCCCCCAGAACCTGAAATCCTGTCGAAACAATAAACTTTGGCAAACCAAAATGCACCCATACATTAGCAAAGAAAATATCTGCTACCTCATGTGATTTTACTATCTTTTTACATGCCATAAGAACACACATCTTACTGAATCTATCAAAAACAACATATAGATAGTCATGTCCATGTTTAGACATAGGTAATCCTCCTACAAAATCCATAGAAATTTCTTCCCATGGATGAGTAGGTACTAGAAAAGGCATATACAAACCCTCCTTCCTAGTCTTAGGCTTGCTAGTACAACAAAGTTTACATCCACGTATAAATTTTGATACTTATTTTTTCATGTTGGGCCAATACATGTACCTTCGAAAGTGTGCTAGGGAATTACCAACACCAAAATGTCTTGCTACTTTCAAGGCATGTGCTTCCCTCATCAATATAATTCTCTCTTCTTTAGGCATGCAAAGCTTCCGCCATCGGTAGAGAGCAGCCCGTATTTGACATAATAATCTTCAATCCCTGTCCTTCCATCCCCTTGGGACTGCAACTACTGAAATGTCACCCCAAAGTCTTTGTCCTAGTCAAATGCCTCTCTATAAGCTTCCTTCATGAAGGGATTGATCTGATACATAGTGGCCAAAAAGGAAAATGTTTCTTGTGTGGGTGGCCTAGACAACATGTCTACCACCAAGTTTGTACTACCATTCTTGTATTTTATCACTAGATGGAACTGCTGAAGAAACCCCATCCATTTGTAGTGCCTTTCCTGCTGCAATTTAGACTGTGCTTGCAAATACTAGAGAGGTTTGTGGTCAGTGTGCACAATAGTTTCTTTACCCAACAAATAATGCTTCCATTTTTTAATTTCCTAAACTAGTGCATACATTTCCTTATCATATACTTGAATATCCTTTAACTTCTGAAGTGAAAGTTTCATAATGATAGCATACGGGTTTACCTCCTTGAAGCAACACTGCGCCCATGATGTAATCATTGGCATCTGTCTCTACTTCAAAAGGCTGCTACAAATTAGGAAGAGCAAGTATTGGAGCATGACTAATCTTGTATTTCAATAACTCAAAGGATTTTTCTTGTTCCTTACCCCAGTCAAAACCCTTACTCTTTGCGGCCACTGTGTGTAGAGGTGTTGCAATCATGGAGAAACCCGGAATGAACTTCCGCATGTACTGTACTACTCCCACAAAACTCCTAGTCTATGTGGCTCCTATTGGTGTTGGCCAGTTAGTGATGGCTTCCACCTTCTTTGGATCCACTCGTATCTCTCCTCCTCCAACCACATGCCCAAGATAGACAAGTGACTGTTTGGAAAATTCACATTTCTTCATATTACAAAGCAGACTTGTTTTTCTCCTCGACAACTTACAAGACTTACCGTAAATGAGTTATATATTATTCCCATGTGGCACTAAAGATTAGAATATCATCTAAATATACAATGACACGTGAATCTATGAAATCTGTAATACATCATTTATCAATCTCATAAATGTAGCGGGTGCATTGCATAACCCAAAAGGAAGTACTAACCATTCATACAAAACTTGTTTTTTTTTTTTTTAAGGTGGTCTTCCATATATCCTCCTCCTTCATTCTGACTTGGTGATAACCAGACTTGAGATCCAACTTCGTGAATAATTTGGCATTGCTAAGATGGTTTAAGAGATCATCTATGCAGGGAAGTGGATATCTGTTCTTTATGGTGATCTTGCTCAAAGTGCGGTATTCGATGAACATTCCCCAAGAACCATCATTCTTTGGCACCATCACAATAGGTTAACCACATGGTGAGGTGCTCAGATGTATCACCCCTTGCTCTAGTAGTTCCTGGAGTTGTTTCTTTACTTAAGTAATCTTGAGAAAGGATTGCATATACAACCCGATGTTCAGTAGAGGGGACTTTGGAAATAGCTGAGTCTCATGCTCTACTTCTCGTTTTGGTGGTAACCCACTGGTAGCCTAAAAAAATTCCTAAAAGGACTGAATAATACTATCCAAATAATGGTTTCCCTTGTTAGAAATCTCTAAAACTTCTACCCCATGTTGTTTATCCTTTAACAAAAGTAAACAAAACTTAGTATGATTTTCCCGATTAAGTCATTTTGCTTAGTTAGCACTCACCGTAGTAACCCGTGTCTTATGCTGTTGTGCCCAGATGTTGTAGCTGATTCCATCCTTGACCCATCGGTACCAATTTTCCCTTCTCATAAATATAGCATCCCTGATATACAAGTAAGGACTCCTAAATACAACTTCAAAATCATCAAGTGGAATAATGTCACTTCAAAAACATCAATATACTGGGAGTTTATCCAAAACTTGACCTTACATCTTCTTGTTACATGAATTTCAACACCCTTCTTCACCCAACCCAAAGGATAAGGGTATGGATGCTTGTAATTCTCAAGACCAAGCTTCTTTACAACTACTTCAGAAATCAAGTTAGATTGAGAATCGGTATCAACCAAAGAATTTACATTAGTTCTCTTGATCTGGATTTTGATCTAGAATAGTCTACTCATCTCCTCTTATTAGTTGTCCATATTGGAGGCCGTGCATCCAATCCTTTTTGTACATCGAGAGTCATCTTCGATTCCCACCTCCCTTTTGTTTTTAGAGTTTTCATGGACTTCTTCGACTCCTTGGTTTGGTTCTTCGGATGCAACTCTAGATGTAACTTCTAACATGTAGCGTTAGTATGACCATTAATATCATACTTCTTGCAAAATTTCTTGGGATATTTACAAGTAATTAAGGTAGTGGCAGCTTGTTTACCTTTCCCTTTCCACTTACCATTGTTACTTATTTTCCCATACTCTTTTTTCTAGCTGATTTGTCGACTACTTTTCCCTTAGCTTTGCTTCCCCTTGCTTCTTTTCATCATCTATGTAGTATGCTTGCACACATGCCTCATTGAGATCTTTGGGATTGGTGGAGATGAATTTTCTTCGAAGGTGAGTGTGAAGTCCTCCCAAGTACTTAGTCAAAATATCCTCATCCTCCAAGTCCATGTTTAGCAACATGTCCTGCCTCTAAAAATCCGTAGTGTAGTTCTGCACACTTTGACCACTACCTTGTCTAAAATATTTCCATTTGATCATTTGGTCAATCTTGTGGCCAATAGAATAGAAGTTAGCTCTAACTAATTCTTTAAATTCTTGCCAAGATTTCACAATAGGATGCTTCTTCTTTGTCACAAGTGGGTAGATGGGTTTCCCACCAATCCAAAGCATGACCCTCCATTTTGAGTTGTGCAAAGGTGATCCTATGGGCCTCGGTGACATTATGGACGCTAAAGTAGAATTTTAGTTGTTTTAACCATTTATCAAGCAACTTCACATCTACTTGTCCTTCAAAGATATTAATACCAACTTTCGTCTCAACTTTAAAAGGAGTATGATAATATTTTTCCTTTTCTCTTGTGTTTGAAGTCTATTCTTCATGCTCTTCCCCATAACTTTCCTCATGGTGGCTCCTTCCTATGCCAAACTTTTTGGCTAAGCCCCAACCACTAAGTCCATGGAGTCTTGTTTGATAGAAGCTGTCTTTTTTTAAATTAGCAAGCTCTTCTTGCCTTCTAAACATCTTATCCATCATATTATCCAACATCTCAATTCTACGGACCAAGTTCTCTTCCTCCATTTGTCCCCCAATTCCTTGTTTCCACCTCTTTGTAGAAATTTCTGGATCGTAAGATAAAGCCTCTTTGCCTTTAGATCTCGTCATTTTCATTAAAATACAAGAATGAATACCGCATCTGTATAATTGTTATCTCTAATACCAAAATGATATGTAAACTCTTCAACTTTGGAATTATCCAAAGAAACAAAAATAAACACTACTGTTCTACTTTCTATTAGAAAATGATAGAAATAGCTAGTGAATGAATTATGCTTATGCTTAGAATCCATAATTGCGTTAAAAAGAAAACAAAATTAAGCTCATAAACACCAATAAATTTTATCTTGGAAACCTCTAGAGAGGAAAAACCAAATTAAAGGGAAATTGCTCTTTCTTCCCACTTTTATTGGCCAATTCAAAATAAACAAGTAGAGAAGTTATAATAAGTATGAAAGAGAAATAGATTATATCTCACACTTCCTCCCAAATACTTGCTTGCTCTGTCTTAACAATCCTTTCTTCTAAAAACACAATTCTAGCACTAAGAACTCCTTGCTCACTTGCTTTCATGCTTCGATGATCCTATTCTCTTTTAAAAACATGTATTTATAGTCTCTCCTATGTCCTCCCAGCACACTCGGAGAATGGGAAAGGTCATGGAGGAGAAGAGATACAAACAACTGTCCAAATTATGGGTTGTTCGTTTCATATTTTTCATGTTCTATCGATAGAGCCAGACCACCACCCAATGTAGACCGGTGGTCCTAGGAGTGCCACCCTGGTTGGGTGGTGGTTTTATAACCACCGCTCTACACAGAGCGGCGGTCATGTTACTAAAAAGAAAGAACCTCCCTGTATCATTTTTCCTTCTTTGTGCATGATGCTTTTGATGAAGTAGATTCATTTTGGATCCCTATGGATCACCATCTTGATTTGACACTTTCCTATATATACATTAAAATTTCTCTTTTAACTTATCATGATAAGCATGATTTTGATTAGGTCTCCCTTAACTTGGCATATACTATAGTATTTGGTAATGCTTCGGGCCTCATTGCATATAATAATAAGGTTCCGCTTGTTGGTTCTATAAATGGTCTCACCCCATCTCTGCCTTTAAAAATTATTCATTCACGGCCTCTGTCATTTTCTTCTTCCCGTATGGTGCTTGATCTATCTTATTGTCATTTTTAGTCTGCTCCCGGCTCAAAGATCATGTGTGGGTCCGTATTTGTCTCATGGTTCCTTTTTCCTATAGAAAAGATTTGTGTTTTGAGTCTCTCATGCTTTATTCCTACAAAATTCACGTTTTCCCATTTCCTCCATTTTCCACAAAAGATCTGATGTCCCTAATCCTTTTTCCCTAAATTCCTGAGGAGAAATGAGTTGATGTGTCTCTAAGGATCATGTTTGAGCCTTACAATAGTCTAAATTCTCTGTCCTTGAAGAAAACCTCATTTTCTGGCTCGAATAAATGTTTCTCTATGTTTTACGGTTTGATGGGCATTTCTCCCGGTCGAATTTTCTTCATTTAGTTGACAGGGAAATGTGGCACCTCTTGGTTAGATGTGGGTCAGCTTAATACTTCAGAAATTCTATAAAAAGCCTCAACTTTAAAATGTGTCCACATGGAGGAACGACACTCGTTTGAGAATCAAATTTTTGGTTTGGCTTTGAAGTAGCACCGAGGACACATGGAGGGCTCACAGGAAAGAGACATGTGGAAACTTCTGCTAGGTTTCCCATACTTACACAAATTTCAAAAGGTTTTCGGGAAGTCCAGGACATGTGGAGGAACAATGCTCATTTGAAGATCTACTTTTGGGCTTTGCCTTAGAGTAGCACCGGGAGGACACGTGGAGGCTTCCCAATGATTTGGCTTTCGAATTAGACAAATTTTATGCTAATGGATAAATTTTGGCAGAACAAGGACACGTGGTAAGCCCGTGCTCGTTCAAGGTTTTCAACTTGGGCGCCATCTAAGACAAGCGCCATGAGGACACGTGGAGCACTATGCTCACTTTACATTTTACTTAGAATTTTTGACATGCCAAAAGGAGATCGCTCAAAGCTTGACACGCGGTGCACTCTCGGCAGAGCTTAAGGCCTTAAATCAAATTTTGTCGAGTAGGACACGTGGCAAGCCCACACTCATTCAAAGTATTAAATTTTTGCACTGCCTCAAGGTGCGCCATGGTGACATGTGGCAATTTGAAAAGCCTTAGGGGGCGGGGAGGCAGACCATTGAAGGCAATTCAAACTTTTCACCTCTTTGCTTCATAAAGGTTAAAATAGCGAAAATGGCCCATGAGTCCGATGGGAAATAGTCAATATTTTTCCCTAAGCTAACGTAGAAGGTACAGACCATGAGGAAAATTGGAAAATTTTCCTTTTCGTAAAAAAAGAGTTAAAAGTAAAAGGGGAAGCATAGTTCCACTGGGACTCACATTAGGAAATGTATCAAAATTATTTCTCA
The DNA here is from genome assembly GCA_018340775.1 of Taxus wallichiana var. yunnanensis. Classification (NCBI taxonomy): domain Eukaryota; kingdom Viridiplantae; phylum Streptophyta; class Pinopsida; order Cupressales; family Taxaceae; genus Taxus; species Taxus wallichiana. The sequence goes on from CM031240.1 coordinate 258,657,607, forward strand.
AGGGCGAGCTTTGGGGAAAACATGGAAAATTTTCCTTTTCCCAAAAGAGAGTCAAATGGTAGAATTTCTCCACAATTCTTTTGGGGCCTACCTCAGGACACGTTTCAGCCCATTTTCGTAAGCGAGATGCGGAGCAAAATGGGAAATTTTCCCATTTTTTTAAAAGGGCTAGAAAAGGTCAAAGAAAGCCCCCTAGCCCATTTTTGGATCTTCTAAGTGGATGACCCACATTCAAAATCAAATATCAACGGCTGTTGAGTGTCTAAATTTTATTTTCCCCCATTTTTTTCGTAAAAATCCTGGGAGTGTGAGTCTTCATGATTTCTTGTTATTTTCTACACGCCAAATAGAGGAGTGAGTTAATTTTGATATCTAGAGTTTGGTGGGAGAGATCTAGAGATGTCTTTCACCATTAAAACAGTTTGACTCTCAAGCCCAATCTGGTTTTCTATTTTTCTTCTCCTGAGCATGCAAGGGGTTAGATTTGATTGATATGGGGCGGAAGTGGTTGGTGAATGGATGGAGGCATGTTTTTCCCGAGAAAGGAGTTGAATGTGGGAAGAAATCGAAGATATTCTCCTTAAACACCTAGATAATTTACTGATTTGATTCTATGAATCATGAAAGAATCATGGCAAGCACTCGGTACATTTAAAGTTTTTGTCTTTTTCGGAGGAAGGGGATCTATTGTAATGCTTATGCACACGAATTCATCGTGCAAATGGTTGGGATTTTTGGAAATATCGGGACTGATTTTCTCTAATGAGAAAAAGCTTGACAAATCCCATCCATTTTGAGTAGCCATCTGAGAAGCCTCAGTATATATCTCTTTGTGTCAAATTTGATCGTGTCAAGGTGGTTGCAAGTGTACAGCCATTGACAAGCTTTGAGATTGTTCTGGAAACTTTCCCTTGCTAATAAATTTGATCAAACTTTTTGTTATTCTCGTGTCAATCTTGAGTAAAGTGTATTTATTTCATTTCTAAATGCATAGGTGTAGTTGTTCTTGTTTCTATTACAATCTTGTACCAAAATATAGTCCAATCACACAGTCTCAATCCTTTTGATAGTTTAGTGGCATTTGTAATTTAATTTCTCGAAGAGCCTTCATCTAGGAATGTGATAAATGGTTTAAAAACAATTTTCTTTGATTTTGTTGATAGATATTATCCGTAAGGCTCTGGGTGTACCTCAAGCGTGACTTGGTTTAAATCTTGGTGCTTTAGTGGGTCCTCTAACTTTGAGCCTCCGTGAAATAATCCCATAGGTTGTGTGAAAGAGTGCTGGTCTAGGCCTCCATTGAAGCACATATTTTATTTGAGGAAACAATTTAATATTTTGTGTCATTTTATTGATTAAATCTATCCATTTTACATAAGCTCTCAAGGATCTGGTGATTCAATTCCATCATGTCTCCCCTCCCACAAATATTCATTTAACAACAACCAATCCTACCCATACTACGCCTATTTTTGCTCTGTATACCCACCCAAGACAAAAGTCCTTTTACTAAAGTATGCGAGATAGATCGGGGTCTCAAATGTCTTTAATAACCTTTGCCTTGTTGTGAAGATATCTCCATGATCTAGAAGTGACAACTCATGAGAATCAGATCTAGTGTTTTGATCATATTTTCCCTAAGCTCTTCTTTACAAAATTTATGCAAAAGAAAGGTGGATGTATCTCCTTTCAAATGACAGAGGTTACACAATAGGTTCTCTTACCTTCGTTGAAAGGCACAAATGAAAATAGTTAGGATAATATCATATCCTTTTGAGGTGTTATCCATCTCTCCAAAAATCCAAGTAACAAAGGGACAACTAGATCTCTTCCCGGCTACAAAATGACATACATTTATGATCTATCTCGCCTCTAAGATCCATGTTGAATCTGTGTCACCGCTTGGCTTGAAAAGTATAACAAATTTTGGTACCAACACTTGTGGCACCAATACCGGGAAATTCTGATTCCACCATACATAGACCCTGTTTCAAATTCCGAGTGTCAGATGCAACTTCTCTAGTTTCCACAAATTTTGAAATGGTATTTATTGATAAATTTTGTTAAAAACGTCACATTTTTTTCATTTCTAGTTTCTAGTGCTAATGAGACACTTGAAAGAATTTTTTTAGTGCATTTGCACATCTAAGGTGAAAATACTTCATGGCGACTCCATGTTGATTTGATTCTCGATAATAACCAAGTGTATTAAACCCGTATCAAGTAATATTTTTATTGATATTTGCAAAGTCGGAGGGAAGAAGATATTTCTTTCCTAGGGATCCTACTAGGACATTGTTTCTAGAGCTAGGAAAAGCAATATTAGAAGGAAGAAAATCCTGGAGAGCTATTGGAGATCAGTAGACAAGAAGAGGGATCTCGATTGATGAAAGTGAATGGCCTATCATCAAGACTACCATTCAAGTGAATCAATTAGGTAGCCTATTTGTGGAACTAAATTCTCTTATTGGGGAAGGGCCTTCATTTGATTTTGAAATATTTGCTTCACATTTTGCACCTTTCTTTTCAAGTAGATAGGGATTTCTAAGAAGTAAGGCCTTTGGGGATCTCCATTTTGAAAACTACACTCGTGTGTTCCAAGGACCCTCTCGCCCTCATCAATTTGTCACCTCTCCAAGATCACCTCCTCAAATCAATATGGCTTAACCTGTGCCTCCATTTGTTGTAAACACCTTTGACCTATAAATTTTGTGAGAATGGTCAAGTTACCCAAATGCGCTTCCTAACGATGTAAGGAATAGAATGCCAAAGTTCCAAGGAAACAATGTTAATATTGGAGATTAGCATCTAAACCTTTTTATCAATATGATGGAAGATTTTGAGATTGAACATGAGGATGTATATATCAAATTTTTCATCCACACCTTGGAAGAGGATGCTAGTGACTGGTGCAAAGCATTTCCAGATAACTCTATTGACTCTTGGGCTGAGATGAGAAATGCATTCAAATTACAATATGGTGATAGGACTGACCCTAGGTTTCTTCTATTAGAATTTGAAAACATCAAGAAGAATCCCAATGAGTCAGTACATGATTTCAACACAAGGTTCAATAATACCTTGAGGAGATTTCCTATTAGGATAAGGCCATGTGATGAATCATGCTTAATCAAATATACTGATGCATTTGATAAAAATGTTACTTACTACTTGAGGGACAAGAACCCTACCAACTTAAGGAAAGCATTCACCATGGCCTTACAAATAGAGAATAATATCAAGGAAATTGGAAAGCCTCCAAAGAAACAAGGTGTAAAGATGGTTAACCCAGAAAATCCCCAAATAAGTAAGGTTTCTGATTTGGAAGAGGTTGTCAACTCCGGCAGGGGGGTCATCAAGGAGATATCCTACAAGCTAGCCCAAGATGAGAAAGGAGTTGGGAAATTTTCACAAGGACAATACAAGCAACAATGGGGCCAAGACATATTTACAAATCATCAAATAATTGATGACAGAGGCAAGGAGTCATTGGATTTGTAAACAAACAAATTCAAAGCAGGAAAGTAGAATGGTACCTGATTCTTTGGCTACCAGAGTTTTTCGGGTGGAAGAGATAGAATTCATTCATTGGTGTGACAGATGTTTCATGCCCCATGCTCCTTCTCAAGAAGATCATCAAGAAGAACAAATGATGATGATAAGAGTGATGATGATGTTTTCATGATGGGATGCTCAACTATCTCACAACAAAGGAAACCTCAATCGAGGTAATATGTGCCATAAGTGCTACCACTTTTGGCACTACATTCATAGAGTACATATTCTCCCTCCCTCTCATACTATAGAAGTAGATAATGTACAAGCTTTCGAATTGCCCAATAATGACTTTGAATATTTAAGGGCTTTAATGATAAAAAAATATGATGGAAGAATCCCATCTGAGGAGTACATGCAATTATTAATGAATGTTTTTGTGGCTCAAGAGAAGGAATATAACACAAGAAGTAAGGTTGTCAAAGGGGTAGGGCCTCAGGCCAAGCCAAAAGCTCCCTTAATTTATAACATTATGAAAGAGGCTCTAGGAAAGATCCATCTACCAAAATCCTCTGCCTTCGAAAAAATCACACCCCTCATTATGCTCAAGCTATCAAGAATCTTGTGCCACCTAATGAGTGTGTTAGCCTTTCTTCCAATACTGCCTTGCCAAGGAATGTCCCATATGATATTTCCCAAGTGCTTTGAGTCAAATCAAAGTCTTTGTCCCAATTTTTGAGTTGCTTAGGATCCCTGAGCACAAAAGGAGAGCATTTGAATACTTGGGATTGAGTGAAGAGAGGACTTCCTTGGGGAGAAATGTGAACATTGTGGAGAATCCTCTAGCCATTGAAGAATCTGAGACACCATCAGCATCAGAAGAGCTAGCTAAACCACCTGAGGTTTATTTGGGGACATATTTGGTAGACTCTCAGCTGAACGTGGATCCATTCTTCACTACTTTGATCATCAATGATAGGTTGCTCCATAATTGCATGTTTGACTCGGGAATCATGCAATGTCATTCCTTCGGAGGTCATGAATGAGCTGAATATTAAGGTAACAACAACATATGAGAAGTGCACTTCCATGGACTCCAGAGAGGTGCCGAGGGGATGTGTGAAGGGTTTGGTGGTGTAGCTTACACCTACCTGTAAAAATTTAAAGCTTGATGTTGTCATAGTAGATTTCCCACCAAGTGGGGTATGTTATTGTCAAGAAAATGGGCTACAACTATTGGTGGTAGTTTCCAAATGGACATGTCTTATGCCACTATCCTTGTTGATGGCAGCCTTGTTAGGTTTTATGGGGAAAATAAAATGTTGCACCTTATTGAGAATCCCAACAATGCATCCTATGAAGTATTGTATAAAAATGTTGATGCTGAAAACTTTGTGGGATTCGGCTGATAGACAAGAGCACAAGATTGAGGAGTCTAAGTGTCTTGAGCATGCAGGCTCTTCTTGGACTTTATTGTTCGATGGAGCTTGCTCCAAATTTGGAAATTGTTTCAAAGTGTTGTCCTAATTTCTCCAAGCCATGAAAGGTTTGTTTTTTCCTTTAAGATTAACTTTGAGTGTACTAACAATATTGCTGAGTATGAGGCATTGTTGTAAGGTTTAAGAATTTCTTAGAAGTATGGTGTCAAGGACATCATTGTCAAAGAAGACTCAGAGTTATTTTTCAAGCAAGTCAAAAACTATATGCCATAAAGAATCAAGGACTGAAACAACACAAGCATGCAGTTTGGGACTTCATTGATATGTTTGACTCCTTCAACATTGTGCATCATGACAAGAGGTTCAATGACTTGGTAGACAAGCTTGCAGTGTTGGGGTCTCGGTTTGACAGTTCTACAACATCCCCTTATTGTGAATATGAGGTGGAGGTAGTGACAAGATCCTTTTTCCCTGACAATATAAAACATTGGTAGGTTTTTGATGATGAGGCTCAGGCCAGAAGGTTCCTGGAAAATGATGCAGAGTTTGCTGATCAAAACATTGATTGGGAGCCAATGGTCTATACAATAGAGGGGAAGGAAACCTTATTTGGAAAAGACATCATCCAACTAAAGACCAAAACCATTCCTAGAAGGTCTGGTTGCTCTAGAATCAAATTTTGATAATGTTGACTGCATTATTAATAGGCATATGGCAACCTCAAGGGATGTTGAGGAGCATGACCTTGACAAGAAGGAGAAACCAAGGAAGATTTGGTTGGGCAGCAGTCTCAACAAAGATGAAAGGCACTCAAACATCCAATTATTAAATAAATACCAATATTTCATGGCTTGGACCTATTCTGAGCTCAAAGCATATAGAGAAGACCTGTTCTAGCATGAGATTCCCTTGAAGCCCAGTGTAAAACCCTTCGTAGAAGTAGAGGGCAATTAATCCTATGTTATATCTCAAAATGTAGGAGGAGCTAAATAAGCTATGGGATGGAGGAATTTTCCAGTCCACAAGGTATTCTTCTTGGGTTGCAAACCTAGTGTTAGTAATAAAGAAGAATGGTGACATCAAAGTTGTGTGTGGACTTCAGAATCTAAACAAGGCCTCAATGAAGGACAACTATCCTTTACCTAACGTGGAGAATATGCAGTAGTGTGTGGTGTGTGACCGGTTTTAAGTTTCTTTCTACTTTAGATGGCTTCTCTGGTTATAATCAAGTCATGGTGAAAGAATCGAAAGGATCAAGATAGTCTTCACTACTCCATGGGGAACGTCTCAGTATATGTTAGGATACCCTTCGGTATGATGAATGCTAGAGCCACTTTTCAGAGAGAAATGGATGTTGCTTTTGTTGGTTACATTAATGAATTTATTGTTGTCTGCCAAGATGATGTAATAGTGTTTTTAAGAAGGAGAAGTGACCATTAGAGAGGATGATGATCGATGTAGGGAGTATGGCATCTCACTCAATCCAAAGAAATTCCATTTTGGAGTGCAGAAGGAAAAATTTCTTGGTCACATTGTGTCATAGGAAGGAGTGATGATTGATCCAAAAAAAGTGGAGGCCATTAGCAAATTTCCAATTCTAAGAAACAAAAAAGGAATTCAATCCTTCTTTTGGTAGATAAACTTCATTAGAAGGTTTATATCAAACTTTGCTAAGTTGACTATCCCAATCACTTCCATGTTAAATAAGGATCAGATCATCAAATGGGAAGAGGATGCCATCCAAGATTTCAATGGAATCAAAGAGGCATTGAAGCATGCCCCTATTTTAGCAGCCCCAAATTACAAGAAACCTTTCCAGCTGTTTTCTTTCGCTTCAGAAAACACTATTGCTTTTGTCCTGCTACAGAAGGATGATGAAGGGGATGAGAGGCCCATTGCCTTTTTCAGTAAGGCTTTGCAAGGAGTAGAACTGAAATACACCATCATGGAAAAGCAGGAATTTTCCTTAGTCAAAGCAACAAATTTTTCAAGCCTTATATTTTAAGTTGAAAAGTTTTTGCTTATGTTCCCCATACCATGGTAAAAGACATCTTGTCAGAGATGGAAGTATCAAGTAAAAGATGTAGATGGGTGAAAAAATTGCAAGAGTATGATATGGACATCCAAACCACGAAGTTGGTGAGAGGTTTGGGGTTAGATAAGCTCATGGCTGAGAGCAACTTGTATACCATTGAGTTAAATGAGATTGAGGAAGAAAGGGCAACTGTTTTTGAAAGATTGATGAGTTATGAGTGGTGCAAGGATGTGATTTTCTTACTCAGACACTTAAACTTCCCTAAGCATTTGAATAAGAACTAGAAAAGAGCCCTTAAGTTGGCTTCCCAGAAATATGTCATTACTAATTTTGGGTTGGCATGGAAGAACCCAGAGGGAGTCCTCTTAAGATGCATCATCAAGATGAACCTCCCAAAATAATTGCTAATAGCCATGGAGGAGTTTGTGGGGGAATTTTCCTGCAAGAGTCACAACATATAAGATTCTAAGGACTGATTATTGGTGGCCAACTCTTTTCAAGGATGCAACCATGTTGGTTAGAAGATGTGAGAGTTACCAACATTTCTTTGGAAGACTCCAAGGTTTCGTGCTCCTGTCGACATTAAAATTTTCCTCCTTAATTTCTATTTTATTAATGTATGTATTAGGAATAGGATGTTGTTAAGTATAATTAGTAGTGGTGTCCAATAGAAGATAACAACGCCATCAGTATGGTGTCACCAATAATGTAGAGTACGGTAACAATCAAAGTATAATAGGAATGTTGTAAAAGTAAATATTTTTCGTAAGTGGTCCGATAATGTTAAAATGTCAAAGTTGGGATAAGTAGAGAAGTAGGGTCTACATGATTAGGAATTAGAAATATTATATTTGTAATAAGAAAAAATACTGATGTCATAAATATTTTGTATATTTTATTTGTGGAAAATTCTAAAAAGGTGGAACCCATGTGAGATGATAAGGTTTATCTTATCTTAGAATATAAGCCTACATGTAAAGGCAAGAGTTTAGGCATGGAATATGATTGGCTAAAGAGATTTCCTATCCTATCTTAGAGATAAGGTGGATAAGCCTGAATTCCTATAAATAAAGAGGCCACCCCCCCTCATTTAGCATAGAGAGAAGTAGTGAGAAATATTGTATGAGTAAGTGTGTAAAGGAAGCCATCATTTTGAAGGTGTGTTAAAGAAGCCATTAAGAGGTGTAATTGTGAAGTTTCTCCCATAGTTATTATTGAGGGCAAGTGAAGATAATAAAACTTGAAGAACCTCATGGGTGAGATTGTAACAATTTCATGTTGATATTATAATTTACACTGATATTTCAGATTTATCATCATTCCTTCTTATCATAGTCTATGGTATTCTTGTGTTATGTTTGTTGTTGTGTTTCCAGATTACATCCACCAAACTAAGAGTTGTGCATTAGTTAATAATCATAGCAAGAGGAGTTCTTGGTGAAGAATTATCATAGTGTCGGATTGGTGTTGACATTTTGGTTCTGCTTTGCGACCATTCCTTGTTGGTGGATTTTCTGGAGAAATATTCCCACTTAGTCAGAAAATATTTGGAGGGTAACCTTGTTTTTACTGTGCATAGTAGTTACCATGGTAAAGTCACTTTTACCGTGAATAGTATTTACCGCAAAATTCACTTTTAACTATGAATAGTATTTACTACAAGAACTTCACTTTTACTATGAATAGTGTTTACCACAATTAAAGTTAGTTTTACCGCAAAGAACTTCACTTTTTACTTTGTGAATAGTGTTTACCACAAGAAGTCGATTTTACCGCATAAGTCAAGTTTTACCATAGTTTACCGTGGTCATTTCTATTTTCTAATATAGTGATTCGAATTATTTGTGCACATAAGTCTTGTTGATTTTACTTGTGGGTTGGTATTTCACCGTGTGTTACTTTTAGAAATGGGGAAGATTCCTGCTTTTTCAGCCCATCTAATGAAGATGCTTCCTCTTTCATTCAAGAGTTTAAACGATCTTGTATTTGTAATGGCCTTATAAGAAGGGAACAATGGACTGAATTTTTTCCTACCTTTTTAGATGGTTCAGCCCTTAGGTGGTTTGAAACACTAGGTGATAATATGAAAAACTCATGGGATTTATTAACTGAAAGTTTTCTTGAAGAATTTGGTGAACAAAAAAAATATGCAGATCTCATGATTGATATCACAAAGCTAGCCTAAGGAGAGAAGGAGAAGATAAGGGATTATCATGCTCATGTTCTAGAGCTAAGGAGGAAGCTCGATGCCCAGATCTGGAAGGAAGGATTAGCGGATGGGTTAATGAATGGCATGGATAATCTCCTCTGTAAGCACTTCATTCTTAGGATGAAGCTAGAGATCAAACAACGAGTGAAGTATGACCGCCCAGCTACCATTGAACAAGCAAAGGATATTGCAAGAAGGAAAGAAGAAAGCATGGAAGAGGAGCCCAAAGAAATTGTTGCTAAAGTAGAGCCTACACTAGCACCTTTGGTCTAGAATCCACAACCACTCTCGGTGAACACAAATCTTTCTCCTAGTACATCTACTGAGTATGAAGATCTGCTTAGAAAGATGGGTTAGTTAACTATTAATATTCTTCAAGGAAAATAATTTAGTTCTCAGGGAGGAGATAGAGGTCCAAAAGAAATATTTCTGAAGTAGTATGTTATGGTTGTTATAAAAGGGTCATTATAAGTATGATTGTCAGATAGAGCTTCTACATTTGGAACAAGAGATAATGATAAAGGGAAAGCACTTGTGAATTCTTTTGATGTAGTAGATAAGAGAATAAATAATGAAGTAGATGTGTTTGTAACAAAAAGAAAGAAAGAAAAATATAACCAAGATGGAAATGATCCTAAGAAGATGAAAGCGAGAAACTAGTAAGAAACATAGGAGAAGATAGTTAGGTGTGCAGGATTTTCGATTTCACGGGGACAAGGACCATACTCCATCTTAGATGATATTTCCAAAAGGCCTACAAATATTACATATGGTCAACTCTTGGCTATGTCTTCGAGAAGAGGCGGGAGCTGCGAAGTGGACTCAATGCTCAACGAAGGAAGGAGGTTGAGTTCCCTATTTTGAAGGTAGAGGTAGATCCCTACGATCCATAAGCTGAGGTATTATGTAATGGTCTTTCAATTCATGATGTCTTAGTTGATGGAGGTGCTACATGATTAATGTAATGACCGAGCCTGTAATGAATATGTTGGGTTTAAAATTGATCACCCCTCAACACTTATGTTAAGGTCATTAAATAAAGGAAAAACTAAACCGAGAAGGTGTAGTTTCAAATGTGGCAATATCTCATTATGGGTGTTGTATGTGTGGTAGACTTTCGGGTGATGAAAAATGGTACTTGTTGCGTACCGAATGTTGTTAGGAAGACCATAGCTAAGGAGAGTTCATGCAAGAAACTACTAAAATGAAGGCTTCATGACACTTGGATGTGGTAGAGAGAGGGTGAAGATAAACGTGATCCCTTAGCATCATAAGGCAGAACCTGTGGATTCAAGTGATGAAACTGATGATTGGACATCCTCTAATTACTCGAGTACTAGTGAAGTGGACACTGAAGATTAAGAAAGTGAGGTTGATGTTTTGGTCATGGATATCCTTCCAGTCACACCGAAACTCATAATCCCAAAAATTATCGAAGAAGAAATTGATGATCATCTCCAACAAATAAAGATTGGTGATGCTGTGATGGAGAGTGAGAAGGAATCCTACCTCCAACTCTTTCGAAGGTACATACACATATTCACTTTTGATTACAAGGAACTCCATTAAGTAAATTGTGTAGAACATTATATTGAGCTGGTAGATGGTGCTAAGCCCATAAAGAAAATGCCATATAGAATGAATCCTAATTTTTCCAAGACTGTAAAAGAAGAAATAGATAAGTTGCTTGATGTAGGATTTATATTTGTTGTGGAGAATTCAAAATGGGTTTCTCCCATTGTGATCTCAATAAAAAATAATGGGAAGCTACACATTTGTGTTGATTATAGGAATCTCAATAAGGCAACAAAGAAGGATCATTACCCTCTTCCATTCTCAGATCAGATTTTGGATGAAGTAGCTAGCCAGGAGTGCTATAGTTTTTTTGATGGATATAGTGGATACAACCAAGTTCGTATAGCAAAGAAAGATCAGCTGAAGACCACGTTCACCACTCCTTGGGGAACGTTTTCTTATAGAGTTATGCCTTTTGGGTTGTATAATGCTCCAATGTTCCAGCGCTTGATGAATAGGGTGTTTGAACCCTACATTGGGAACTTCATCAGAGTATTTCTCGGATGATTTTGGATCTATGGGAGCAAGATGGACCACTGCGCACTAGATGGAGACAACATTTCAAAGGTTAGATGAAGCACAAGCCTCACTAAACCCTATAAAGTGTCTTTGGATGTTCTAAAGGTGTTTTGTTAGGGCATGTTGTATCCAGAGATGGTATTGGTACTGATCCTGATAAATTTTCAAAAATCAAAGAGTTACCATTTCCTATGAATAGAAGAAATAAGGCGCATGAAGCTTTTGAACAACTGAAGGAAGCCTTGGTGTCTTCACCTATTTTAAATAATCCAGATTGGAGAAAGCCATTCATTGTGTATACTGATGCCTCAGATGCAACACTAGGAAGTACTCTGAGCCAAAAGGATGAAAATGGGAATGATCATCCAATTTACTTTGGGAGCGTAAAAAATGAGCAAAGTCTTTGAGGTAAATTATAATCAGAATCAAGAAGAGGCTCTAGCTATCATTTTTATTGTAAAGAAGTTTAGAAATTACTTGCTATGGCAGAAATTTATAGTTGTAATAGATCATCAGGCTCTAAAATATATTGTCAATAATCCTAACCCATCAGGGAGGATAGCAAGATGGATAATTTTGCTACAAGAATTTGAATTTGATATTATAGATAGGCCAGGAAAGAAGCATGTCAATGCAGATGCACTCTCTCGAGCCTATGATGGTTTAAGTTCACCTTGTGATGATGATAATTTCCCAGATGCAACATTATTATCTCTTGACACAATCCCTAGTGAATACATAGATATTTGGAATTATCTAAATGAATTCAAGTTTCCTAATGGTTCTAATGTAAATACTAAGAGGAAGATTACTCAAGCTAGTCGTCCATCCATATTCTATTCTGCATGGAGTATTATTTCGAATAGGACCTGATGGACAGTACAAGAGGGAAGTTGGACGTGATCAAGGGAAGGAGATGATAGAAGAATTCCACAATGGTACATGTGGAGGACACTTCTCTGGACAACTTACAACAAGAAGGATCTTGGACGTAGGTTATCACTGGCCCACTCTTTTTAGAGATTGTTATAATTATTGTAAGACATGTGATATTTTTCAAACACATGGTAACCATAAGACTTCATCAACTCCATTATACCCTATTCTTCCACTTGATCCCTTTGAAAAGTGGGAAATAGACATTGTAGGTCCACTTCCAACTACCCCATGCCAAAATAAGTATATTGTAGTTGCCACAGATTATTTAACCAAGTGGGTTGAAGCTAGGCCATTGAAAACAACTTCCATGGATGAAGTGGCAAGGTTCATATATGAATGCATTGTCACCAGATTTGGTTTCCCATTAGAAATTGTAACAGATCAAGGAAGCCACTTCATTAATGAGGTGGTAGAAGCCCTAGTCAACAAGTTTTCTATCAAGCACAGGAAGGAAACAACATACAAGCCAAGCACAAATGGATAGGTGGAATGAAAAAAAATTGTGTTATGTCAAATTCTAGCAAAGATGCAGCCTTACAGTACATAAGTGGGATAAAAGGATTCATGCAGCATTGTGGGCATATAGGGCAACATCAAAGTCAACAACATGATACTCCCCATTTCAGTTGGCTTATGGCATTGATCCAGTTCTTCCTATTGAGTTTGATATTCCCACTGTGAGAGTTATGAAAAACGAAAGGATGGATGAAAGTGATTCAATAAAAGAAATGTTGGTACATATTCATTTGCTAGAGGAAATGAGGGAAATAGTGAAGGATACAAGCTATAAGAAGAAAATGAAGTAGAAGGAATACTTTGATCAAAAGATCCGTTGGTCTCCATTTCATGTGAATGACTTGGTTCTAGTATATGATTCCAAATACAAAAAAGAAGACAGAGAAAATTTATTCCAAAGTGGATGGGGCCCTACAAAATAGTAGCTATGCATGAAAATGGTACATATCGATTGGAGGAATTGGATGGTACTCCCATTACAAAATGGGTCAACCATGACAAGTTAAATATTTTCCAAGCACCAGCTTTAGAATGTCCATAAGAGTTTACTCCGAGGACGGAGTAGAAGTTAGGAAGGGGGAAAATGTCGACATTAAAATTTTCCTCCGTAATTTCTATTTTATTAATGTATGTATTAGGAATAGGATTTTGTTAAGTATAATTAGTAGTGGCATCCAATAGAAGATAATGGCATCGTCGATAAAGATACCACCAATAATGTAGAGTACAGTAACAGTCAAAGTATAATAGGAATGTTGTAAAAAGTAAATATTTTTCGTAAGTGGTCCGGTAATGTTAAAATGTCAAAGTTGGGATAAGTAGAGAAGTAGGGTCTACATGATTAGGAATTAGAAATATTATATTTGTAATAAGGAAAAAGACCGAGGTCATAAATATTTTGTATATTTTATTTGTGAAAAACTCTAAAAAGGTGGAACGCATGTGAGATGATAAGGTTTATCTTATCTTAGAAGATAAGCCTACATGTAAAGGCAAGAGTTTAGGAATGGAATATTATTGGCCGGAAGAGATTTCCTATCCTATCTTAGAGATAAGGTGGATAATCCTGAATATCTATAAATAAAGAGGCCACCCCCTCATTTAGCATAGAGAGAAGTAGTGAGAAATATTGTATGAGTAAGTGTGTAAAGGAAGCCATCATTTTGAAGGTGTGTTAAAGAAGCAATTACGAGGTGTAATTGTGAAGTTTCTCCCATAGTTATTGTTGAAGGCAAGTGAAGTTAATAACACTTGAAGAACCTCATGGGTGAGATTGTAACAATTTCATGTTGATATTATAATTTAAACCGATATTTCAGATTTATCATTATTCCTTCTTATCATAGTCTATGGTATTCTTGTGTTATGTTTGTTGTTGTGTTTCCAGATTACATCCAACAAACTAAGAGTCATGCATTAGTTAATAATCATAGCATGAAGAGTTCCCAGTGAAGAATTATCATAGTGCCCAGATTGGTGTTGACACTCCCTACCTTTGCGATCAGTATCAATTGAAGCCCCATTTAAGCCATGGGAATGGAGTTCATTGGTGAGATTTCAAACCCTTCAAGTGCTGTGATGAGTGGATTCTTGTAGACACTAATTACTTTACCAAGTGGGTGGAAGAAACCCCCACCAAGAAGGCTACACACCAAGTTGTCATGGATTTTGTGCTAAAAATATTATTTGTAGGTTTGGAGTACCACCAAAATCATAGCCGATAATGCCATGATTTTCAGGGCTAGACCTCTAGTGGAAATGTGTAAAGGATATGGGATCAATTTGACATATGCCTCTAATTATAATCCCCAAGGAAATGGACAAGATGAGTCTAGCAATAATAATTTGCTAAATATTATCATAAGAACCTTGGAGTTGAACTTTTTTGCAGGCTGATAGGATCACTATCAAAAGAGCCACTGGAAAGAGTCCATTTGAGTTGGTATATGGGACTCAGCCTGTTACCCTGCATATGAAATTATCCTCATATCAGTTCATTCAACAACCTGGAAGATCACTATAAGTGAGTCCTTATGACACTGTATCAACCAGATTGTTGAGCTTGATGATGAGAGGAGGGCATATCACCGAGAGGCATATAAAGTTTAGAGAAAAGCTAAAGAGACTATTTGACAAGAAGTTTACTCCTAAAGCCTTCAATATTGGAGATCTTGTGCTACTATGGGATAGAAAGCATGAGGATAAGGGCAAGCATGGAATTTTTGACTCATTGCGGATGGGCCCTTACTCCATTGATATCATCGATTGGTGAACATACCTTCTTCTTGAAGGATCTAGATGGTGAATTTCTTGAACTACCTATTAATGGCATGCATCTAAAGCATTTCTTGGATTGATTCCTTTGAATCAAGGTAAAAACCTCTTATACGAGTGTATATTTTCTTGTTTATGTCCTATTTTTTGTATTTTTGGCTCGTCTTGGTTCATGGTGATCTATTTTGCCGGCTTCTTTGTTTTTTTTTGGATATGGCTATGTTTCTCTTTCCCGCAAAGATGACACCACTTCCCAATGGATATTTTGGCACTTGGTCTACTATTGTTCTTGTGTCACTCGCAGGAGTGCCCATCGCCGAAGTCGAAGCAAATGGTGGTGCTCAAATTTGTCTTGCCCCATCTCGTGCCTTTGAAAAATTATTCATTCACGACATCTATCATTTTCTTATTCCATGTATGGTTCTTGGTCAGTCTTATTGCGATTTTTAGTCTACTCTTGGGTCCGTATTTATCTCATGGTTCCTTTTTTCCTCTAGAAAAGCTCTATATTTTGAGTCTCCCATGCTTTGTTCCTTCAAAACTCACGTTTTCCCATTTCCTCCATTTTCCACAGTCAATATTTGTTGTCCCTACCATTTTTTCCCTAAATAATCGAGGATAAATGAGTTGATGTGTCCCTAAGGATCGTGTTTGAGCCTTGCAATAGTCTAAATTCTTTGTCCTTGAAGAAAACCTCATTTTCTAGCTCAAATGGATGTTTCTCTGTGTTTTACGGTTTGAGTGTTTCTCCTAGTCAAATTTACATCATTCAATCGACAGGGAAACGTGGCACCTCTTGGTTGGATGCGGATTAGATTAATACTTCAGAAATTCTATAAAAAGCCTCAACTTTAAAATGTGTCTAAACAACGCTCGTTTGAGAATCAAATTTTGGTTTGGCTTTGAAGTAGCACGGGAGGACATGTGGAGGGCTGGTAGGAAAGAGACACATGGAGACTTCCGTTGGGTTTCCCATACTTACACAAATTTCAAAAGGTTTTCGGGAATTCCAGGACACGTGGAGGAACGATGCTCATTTGAAGATCTACTTTTGGGATTTTCCTTAGAGTAACGCTAGGAGGACACGTGGAGGCTTCTGCTGCTTGGCTTGGACTTAGACAAATTTTATGCAAATGGATATAGTTTGGCGGAATAGGGACACATGGTGAGCCCATGCTCATTCAAGGTCTTCAACTTGGGCACCATCTAAGAGAAGCGCCATGAGGACACGTGGGGCACTCCGCTCACTTTGCATTTTACTTAGACTTTTCAACAGCCAAAAGGAGACTACCTCGGAACTTGACAGACCAACACTTTGGAATTAGATCTAAAACTCAATGTGACATTGTTCTTATTTTACATCGCTTTGCTTGTAGCATTTTCTAATCTGGGCTTAGAAATCGAACAAACTTTTTGGACAGCATCCATTCTTTGGGAACCTTTATTTCGACCATGAGATTAACTCGGTTCTATCTTTTGACTTTCTAGGTTCACATGTGTCACCACGCATCTTGCCTTTTGACACACCGTGTTTTACTACGGCGGGATACATTGTATTTACCAATCTATAGATAATCTTATAGTGGATGGCTAACGGACAGAGCCCAGATCTCATATTTAGACCGGTGGTGGCTAGATGTAGCTTTAACACATCTTGTAATAAATCATCTTTTGTAAGGGACAACTTTGGATAATTTGGAAAAACTTCAAAAGAGATAGGGCCATTATGAAGACCTATTTGTATGGCTGCTAAGAGGAATCCTTGAAGTTATCAAATCTGAGATCCATGAGACAACATAAAATAGAGGCATTTAATCCGCGACGGAACAACGGAGTGATGCCAATCTGAACACACCCAACATGGGCGAACTTATATGTACTTTGACGCTGAAGACTCTTTATGTCGGTTTTATCTATTAAAGGTATATTGTATTCACAATTATTAGTCTGAGAAACCTGTATTACAGATTCTCAGGTTTTAAAGACTGTAGAGGCAAGCGGATGGAATTTACTAATTTTAGAATAAACTTCATTATAAGATTTTTTGGGTAATCTCCATTGCAGGTAGGACTAGAATCATCTATAACATCTATATCGGTATTGAGAAAATACTTGGAAAGATTTACTAGATCTTGGTCATCATTGTCGACGAGGAGACTCGAATTGGTATTTGCCATTTTGACTGTTACTAACAAGCAAGTAAGCACGGAGTTAAATAAAATCGGGTCAACCTTTTCACTGCGCCTGACACACGGCGTCTTACTCAAGCGGGACCTCACCAATTAACCTGAATTGATGCTATATAAACTTGTCGTCACAGATTGACAAATATCAAACCAAACTACGAGAAGTACTTTAACCATTCACCCAGATAACCAATTTACTGAAGCTTTTGCAAAATATCAAACCTTTTTATACCCATCTGAAAAACTAAATAGATCTCAAGAATTTTAACCAGCTACGATACCACTTGGAAAATTATATGGCTCGATACCACTTGGAAAATACTCGATACATAAAATAATAATCTTACGAGTAAACATAAACAGAATACGAGATATCCCGATCTCGAACAACTCATGAACTATGCTTACAACAATGTCAAATACATCATCACATTCAATAATACTCCTCGAATTAAAAAACTTTTCTATTATAATCAACTTATGATCACCATCGACATTGTGATAATTAAAACATGGATATCAAACATCTTGAACTTACAAGATAAACTTCAAGCTTTAATTACGAGACTTTGAATCTTCAAACTTCTAGACTCTGTCTTCTCTTCGGCTCTTGATCTGTTTTTGAGACGGATGCCAAACTTTAAATATGTCTTGAAATCTAGATGTTCCTTCTTTTCCCGGATGTAGTGAATGAAATGAAAGAGTTCTATATATAGATTTCTTTCAAAGTTTTTCACAGGAACCTAAGGACCGGAAACAGGAAACCGGAAAGAGGAGTAACCGGTAAGATTCCAAAGACTAGACAACCATGAGTACACACCACTCATGAAAGTGCTTTATGGACCCACCACGCACCGACTAGATAAGATCGAATCTTATCTTTTATTGACAAACGGCAACAGGCCTGCCGTGATGGCCGACAAACAAAAGCAAACCCACTAACAAGGAATCTAAGGACTATCAAAAGTGACTGATGGTCCTGGAGCATCATCATCGGAGGAGGTAGTGCTGTCATGTCTTACTGGAGCTTCCTCGAGATTCCTTTCAAGTCTTTCGAGCCACGTTCTGGAGATAGTGGCAGTCCCATCATTGTTGGGCTGGAGATGATGGCGTGTTGGAAACAAATAGTGATCCAAGATACGAAGATCTTGGCCTGGGACAGGTGGACGAACAACCATTGTATGGTGTAGAATGATACGGCGCGAGAGTAGCATTAGGGCGCTCAACAGCATTCCCGACACTGTATTAGTCTTAATATAATAATTTACCTTGACAAACCAAGGTATTTTACATTGGATCAAAACATTTCGAGCTATGTCAGGATGAACATTCAACAAAGGAGAATCGAGAAAGCTGAAAGTGGTGTGTACTCATGGTTGTCGAGTCTTTGGAATCTTACCGGTTACTCCTTTTTCCGGTTTCCCCGTTTCCGGTTCTTCCGGTTCCAGGTGAAAAGCTTTGAAAGAAGTCTATATATAGAACTCTTTCATTTCATTCACTACATCCGGGAAAAGAAGGAACATCCGGATTTCAAGACATATTTAAAGTTTGGCATCTGTCTCAACATAGATCAAGAGCCGAAGAGAAGACAGAGTCTAGAAGTTTGAAGATTCAAAGTCTGTAATTAAAGCTTGAAGTTTATCTTGTAAGTTCAGTATGTTTGATACAGTCCATGTTTTAATTACTGTCAATGGTGATCATAAGTTGATTATAATAGAAAAGTTTTTAGAATTCGAGGAGTATTATGAATGTGATGATGTATTTGACATTGTTGTAAGCATAGTTCATGAGTTGTTCGGAGATCAGGATATCTGTATTCTGTTTATGTTTACTCTGTAAGATTATTATTTTATGTATCAGAGTATTTTCCAAGTGGTATCGAGCCATATAATTTTCCAAGTGGTATCGTAGCTGGTTAAAATTCTTGAGATCTATTTAGTTTTAGACTTTGGGTATAAAAAGGTTTCGATATTTTGCAAAGCTTCGAAATTGGTTATCTAGTGAATGGTTAAAGTACTTCTCGAGTTTGGTTTGATATTTGTCAATCTGTGATGACAAGTTTATATAGCATCAATTCAGTTAATTGGTGAGGTCCTCGCTGAGTAAGATGCCGTGTGTCGCACGCGTGAAAAGGTTGACCCGATTTTATTTAACCTCATGCTTACTTGCTTGTTAAGTAACGATCAAAATGGCGAGATACCAATTCCCGAGTCTCCTCTGTCGACAATGATGACCAAGAATTAGTAAATCTTTCTGAAGTATTTTCTGTCAACAATGATATAGATGTTATAGATGAGTCTAGTCCTACTCCAGAATGGAGATTACCCAAAAAATCATATAATGAAGTTTATTCTAAAATAAGTAAATTCCATCTGCTAGCCTCTACTGTCTTTAAAACACGAGAATCATGTCTGAGTTTCTCGACTAATAATTGTGAATACAATATACCTTTAATAGATAAATCTGACATAAAGAGTCTTCAGCGTCAAAGTACATATAAGTTCGCCCATGTTGGGTGTGTTCAGATTGGCATCACTCCGTTGTTCCGTCGCGGATTAAATGCCTCTATTTTATGTTGTCTCATGGATCTCAGATTTGATAACTTCAAGGATTCCCTCTTAGCAGCCATACAAACAGGTCTTCATAATGGCCCTATCTCTTTTGAAGTTTTTCCAAATTATCCAGTGTCCCTTACAAAAGATGATTTATTACAAGATGTATTAAAGCTACATTTAGCCACCACCGGTCTAAATATGAGATCTGGCTCCTGTCCGTTAGCCATTCACTATAAGATTATCTATAGATTGGTAAATACAATGTATCCAGCTGTTAAACACGGTGTGTCAAAAGGCAGCAGCGTGGTGACACATGTGAACCTAGAAAGTCAAAAGATAGAACCAGAGTTAATCTCATGGTCAGAAATAAAGGTTCCCAAAGAATGGACGCTGTCCAAAAGTTTGTTCAGTCTTCTAAGCCCAGATTAGAAAATGCTACAGCAGTGACAGAAAATAAGAACAATGTCACATTGAGTTTTAGATCTAATTCCAGTGTTGGTCTGTCAAGAACAAATTCTGTGTCTTCAAATACATCATACTTCACAGTAGGTGAAAGTTCAAATACACAGAAGACACCAGAGCAAAACAAAGAGAAGACTTTTCTTTGTAGCCACAGTTCTTTAGTGCATGATCCGTCAACGGATTTCTTGTGGTGTTCTGACTGTGAAAAATTGGTCGATCAGAAGTATGCTCCTAATAATGGCCCAGCTATAAATATGGCATCAACAAGTTCATCTTCTTTGCCATTGATAGAATCACATGAGTTGGTCTCTCTGATCGGAACTGAGCGATTACGGTATCAGCGAACTGTAGACAAACAGATTGAGCCATCAGAGAGCTCAAAAATGTTAAATTGGACAAACAAGGCAGTTAAAGCAGTCCATGAAGAAGTAATAGCTCATACGAGAAAAATAGCCTCTCTAGAAAAGATACTAAAGGCTATAGAACTCAGAAAAAATGGTGACTCTACAGGTGCTTTGAAAGTACTAAATGATAGAGTAGATACTCTAGATAAATCAGTTAAAAGAGTAGAAACCCTTGTCCAACACAGTCATCGAATAGTTTCTACTGAGCTACCAGAAGCCATTACTCAAAAGATAACTGATTTAGTTCAGCCCTTGGTAGATCACACTACAAGTATTAAAAGTACTGTTACAACTCAGCTATCCCATACGCATGAGTTGGTTGAGTCAAGTATATCCCATATCCATGAAGAAAATGAGAAAACTCATCACAAGCTTGATGAGATTCAAGAATGCCTAACAGAAGAAATTCCTAGTATTCTTCCAAAAATACAGGAAATAGATAGAAAGGTCTCTGGCCCCCAGGAAGGTGATTGGTCACGAGCAGTGTCATGGTCTGAGGTAACAAACTTAGAAAGAACTTCTACTAAGCAGCCCCATAAGGAAATTCTTGAAGAATACAAGCCTTTATTCTTTAAGGATAAGAATATCAATATGCTCAAGATAGAAGCTCCTGAGTATGATGAGCCCATGATAGCAGCGAACCTTCGAGATCTGGACCAAGTCAGCACAAGAACCACTACATGGTATGACAAGGGTACAGACCATTCAACCCAATTTCTATAAGGTTGAATGCAGAACCATCTCCGAGATCAAAGAAGTTGTTCATGGCATGATTGGATGGGGTAACACACAGTTAGAAACTTATGGTAGAAGTCCTAGAAATATAGCAGCAACAATAGCCAACGGTTTTGTTGGTATTCTAAAAGAATGGTGGGATTTACTCCCAGACAAAGAAGCCATCTTGCAAGCTGGTTATACAGCCCTCACAGCAGCTGTTATAAAAGAGTTCATAGGTAACATAGACGATGATAAAATGATGAATACCGCTATGTTCCTTAGAGCTAGATTGTGTGACATGTCAAGAGTAAAAGAATATCAATGCTTTATGCAGAAACTATACTATAGCTCAGGTAATATCAATGATGAGACAATGCGTCTCAGATACATTGAATCTTTTCCTCCATACTTTGCCACACAATACAAAAAAGCTATGCATGGTTTGAGAACTTCTGAACTAAGCTTTGGTGCGATCAATCAGATTATTGATCAGACAAATGCTAAACTCTGTAAAGAGAAATGGGAGCGCAAGCAAGCTCTTAAGCATCGCGTGCATTAGGCCTCGGGTTTTGCGAACAATCGATAAAGTATGGAAGGGATGGCGGAGGCCTCCACGTGTCATCCCCACACAAATTCAAAACATAGAAGCTGGGAAGGACGTCCAAAATGTGTGTCATCCCACCATGTGTCCTGGGTCAGACATATGGCCCCGCAAAACAAAAGGTCTCAGCCAAAAAATGTAAAGAAATAGAGAAAATTCACGGAAGGAGCCACATGTCTCTCTCCGACATAACTTCAAATGAAAAATCCAAAAGTAGTTCCCAAACGTGCACCAGTCTACATGTGGCCATGATTCAAGTCAAGGCAAGAAGGTGGGTCATCGGAGGCCATTCAAAATTTTTGGCTCGAAAAGACATAAAGTAGAAAGATGAGCCGCACATCTGTTGATGCCCAAGGAGCAACGTGTCAGGCCTAAATTGTTTGCGGGAAAGTAGTCTTAGGGAGGACTTTTTACCCAAATGGAAAATGCACGGACAGTGGGCACGAAGATGGTTTTGACAAAAATGAATTTCGGGGTTCAAGGCATTTTTGCATTTTATATTTTTGGTGCCAAAAGGTGCAAAGTGAATCTCAGTCCCGTAGACCCATTCTGCTTAACTTGTTTTTTCTGCCATTTTTGTACGGATCTAACTCAAACATTCAAATGGACATATCTTTTGATCCATTTCCTTAAATCCAACAAATTTGACACCATTGGAAAGGTCTGGACCTCATCTACGCCACGGAATCTAAAACTTTAATTTTGATGAGGGTAGGTGGGTAAAAAAATGAAAAAAATTCTTCATGCCATTAATATGCGATCTGATTTCTCTAGCAACTAGATTAGATGAGATTTGATCTTTTGTTCTTCCTTCTTCGACACACCGAGAAAACATAAAGCAGCGGACTTGATAGATTTGGGATGGATTGTAGGGGCATTTATGGTTGGTAGTTGAGCTCCAAAATCAAGTTTCCCACCTCTCTCCTTCTTATCTCTTTGTTTCACCTATAAAAGGAGTTTGGCTCATTGTAAAGGGTTGGAAACTTTGTTTTGCACCCTCCCTTCTTCCCTTGTCTACAAGAGAATATGTAGAGTTTTCCAAACCTCCCACTCAAGTAGTAATACATAGTTTTTCCTCTTGGCTACTTTAATGTGTTGTATCAACTTTGGAGCAATAATATATGGTCATGGATGACTATCAACCCTCTCATGTGTTCATTATTGTCTTCTAATATCTCATTCCGGTTGTAGTTATCTCATGCATGGTGGTCGTATTGTATTTCTATGGTATGTGTTAAATTGCAAAAAAAGTGTTTAACATTCGTTTGGTGCATCACCTTGTTAGTTTAGGTTTATTTTGTCACATCTCTTCAACCTTGTCTCCTTAGAAAGATAGAGTAGGTTTAGATTAGATCCTCTATAAATTATTTGTGTGTACTCGAACAGGAGGAATAGGAAACAGCCTTGACCCAGAGAGCTCTCTTGATTTCAAAGTCCCACAATTTGAGAGATGCTCCATGTTGTGCAATCACACTCGAGTCTCGGCCCATCCGGTTGTAGACATTCGAGTCTTTGTGATTCTACACCATTATTGTCTACATTATTTGTAACATTGACATCCATTATATCTTGGGACAAGTTTTCTAGTGTTTAGAGCATGTGATCCACTTGATATTGAATTTTCTCTCCCATAATTAGCTTCAACATTACCAACGATCTATGATAATACCTTAGAGATGTTTTACGGAGGAGTTACTATTTGTGTAGTATTACTTCCTTCTCAAGAAAATGATATGAATGAATATTACTTTTATCCTTGTTCTTAGTACATGTGAGTCATTTTTATATGATCGTACACATATTTTTATCATCTTATTTACACGTTGTCATCTTTCTACATATAATTCTTCATTTTTAATTCGAACTTTGTTACTAAAATATTTTTCAATCATTATTATTTTGAGGTTTCATTTTTTCTCTCATTATGAATCTATCATTTCTTGTTGTCTTCTTTTGTGACATTGTCTTTGATATTCTCTTTGATATGCTCACTTTGAGGATTTATTACCAAGATAATATCGTAACACGTTTATTCATATTGAGGTAATTAAAATTAATAAAAACAAATTCGATATCTTGGTAGACAATAGGGGTGAAAGGGTTGTCTTTATTAATATTTTGAATTAGTATTGGTTGTAGGTTAGAGTGATGGAATAAGGAAGATGTAGGGTAAATTTTAATATAAAGCTAAAATACAACCAATACACTAGAATATTTAAACCCTGTTTATTAAAGATAAATACCTTAAAGTTGTAAAAGGTTCTTAGTCATAAAGTTATCTTATAATATATTTTTGAATAATGAAATATGAGTTAGGATATTATTAAGAAAGAAATAATAAGATGGTAAAAACTACAATTGAGTGTCTTTTTCAATGCCTCGATATTATTTCACCATACTCATTATTTGAAGAAATATTTATAAACTGTTAAAGTTTAATTTTAAAGGTAATTGGTTATAGGTCTTAAATGGATACAAAATCTCTTTCTAAAGCAAAGACATATTAAGAAAATAATAATTGAGTGAGAAACATGATATATTTTTGTTTGGTATATTAGTGTATAAATAAAAAGAAGTAAATAAAACTATAATGGAAAATTGGTGAGTAAAGTATATGGAAAATAGGGCATATTTTTATTCTAATAATATAATCGAAGGGGGAATTATAAATTAAATGATTAGAGGTTAAAATTACCATTAAGGGTATTCATTAATACCCTTTAAATGATCATGTTATACCATATTTTTACTAAGTGAACACCCCATATGTTGGTATCCAAATTGATTCTCCCTTGAAACGAAAGCGGCGTCACGGATTTATCAAGACAATGAGAAATAGATAGATCATATTATGATTCATTTTGTATCCGGGGAGGGGATTCATCGACTCTTTGTCACTTGAGCACTTTGGAGAAATGGATAGCACAATATAAAAGGATTTGATCTATATTCACTACTTTAGGCCGTTCCTTTTGACCAGGTGAGAGGACCCATTTTGTAACCTCTGTTGGTGAGGTAGAATGAAGATATCATTCTTTACACAAATTTAAAATGAAACCTTAAGAAAATATGATCAATGCACCATAATTTAACTCTCACGAGTTGTCACTTATAAAGAATGGTGATATTTTCTAAACAAGGTTAAGGTTACTGAAGACATTATGGAATCCTGATTGCTTCTGCATATTTTGGTAGTAGAATTTATTCATTTGTGGACATACAAGGAAAACAGGGGTAGTTCAGGTAGGATTCATTACTTTTGAATGATTTTTGGTGGGAGATTAAGCATGATAAACTTGATTTTGCCATATCTTTGAGAACCTTCACAACAATTGTAAAACTAAATGATAGAATGCTTTAGAATAGCTAAACTATTCCTTGACCAAAAGGTGTGCATCATTGGAGGCCCAGATATATACGGTTTCATACAATATCCAAGAATTTAACACAAGGCTTGAGCTAAAGACTTAATTAAACATTAAATACCCACAGTTCCTCATGCCTAAGAAACACTCAAAGGCTTACGAGACAATCTTTATCAACAAAATGATAGTAAAGTGATTTTAAATTATTTATCTCATCGATGATGAAGGATCTTCTCATAATGAAATTGAAAATTCCACTAAACTATCATAGGGATGAGATCCTATGTGATTCGAAGGAATTTAACACAAGATTGAAATAGGAACAAGAAAAACTACTTGCAGACATTCTAAAATAAAGCGAGACTCAAATTTTCCAAAGAATAATACAAATTAATTCAAAGTTGATTAGATTCATCAATAGGGAAAGCTTCTTTGAGCAGTCTCGAGATCTTGTCAATGGTTGTAAACTTGCAACCAACTTGACATGGTCAAATATAAAACATAAGAGATTAACAAGTTTCTCAGATGCTCTCTTAGGAAGATGGGATTTTTATAATTTTCTCATAAAAGTCAAAACCCCACGACCATTTACATGACTAAAGCATGATTTTTATAACAATCATTTACATTAAAGCTTTTCTCCCAAAAAAATAATATTCGAGGAACCTTTGTTTGTTACATATCTGATCATGATTTCAAGAAAGTGACATTTAACAGACTTACAACAAAAAGTTTCCAGTTGTTCAAAAATTTGAGTCATTGCAAATATTTCCATCATTGTTTTAATTAGGACACCCATTCATCTCCTCTGGTAACATATTTTTCATCCTTTTTTCCTACAACCTCCAACATTTCATCCTTTTCCCATTATTTCCTCTCCCACTTTGCTCTCTGCATTTAGCTTCTCAGGTAATTTACATTTTTACAAGTGCCCGAGCAATTCCAACTTCAAAATATCAACCTTTACAATCCTTGAACTCAAAAACTAATATTTAAATCAATTCAATTGAACTTTGCAAACAAAAAAACGAAGCGGGTTTCATCAAAAAAATGAAAAACAATGCGTATTCACATCTCCAGGAGTCTTGGAGAAACAATGATGGTGAAATTGGATGCAATGCATAAAAACCATTGATTCTACCCTTTCTCAACTTTAGTTTAGAGTCATCCACATGTTTCCTTGGAGCAACTACAAAGGTGATGTACAAAGGTAAATTTCCAAACATGTGCAAGCCTTCCATATGCCCTAGGCCCAAAACAATTACATTTTGGCCATTGAAAAAGTCTCGTATAAATAGGAGTTAGTGGAAACCTCAACATGTCTCAATGGTGCACTTTTGATATGGTGCCCAAAAGTAGAGACCCCAAACAAGCGCGAGCTCACCACATGCCTCGGCCCAATTTTTTTAAAAATAATTTAGGGACAAGCGGAAGGTGCCATGTGCCTAGGGTCCGAGAAAGTTTCTTCGACCGTTGAAAAGTCCAAGCAAGGGCAAAGTGAGTAGAAACTTCCACATGTTCCTTCAAAGACATTTCTTCAATTGTAAAGTACACGGGTAGGTCCCAAAACAAGCGTGGGCCCTCCATGTGTCCCAGGCCTTAGAAATTTGCTTGAAAATTTTAAGTATAAAGAGGAGCCAATGGAAGCCTCCACGTGTCTCCCTGGCACAACTGCTAAGGTAGGACTCAGAGGCGGATCCTCAAATGAGCGTTAGCCTTCCACATGTCCATGGTCCGACAAAGCATTTAGTTTGACCGACTGCGCATGAAAGAAAATGTCAAAGTATGGACAAGGTTAGCAGAAACCTCCATGTGTCTCCTTGGCACAACTCCAAAGGTCAAACCAAGAGGTGAATTTTCAGATGAGCACAGGCCCTCCACGTGGACAAGACTTGAGTTGAAGTGGGCCTTAGAGTTTCAAAAGCCCCACCGAGCCACATCCAATTAGAAAGGACCACGTTTCCACAGATGTTGGGACAAAAATTGACAAGGAAAACAAACCATGACTATGGAAAAACAGAAGGAAGGGAAAAGCCTGAATTTTCACCCAAATTCTGAAATTATTTCACATGGACAAAGGAATGGAAAAAAAATTCTGGACTTAAAGTGATCCTCGACCAAAGGAAATGACTGATCATGGAAACCAAATGAAGGACAAAGCTTTCACGCATCAATACGAGGAGATAGAAAATACAACAGAGCCATAAGATTGAATAATTGCAAGGACAAACGGGGTGATATCAAATTGAGCACCAACATCAGCTTCGACTCAGGGATGGGCACTCCCAACGAGTGCCACAAGAACAAATAGCAGACCATGTGAAAAAAATCCATTGGGAAATGAAGTCAAGAATAAGCTTGTAGAGCCAAACAACAATAATTAACTCCCCAAGGCTAATAGAGAAACCAACAAAAACTTGTCACTTTAGGGACGAGGACAAACGAAAACAGAAAAAAATGAAAGCAAAATGAACCTAGAAGACTATACACTATACTGATGGTGAGCATCCTGATTCAAAGAAAATAATCAAGGAAAATCTTCAAGTTCCTGTCATTACTCGGATATGACCACACTAAGAAGTTTTGATATGTCGTTAACAACTGGTCATATGATTGTTTCTCTTTTCCATCCAAGTTGCTATATCGGCCACATTTTTTAGGCTTTACCTTTGTGCCTATGTCAAGGTTTTCAACATCTCTCAAGCCTTCCTCAAACGTCAAAGTCCCAGAAAATCAACCTACTCGGGATACTTACATTGATCAAATTCATACTCCTTGTAAACAACATAGCTCATAGAGTTATCAATATCAATATCTGCATGTAATACTTCATAGGAAGCATTATCGGGGTCCTCAATGAGATATAACATTTTATTTTCACCAGGTAACTTCACAAGGATTCCCTCAATTCGTATGGTGGAAAAATACATATCCATTTGCACACTCCCACCCACACTATCAGCCCATTTTTATTGATAATAACATTCCCCATTTGGTAGGGAAATCAACAATAACAACATCTAGCTTTAAGTTCTTGCCTGGGTAGGCTGAAAGTTGCACTATCAAACCATTGAAACATCCAACCACTAGAACCTATCTGAAATCCATGTTAGTGCACTTGCCATAAGTTGTTGTTACTTTGAGATCCAACTCATTCATGACCTCAAGAGGCATAACATTGCATGATGCTCCATAATCAAACATACAGCTATGTAACAACTTATCCTTAATAATCAGAGTAGTGAAAAATGGATCCACCTTCAGCTGGGATGCAACCAAGGATGTTCCAAAATATACTTCGGTGGCTCACCTAGTTATTCTAGTACTTGGAATTTTTCCAACTCTTCAATGGTAGGAGGAGTCTCAACATTATTTACCTTTTTACTGTGGGTGACATTTTGTTCCTTAAGTCCCAAATATTTGAATGCTTTATGCTCAAGGATTCTAAGCAATTCAATAATAGGAACATAAATCTTGATCTGACTAAATATTTGGGCTATGTCACAAGGAACATATTTGGGTAATGCATTGTTAGGAGGAAGGTTTACAAATTCATCTAATGGCATAGGATTTTTCACAATCTTAACATGGGGAGCAACACAAGTTTTATTTGGGGTGAAAAAGCATTTTCTAGATGATTCCTTATTAGGGGCTTTTTTAGGGATGCTGGTAAGCACTGGAATTTTTGGTTTGGCCTAAGGCCCTACCCCTTTGGAAACTTTACTCCTATTATTTATTCCTTTTCATGGTCAACTAATGCATTCATTAACAATTGTCTATCCTCTTCTGAAGAAATTCGTCCATCATACTTTTTAATCATTAATTCCCTTAAATATTCAAAATCATTGTTAGGAAACTCAAAATATTTTACCATATCAATTTAATAAGTATGAGTGGGAGGAAGGGGTAGTACCCAGTGAATGAAATCCTAGAAATCTTTAACTATTCTGGCACTCATTAGCTCAGTTGAGGTTGCTCCCTGCTGTGAACTTGTAGAGTAATCCATCATGCATGCATCATCATCTATCTCATCATCATCAATTTCTTCCTTAACTCCCATTTTAAAAACACATGGAGAATGTGGCAAGAAACAACTATCACACTAATCAATTTCATGAGCTTCATCAACAACAACAACTCTAACAGCTAAAGGATCATGCACCAATTTTTTTTCCTTGGGTTCAGGCTGTTTGTTTCCTGATCCCACGGGTCCTTTGCCTCTATCATTAGATATCTGATCACCCCTAGGATGATTTGCAAATCTTTCTTTACCTTGTGCTTTATACATACCTTGGGAACTTTTTCCAATCCCTTCTCTTCTCGGCGGTTTATAGGATATTTCCTTAACAACTCCGACAAATTTATTTACCACCTCCTCTAGATCCACATACTTACTTGGTGAGGCTTATCTAGATTGACCAAATTAATACCTTCCCTCTTAAGAGGCTTACTAATTTCTTTGATATTGTTTTAAATCTGCAAAGCCATGGTGAAATCCTACCTCAATGTTGTTAGGTTTTTGTCACTTAAATAATAGGCAACCTTCTTATCAAAAGCATCGAGTATTTTATTAATTAAGAAACATCACTTGGCCTCGGGATCACATGTAGCCTATTCAAGGTCTTATTGAACCTTGTATTGAAGTCATGAATGATTCATTACGATTCTTCTTAATATTTTCAAATTCGATAAAAGAAACTTAGGGTCTTTTTTATCTCCATACTGTAATCTAAAAGCATTCTTTATTTTTGTCCATGAATCAATGGAGTTATTTAAAAATATTTATACCGATCCTATGCATCCTCCTCTAGAGTATGAATAAATAATTTTATATACACATCCTCAAATTCAATCTCAAAGTATTCCATCATATTGACAAAAATCTTTAAGTTTTGATCACCATTAATAAGATTATTTCCTTGAAATTTAGGCAGTCTATTTCTAACATCTTGGGGAACAACATTTAGATATCCAGCCATACCTCTAAAATCTATAGGACCAAAAGTGTTCAAAAACAATGGAGGACTGGGGGGGGTTAGGCCATATTGTTTTGGGGAGGTGATCTTATAGGAGAAAAAATGATGAGGAGTGAGGGTCTGTGGGGCACATGAATGCAATTCTCAAAATGAAAGTTATCTAAAATCTCGGTTTCTTGGAAGATCCTATCATCTTTAGACAACATAGGGATATAATGAGGCCCAAATTTTTCAAATACAAAAGAAGGAACCTCTCTAGTTGGAGAATTAAGATTTTAAAAAAACTACCTAATTCAAAGCACTTGAGGAAGTATGGCAATCTTCAATGACAGGCTGATCAGTTTCCACAATTGATAACTCCTTTCTTGATATCTGATCTCCAACAACTTTCTAGATTCTTCTTCCTTCAAAATTTTCTTTCCCAGTTCTGGAAACAAATTTCTTGTAGGGTCTTTAGTGAAGAAATATCTTCTTCCTTCTAGCTTTGCAAATATTAGTGATAAATTTCAATTGACAGAGGTTAAGACACTGACATTTATCAAAAATTAATTCAACACGGAGTCGCCACTAAGGATTTTCACCTTAGTTGTGAAAATGCACTAAAATTTATCTATCAAATGTCTATCAACACTAAATTCATGCAAAGCTTCACATATCTAACCTTCCTTTACCCATATTTAACATTGATGATGTAAACTTAGTGTAAAAACCAACAAAAACTGGAAATATTACATGTAGAACTTGTAACTTCAGTAAATCTTACAAATATCAACAAAGGATGATGTTTAAATAATGTATTTACACTTAGATAATGTAAGAAACATTACTAGGGCCAAATATAAGAATGCCTTTGAAGATCCCGCAATGACACCAATTTGGTGTTGTTCTTTGCACAAATAAATCCTCTGTAATTTAAATCATCCCCGGAAATGGCTTCACTAAGGTGTTGTTTCCACACAAATAGGTCCCGAAGCTCAAATAATCCTGAAAACACAAATCGGATCCTCGTAAATGGCACCACTAAGGTTTTGTTGCCACACAAATAGGTCACTGAGCTCAAATAATCCCCGAGAAACGCAAATCAGATCCCTAGCGGTGGTGGCACTAAGGTGTTGATATCCAAATTGATTCTCCCTTGGAAACCGAGGAACATCACCGATTTAGCAAAAACTTAGAGACAAATAGATCATATTATGAGTCATTTTGTAGCTGGGGAGGGGATTTTTCTGACTCTTTGTCACTCGAGCAATCGAAGAAATGGATAACACCGTATAAAAGGATTTGATTTATCCTCACTACTTTAGGCCGTGGCTTTCAACCAAGGTGAGAGGACCCATTTTGTAACCTCTGTTAGTGAAGGATAATGAAGATATCATTCTTTGCAAAAATTTGAAATGAAACCTTGAGAAAATATGATCAATGCACCACAATTTAACTCTCACGAGTTGTCACTTCTAAAGAATGGTGATATTTTCTAAACAAGGTTAAGGTTACTAAAGACATTATGGAATCCTGATTGCTTCTACATATTTTGGTAGTAGAATTTATTCATTTGTGGACATACGGGAAAATAGGGGTAGTTCAGGTAGGATTCATTGTTTTTGAATAATTTTTGTGGGAGATTAAGCAGATAAACTTGATTTTGCCAAATCTTTGAGAACCTTCACAACAATTAGAAAACTAAATGATAGAATTCTTCAGAATTGATAAACTATTCCTTCAACCGAGAAGGTGTGTATCATTGGAGACCCAGGATATGCATGGTTTCACATAATATCCAGAATTTAACATGAAGGCTCGAGCTAAAGACTCAATTAAACATTAAATACCCATGGTTTCTCACGCCTAAGATACACTCAAAGGCTTACAGACAATATTTATCAACAAAATGATAGTAAAGTGATTTTAAATTGTTTATGTCATCATAGGATGAAGGCTCTTCTCATACTAAAATTTCAAATGCCACTAAATATCACAGGATGACATCCTATGGGATTCGTAAGGAGTTTAACACAATATTGTAATAGGATTAAGAAAAAAATACTTGTAGACTTTCTAAAATAAAACAAACACAAGTTTTCCCAAGATTAACACAAATTAATTTGAAGTTGATTAGATTCATGAGCATTGGAAAGTTTCTTAGAATAGTCTCGAGCTTGTTAATGGTTATACACTTGCAACCAACTTGATATGATCAAATATAAAACATAAGAGATTAATAGGTTTCTCGGTTGGTATCTTAGGAAAATGTGATTTCTCAATTTTCTCATAAAAATTAACACCCAAACCATTTTCATGACTAAAGCATGCTTTTATAACACTCATTTACATTAAATATTTCCCCTAAGTAAAGAATATGTGGGAACCTTTGTTTGTTACATATCTAATCATGATTTCCAAAAAGTGACGTTAACAAAATTACAACGAAAAGTTGCTAGTTGTTCAAAAAGGTGAATCATTGAAAATATTTCTATCATTGTTTTAACTAGGGCACCCAAATCATCTCCTATGGAAAACGTTTTCATCCTTTTCATCCTAGAACCTCCATCATTTCATTCTTTTCCCATTCTTTCCTCTCCCACTTTTCTCTGCATCCGGCTTCTCTTGTAATTCACATTTTTGCAAGTGCTCGAGCAATTCCAACTTAAAAATATCAACCTTTACAATCCTTACATTCACAAAATGAAGCTTTAAATCCATTCAATAACACTTTGCGAGACAAAACATGACAAGCGGTTTCATCAAAAATTATGAAAAACAATGCATATTCGCATCTTCAGAGTCTTAGAGTAAAAAGGCACAAAAATTAGATGCAATGCACAACAACCATTGATTATACCCTTTCTCAACTTTATATTAGAGTCATCCATGTGTTTTCTTGGTGCAACTGTAAAGGTGAAATAAAGAGGTAAGTTTCCAAACAATCACGGGCCTTCCATGTGCCCTGGGCCCAAAACAATTTCCTTTTGGCCATTGAAAAAATCTCAGTATAAAAAGAGCTAGCGGAAGCCTCCACATGTCTCATAGGCACACTTTTGATATGGTGCCCAAAAGTGGAGACCCTAAACAAGTGCGGGCTCACAAAGTGCCTCAACCCGACAAAGTTGTTGAAAGAATTTAGGGACCAGTGGAAGGTGCCACGTGCCTAGGGTCCGAAAAATTTTCCTTGGCTATTGAAAATTCCAAGCAAGGGCAAGAGTGATCATAAAATTCTACATGTCCCTTGGCGCTTCTTCAAAAGTAAAGTACAGGGGTAGGTCCCCAAATAGGCACGGGCCCTCCACGTGTCCTAGGCCTTATAAAGTTGCTTGAAAAATGTAAGTATAGAGAGGAGCCAGCGGAAGCCTCCACGTGTCTCCCTAGTGCAACTGCTAATGTAGGACTCAAAGGCATATCCTCAAATGAGTGCCATCCCTCCATGTGTCCATGGTCTGAAAAAAGTTGAACCAG
The DNA here is from genome assembly GCA_018340775.1 of Taxus wallichiana var. yunnanensis. Classification (NCBI taxonomy): domain Eukaryota; kingdom Viridiplantae; phylum Streptophyta; class Pinopsida; order Cupressales; family Taxaceae; genus Taxus; species Taxus wallichiana. Next base: position 258,691,324 of record CM031240.1, read on the forward strand.
CCACATGAAACAAAAATGTCCAAGTATGGGAGGGCCGTGCGAAAACCTCTACGTGTCTCCTTCACGCAACTCCAAAGGTAAAACCAAGAGGTGAATTTTTAGATGAGCGCAGGCCCTCCACATGGACAAGAATTGAGTTGAATCAGGCCTTTAGAGTTTAAAAACCCCACCGAGCCACATCCATTAGAAAGGACCAAGTTTACATTAACAATTTTTACACTTGTGCAAAAATGGGCAACTCGAAACTTCGTCGATATGTTGAAAAGTTTTGGGTGAAGTATACCTAAGCTAAAGGAATTTTCAATGTTATTTGTTACTGCTGAATTAGTTACAAGATTAAATGAAATCTGCAGTTATGTGTGTTGTCTCAAAATAGAACAAATCACATAGTCTGCAAATTTCACGCCATCTTCAACAAAAGAACACAAAGCCCCGAAGGACAACTATGTTGTCTTGATGAAGATGACAAATTACAAATTAGGTGAAGTGCTAGTTTTAAGTAGCAAATAGAAATGTAGATTACAGAAAATTAGAGTTCATTACTAAATGTTACAAGTTCCTATCAATGTTCTTTCCTTCATGATTAAGACATTCAATTATGTTACTGAATTGTTTAGTTCATTATACAATCCATATAGAAAATATAGAATGCACAAGAAGTGAAACCTCAGCTTTCAAAAATACACAACTCATTTTCAGAATTCAATGATTTATTCACAAGGAGAGTCAAATATTTCCCACACAAGCCATGGGATGTAACTAAAAAGTAAATTACAACTACTGAAAAGAAAGGTACACATGCATGAAAGAGAAAGCAAAGGAGTATGAGTGAACCCATCATTGCCTTGAGGTTTCTGTTCTTCGATTGAAGCATCTTCATTTCCATGGTAGAAGCCATTGTACCTAAAAAGAAGAAAATAATTAATTGTCAGTTATGAGCTCAGGGATCAATTCATATTCCTACACTATCCTACTTCATGCATATGAATCTTCTCCTAATAGGAGATGTATTCTACTTGAAGAAAAACTACATGCATGCTTTATTCACTTAGAAAGGAGAAAGAGAAAAGAAAGAAGAAAATATGGACATAAGAGAGGCCAAAAAGCCTAATTATTTTCTAACTATTTTCCTAAGTGTGTAGGTACAGGTTGTAGCCAGAGAGAAAAATAGACAAGTAATAAGTGCATGCAATAAAAGGAAGAATGTAGCTCAAGATCCAATAACTATTTTGAAATTGAAGAAGTTATAGTATAGAAGAAAGACTAGCAATAGAAGCACATATTTTAGTTTGCAATAATAGAATTTCAAAGCTAATCTCAAAAGCTAGGTGCTAAAGAGTGATCACAGGACAAAGTCGAAATTTTTCTAGTTTTAAACTAGTTGCTTTTCAATAAGCAATTTTTAGTTGATATGGGCAAGGATAAGAAAAATTCAAATTTAAGAGAAAAATCAATTTAGATTATTATACAATTATTATACAACAATTTGAGATACAAATAAGACTACAAAATATGACAATAGTCTCAGAGATCAAGTTGAATGCATGATTTGCAGTTACAGAAATAGAAGTCTTTTAGAATGAATACAGAGATGCTGCCATATCAAAGAAGTACAACTATTTATGCAAGGGATTGATCAAATACAGATACAACAACATAGATGAAGCTCAAGTACAACATTGAAGCACAAAAGAAGATGAAACTACATTTTTGACAAGACTTGAATTTTCCAACATGCAAGAGTTGTAAACAAAGTTCCAGAAATAATATGTTATGCATAGGTTCAAAAAATAGTACACATTATTTTCAGAAAGTCAAGAATATTGTTACAGTCAAGCATTTAATAGATGTGATTTTCAGAAAACAATGGCATTTCAAACACTCATCTCATGGAGAATTTCAATGTTCAAGTGATCACAATGTTGAAAGTTTAAAGAAAGTATTCTCAAAAGGTGCTACAAATTTCGAAAAAATCAAGTTGATCCTGAGACAATGAATTGTAACAAATGGATTCTCCAGAATACAAAATTGAGCCAAAGATTTCATAATGGACCTGAAGTAATATACAAAACCTATTTTTAGAATGTCATAACCATATTCTACAATATTCTCAACAAATGGTGAGATAACAGTTGTCCTAGCACAAAGAACTCATATAGAGAAGAAGTTGAAAGTACAATATCTAAAAAGAAGAAAATACTCTATGTTCACCACAGTAAAACAAAGGAAGGTACAAAGTAAATTAGAGTTTCATAATAGCAAAACACATGATCACAGAGTCTTTTCAAAGTTCATTTTAGCAATGGCCGAACATGACAGATACAAGAAAACTAGGGAAATACAATTATAGTACATAATGAAACCAGTACTTCAATTTTCATATGTATTTTCCACACAGAGTTGAAAATTTTCTCAAAGGTCACATATCTACAGATACCTAGAACTCAAAAACAAATCTATAATTCATGATGCAAATTGGGCCGAAGAATACACTCACTCACCGTAGACAATCAAATGGTCAGAATTTTGAGCAACTAGATGATGAAGCGAGAGGTCCACAGGCCCACATGAGGTTTCAAACTTGGAAGTCAATCAAGAGAAAAAAATCACATAACCCACAAATATTTCCAAAAATTTCAGTGATATAGTTGAAGAAGAAAAGAAACAGAAGTTACACATGCAAGAGAGATTACCTATAAACGACTATGGTAGCCAAGAAATGAAACCTCAACTTTTAAAAACATACAGAGGCACAAATGGTATAGATGATAAAAGGACAGAGATGAGCTTAAAGAAACAATAATGGTGGCTCACACTTCAACCACCACACTTTGAAAATTGCACAGAAACCATGAAACCGAAATGACAGAGAATCTTTTGCAGAGAAGGTGCTCCAAAATATAGTGAAAGCCGAGCTCAAACCAAAACAGAATAATGGCATTGAGAGGGAAAAATTTCTAGGGCTTCACCCATATAGCCAAAATCCAAATGAATATGCTTTAGGGTCAAGTTCCTTTACTTCCTAACCCAAGAAGTGGGTTAACCAAACTCAACCACAATGAGAGATCGATAGTTTTAAAATCCCAAGGACATAAGATCAACATCCTCAATTCATCATAAAAATCAATGCTAACCACAATTAGGATGCCACCACCCACAATGAATGCCATCCAAAGCCCTAATCACAAGTCATGAAAATCGATCATGGATCTCGTGATCGAAAGGTATAAAGATCAATAATAGAGAACAAGGCATGAAATTTCAAAAAAAAACCATCAGGGTTATGATTAACTTGACTAGAGTTGATGTCACCGCCCCAAGCCACCAAGGGGTGAGTCACCGTGGAAGGGGACAACCCACGTGTCCACCGAATTAATCATTGCAAATGAATTTAAAAAGTCTAACCCAAGCGCATGCACCTCAAATAATTTTTAAGGGGCGACTAAATCATAATCATATGTCATGATCATCACCAAAAAGGGTGAATATTATAATATCTGAGGCCAAATAATCAAAGGGTGGTTGAATGTATTATGATGTCCATATGCCATGGCCAAAGGAGATGTCAATATCAGAACATGTTCAACCACAGGTGGTCCCCACAAGAGGAATTATTTTTACAAATATTGCTAAGTATTGTAATTATTTTGCTCACATAAAGGGAGTTGTATTTTGCATGCCTTCACAACAGGATAGAATAGAGAAGAAGACAGAGTTGCATGTTCATGGAAAGAGACTTTCCTAGCAAGCAACCTTATTTTTAGCAAATTATTCATCCTTCTTTTCTTAAAATAGAACAGTCAACTTCAATTTGACTATAATGTAAGTAAGGCTAATAATGCCTATTTGTAATTGCATGCTCTATTTTCCCTTTATCTATTATTAAATAAAGGATAAAATAAGATGCATGGGTGAGTACAAGCCTTAGGATATTTTTAGGGAGAGGGTGAATTTTATTTTTGCTATATATTGTTTGCCTTTGCAAAGCACAAAAGGACTAGAGGAGGAATTTTGGATATATGAGTACTGAAGAAATTTTTGCCAGTTTTTCCCTCTGAGTGTGAAGTATTTTCTTCCTTTCCAAGTTATTTTGAAGTCTTGTGTATGTTTATATTAATCTTGTGAATGCAAATTCCCTGATCAATCACCTTACCCTACTGTAAAATTTCAGTCTTTTCTGCTTAATTTTAATGTGCATGTTAACTTATTAGTATTGTTGTGATTCTCCCTCAATATAATCAAGTGTTTTGCCCTTAGATATTCTATAGAAAAACTATTGGTTCATGCATCAAGAATCCTTCCCAAATCAGTTGTGCATATACTCAATCAAAGCCCTCATACAAATTTGGTGTATCACCTTAGTTTTAATCATTTTATAGTTATCTTTTACTCTCAAACTCCCACAAATCAGTTTAAGATACACCAATAAGGAACCGACCTTGATACCGAGACTCACCTCAAAATAGGTATACCCACAGACTGAGGTGTTTCCATTGTATCTACGAAAGAGAGAGATCAATTGTGCAAGCTTAGAAAACCTACAGCCATCTCTCTACAGGGTGCACTTTTAAGAGATAACAATTTTTGGCACGCCTGGTGGGACATAATTACAAAGTTAAAGTTTCATTTTCCAAAGGTGTTCCACTTCAAGAAACAAATCATTAGCCACCATGCGACCTTTACTACAAGATAACAATTTTTGGCATGCTTGGTGGGACAAAAATCAGATCTACATGTGAATTACAATTTCTACAAAGAGATCTATAACATATTACAACAAATTAAAAGTTACTTTTGGGAGCAAGTTGCAAAATTTATTCTAAAGATTCTAGGATCTTTTGGTGACTCTAAAGCTGATTTCAGACCAGTATTATAGCATGTTCCATGCCTAAAGTGACTACAAGATCATCGGTAAGAGGAATTCCTTCTGAGTTTTTTCTTTACCTTTGAATTATGCTAGAAGGAGAAGAGTTGGTAATACTTTACCTTATAATAGACCTGGTTTTGATAACCCTCCTCCTAATATTCCTTCACCACATATTAATTTCTCAATTAATATCCCAGTTTTTCAAATGGCTATCCAACCACCAAGGAATTTTGTGACCTTTACTAATGGCAGCCCATTAGTAATCCCAGTTTACCACGACATTCCTAATGCTGCCATGAAAATTTTTCCATCATTCACGGGTGAAAATCAGGTTACACTAGCTAAACATATCAAAGATGTAGCAGCCCTATGTGCAGTCCATAATATCACTCATGAAGATGTAGCTTTAAGACTTTTAGCTGCATCTTTTAAAGGACAGGCCTTGCAATGGTATAGAAACCTAGAAATTGGAAGCATAAGAACTTGGGATAACTTAGGTGAAAAATTGCTGAAACAGTTCTAGGATAATTCAGATCATTTATCTCTCATTGAATAGTTGTCCACTATTAAAAGAGCTCCCAATGAATTTATGTCTAGCTTCAATATCCATTTTTCTAGAACTTGGGAGAGAATTCCAACAAGTGTCAAGCCTCAAGTGATCACGCTTTCCTTTATTATCTTAGAGCATTAAATAGTGATATCTCAACTATGATTCAGTCAATGGGTGGAGAGACACTTCCGATGCTTATGATATTACTATCCGAGCTTAAAATAGTCTTATTCAAGCTAGAAAATTGGCACCAAGGCCATCAATGCCATTTTTGGTAGATTTAGCACCTATTCCTCAACCTATTACAATCATAGAGCCTATTGTTGTAGCTCCATCAGATGATGTATTTAAAGCTTTGCAGACTATGGGAAATAAATTGAATTTGATTGAGAACAAAATTGCATTACCTAGTAGACCCTATCAGGCTCCTTATCAGCCCTACCAACAAAATCAACAAAACAGGTAGCCCTATCAACAGAATCAAAATTATAGGCAGCCTTACCAATAAAGGCAGTTTGACACCAAAGGCTCCTAGTTCATCTAACACTTTAGTCCCAGTTAATATGGCTACAGAAGAGTGGTGTCAACCTTGCAATCAACCTCATTCAACTACAACTTTCCCAAATGCTTTTCTGAATCTGAATCTTGTTGCACAACCTCAATCTAAAACATTGTTCATGCCTCAAATGGAGGGTGGGAAGCAAGAAAATCATGTTCAAAAATCACCTAAACAAAATTTAGTCATTTTTAATGAGGAGGATTTCATTGCAGTCACTACTAGGGCTCAAGGGAAGGTCATTTGAAAATCAAAAGCAACAAAATAGGCCTATCCTGCCTACATCACTGATAAGACAACATCTACAGCTCCAAAGTCAACTAACAACCCTGTTGTTCCTAAAAAATCAGCAAGTTTCCAGTTGATAAAGGTCATCAAAGATAGCTAAAACCTAATCCAAGAAGACTGTTTATACCTCAGATATCCAAGGCAACTGAAGCAAAATCAGTTTTTACTAAGGCCTACTCTAAGACAGTTGATTTTGTCTCTAAGATAGTTACTTCTTTTAACATTGTTGATGTAATGAAAAAGCATAATGTTAACATCTCAATGTGGGATGCTCTAAGTATTCTTGGACAACAAGATTTACTTTCTCATGAACTAGCTAAGCTGTAGATTTCTTCAAATATAGCAGAAAAGGAAGTTCAGAAGATAGACATGGTCCTTGGAACGTTTGAGCAAGACCGCATTAAAGAAGTTAAGTGGATGGTTCAGAAAGTTCTGAATGCTCATGACATCAAGAAACCACCACCATTTTATTTATCACTGATTATTGGTGAAAATATAGTTCATAATTGCATGGTGGATAGTGGTGCAAGTAGCACAGTTATGCCAAAAGTGATTACAGAAAAATTAGGTTTGCAGTATGAGCCTACAAAAAGGAGTGTCTTACAACTTGATGGAACTACAACTAATACGGTTGGTATAATAAAAAATTTAGAAGTGATGTTACATGCTTGCCCAAATGTTTCTATTCTACAAGATGTTACTGTTGTAGACTTACCCTTATTTTGCTTTATGCTTATCTAGAGATTTCATACAAAAATAGGAGGTTATCTCTCTTCAGATTGGTCCTTATTTTTTTCACTACTCATTATGGTACTAAATTTACTATCAATTCAAATCCATTGGCTAGATTTCACATTGAGCCTCACTCTTCAAATGCAATGGCTAATTATTCAGCCTTAGATCAGTCTAATTTTGATGAGGTAGCTCATGTTTCAGCATTGGATGGTGTTTCTAATATGTTTATGGATGAAAAGATAGTGGAAGAACATGCTCATGATCCTTTTAAGGAAGTTGAAGAACACCTGTTTGGTGTGTATTGTATACATGAAGAAGATATACCACTTCCCTTGTTGTCCAAAATAGAAGAATTAGCAGAAGGGATTTGGAAGCTTCATTTTGATGGAGCTAAGAACAAAAAGGGACAGAGAGCAAGTTCTGATGCTCACTTCCCAACAAACAAGAGGTATTTCTCATCTTTGAGTCTCCAATTTTCTTGCACTTGCAATGTAGCTAAATACGAAGATTTAATTCATGGCTTACTTTGGGCAAAAAAGGGGTATCAACATTCTACAGATTTTTGGTGACTCTAAGTTGGTTATTAATCAAGTAAAAAAATTCAATGTTTGTAAGAATCCATTAATGAAGTCTTACATAGAAACAGAGTTTCAGACTTAATGGAAGACTTCGATGTTATTAAAACTCAGTCTATTCCTAGAACTAGAAATAAACATGTAGACAAACTTGCAGCAGTTGGGGCTAGTTTTGAAGTGCTAGAATAGATTGAAAATACAAAAATCCAACCTCATATAAAGTTAATGGTCAGGCCCTCAATACCTGATAATGATTCAAATTGGTAATTTTTCGAAAGTGATGATCAAATATGAAGGTTTTTACAGCAAGAAGCTGAATTTTCTGCATTTAATCAGGATAAATTATAACACTTATATGGTGATCAGATTGTTCAATTAAAGACAAATAAACTACCTCGTGGTCTAGTCACATTAGAAGACATCTTCAGCACTGATGATCAGTTAAGAAAGGTCAAGACTAAAATGTCAACTCATGCTGACAATTACGAAGAGGTCTTGGTTGATGAGGGAAAAAAGCTATTTCTTGGGAAGGTATGTTCCTTAACTAAAAAACATTCATTTATTAATCTTTGTAAAGAGTTTAAAGATGTTTTTCTTAGAAATACCAATATCTAAAAGGATTTTACCCTAGTCTATCATAGCATACAATTGAGTTGCATCCAAATTCTAAATCTATTACAAAGAAAACAGAGGCTTGTCGAATCCCAAAATAGTGCCTCTCGATGAGGAAAAAACTATCCAAGTTGATTGAATCGGGTATTATATTTTTAGTTAAGAATTCAAGTTGGGTATCCAATCTTGTTCCTGTTAGGAAGAAGAATGGTGAAATTAGACTATGTGTAGATTTCAAAGATCTTAATAAGGCTTCATTAAAAGATCATTACCCACTTCCCAAATATGGATCAGATTCTAAGAATAGTCTCAGGTTCAAATAGACTATCTCTTCTAGACAATTATAGTGGATATAATCGGATATTAGTTTGAGAAGAAGATAGATACAAAACAACTTTTACCACCAAGTGGGGTACTTATGCTTACAAGAGGATGCATTTTGGTCTTTTAAATGTTGGTGCCACATTTCAACGTGCAATGGACATGGATTTTCACAATTTATTAAATAAATGCATCCTTGTTTATTTAGATGATGTTATTATATTTTCAAAAGATTCTGAAGAATATCTAATTTGCACTTAAGGAAGACTTTTCAGTTGTGCAGGAAATTTGGAATATCTTTGAATCCACTTAATTCTATCTTTTTAGTATATCAAGGCAAACTACTTGGTCATATTGTATCTAAGAAGGGTTTAGCAATCAATCCTTTTAATAATAGAAGCCATATCACATCTATCATTGCCTCATCATAAGAATGCACTATAGAGTTTTCTTGGAAAAATCAACTTTGTTAGGAGATTTGTTCCAGATTTTTGCCAGCATTGGTTAAACCACTCACACCTACTTTGAAGAAAGAGAAAACTTTCTCTTGGGCTGGAGCGAAGGAAGAGAAGGATTTGAAGCAATCAAAGTAGTTATTTCTTAGGCTCCTACTCTTGTAAATCCAAGTTTTGATAAAGATTTTATAATGTATGCACTTGCAGGAGATGAAACAATCTCAGCCATATTAACTCAAGTCAATGACAAAAATATTGATCATCCTATTGCTTTCTTTGGACAAAGCTTGCATGATTTTGAAACAAGGTATAGATTTCTTGAAAAGTAAGTACTTTAGGTAGTCAGAGGATGAAAGAATTTCAAGTATATGCTTTCAAATAATAAAATCCACATTCTTGTCTCTCTCATCCAAGTTTGAAAGCATTCTTACTAAATAAGGAATTGAATGAGAAAAGAGAAAACTAGATAACAAAGGTCATGGAGTATGATGTTGATATTCAGGTTACTAAGATAGTTTGAGGAAAGTTTTATGTGAGCATCTAATTACTGATATGGAAAAAAAAACAAGCTGTAGAACCAGATGATTCAAAACAACATGCTTAAATTGTGTATCAACAATAAGAAATTATGGTTCAGTCAGGAAATCAACAACTTGAGCTCACTCACAAGATTCAGGAATCAAGATGGATGACTGATTTTGTTAATTATCTATAAAGCAGGCCACCTATCCGAAGGTATGGACAAAACTAAACAAATGTATTTTAGATTACAAGTTGTACCCGATTATTTCATTGAAAATGTGTTATTCAAAAGGGATATAAATGGAATCTTGCTTTGCGATGTGTTGATTATGATAAAGTTCAGAAAATACTGTTAGAATTCCATGAAGGACCTACAGGAGGTCACTTCTCAAAGACGTACTACAGCCTTAAAAATCATGAAATCTTGTTACTATTGGCCTAGCATATTCAAAGACTATTTTGAATGGATTAGAAAATGTAAAATATGTGCTTTCTTTGTCGAAAAAGAACATTTAGATTCACTTCCTTGTGACCCCATTTAAGTTGATCATCCTTTTATGTAGTGGGGTCTAGACTTTATTGGAATGATAAATCCACCATCATCACAAGGAAACAAGTGGATCTTAACTGCTACATATTATTTCACACGATGGACTGAAGCAATAGCCTTGAAAGATCTAATGAAGCTTTGATACTATCCTTTTATGAAGGATTAGTTTGCAGATTTGGTGTTCCAGCAACTATCATATAAGATAATGCTTTAGCTTTCCTTGGTGTAAAGATAATAGATTAGGTTGTCAAGCATGGAATATATCTAAGTTCTTCATCTAATTATTACCCACAATATAATGTCTTAGATGAGAGTACTAACAAGAATTTGTTAAGGATAATTAGAATAACACTTAAGGATAATTAAAGAGCTTGGCATCTGATGTTGAATTCAGCACTTTGGGTTGACAAAGTGACTCCTAAAAATCAGTTGGCATATCACCATACAAAATTGTGTATGGAAAAGAAGTGAGAATTCCTATTTCAGGTTGAGTTACCTACATTAGATTTGTTGCATCAAATTGAACTTCTTGAAAATGAACCATTACAGTTCGCTTATGCAGAGTTAATGGAATTACAAGAGCTAAGAGATAAATCCCATTTGAATATGGAGAAGAATGAGAAACAAATAAAGAAGACTTTTGACAAGAAATCCAAATTTAGAGTCTTCAATGAAGGAGATATCGTGTTAAAATGGGATGTTGATCATGCAAAGCCAAGAAGGAACTCAAATTTTAATACACTCTGGAGTGGTCCTTACATGATTTCAACTTGCAAAGAACACAATACTTTTGAACTTTCGACGTTGAATGGAGAGGAACTTCTCATTCTTGTGAATGGTATGTTTCTCAAACATTGTTATTGAAAATCTTACAGTGATTGCTAGAGTAGGATTTCCCTTCAATAAGTGCAGTTTCTGCACATTGCAATGTTTTGAATTCAATAAGTGCATTCATGCATGTGGTCTATTTTCCAGATCCTTTCCCAGCTTTAGTTCTTTTGGAAGGCTTGGACCTTTCAAAAAGGAAAATTTTGGTTACATGCTTAGACTCCATGCCCAATGGACAAGAGCAAGGCATTAGTCTTTAAGCTAGTAGGCAACTTTCCCCGTAGGATCACCAAAAATGTTGACAATTTTTGCACTTGTGCAAAAATGGGCAACTCAAACTTCATCGATATGTTGAAAAGTTTTGGGTGAAGTATACCTAAGCTAAAGGAAGTTTCAATGTTATTTGTCCCTAATATTATTTATCCCTAATATTTTTGCCTTCAGCATATCGGATAATATCATCGAAACTTCGTCGATATGTTGAAAAGTTTTGGGTGAAGTATACTAACGATTGCAAATATTATCTGATATGATAGTTGGTGTAAAAAAGTAGGCATATTAATCAAGTCTCCCTAATTAAAAAAGGAACATAAGAAAAATATACATCAAATAATAAAAATATGTATGTTATGAATTCATATTTAATTTTATAAAACTTAAGTAATCCATAAAGAAAACCATTGATTTCAATTGTTTCCCACTCCATACAACCTTCCTCTGCTAAATTTTTAGGTCACCGTAACTTTTAGCAATTCCTTTACTGGAGTTGATATATATAGTTTTCAAACATTTTCTTGAATCCATTCTATAGAAAAAATAAATCTTGAAATCAAATAAGAAATAGAATGAGTTATATCTTTTCCAATTAAATATATTTTTAAAATTAAAAAAATTATTGTTTAAATTTCATTAAATATATACATACATACATACATACATACATACATACATACATACATACATACATACATACATACATACATACATACATACATACATACATACATACATACATACATACATACATACATACATACATACATACATACATACATACATACATACATACATACATACATACATACATACATACATATATATATATATATATATATATATATATATATATATATAGTTTATTTCAATTATTTATTAAGATTTTATTTTTGTTATATAGAAAGTGTTTAACATCTTAGTGTGTGTTGTGTATTTGGAAATTGAATATTTGTAAATTTATAATTTAAAGACATTGACCAAAAATATATACTTTATGAAAAAAAATGTGATGTTTATGAGAAATGTTTGTATGTGTATATATATCTTTACATTATTCTTTGGGAACATTTGCGGACATTTGTCCAACTTAGAATCTAGCGTTGCACTGCCTTTTTTGATATCGAGAGCTAGGATTTGCAAATGGGATGTTTCCTATTATGCTCTCCTAACACGTCCAAATTGGATGTTATCCCATGTTTTCAAAAAAGTTTTTAAAGCAACGTAATGAGGGACCCCCCAATGTATGTTGAACATATGCATCTTGCGATGGTGTGGTTTTTATATAAGAAATGTCAAATATAAATGTTTGATATTTCTATAGTGAAACCGTGAAATTGTATTTTGTGTATGCTTGGCAAAATGTTTTGGTATACATTCCCATGAACTATGTTCCATCATATTGTTTTTCATTTTTGTGAGTGGATGAGATGTTATTTTATTGACATTTGTATGTTGTGATTTTTCAAGTAATGATTAACGTGATATGTGCATTTGAATGTTTCTTTATAAGTGGTGATGCGATGGAGTTTTTAGTAATATAAATAATTAGACAATTTTTTGAAAATATTTTATAGGCATGGCTCCACCAAGATTAAATTTTGAAAATGATGAGGAAAGAAAATAATATCAAAGAGAATATCACAGAAGAAGACAATAAGAAATGATAGAAGCGCATCGAGAGGAACAAAGGAAACGTTGAAATGATAATGATAGATGGAGGTTTGCAGAACGGAGGGTTGAATTAACAAATGAAGAATTAGATGCAGAAAGAGGACAACATGCAAATAAAATGATGAAAAATTGTGCACAATCATCTCAAGATGACTCACATGTATCAAGAACAAGGTTACAAGGAAATATTCGTTTAGATTAGTTTCCTGAGGAAGAAAAACGAGATTGTAAATATTTGATTACGTTATTTATGTAAATGATTTTATAAATTGCATAGTGTTTTGAGTATGTTGGTGAAAAAACTATTAAAAATCAAACAAAAGGTCATAAATAAGGAAAATGGACCACTTTTTCTAATCGTCTATTCTCTTTATTTCATATCATTCTTTGACTAACCTTGCTAATTGTTATAACTTGGATATTATATGATTTTTTCTATTACATGTACATGGAGTTTTTAGTTATATAAATAATTAGAAAATTTGTTGAAAATACTTTATAGGTATGGCTCAACCAAGATTAAATTTTGAAAATGAAGATGAAAGAAGAGCATATTGTAGAGAATATCAAAGACAATATCACAGAAAGAGACAACAAGAAATGACATATGAAAAATAAGAGAAACAAAGGAAACATCGAAATGATAATGATAGAAAAAGGTTTGGAGAATGGAGGGCTGAATTAACAAATGAAGAATTAGATGTAGAAAGACGACAACATGCAAATAACATGACAAAAATTCATGAATGATCATCTCAAGATGACTCACATGTATCAAGAACAAGGTTACAAAGATAGATTCATTCAGATCAGTTGTGAGAGGAAGAAATACTACATAGACAAGAACTTCACCATGAAGCATCTCGAGGCATTATCATAGAATGGTTGGTAATGTTGAAGTTAATTTTGGGGGAGGAAATTCAGTATCAGTGGATCGCGTGCTCAAAACACCACAAAACTTGGCCCAAGATATAATGGATGTCGATGTTACAAATAATTTAGAGAATGATAGTGTGCAAGAGGAGACAACATTACAACCAATATGAACAACGAGAAGAAGAAGAATGCAAAATAATGATTTACAAGAGGAGTCAACAATCAACCAAACCCAGAAGAATGGTGCTTCAGAGATATTTCAATATGGTCCAAATGATTTTTCAACATGGTCTTGATAACTTTGCTTCGCCGATCATGTGTTATATTTTTCAAGAATGCTACATTGGAATAAAAGTTTCTCGAACACCTCAAGGACTTGTGTGTACTAGATGTTGACAAGAGAAAGGTCATCATCGATTTTCGGCATCGAACAATATGGATCATGGGACACAACCTCCAAAACTTGCAAACTTAACTCAAGTTGAGGAAATATTGATAGCCCATGTTAACCCAATCCTACAAGTGACACATGCAACTGGAGGTCAATATAAATATAAAGGTCATGTGATAAGTTTTCCTCAAGAAGTAAAATAAATTGCTAATATTTTTCCACATAGATTGAAAGATTTTCCAATGATTATTGTTTAGGAGGAGAGATCAACGTGGAACAAATTATAACTTTACAGTCAATAGAGAGCGAGTTTACAATGCACTGAAATATAAAATAGATCATGATAAGTTATATTCAAATGTTCAGATTGATGAAAATGCTCTTAATGAACTTCCACTTCATTCTGATGAAAATGTATTCAAGTAGTTGAACTTTGTCCATATGGAGTTTGATTCTGATGTAAATGAAATTGTATTTGTAGGTCTGACCATTGAGATAGATGAAGGAAATGTCATTAGTCACACAACATCAATGGCCTCTAAACCACCCAATGCCCCAAGGGAGATGGAATTAATCCATGCATGGGTAAATAACCTCATGTGGACCCTAGAGCACTGATTGATTGGCTCAGGATAGGAGCATCTCCTATCAATGAGTATGTGACACTAGGATTACTTGATATGGCATTCCCTACTTTATTTCCCGATGGAAAATGTGATTGGCTAGAACCATGGTTAAAACAAGTACATCTCCATGAATTTGTAAAACATTTATTTCGATATAGGGATCACCGGTTTGGATGACATCTCGATTCAGATATTACATGATGAACATGATCATGAGACATCGTGCACAAAATTCATCTACGTTTTTTTGTCAAGAAAAACCTCCAAGATTTTTCAATCACCATCAATGAGTTATGTGAGCATATGGAAAATGTGCCCATTCACATCTGGTTGATCATTTGATGTGTTTTGGAACATCCTTAAGGGGTATAAGGTCTTATTGGGAAAAATTTCATGGTCAATTGACTGACATGTTGCATCAAATTGGATCACCTACCATTTTTTCACATTGAGTGCAACTGATATGTATTGGCCTGATCTACATGCATTAATGCCTGGAACACCACCGGATAATCCACGAGAAGCAAAAAATTGGTGAAGGAAAAATATCATCGAATATCCTCATATAGTGGCACACTACATGCACCTGCGACATACACTTTTTGAAAGGAGATATTGCAAAAAGGAATGAAAGTTAAAGATTATTGGTCTAGATATGAATGAAAACATAGAGGTTCACCACATGTGCATGGATTCATATGGTTAGAAGGGGCACCAAATATGGACAACCTTGATTGACTGATGATTTACAACTTAAAAATTCTAAAAATACTTTCATTCCATTGTCCATGCATGGAATCCTTGGGAGGACCCACACCAATGAAACATACAGGTAATTTATCAATTCTCATCCAATCTATGTTTTATATAAAATTCATTACATTCTCAAAATATTTGATATATTCTTGTGTGTTATGAATTACAGTCTACCAAAATTTTACACAACATCCATGTCTTCAAAATACGAGACAACTTACACAAGTGGATATGGAACGTGACTACGAAGAGATTCTCAATTGTGTAGAATGACATACGATGTGTAGAGAGGGTGCCTACCTATGTAAGAAAAGAGGAAGAATGGTTTGTAGGTAAGATGTTCAAAAATTTTGAATAATTAAATTGAAATTGAAAAATGTATTTGTGGAAGAACTAATAATGGATTATTATCTTCTTTGGTATAATGCACCATGGCCATTGAATCTCGAGGGATCAAAGTTATATCAAGACTTAGAGATAGGAGATAAAAAATTTGAACCTACGAGAAATGATGAAAGAGTAAATACACACAATCGCTACATATTACAATTGTGGAGAGAAAACATAGATTGGTAACCTGTTCTTTCCAAGCATGTTGTAATCAAGTACATTGCAAAGTATGCAAAAAAAGAAAAGAAGAGTTTTGAAACTTATCATGAAATGTTGATGTGGATTATAAACATTGAAAACCTAGATGAAATGGTAGTAAGAGCATATAGGATACTTCTAACTAAAACAATTGTTGAAAGAGACATTGGCACACAAGAAACATGTCACATGTTGTTGGAGCTTCCATTAGTAGAGAGCAGTAGAGTATTTTTCAATTTGAATGTTTCACATGAGGTGTTCAAACCCGGTAAAAAATAACTCATGAAGAAGACCATGAAGAACATGTAACAACTTTCATTGATGGGTACAATAATAGGCCATTTTCCATGGAAAGTGTGTCACTTATTGATTTCGCTAGATCTTGGACGTATAATCCAAGGAGAAAAACAAGATAAAAATGGGAGGTTAGGATTTCGGTAGCTATTGTGAGAGTATTCCCAAGGTTTTCCTCCATACCTTCACATGAATCACATAAATGGGTTGATTTTTGTTGGTCAGAGTTTGTTTCTTTACAAGTCGTTTCACGATATAGAGAGAGATATCGGACTTGATTCTGATTCAATAAGTTCAAACTAGATTTGTTCAATTATAATCCATGGCATGTCGAGAGGACTAATATAGAATATGTTGATAATAACAATGATTCTGAAGATGAAGTTAATCAAAATATTCAAAAAATACAACAAAACATGAATGGGAAATCATATGTGGGCTTCATCATGGTCAAATTTTGTGAGTGAATTAAATGGATATGTTGGGAAGAAGAGATATTGACAAACAAGCACCATGGAATGATGAATATCGAGGTGAAGAATATATGAGAAAGGCAATAAAATTCATAAGCAACATGAAAGATAATGGGTTGGTTTTAGATGATGAATTGGCCCCAATTTCAATTATGACACCTTGGGTGCCAAAAAAAAATAAGCACTTGATATAATACTAACACATTATAATCAACGTCAAAATAACATGCCATTACTCATGATAGTTCAAGGAACAACAAGAACTGGAAAATCCTATTTGATTGGTGTGATTCGTCAAGCACTTTTTGATGCATCATTTCCAGAATGTTCTCCTCTTCTATTACTTGCACCAATAGGAGTTATTGCATTTAATATTGGTGCCTCAATGATCCATTCACAACTTTGAATCCCTATTTCATATTTGTAGAATTAGAAGGATCAAGACTTACAACATTCCAACAAGATATCTGCCACATAAAATATATATTGATTGATGAAATGAGCTTCATCGGACAATTTTTTCTAGAAAATATAGACTCCCGACTTTGTCAAGCATTCCCTGAAAAAAGTGGACATCAGTTTTGGTGGTGTTTCTATGATTTTGGTAGGAGATTTGGGGCAACTTCCTCTGTTTTAGAAAAACACCATATAATAGTAATGGACATGTGCAAAGTTGTTATGGGAAAGCATTTACAACAGTTGTTACACTAGATAAGGTATTTAGACAAGAAGGAGAAACAAAGACCAAAAATTTTTGACAACTTCTCGCAAATCTCAGAGATGTGAATCCGACATTGGATGATTGGATGTTATTAATGAGTAGAACAACTTATGCATTGGAAAAATCTAGCAATGAAGAATTCAATAATAATATTCACCTGGTTGCGACAAATATTAATGTGAATAACCACAACAACAAAAAAATTGCATTCATTGAAGAGACCTATAGCACGTAGCATTGTGACTACAACAAATACCCCATCACACTAACAGAGGTCCAAATGATGAACTTGATGTTGAATTATTAATTTTAATGATGCAAGGGTTATGTTAACATCCAATCTTTGGATAGAAGTATGTATTTTAAATGGAGCTCTGGGATATATCTCGAAGCATAATATATGCGACTTGGAGTGGTCCGCCAAAACCTCTAACATATGTAATGGTTGAATTTGATAATTACTTTGGAATACCATTTGAATATAGAACTCCACATATCATCTTGATTACACCAATATACTAAGGGGGACGCACACATCAATTACCGCTATGGTTGGCATGGGAATTGACAATACATAAATCGCAAGGTTTGACTCTTTCCAAGGCTACAGTTGATATTGAACATAGGGAAACAATGGCATTAAAATTTTAGGCTATCTCTCGAGTAAGGTCATTGCAAAGTCTAAGAATATTTCGACATTTACATATGAGCACTATGAAAGGATGAAGAAGACAAAACTACTTTCAAAATGGAAGGCAAAGGAAGAAAGACTTAAGTCCTTGGAATATAAATAATGTTCTTTGTGTAACACACATTTTGTTCTATGATTTTTCATTTAGTGTGATGTACATTTCACATTTTGATTCATATGAAATAATGATTTTTTTTTTAATATGATAATATGGTTACTAATAAAATCCCTAATACGTTTGTCTATTATAAACTTAGAATTGTTATTACTCATATTTTTCACTTAAGAGAGATGGAACTTCATCTTTAAATCCCTCTATGATGTCCCTTGTAAGATACTTGAGTCTAAAAGGATTAATTGTTAACATTTTCTCATTTTAGTTGTATTTTGTGACATTTTCATCGAAATGAGAAACATATTTGAGTCTAAAAGGATTAATTGTTAACATTTTGTCATTTTAGTTAGTGACATTGTGTTTCAAAGGTCACATGAGGACTAATAGGTTTGTAATTTTCGGGTGTATGTATAGATATTTTTGACAAAAACATGATCGTAAGAAAATTTTTATTGAATATATATTCATGATAATATATTTTTTATTAAATATATATATGAAAAATTGTAATAAATTTATTTGTTCTACTCACATTCATGAAAATGTTTAGTTTTATAAAAATGAGAAATTTTAATAAGTTGAGAACCTTTTTTTAAAGTGGTTCATTTTTTTCAAAATGTGTAATTTATAGGTGATTTTGATTGTGGTATTTTTTACAGAAATGTTTTGGACATGTTTTTTTGGAAAGAAAGAAAACATAACCATGCCCATGAAAAAGTTGTTTTCTAAAGTTTGTAAAATTATAGTTTTATAAGATAATTTTGGTATCATATGTAACGTCAATGCGATTACTCAACTATGATTTGGTAATATTTTGATGGAAAATGTCGTTTAAAAAATCGATGTGTATATAATAAGGCCTAGCCAATTTTAGTTATTGTTTCGACATTTTTATGAAAATGAATATTAGAAAAGATTATTAAATGTTTTTCTTTGCATTAAAATTTCAATATATTATCTTGGATATTGTTGGTTATAATTGGTAGAAAATATACCTTAACGTAGTTCAATTAAATTCATTACGAATTCTTATGGTCCTTAAGGAAATATTATATATAGGGGGTTGAATTCTATCTTGGGTTCTTGATATTATAAAATGATCATATGCTTCCCCAATAACTTAAGACTCGTATTATTGAAAATAAGGATCCCTACCCATGTAGTTAATTGGTAAAATGTTCAAAAATTTGAATAAGTCAACATAAGCCGCTAATTCGATAGGTTCTCATCAAGATCATTCATGCACGAACTAAATTCCCCACTTCTTTTCTTGACTGTATTTTTGGTATCATTTTCATAATGCAACTCCCACGTAGTTGCTACTAGCATACCTATATTATATAAATATATGTAATATATGTTGAGAGGGATATATTACATATATTTATATATTATATAAATATATAAGTGCCTCGCTAAGTTTACCTCTTGGCATATTTTACATATCATGTTTTGATTTATATAAGTTTATATAAAATATGCTTTGAAAGATAAAGTTAGCAAGGCACCTATATATTTATATAAGATATAAATATATTTAATATATCCCTCTCGCATATGTTACATATATTTATATAATATAGGTATGCTAGTATAATACCAACTAGTGTGTAACTTGTACTTAATAGTTTTGTGTAGTGACCGATCAGTAATCGACGCTTGAGATGTACACATATTGGTCATCAATGCACAATTATTGGAGTTTATAATTTTTTTAGTAAATAAATTCAAAATATTGTTTTTCTTAAATTTAGCACACCAAACCAAAATGGTCATACATTTGGATCATATGTACACGATAATATAAGTTTTATGTCCCACAAGGCACTCCCATAACTATTTTTCCCGATTCAAATTAAGGTGCTCATTTATTGATTACTATCCCCTACCACTTCCTATTTTACCCTATTTTACAAAAAAATTAAGCCCAAATAGATGGACATGTGGATAATGATAAAAATAGCATTATCCTAAAAATTCATGAAATATGCATTGAAAAATAAAGTTTCTTAGGTAGAATCTAAAGTCAAGACCTTTCAAAAATCATGAAAAGGTAGAACAAGGGCATGGGAAAAAGTCTATATTGAATATTGATTAAATACATAGATTTTTATCATCCAATCTAATGTTTATTTTGAGTTCCTCAATATTAGTGTACTAGTCTAAATCAACTCCTGTTACATTTTTTTTTTAAATTCCTTCTTAAGAATTCAATTATTATTAAGTTATGTGTGACTCCACGCGCTTTTGTAGACTTTTGTAACATTCACATGTTAAGAAATCATTTATTTTCCTCTCCATACATGACTAACACAAAATTAGAATTCTTTACAATATAATATTTTTCCATATTTTATCTCCAACCATATAAATCTAAGGAAAAAAAAAAATTATTTCATAAAAACTCCTAAATAAATAAACCAATTGTAATTCTACCATTTTCATTTAAATTTAAATATATTTAGTTATTTATAATTTTCATATCAATAAAATTACTTTAACTTAACTTTTACATAAATAAATTGTTTATGTTTTAACATTGTCAATGTTTCAATAAATTTCTTCTACTTCACAATTATTTATTTTCTCCTTAAAAACAAATTTACCTTTAAAACTTATACCTATTTTCCATATAAATTGTGGGTTGAAGTTTTCAAATTTCAACCTAAATTCATTAGTACTACATGTTACTAATGTTCCACATACATTCCCACCTCCAACACTTCGTACCAAAAGTTACTAATGTTCCACACACATTCCACCTTTAAAACTTCCGAAAAATTTCCACACAAGTTCTCATTCCTCCGCTAAAGTTAAGAACAGTTTTCATACATATTCCATCGGTAAATTTATCCTCCTTCCACTTAAAAAAGTAAAGTGAGCGCATAATAAAATTCATTCTTTAATAAAGGTGACAATGTACCATACATTTAATTACCACTCAAGTCATTCCCAAAATTTTATTAAAGTTATGTATCCGTCCTAAAGTTATGGCCTTGAATTTCCAGCTTCCCAACTTTTCCGTGTCAATCCTCTCTTTCCTAGTCATGGCGGATAAAAAGTGCTCCATTAAGAGATGCACTAAATTTTCTAAATTGGTTTTCCCTAGAGTAGCTGATCAACGTAGTTGTACTATTAGGGTTGAGTGTTGTTAGGGTTGAGTGTTGGGTGATTGTAGTGTTGGATTTTGTTGGGCGTTTAAACATTTTTACTCATTTTAGATGTTAAAAGAAAACCATTTTTAAAATATGATTGTCATGATTGACAAGTATAGAATTTAAATTTCAAAATAATATGTATATTCAAAATTTAATCTTGAGATATTCAACTCAAATAAATTTGATACCACTTTGAAGAAATTGCTCTATTAGGGTTTCTCTTTTACATGTCATACCACGGCCTCTTCGTAAGTACAAGATAGTACTTTTCTTGTTAAGTTCTAAGATTTCTCTCCCTCTGGGCTCGCCTATATAATGTCCCCCTTCACTTCGATTTTGCAAGTTTTTTATGCTTGCATGTTATTTACGTGATTGTCTCTTTCTTTGCAAAGGAAATGAAACCATGGGTGCATTGAATTTTTAGGGGGTTTTAATTACAAACAATAATAACACCAAATGTAATGAAAGTTTTAGTTTTGTTTTGTAACATGAGTTTATTATGAAGGAGTGATTCACCGTTTAAAGTATTATCTTTTTCACATCCCACAATTTCAGTCTATTTCATCGAAAGGATAAGTGGTAAAATGGGGATTGGTTTACGAGGACATAGGATTAGCCCTGATGCATAGTTGGGTATACAACTACAAGTGTGTATGTATATCCTGAAGAGGATATACACACTTAAGCGTACTTGAATGCACAACTGCACAACAATGCTTATCGTCCAACGTTCATAAAGTGCTTAGCATTTAGGACTTATTCTTGATTTGTTTTGGTGTTTGAATGTACTTATCTTGTCAAGTATGATGATTTCAATAATGGGGTTCTTTTCTTTGTTTTTGTACCGACATTGATATTGTTAGTTTATTGTTCTTCTGGAAATAATGATTGCATAATGAAAGGGATCTAT
Organism: Taxus wallichiana var. yunnanensis; assembly: GCA_018340775.1. Taxonomy (NCBI): domain Eukaryota; kingdom Viridiplantae; phylum Streptophyta; class Pinopsida; order Cupressales; family Taxaceae; genus Taxus; species Taxus wallichiana. The sequence continues at coordinate 258,713,729 of CM031240.1, forward strand.
ACATGGTTGTAATAGTATCATTTCAATGTGGAAGCATGGTTTTATTGCATGATATTAAGCTTCTTTTGTTGTCATAACAGATCAAAGTTCATAAAGCATAATAAACATCTTCAACAAGAACAAGTAAAACTCGGGACCGTTAAGTTAAAAAATTTCAAGATGGTTGAATGATATCGATAGTAGGAAGTTAAATGCAATTCCTTATATTTCAAGAAAATATTAACTCGGATATAGATCTTGATTACTTACTTGACTCGCTTTGATAAGATATATCTTAGTAGAAGTCATATTCTTTTGATAATGGATTTATTGATCACATTTAACAATTGTTGAAGTTCTAGATAAAAAAGGCATTAGAATGTCATTTCTTCCTATTAACACCCTAAAAATGAACCTTAATTCATGTACAGATAAAATCAAGTAACAATGTTAATAATGGTGTTTACATGATTAATTGTTCATGTGGTAGATGTATTCCCCACTTCCCTTCGACACCTTTTGATATGGATTATGATACTGTTGATTATACTTATGGACATTATTGTAGCTTTTAGTTTGATATGATGTTAGATGTTAGAGATCATGGACTATTGTTGATTTTGATTCATATATGGTGCATGGGGTATTGGAGACATTTCATACTCATGGTTATATGTATATATGTATTTTGGACATGTGTTATTTCGTCATATTGAGTAGACCTAGAAAATTGAACTAATCTTGTGATCATATGGTTATGGATGAAATTGTAAATGACATTGTTGCTTGCTTGGATGATGTTTTGATTCATATATATAGATGATTTGGAGTTATATTTTATATTTATTTTGGATGTTTTGATGCAGCCACAATGCCGAAGGAGGTATTTTCTTTTTGCGATTAAACATGCCACAACAAACACCGGGGATTAGAGACCAACCACATTGGAATTCTAGATGAATTCAACAAGGGTCACCATGGCAACATGTATTTGTTATTTGTGTATGTTTGTATTGTTGTTAGGGATTCCCATGGGGGGATCACCTTTAAATGTGACCAAGGGGTTATGTGTATTATTTTATTTGGTTTCCTTTGTTTGAATTTAGTATGTGGATTTTAGTAATGTATTTTCCCCTTTATTATTTATTTTAATTGTGTCTAGATTTGTGAGTAATCATGTTGCTAAATTAATTAAATGGGTCAAAAGAATGCATTTATTAGAGCTGATGGATCTTGGATTATGTGTTGTAAGTAATGTGTAAGTAGATTTGAGTGAGAAACACTCCACCTTCCTTTTGAAATTCGGATCTGTCCTTAGGGGTTGATTTTGGAGGCTTGTAGGACAAGTTAAACTTGTCCCACACCTCTTAAATTGTTACACCAACCCTACCTATGGGTTGGGGAGTAAAAATTAGGCCTTATTATGTATTTTGGGAAGATAAGTTGTAAGTTTTATTGCACCTTCTTGCATGAAATTAATTTTGGTCCTTGGGGTGTGGACTTGGATTGTGTGTGTAAGTAAAAAGGTCATTTATTCACCCACCCTTTTAATTGTGCTTTGGAGTTTGAAGTTGATTTGTGAGGTGGAGTTGAGGATGTGTGATGTGGCATCCTACATGGACCCACCTCATCCTCCTCTCTCCCTCTTCTATTTATTCGAATTCCTTGGCTTGTTTTGGGGTTACTTCATTTTGGGGACTTCATTTTTGGTTACTTCTTTTGGTTTTGAGATCTTGTAATTTTGGAAGAGAGTTAGAGATTTTTGTTGAATGCTTGTGGATTGCTGGAGCTTTTGGACTATTTGGATTGGAAAAAGCTTAATGTTGAAATTTTGGAGCAAACTCTACCATGGAGAGGTAGGAGCTTGGCTCTTTAAAATGTTCTTCCTTTATTTATGCATATGTGAATGCTTTGAATATTTGGTATGTTATTGGCTGGTTGGGTAGATTGCCTAGGTATGGTGTAGGAGAAGACTATGAGGATCTCTTATGGGAGGCATAAGAGTTTTGGGGAGGTATAAGTGTTATTGTGGAGGGAGTTTGGGATTGGATTCCACCTTGTAAAAGAAATAGCTTGCATTTCTTTACTCGTTATGGGGTGTCATAAGAGTGTGGGGAGGCATAAGAGAATGGGAGGTATAAGGGGTACTTGGGAGGCATAAGGGCATGTAGGGGTTTTGAAATGATATATGTATATATTGGCGGGTTTATTTTAAGGTGGACACCCATTTCCCCATTGGGAGGTATAAACAGCTTCCCCCATAGGTCTTGCTCCTTTGGCTTGTGCATGATGAAGCCTGAGTATTGTTTGTTGTTCTTCCTATGGTTGCAAACTGTAGTATGTAATGGACTGTGTTTTATATGTGAATTTTTTTTTTGTGTTGTGGAATCCTTTTTTTGTCATGAGTTGAAATACATTTCTTATTGCTTTGTGGTTGGGGCTCGGGGCCAATGAGGAGGATGACTTCTCCTCTTCATTGGAATTCTTGGTTGGGTGGAGAGCATTGCCTCTCCTCCTTTTTTTTGTTGTGATCAAAAGCTATATGGTGGATCTTCTTATTTCTGTTTTGGAGCTGAGGATGAAGAAAAATTTCACAGTCCCCTTGGGGTTTCCTTTTGTAAAAATTTCCCACTTCAAGTGGATGGCATTGTAATATTATTTGTGGTGGAAAGTTGCTTTGTTTTGGAAATGGAATCTACATTCGAATGTGAAAGATGTATATTTTGTAAGTTGTATTTGATGAATGAAAAAGGAAGTTGTAAAAGAATTATTGGAGTTCAATAGAAGTTGTTTTAATTACCACAAATGGTATGGTTTTCATTTGAAATCTGTGTTTGAAATATATTGTGAAATCTCTATTTGAAAATTGAAAAAGAAATACATATGAAGAAATATTACATTTCTTTGTTTCATTCAAAATGCATGGGAAAGGGAAATTTTTGTAAATCGGACCCATGGGCTTGAAAATTTCTTAGGGAACATTTTTGCAAAAAAAAAAAAAAAATCACAAATTCCTCCATGGCCCCGCAGCCCCACCTTTTCACTTTTGGGAAAAACACCTTCGCGGCCCTCACCTTCAAACTTTACCTTTTGAAAAAGGGTGAAAAATATTAAGTCTCCCCGCCGGTCCGCTTCCCCTATCATTGTGGGTCTGACACATGGCATCTTTAGGCATCGGTGGAGGCACGGATGGTTTTAGACCTTATCACCTTTGGAAAAAGATTGGAAAAAATTCCTAAGTTTCCCCATCGGCTCGCCTTCCCGAGTCCCAGCTTGGGTGACACGTGGCCGCGGGCGTCGGTGGAGGTGCGAGGTTGTTTTTAGCCTTCACACTTTTTAACACAAAAGCCAATATTTCTAATTTTTCCCCAACGGTCTGCTTCCCTACTTGAGATTTTGGGCAGGACACGTGGCGTCCCTAGGCATTGGCGGAGGCGCGGGGGTTTTAAACCTTTTTTCCCTTTCAAACAAAAAGAGTTAAAATCCAAATTACCTCTCGACGACCCACCTTCCCACATGGGCTTAACAATGTGCCATGTGTCCCTTGCGCTTTAGGAAAAAAATTCTTCTACGGGGTCATGTGGCCCGCCTTTGGAAAAAATTTCTTCTCAGGGCCCGTTGGCCTACCTTTGGGAAAATTTTCTTCTTGGGGCCCGCTGGCCCGCCTTTGCGAAAATTACTTCCCGTGCCCATCGGCCTGCCTTTGGGAAATTTTTCCTCCCCAGGCCCGCCGGCCTGTAACTTAAGAAATATGAGGAGTTAGGAGGAATTATTTATATCATTGGAAAGGGAAGAAATTTCCTATCTAATGGAAATGTTTTCAGAAACTTTAAGTGCGTTAATTATGTGAAAAATCAGGTTGAAGTGCAAAGATGAGTCTGAGAGTGGGTAAGTGGGAAATTACCCCTTTTTAACTTAAATGTATAATTCTAAAGCATGGGTTGACCTTTTTAAGGGTCACGTTAGGGGATAAGGGAATGTTCTCCTATCCCATGCAAATAGGAACCTTGTTTATTGTTTAGACCTGGTGGAATTAAATGCCCAAGGTATTTAATTCCTTTGGCCCTGACCCTCTAAAATTGATTAAGGAATATTAAACTATAATGCTAATTTAATTACTTATTAAGTTAACTCCTAAGAGAAATTTAACGATATTGTATCAATCATACTCATTAATTTTGTAATGTGGGTCTAATGTGTGTTATGATGGGAAAAATTCTTTTATTAAGTTATAACTGACTTTGAATCCTTGATGTGATAGTTTTTGCTTGAAGCCTAGTAGTGGTTGTGATTTTTCAAAAAAAAAATATTCCGTAATTTTTCTATCTAAAGCTAGGTTTTTCTTGGGTCTCGAGTGGTCATTTTAGTGGGTATCACAATCAGCCTTATATTAGTAAAATAGAGTGATCAATTAAAACCCACTTCATGAGCATAATAGAGATATTAAATACGATTGTATTACGCAGTATACCTTAGGAGAAAATTCTATCAATACGAAGCACTCCATAAGTATGGATTTGGTTAGTGTTATCACCTCAGAAGATAACTTTGTAAAAATGCATCTTCGCAAAGCCATTGAAATCATGCACTGTGATAATAACATTAACATGGATAAGGGTTGTGTAGACATCTAAAATGGTGACATGATTAATTATGATTGATCTATCCCAACATCATCCATATAATAATTAATTGCAAGATTAATTATTATTTTTTAATCCTAATATCGTCATTAATCTATTTATCATTTATCTAAATATCTCATTTAATAAATTATATCTTTAATCCTTTATGTTATCTATTTTAAACTATATAATAATTAATCACAAGATTAATTATTATTATCCTATTATAATCGATATTAATATTTTCTATGAATTTAATATTCCAACATCTACCTACCACCTACCCTACACATTCCTACACCTAGCTTTTCCATGTAACCTCACCCCTAATCATCTTTATTAACTTAATCTAATTCTAATCCTAATCATATCCTCACCTCTAAATCTAGAGGCTTTTAAATCTAGAAGCATCTCTAACCCTCCATGGATTTTGAATTCAAATTCTAGAATCCTCCATTATAGAATCCTTCATCCTCACATAAATCCTCCACCCTTGATCTCAATCCATCTTGGATTCTTCTTAGCCATTGAATCCTCCACCCAAAAACTATAAATGGAGTTTTCATCCTCTATGAGAGCTAGCTTGGATAATCTTGTAAATCAATAATACCATCCACTCAATCATTCAATGAATCCATTCTATCATCATCTGATCAATCCTTCATCATCTTCATCAAGAAAATCAAAATCAAATTAAGGGGAGATGTTGTCCAAATGAATCCACAAATCTGAAGCAAAGCAAGTGCAATCAATAATCCAACTTTCATCCAAGAGAAAATCCAACACATCAAAGGAGGAGTTTAGTAATCTTGTAAGTAAGTGCAGTATTATATTCTCTATCCTTTCCATCTAAAACTTTATCTGAGGTTTTGTTAGAGAATATTATATTATGGAAGTAATTTAGTTGTTTTCTCACATTTTCACAACTAATATTTTCTTGTATTACATTTTAATGACCACCATGGGGGTTACCCCCAAAAAAATTTATTGCTTTCAAAGAACATTTCATACTATAAAAAATTTGTTCAAATTTAAGAATTTATCATTGAGATTTGCACCGTGAAATTTCAAATTTTCATAACAGTCATTTATTTCAACACATTTGACCTATCAAAATCATTTACTCTTATAAAGTAGTGGTTTTTAACTTGAAACACCGCGTTTAGATGTAATAATGACTTTTGTGGGTGCGATGATATATTTCAAGTGCCTTTTTAAAACCCATGACATGTTTATTCCTATATTAGCACTTTTGTGTCTATATCAACGCTTTCGTGCCTACTAACATCGGTTTGTCTAGGATCAAATTATCCCTAACTTTATTCTTCCATTCAATTTTTAATTCAATGGAAGCTTCTTCCCTCCATGAATTTTGAATTCAAATTCTAGAATACTCCATTCTAGAATCCTTCATCCTCACACAAATCCTCCACCCTTGATCTCAATCCAACTTGGCTTCTTCTTAGCCATTTAATCCTCCACCCACAAACTATAAATTGATCTCTCCTCCTCCATGAGAGCTATCTTGGATAATCCTTTAAATCCATAACACCATCCACTCAATCATTTAATCAATTCATTATATCATCATCCAATCAATCCTTCATCATCTTCATCAAAAATTCAAAGGAAAATTAAGGGGAGATGTTGTCTAAATGAATCCATAAATATGAAGAAAAGCAAGTGCAATCAATAATCCAACTTCCATCCAAGAGAAAATCCAACTCATGAAAGGAGGAATTTTGTAATCTTGTACGTAAGTGCAAGTATTATATTCTCCATGCTTTCCATCTATTGTTTTATCTAAGGTTTTGTTAGAGAATATTATATTAGGAAGTAATTTAGTTGTTTTCTCACATTTACATAGCTAATATTTTCTGTATTACATTTTAATGCCGATGATGTGTCTTACCCCAAAAATTTAATTACTTTTAACAACATTTCATATTATAAACAAGTTGTTCAAATTTAATATTTTTCTTTGAGATCTCGCACCGTGAAATTTCAAACTTTCTTAACAAATCATCCGTTTGACACATTTGACCTATCAACAATGGTTATTCTTATAAAGCAATAGTTTTGTAACCTAAAACACTACTTTTAGATGTAATATTTACTTACGTGTGTGCAGGATATATTTAGCGCATTTTTAAACTCGTGGCACATTTATTCCTATATTAGCGCTTTTGCGTCTACTAACATGTCAGTTTGTGCAGGATCAACACATTTTTTTATACAATAGAGTTTTTATACTTCATCGCATTTGTAGTTGTATCAATGCATTTGTAAATACTTCAACACTTTTTTTTACCCTTAAAACCCCATAATTTCCATTTTTGACAAAATAGAGCATTTGAAGGAAAAGATGTGCTTTTTGCACACAGAGTAGCACATATGTTCTAAAGTGGTGCCTATGTCCTATTTTGGCGCTTGTGCTTTGTTTTGTAGTGCTTTTGTTACCTACCTTGCGAGATCCATAACTTTTGATCCCAAACATGAAACAACTCCATTTTTTCTCAAAAAGGTATTTTAAAGATATATGCAATCAAAGTGTTAATTTATTATTTTGGAAGATAATTTACTCATGGTTTTCATTTTCATAAATCTTTTCATTTGAACTACACATTGGGTTATATTTTCTTGTTCCAAAATACTAACACTTTGAGTGCAACTTCATACACTTAACAAAGATAAAAAAATTAGTCTAAAACTACTAACCATTTGTTTTATAACACGATTGGTCCAAGACATTTGAGGTTAAACATCAAAATACTAACCTTTGTTTCATAGGGCCTCCTCTTAAAGACTCAATCATCAAACTATTAATCTTTATCATTTGATTTCGTCATCCTTTATCTTACATTTATTGTCATCCTTGTGATTTTGCTTTTTTGTTTGTTCATCGCGAAGGCAAAACCATGTATGCTCTCCTCTTGTGTCCTAGGATGATCTTGAGGATCAAAAGTGTCTATCCTTCCCCATTTTATGTTTTATGGGTTGACATGGAAGTGATATCCATGCACTTACCATCATCCTCGAGGTCTTGTGACTATGGGATTCATCTCCATGCACATAGACACACCCCGTGTTCCGACGGGATATATAAATTCAAGGATAATTATCGTTATATGCTAAGTGCTTTATTTTTTTAAGAGAGGCATAAAGTCAGGGGCTTCCACATCCCAAAACTAATGTCTTAGACAACATCCTTGCAACAAAAACTTGGGCCCCATACCGCAAGGTATATCAAGGATGCCCTCACTAAGCTCGTTCATCCTAGACTAGGCAACCATTTGGCCACATATCAAGCTATATTGCAAGGAGGCCACACTCCCTAAGATCACTCGCTAGCCGACCCCACATTGAAACATAGGTGGAGAGCCAATTGTGGCACCATCGTTGGTGTGTGGTATTGAAAGTGGGCTATAACTTGATTGCAATCCCACTTGACTAGTTAGGGTTTTTAGTACATGTTTGTTGCTTTTTTAAAACACCCTTGACCATCCTATCACATTAAATTTTTAATAAATCAAGAATCATCGTAATCATCCATATTTAATCACATGATCTGAATCTTATTCTTATTACCATCCTTAATCCACAATCCTAATCTAAAACTGATCCCCGACACATCTTATCTAACCATGGACTTTAATACTCAATCTCCATCCTTTCTAAACTAACATCCAAACACTTACCTCTTTTCTAAATCCATCAAACAAATTATCCCATCATCCCCCACCAATCAAACCCAACCATCTCACTTTGACAACAAATTCCCACACACCATTCAACACCTCAACAAACCAATATCATATCTAACATCATAACTTACCCAATATTATCTTATCCATCCAAATAAACCACCCCATATCAATCCTCATATCCTAAAAACCATCCAACATCTTAATCAACAAATATCCAATCTTCAATCTTCAATCAACCAATCACCTTGTAAACAATCATTTCCCGACCAAACCCATCCAAAATTTCCTCTTCCTAAGATCCCTACCCCTCAACTAATTAACCTCCTTCTTGAGGAACCCAAATCATCTCAATCCATACCTAGACCTAAACAACATAAACCATGATCCCCACATACGAATTAAATAAAATTTAAACACCTCACTACCTTTGACCTAGACCAAGAGGACCTCCTTTTTTCCTTACTAATCTAGTCCCTAATACATAATCCAAAAATATAACCTCCAAATCCCCTATAAATCATTGTGATTTAAACCTTCCTTTCCATAAAAACTCATATGGCTAATCAATGACCATCCCAAATCTTAACTCCTAAATGTATTCATCATAAAACTTTAAAGTAACGGTAACCATATCGTACCAATCCAAGAACTCAAAAGTTAATCAAACATCACAATCAATAAGATGAAATCAATTCACTAGAATAACTTTACATAAAACCTTTGCTAGCAAATGAGGATTAATATCATATACTAGTATGGAACTCAATGAATAATAATGAGAATTGGCCTTGCTTATATAGGCAAGGAATAAAAATCTAAAAACCAGATCAAGGTCGTAGATCAAGCCATAAATAAAAGAAATAACTAATCATCAAAGAACTAGTCAAGACCATAGATTTAGGAAAGAACTAGACATCAAAGATCTAGCCAATACCATAGATATAGGAAATAATTAGTCAATACCATAGTTAAAGGAAATAACTATACCGAACAACTAGATAATATCCCCTAATATCTAAATAAAATAAAATAAATATTCACACGCATAAGTCGATGAGAATAAATACAATAAAGGTAATTAAATTACCTAGGTGAACACAAGCTAAGGTTAATACCTACTCTAACACCCCCTCAAGTGAATCTAGGGAAAAAATAGAAGTGGCATGTCCACATTATGAGTCTTGGAAACTAAACATGATGAGGTATTCATGTACAATATATCCATGAAGAAATCTCGAACAAAAGAAGGAAAGAATCTTTCTAGAAGGAAAGAGAAAAAGAAAAAGAATAAGGAAGATGTTCTCATAAACACCCCTAATAACAAATTCCAAAACCCCAAGCATTCCACGTAATTCAAGGTAGCGAGGTGATGTAAAAGGCTTCGTAAAGATGTCTGCAACCTCCTGTTGAGTCAGAATGTACTCCAAGTAAAGAACTCCATCCTGAATGTGCTGATGAATGAAGTGGATGTGTATCTAAATTTTCTTGGTCGACTAATGCTCAATAGGGTTGTGAAAAATGTGAATGGAACTTTGGTTGTCACACCAAAGTATAGTCAATGAATCCTGTGGGAATCCAAACTCTGTAAATAACTATTGAAGACAAAGAATCTGTGACTCATTGTAACTTCGCCATGTACTCTGCCTATGAAAATGAAATTGCATAACTTGTTTCTTTTTGCACACCATAGCAACTAGAGAAGAACCAAGAAAAAAAATATAGCTAGAACTGGAACACTTGTCATCAATAGACCTTCCCAATCTAAATATGTATAGCCAAAAAAATGAGTCGAACCCCTAGTGTAGTGTAGGCCAAAGTGGGAAGTGCCCTACAAATAGAAAAAAATCCTTTTAGTAGCCTTCCAATGACTACTATGAGGATAATTTTCAAACCAAGATACAAGCCCTAATGCAAATGAAATATCAGGGTGAGTATGGGTCAAGTACATGAGACTTCTAACAAACTTCCTATACAATGTAGGATCACAAAGTGGAGTGGTACATGTGGAAGTAAGAGTAACCCTAGAATGAAAAGGAGATGGACTTGGCTTGTAATTAGCCATATCAAAGTACTGAATAAGATCATAGGTGTACTTTTGTTGACTCAAATGAATCCCTGAATATGTATGCCAAATATGTAATCTAAGGAAATAATGCAATAACCCAAGATCTTTCATGTCAAATTGTGAAGAAAGAGACCTTTAAATAGTTTGAATGTGGGAAGAAGAGCTGTTAATAAGTAACGCATCATCAACATATAAGACACATATCACAATATCCTCACCAACATACTAGAAATATATTGTATGATTATATTGTCAATAAACAAAACCAATAGATAGAAGAAAATAATCCATATTCTCATACCAAGCCCAAAGGGCTTGTTTAAGACCGTAGAGAGACCTTCGATGCCTACAAATAAGATAAAAATCCCGAACAAATCTAGTAGTTTTCCCCATGTATGTTTCCTCTTGTATATCTCCATGTAAGAATACAATATTCACGTTTATTTGGTATACAGCCACCCCTATGATGTAGAAATAACAAGTGTAAGGTGTACAAACTCTATCTTGGAAACGGGTACAAAAGTCTCGAGTAATCAATACCTTCCACTTGTGAAAAACCCTTTGTAACAAGACAAACCTTATACTTGATAATGGACCCATCAACAACGCATTTGGTTCGATATACCAATCTACACCTAGCCATATTTCTTCCTTTAGGAAGAGATACCAAATCCAAAGTATGATTCTTCATGAAAGAGGAATAATCACCTGCCATCACATCATCTTACTCCTATTTCCCATGAGCATTTGAAAAGGACTTTGGATCCTATTAAACTTCCTAACAAAAAAGTACAGAACCTATAGAATGTGCGTGATGATTCCTAGTGGGTGGAAGATCCTGTATGAAAGGTCTTGCCTCAGAAACTATAGTACAAGTCCACTTAGGCACATTGATAACATCAATGGGAATAGGATCCTCAATGACATCTATAACCTCCTCATCAACCTCCTTAAAGAAATGATCCTCAATATGAGGTGATGAAGAAAAAGGAGGCATGGAAGAAGATGAAGTATCATGAGGAGTGAAGTGTGCATCAAATTGAACATGTGTTTGAAAAATAACATCATGAGTATCAAGATCTAAAAGTTGATAAACACTCATGTCCTCACAACACCCTACAAAGTTCAAGGGTTTTCTCTTCTTATCCAAATCTTTCATATTCTTCTTTGGCACAAAGTACCAAGCATGGATCTTAAAGACTTGAAAAAATTAGACATCTGGCTTAGTGTTGGACCAAACTTCCTCTCGAGTCAAATTCTCAAGTTATTTGTGTGGTGTGCGATTCGAATTTAGTTAGCACACTTAATCGCTTCTACTTGAGTAGATAGAAGGTAAATCTCTATAAGGTATCATACAGCTTATCAATTTCCTTTAAAGTTCTATTCTTATGTTTTGCTAAGCCATTTTTTGTGGAGTATGAGGAACAGAATGTTGGTGAATAATTCCTTTAGTTACCGAAATGTCGAAAACGTATTTATGAATTACTCCCCCATTATCATTGTGAAGCTTTTTTATGCAACTAGAAGTTTTTTTATCGACCAAAGCCTTGAAAATTTTGAATTATGAAAAAACATCACTTTTGTACTTCAAAAATAAACCTAAGTATGCCTCAAAAAATTATCAATAAAGTTAAGTGCATACTTGAGCTCCATTGAAATAGGGGTATGCATAAGCTCAAGTTCAATTTCTCTTGGAAAAATTCTTAGCAAATGGATCTTGGAGTTGTTTCCCTAGTCCACAACCAGAGAAAACTCCTTATAGACAAGAAACTCTAACAAGAACATCTACCATACAATGAGTGTTCAACTCCTTGAACTATCTATAATTGAGATGTCCAAATCTTCATGCCAACACATACTCTCGAATCTATATGAGAAACCAATCATGTCCCTATAGCAGAAGTTTCATCAAATCCCTCAAAGTGATATAGTATATAACTATGATCAACAATACCTTGAGAAACAAGTGAATGAGGATCAAACAAAGTTTGTAGTTATGCCTCATATAGTGTGAAATTCATTGTTTTTCCTTTATTAGAATGTAAAATTTGATATACATAAAGTAAATTTTTGGTAACGTTAGGAACATACAATGCATCTTAGATACTACCACCATCAAGGTGTATATCACCTTTTCCCTACACAAAAAGAAAGGAATAATCTCCAACCTCAATTTTGGAAGTAGAACTCAAACCTAGAGATACAAAAGACTCCTTGGAAGAAGTCATGTGATGAGAAGCACCAAAATCTATAACCCAACTATCTCGCAAGTGGCGTGAAGATATCCCTACAACATTATGTGCTTTTCCATGCTGATTAGAATGAGGTGGAGTGAAGATAGAGATCTTGTGTTTTTTGATTGCATCCTCTAAGGCTTGCATTCGCTTATAACACTTATGTTCTTTATGACTACTAACCCACAAAAAGAGCATGAAAGTCTAGACTTATTGTTAGATTTAGAAGACTCCTTGGTTTTATAGTTATTTTTTTGGGTTTAGGATCTTTTTGAGATGGAGAACGGGTGTCTTTGGGTTTTATTTTTGGTTTTCCTATGCCCTTAGGATTAGATGCAACTAATTCCTTTTGAGAGGTGGAAGACTCAATTTGAGAAAATTTGGATTCTTCCCTAATAAGTCTTTCACAAAATGTTTCTAATTCAATCATTTTGAATGTGTCACCTAAAGCATCCATGCTAGAGATAAAGGTAGAAAAATATATTTGAAATGGTCCTATCCACTTGGATAGAATCAAGTAAACACACTCTTCATCCATCTTATCTCTTCCACTCCCCTTCATCTGTGTAAAAATATTCTTGAACTTGGTAACATAGTCTATAATTTTGGAAAAATCTTCAGGATTAACGAGGTGATCTCAATTGCAAGTCACATGGCTCTCATATGATCCACCTTAGCAAATAAATCCTCCAATTTCTCCCATATTTTGAAAGGAAAGCCACATTTTTCCAAATGAAACAAAATATTGTCACTTACATAATTTCTGTCAAACCCATACACTCATCAAATTTTCACCGGTACTTAAACTTCTCATATTATTTAGTGAATACTTGGTAGTTCTCAAGAAGTTAAAGCCCATAATTCTTTACGCTTAATTATTGTTTCCGTTCTTAGTTTATAGTGTGGTAATTATGTTGTTAATGCCTAAACATGATATAATGCAAAAGTAGATAAATATGCCATCTTTTTAAAAATACCAAAAGAAATGCAAGAAACAAAAATTACTACAAGATCCACAAGCAATGTAACAGAACTCCCACCAGATTTTGGAACTTTATAACGAGTGTGTGTTAAAATATGGTAATTTATAATTATAGTGCAATTATCAAAATAAATATTTGGAATTGAAAGAGAACAAAAAATAAGCACTTTTACAAAAATGACACCAAATTTGAGTTCCCCGTCAAAAGACACAAACTTTTAAATATTATGCTCTACTATTTATTTTAGTTGCCACTAAAATAGAATAAAATGCTTTTTCCTTCACCACACAAATAAAATGAAAGGAGGCTAGGGTTAAGCAACTACTAGTAGGAATCACAATCTTAAACCCTCATATGACCATACCATATGACTAGGGGCTAATAATTTCAATGGGTGTTTGCACAACTTACTATTCTAAGGTGTGTCGCTGTTTTTGAGAACATCACATCGCCAACCGAGAATGCTGCAACAGGGGAAAAAAAAACCAATTCGGATCTCGAAAATCCTCAAGTGGAAAATATCTTTGAAAAATTCTTAGGAAAGGGATATTTTGTTGTTTCCTAATTTATAGCCAGAGAAAAATCTCCCAAGATAAGAAACTCTAGGAAGATAATCTACCATACCATAAGTTTTCAAATCCTTCAAATATCTGTAATTGAGATGTCCAAATATTTCATACCAAATCTTACTCTCTGAATCTATATGAGAAACCAATCATATCCCTATAGAGAAAGTCTCAACAAACCCATCAAAGTGATATAGTATAGAACTATGATCAACAATACCTTGAGAAACAAGTGAATTATGATCTAATAAAGTTCGTACTTTTTCCCCATGTGATGTAAAATTCATTATTTTTCCTTGACTAGAATGAAAATCTTGATATAAAGAAAGTAATTTTTGTAAAATTAGCAATATATACAAACTCTTGATACTATCACCATCAAGTTATATATCACCTTTTCCCTCAACAAAAAGAATGGAAGAATCTACAACCTCAATTTTTGAAGTAAATTTCAAACTGGAGAAACAAAAGACTCCTTGGAAGAAGTCATGTGATGAGAAGCACCAGAATCTATAACCCAACTTTTTACTTGTGGTGAATGAGATCTCCCAACAACATTAAGTTTTTTTCCATGCTGATTAGAACGAGGTGAAGTGAAGATAGAAATTATGTTTCTTGATTTCATCCTCTAAGGCTTATATTTTCTTATAACACCTATGTTCTTCATGACCACTACCCCCACAAAATAGCATGAAAGTATAGAATTATTATTATATTTAGAAGACTCCTTGGGTTTAGAGTGGTTTTCTTTTGTCTAGGAGCACTTTGAGATGAAGAAGGGGTGGATTTGGTTTTAATTTCTTTTTCTTTTTCCCTTAAGATTATATATAAATAATTACTTTTGAGAGGTAGCAAAATAAAGGTGAGACAACTTGGATTCTTCCCTAATAAGTCTTTCAAAAAATGTTTCTAAGTCAAGCATTTTGAACGTGTCACTTAAACTATCCATGCTAGAGAAAAAGGTAGAAGAAAAGATTTGAAATGGTCCTCTCAACTTGGATAGAATCAACTAAACACACTCTTCATCTTTCTTATCTCTTCCACACCCCTTCAGCTATGTCAAATAATTCTTGAACTGTGTAAGGTATTCTATAATTGTTGGAAAATATTCGGGATTAATAGATGTGATCTCAATTTCAAGTTTCATGACTCTCATATGATCCACCTTACTAAATAAATCCTTCAATTTCACCCATATGTTGAAAGGAGAGTCACATTTTTCTAGATGAAAAAAATACTATCACTTACATAAGTTCATATCAAACCCATACACTAATCAAATTTTCACCGGCATTGAAACTTCTCATATTCTCTAGTGAACACAAGTTATTCTCAAGAAGTTAACACCCATAATCCTTTACGATTAATTATTTTTTTCATTCTTTGTTTTCTTGTGTGGTAATTATGTGTCATTAATGGCTCAACATGATCTAATACAAAAGTAGATAAAGATACCATCCTCAAAAAATCACCAAAAGAAATGCAAGAACCAAGCAATGTAACAAGATCCACAAGTAATGCAACAAAATCCCCCCATATTTTGACACTTTATAATGATTGTGTGTTACAATATGGTAATTTATATTCATAGTGAAATTATCAAAATAAATATTTCCAATGGAAAGAGCAAGAAAAAAGAAGCACTTTTGCAAAAAATGACACTCAAAACCAAATTACCGGTCAAAAGATACAATGTTTTCAATATTATGCTCTACAATTTATTTTAGTTGCCACTAAAACAAATAAAATTCTCTTTCCTTCACCACACAAAAATTTTAAAGGGGGCTGAAGTTAAGCACCTACTAGTCGGAATCACAATATTAAACCCTCATATGACCATACCAAATGGATAGGGGCTAATAATTTAAATGGGTGTTTTACACAACTTACTATTCTGGGATGTGTCGCTTATTTTCGAGAACATCACATAATCATCTGAGAATGTTGCAACACAAGAAAAAAACTAAGTTTTGATCTCAAAAAATCTAATAAAAACTCAAAAATTGCAGCGATAAAATATAAACAAATCCCAAATATATGAATATACAAACAAATGTTTGTAAAACGAAACTTTCATATGGATATAAATAATAATCTCCTACTTCGATACCATAAAAGAAATGATAACCAGATCGCACCAAGCTAAGAACTCAAATGCTAATCAAACAACACGATAAATAATATGAAAGTAATTTTCTAGAATAATATTATATAAAACCTTAGCAAACAAATGAGTAACAATACCATATATTATTATGGAACTCAATGAATTACAAGGTGAGAATAGACCTTGCTTATATAGGCAAGGAATAACAATTTAAGAACCGGTCAAGGTCATAGATCAAGCCATAAATCAAATAAATAACTAGTCATCAAAGAAATAGTAAAGACCATAGGTTTAGGAAAGAACTAGACATCAAGGATCTAGTCAATACCATAGATCAAAAAATAACTAGTCAATACCATAGATCAAGGAAAAACTTTACCTAACAACTAGTTAATATCCCCCAAATATCTAAATATAATAAAGATAAATAAAGTACCTTGGTGAATATGAGCTAAAGTAAATACCTACTCTAACAAAACTTTTAGGGTAAGTGCACCTAGTTTTGGGGCCAAAAGGGGTCTTAAGTGGATGAATTTTGGTAAAAAATAAAAACTTCAACTTGTACGAGTTTTTGAAATAGTTACACTCAAAATTGGAAAATGTTGTATAAACATGAACTGTAACATTTTGAGTCTAGTTTCTATGAAACAAATTTTTATTGAAAACAAATAAATTTAAGTGGCCAAATAACTAAAATACTAACATGTGCTCCTATTTTTGTAAAAAAACATAATAGAGTGACTTTCTTGCCCCCACCATTTTTTTAGCACCCTTTAGTATTTTTGAAAACCCTTTGCTAAAAGATAGCTATGAGCATATAGTTTGGGCTACATTTTTTTAGCTTTTTTTAGCAATTATTTATTTTTTATGATTTTTCTAGTACATAAATTTTAAATTTTAAAAATAACAAAGCTCGATCATGCCCCCACCTTACTACCTCAAAAATATCCAATTTTTTTAATGTGTATAGAATTTGGCCTTGTTTGGGCTAGTATTTAATTTTTTTCAGTTCAATGAGCCAAAAAAGATATATGACAAAATATAGATGTGTTTAAAATTCAATAAATAGATATAAAAATGCATTAGGTAAGTGCAGGAAGTTGATGGACAAATATAGGGTCATCCGTGGACGTCATATTGCAAAAAAGTGAAATCTCAACTTGTAGGGATTATTAGCTATACACGCACTCTAAATTAGAAAAATTATATAAATATGAATCGTAGCATTTGGAATCTAGTTTCTAAAATACTAATATTTTTAAAAAATAGACAAGTTTAGCTATATTAAACACTTAAAATTATATGACTTAGTTTTTTTTTTTTATTCAAAACTTATAAGATTGTTATTTTGGATGACCAAATCTTGTTTTTTTTTTTCCTTTGGTGAAACGTTAGATGTAGTTATCTATCTTGGGATGGATTTTATTTTGTATTTTTTAGCAATATTTTTTTAATGATTTTTTCCATGAAAGTGGTCTGAAAATATTTAGAAAACAGAGTGCTTTCCATTTTCCCGCCATAACTATATCAAAAAATATCGAAATCAAATATTTTTTTTACGTGTATAGAATTTTTCCACGCTTGGGATGGTATAAGTTTTATCATATTTTGATAAGCGAAACAAAAGTTACAGTCTTAAACGTAGACATGAACATTAATAGGAAAAAATGTCTTAAAGACCTATTGTTAGTAAAAAATATAAAATGATATTTATCTTATTCTATTCACTTTAAAAAAAATATTTCTACTAAGCTAAGAGTCTCCCCTACGCGATGGCACCATTTTTGTGAAATGTTTTCAATTTTTTAGCATGGTTCAAGTCTTTGGAAGAGAAGATTTGAGGTTTTTTGACCTTTTACACTTCATAATGACCTTCCATAGCTTTGGTTGGGGAAAAAAAGATTTTCCGAGGCTTAGGTTTGGCAGATAGATCCACGATCGTAGTTTTTAACATAAATCGTGAGCATGCTTTATAAACCGTGATCACGTTTTATAAAGCACACTCGTGCGGTTCATAAATCATATTTACACACATACCAATGTCTGAATTACTATGTGATTTTTACTCTCTGACCTTATCGTACAAATTACTACGAAATTCTATCTTTTTCTGCATGTTTTTCTTATCACTGGAAGAAAAACATCATGGGAGACAAAAACGAAGTCAAAAAAGGAAGTCATTAAGTAAAAAAACACCAAACGAATTAGAGGCCAAAAAAATTCAAAATGCTGAGCGAATGCAGAAATTTCGTGAATCTAGAAGAGGTTCATCTTCAATCCCAACTATTGTAAACAATGAAGAACTAGGGTAATGTTTCTACACAATGTTGAAGTTGAATTAAATACTCGTGATGAAGAAGTTTTTACTTCACAATGTTGAAGAAGAATTAAATAATCATGATGTAGTGAATGTTGAAATTGAAGGAGACAATGAAAATGTGAATAAGGAAATTCATGTTGAAACTGTAGACAAGCAAAATTTGACAAAAACACCTCCTAGGATTTTACGTAAGAAACCTAATTTTTTTATTGAAATTGATGAAATTTTTTTGAAACCAATGTCTGACAAACTTTCTGAATGACAAATTAGAAGAAAAGCCACTGAAATTTGGGATAATCATTTTGAAAATTTAAATGATTCTCAAAGATGTCAGTTGTTGGTTAGTTTGATGAAATTGATTAAAATGAGACCTACATTAAACACCTTAGGATTGACAACATCTAATATACGTGGTCAAACCTCTATAATTGTTGAAAACCTTCATGATGCATATCACACTGTTGGTGTCAAGAGATGCACTAGGGATAGTAATATTGTGCATCGTGTACTTACTACTAGTGTTGTAAGTGAATCAATAAAAAAACAATGTTTGATTACGCAAACAAGTCGAATGTTGCAAGTTAATTGAAAAAATCTAATGAAAGCAATTGAAAGATGTAATATCCTTCAATCACTCAATAATGCCGATTTTTGGGCATTTTCTGCTAGAGCACCGCGTAAGGACAAAAATAATTCTGATGCTATAAGAGAAGTTATTAAATTTTGGCATGATAACACTAGAGTTTCACCTAATACAAGAGATGTTATAAAACGGAGAGTTGGTTCTACTAATCGTGAACCACATCCAAAGCATTTCTTAGATATGACTCAAACTCAATTTTTTCGTAAGTTTGAACAAGAGAATCTAGAAATTAAAATTAGTCAACATTTTTTTGAAATGTTGAAACCATTCTATGTGAAAATCAACCATGCTCGCACCACTTGTTGTTGTAGGAAACATGTTGAATTTGCGATGCATTATGCTAAATTTTTACGTATTCATTCTAATTTTCATTTTGAAACTATATTATCTGAATGTGGTGTTCAAATTCCACCAATATCTTCCAGGGATTTCATTCCTACTATATTTTGTGAAAAGAAGTTGGATAATTTTTTTATAGTCGATTGTTTAGATGGAAGTTGTAGTACATGCGGCGGATTACCTAAATTGGAAAGTTGCATCCATGAGCAAATTAAAGGTACAATATGACATAATTTAGTTGATTTTGATAAATATAAATCAGTTGCATACCAGTTGAAAGATGGAAAAGAGTCAAAATAGTGTGAGCTAGTTACAGAATAAATGCCCATTTTTCAATTTATGAGAAAATTTAAGGATGAAATTGTTTATGAGTATGCGAGGCATACACATAGAGCTCGATGGTTGGATGAACAATTCAAGCTATGCAAAGACACATTTCCTATTGGTACTATTATTTCAGTGGTCGATTTTGTAGAGAATTACACATTGCAACCACAAATGGAGGTTCAATCACAATATTACAACTCAGTACAAGTTACCATTTTTGTGCATATAGCATTTCTACATTCTCCTGACAATATAGAGAATGATCAAAAAATATTAAGAGAGTACCACTTTTATATCAGTGATGATCGTACTCATTCTACTCTGAATTTGTGAAGGGTGTTTCAGTTATTTTATGGAAACTTGTCCGATAGGGACATCCAATTCAAACAACATTATATATGATCGAGATAATTGCACATCTCGCTTTAAGAATGCACGAATAATTTATTGATGAGCAGAATGCACGTCCAAGATGGGTGTGCAACATATTTGGAGTTTCACTAAGAGTGGACATGGAAAAGGAGAGCATGACGGTGCAGGGGCATGTGTGAAAAGAGCTCTTGCAAGAGAAGAGTTGAAGTACAAAGATGGTGCTAAATTAAAAGATGCAAATAGCATAGTGGAATGGTGTACTGACAACATGGCCCGAGGTTCTCAAGAAAATTCTACAGTTCACAGATATTTTTGGTTGATAGAGGAACAAAATATTGCTAACTACGAGGATTGTATGACACTCACTGGGTCCAGTGATATGCACTCATTTTGTAGCTCAGATGCTACTTCGTGGGCCGTATGGACAAGAAAGTTGACATGTTTTTATGCATCTTGTATTGAATTTGTCACTGCTGAGTGTGATTCACAAGAATGGGTGGAAGGATGGATTTGTAGGCCTCTAACTCCACTTCCTAGTTATCAACCTCCACAAGCATTATGACTTGTTTCTGTAGATGAAGTTACAACATCCAAGGACTTTGACGAAATTTTGATTTTGGTGTGACAAGGTATTTATGGTTATTTATTTAATTTTTGTATTGAGTTATGTCCATTGAAATTTTAATATGTAATTTAAATTTCAGTTGTTCAACCTTGGTCATTTTTTTGCAGGACATGTGTTTGCATAGAATTACGACATAAGACAATGAATGAGAAAAGAATATACTATTTCTTATGTCGTTGCATTTAGGAAAGAAAGAAGTTGACTTCTCCTATTATAGATGGCGAAGATATTGAGTATCCTACAGGGTCAGTGGTAGCTACTGGAACTTGGCTTCGATGGTATCCATTAAAAAACTCCTTTGTTTGGGTGTTTGAAGACTTTGAGACACACATGAAAATACTCTTATATTCACATCTAGATCTAGCGACAAATATTCAGTTGTATAGATATCGAGGAAGGCCTAATAACAAGATTCTTTGGAAGGTTCGAGAGTCAGATCATGAAGCAATCTTGTCTGCTATTCAGAGTAGATCCAATCCTGATGGTTCATTGGAATGAATTTACAATGCTCATGTCTGGTATATATAATTTCTTTTCAATATATATATATAATTTTTTTAGTTTAAAGATCTAGATTTAAGTTTGAATATATTTTATTTTAAATTTGTGTATTTTGTACATATATAGATAGTATATGGTTTTGATTTGAAACTTAAATTTCTTTGACTAACACTTTTATGTTTAGGTTAGTGGTGCTAGAAAAGCTTCCACCTTCACATGGTTGGCACTGTTAGTAGAGAATTTTAAATTCTCAAAGCTAAGAGAAGCTTTCATTGTTTGAAAAAGTTGTAAATTTTGAAAATGTTGTAAATTTTGAAAATGTTGTAAATTTTGAAAAAGTTGTAAATTTTGAAAATGTTGTAAATTTTGAAAATGTTGTAAATTTTGAAAAAGTTGTAAATTTTGAAAATGTTGTAAATTTTGAAAAAGTTGTAAATTTTGAAAAAGTTGTAAATTTTGAAAATGTTGTAAATTTTGAAAATGTTGTAAATTTTGAAAACGACTCCTCCCAAGTGTTTACAAGACCATACCTACACATGTGCACCAAAATGAGAAGGAAAAAACTGAGAAATACTATTGTAGAGGGTCTCTATGCCAAGGTGTTGGATCAGACGAGGCCTCTCTAGGTGCCATGGAGTCTGAGTAGTAGTCATCGTCAAAGTTGAATGATACTTTGGTCTCGTGGCTCTTAAGGGACTACACCCGAACGGCAGAAGTAGACCGAAGCAACGACCCTTTCGTGCACCGAAACACTACCTCCTCTAGCATTCACCTAGCCACCCGATGTGTCGGTGCAGTTAGTTTAGTGCCACGACCCAACATTGGGAAAATATAGTGTTTGACAACCTTATACTGGCTCCAACTGCACTATTTCACGCGTTTACAAACAATAGGACAATGAGAGCACCAAAATGAGAAGGAAAAACCGAGAGAGGCTATTGTAGAGGGTCTCTACACCAAGGTATCGATTAGATGAGGCCTCTCTAGGTGCCACGGAGTATTAGTAGTCACTCGTCGAAGTTGAACGATATTTTGGTCTCAGGGCTCTTAAGGGACTACGCCGAATGAAGTAGCTCGGAAGCAACCACCCTTTCACACAACAAAACAACACCTCCTCTAGCATTCACCTGCCACCCGTATGTGCCGAAGCAGTAGTAATCTTGGTGCCATGACCCACCGTTTGCAAAATATAGCATTTGACAACATTACACTGGCTCCAACTGCACTATTTCACACGTTTGCAAACAGGATGGCGAGAGCACCAAAATTAGAAGGAAACAACTGAGAGAGGCTATTATATAGGGTCTCTACACCAAGGTGTTAGATTAGACGAGGCCTCTCTAGGTGCCACAGAGTCCGAGTAGTCACCCGTCGAAGTTGAACGATATTTTGGTCTCAGGGCTCTTAAGGGACTACACCGATCGAATTAGCCCTAAGTAACGACCTTTTTCGCGCATTGAAACACCTCCTCCTCTAGCGTTCACTGCCACCCGGGCATGCCACCGTAGTCGGCCTTGTGCCATGACCCACCATTTCTAAAATATATCGTTTGACAACCTTACACTCGCTTGAACAACACTATTTCACGCATTTGCAAACAATAGGACAACGAGAGCACCGAAATGAGAAGGAAAAAACAAAGAGATGATATTGTAGAGAGTCTCTACGCCAAGGTGTTGGATCAGATGATGCCTCTCTAGGTGCCATGGAGTCTGAGTAGTCACCCGTCGAAGTTGAACGATATTTTGGTCTTAGGGCTCTTAAGGGACTGCGCCCGAACGAAGTGGCCCTGAAGCAATGACCCTTTCACGCACCAAAACACCACCTCCTCTAGCATTCACCTAGCCACCGGACATGTCGGCGTAATCGGTTTGGTGCCATGACCCACCGTTTGTAAAATATAGCGTTTGACAACCTTACACTGGCTCCAACTGCACTATTTCGCGCATTTGCAAACAGTAGGACAGAGAGAGCACCGAAATGAGAAGGAAAAAACTAAGAGAGGCTATTACAAAGGGTCTCTATGCTGAGGTTTTAGATTAGACAAGGCCTCTCTAGGTTCCATAGAGTCTGAGTAGTCACTCGTCGAAGTTGAAAGATATTTTGGTCTCAGGGCTCTTAAGGGAATACTCTTGAACGAAGTAGCTCGGAAGCAACGACCCTTTTGCACACCAAAACACCACCTCCTCTAGCATTCACCTAGCCATCCGGATGTTCTGGCGTAGTAATTTTGGTGCCACGACCCATCGTTTGCAAAATATAGCATTTGACAACCTTACACTGGCTCCAACTACATTATTTCACGCGTTTGCAAACAATAGGACATCAAGAGCACCGAAATGAGAAGGAAAAAACCAAGAGATTCTATTGTATCGGGTCCCTACGCCAAGGTTTTAGATTATACGAAGCCTCTCTAGGTGCCACGGAGTTCGAGTAGTCACCCGTCGAAGTTGAACGATATTTTGGTCTCACGGCTCTTAAGGGACTACGCCCGAACGAAGTAGCCCTGAAGCAAATAACCTTTACGCACTAAAAACCACCTCCTCTAGCATTCACCGGCCACTCGGATGTCTTTGGCGTAGTCATTTTAGTGCCATAACCCACCGTTTGTAAATATAGCATTTGAAAACCTTACACTAGCTCCAACTGCACTATTTCACGCATTTGCAAACAAGAGAGCAAGAGGACAACGAGCACCGAGAGATGCTATTGTATAGGGTCCCTATGCTAATTTTTCAGATCGACGAGGCCTCTCTAGGTGCCACGGAGTGTAAGTAGTCACCCGTCAAAGTTGAACAATATTTTTGTCTCGTGGCTCTTAAGGGACTACGCTTGAACAAGAAGTAGCCTTAAGCAACGAACCTTTGCGCACCGACACACCACCTCCTCTAGCATTCACCTAGCCACCGGATGTTCCAGTAGCGAGCTGGTTTGGTGCCACAACCCACCGTTTGCAAAATATAGCATTTGACAACCTTACACTGCTTCACCGCACTATTTCACGCGCTTTACAAAACAAGTAGGATAGCAAGAGCACCGAAATGAGAAGGAAAAAACTGATAGAGGATATTGTATAGGGTCCCTACGCCGAGGTGTCGAATTAGACGAGGCCTCTCTAGGTGCCACAGAGTCCGAGTAGTCACCCGTCAAGTTGAATGATATTTTGGTCTTAGGGCTCTTAAGGGACTACGCCCGAACGAAGTAGCCCGGAAGCAACGACCCTTTCGCACACCGAAACACCACCTCCTATAGCATTCACCTAGCCACCCGGATGTGAAAATGGAGTCATTTCAGTTCCATGACCCACCGTTTGTAAAATATAGTGTTTGACAACCTTACACTGCTCCAATCGCACCATTTCATGCGTTTGCAAAAACAAGTAGGACAGCGAGAGCACCGAAATGAGAAGGAAAAAACTGAGAGAGAATATTGTAGAGGGTCCCTACACCAAGGTTTCAGATCAGACGAGGCCTCTCTAGGTGCCACGGAGTCTAAGTGATGCCAAAAATCACAAAAATGATGTCTAAACGAGATGAACCCAACTTAAAGGTAAATCCTTTTAATTCAACATACCCATTCAGTCGAAAATATTTAGAAACCCTCTTCTCACAAGTCAAAGACACGAACCTTTGGTTGGTCATAGTGGAGAAGAATCTAATTCATACGAAGACCAAAACAAATTAGATATATCTTTCTTTCATGAGCTCCTTTACTACAATAGAGACGAAGTACTTGCAAGAGTCCTTGAGTTAGGAGGTAGACTATTACAAGAGTATGAAGTGGTGATTAAGACCATGAATCACAAAGCAGAAGATCCAAAATGACCATCCCTCATAGAAATGGACATCCATTTTAATACAGGTTATTCTTCCACTTCAATAAAACATAAAAAAAATGTTGAGGATCACCCACCAAAACCAACAAGTGATTCATGAAAACCTTACTTTAAGGCTTCACGTAGATTCAAGATTGAACATAGTCACAAAGACTCACCTCCTCCTAGATTTTATGATGAAGATGATCCCTTATTCGAAGAGGAGATCATTCAAAGACAAATACTAAAACTCGCTCAAAATTTAGTGACCTTAGGTTACTTGAATAGGAATACATGCAAGGATAGACTCAAGATAAAGTTAGGTGAATTTCACATTTATCCATCTAATGAAGAAAATTTCAAAGTTGCTAAAGTGAATAGACCAATATATCACCCACAAAGGAAAAAATGATTCAACAAGAGTTGCATTCAATGAAGAATACGCTAACCACTTTACAAGAAAGAAATGTAGGACACAATAGAAAATATCTATACAAAAAGCTATTTCCTTACCCATTTGATAAAGATATGTTGCTACAACAATTTGCAAAGAATTTAGACATGGTCCTAACGAGAAGATGGGTATATTCAAATAACCATATCCTAACCATGGAGATAAAAAGAACAAAAATTCAGATCATGGACAAGCTTGTAATGACTATCGGAATACTACCTACATCTATCCAAAAAATGATAAACAATTTTAATCCCTTATAGGATGCGTCCATTCATCTAATGAACAAGTAAATACCATTAGGATCTTAGAGAAAAGTTGTGATGTGGATACAAGACATTCTAGTTTGGTAATACCATTTATCCCCTACCTATTCCGCAACAAGTCCAATACAACTTAATAGAATAATTGGAAAAGACACCAGCTAGAATTTTGATCCTATATCTCCTCAAAATCACCATTGCTCATAAGAAAATATTATATAAAACACTTATGAGTTAAGGGGTGTCGACAAACATAGATCTCACACACCTTCAAGAAATTAGTACACACCTTGACTCCAACGATCATATCTCTTTTCATCAAAATCCAATCCCACGCAATAACCAAGAGAAAAAGTTACCCTTATACATAGAGCTCATTGTAACTCATCGTCAGATCAAAATAGTGCTTGTGGTTTGCGGGTCCTATCTAAACAGATCTGCATATTGAAACTGGTGAAACAACTAGGCCATTCAGAAACTGATTTGGGTCAAAGAACATTTGGTTCCAAATGTACTCACTCCTTGTAATAAGAAATTTCCATCATTGGTCAATCCCTTAACATTGTTGGAGGCAACATATCAAAAGAATGGTCTAGATGATAAATTAAGTCCTCAACATGCCTTATTAATATAAGATCTCTCAGTGTCTCTTTGATAATGATGAGACATTTGCAGAATTCATGGGAATCAGGGATTCTATTTTGAAGGGGGATCATAAGAAATATTTTCCCATCAACCTAGATGATTGTGCATACTTTGGATAAAAAGTACAGATGTGTGAACACTTGAATAAAAAGAGTATAAGAAAAATCAAGACTACTTCTGAAAATCCTTGCAAGAAAAACAAACATAAGTCTCATAGTGAAATCCTCTTTGAGTCATTAGTAAACAAACAAGACAAAGAACATATAGAAAAATAATAGATAAATCTTGGAGCTTCACTTTCAACAAAAGAAAAAAATGTTTTCATAGCATTATTATGAGAATATGAATATATATTTTCATGGTCATACATAGATATGACTTTTTAATTGGTCATGCACAACCTTGTTGTGCACTTAGATGCTAAACCCATAAAGCAGAAGTTAAGAAATATGCATCCCAACGTTACACTGCTTGTTAAAGAAGAACTGAAAAAGTCATAAATATGAAAACCAACACACATGGATATATATATAAGAATCAAACAAAGTGTGCTCCAGACGCACGTCTCTAAAAATATATATGTATAAGTTCATAATGTATGTGTACATCTCGAACTAAGCACGTGTCATAATGTACATATGGGACCACATGCGGTCGCAAAAGGCTATATATATACAATGGACTATGAATCTACTCATGACCACATATGTACATCCAGGTGGACTATAAATCTACTCATGAAACATCTTCCCTCTCTTTTCCTTGCTAGAAGTAGCACGTCCACGACTTGGGGATGTAGTGGAGGGAGATGCCACTACGGATTTCATCCATGTGGTCCTAGGTGTCTCTAAGCATGCCTGCAACCTAACCTGCACATTCATAAACAACAAGTTTTTAACACCCAAAATTTTAAAATACATTCAAAATTTAGAAACTTGTACAATTTAGTTAAAATGCATGTGAAATCTTACCACAATGTCATGATCCCTATCAATTTGTTGTTGACGCGTCACAGGGACAACAATAGACTCATGAGGGGTAAGCTACATACAAATAATTAATTTTCAAATTAAATATTTCACATATACCTACAAAATTTGATATTGTAGATTTAAGTTTAATAAGAAATAATGAACCTCCAAAATTTAACAAATTTAAAAAATTGTACCTCAGTTAGTGGATCTGCAGATGCTATGGCAATATCTACAAGTAACCTTCATAGTCCGCATATATGGAGGAGTCTCTCTAAGCAGTCATAAGCTATATAGAAAACATGTACAAATTAATATTAAAATCTACATGACAGAGGTCCAAAGCATGTAATCCACGTGAACTTCCAGTAATTAGAAACAAAGTGTAAAGATATTTACTAACCTACGTAAAACTCATGTGAGGCGTGCCAATAGCCTCAGTTCCCTAAGCAGATGATGACCCACCAGGTTCTTGTGTATAAAAGAGAAAAATATTAATACATGTACAACATACACGTGAAACATTATAATAATAATCTAGTGCAATCAAATGAAATTAAAAATGTAAGTTTGTACAACTTGAAACTTACGTTTGAAACACGCCCACCGTAGTAGCTAGCATGTCGACACCGGATGTTTCCTTCACCGGCTCTTGCTATTTAAAATAAAATAAAAAATTAGTTTTTTACATGTATGTACATGACGTACAATCATATATATATATAATATCTCAAACATGTGAATTAAACTATTGTATATATATATATATATATATATATAATTTAAATTTATTTGGAATTTACCTGTGAAAACCAATATCAGTGGAACCAGCCCAAAAACATTCCCAAAGATCTCATCTATAGAAAATAAATCCTCGTGAACCAGCAAATGATGTCTCGCCTACAAAGGTGCATACGGAACCACATGATCCACAGTGGTGTGGTTCACTAGAACTAGTGCCTCCACCAACATCACCAGATGCAATCTAGTCACTATGCTAGGTGAGAGTGTCAGTGAGCTCCCTCAATGCATGCAATGTATCAATCTCCATAACCTCCTTAACTATGTGAGGGATAAATGAAGGCAAAGGGGGTTTTAGGGCATGGGGGATCCTAGGCTAACCTATGCGTGCACCAGGTCTGCTCTATGCAGAGCCACCTCCTCGACCAAAAAAGTCAGAAAAGTCAAAAAAATTCGGGACCTCATTGAGCACGAACTCGTAATATAATTTCTTCAAAAAATAAAGAGGAACCTCATTGTTGTTGCATGGTGGATAATAAAAACCATCCACCATCGGTCCCAAAAAAATTTTTGATTCTGTCATCATGGCACCAATGGATTGGGAACCGTTTGCAAGTAATTGTAGGGGGGGCATTGGTTCTAGGGTTGGTAAATAATGCACAAATGAGGTCTTTTCCATTTTTTTTGTCTTTGACGGCCGCATGGATATTTTATCTACATACCACCGCCTACAGTCACTTCTAAAGGTGTTCCATCTATGTATTTGGTTGGTTACACTCGACTTCACCAATCAATGTTTGCAATGTATTGGCTAAAGTCATGGGATGGATTTGTAGCATGGTTTTGTCTTATAGTTTGAATTAGGCTTTCAATGACAATTTTATTTTCTCGATTCTTCCAATGATATTATCTTGTGTTCTGCTGGCTCGGTGGGGACAAAAGGAGCCGAGGAGGCGGATCTATGTTTGGAGGATGGTTTTGAGGAATGTTCTGGAGGCTTTTGAGGAATGTTCGGTGGGTTTTGAGGAATTTTTGATGGTTTACATGATTTCAAGCTTGTCGACAAACCGATAAAACAAGAAAATTGTATACATAAATAAACATTTCACAAAACCCATGAAAATGTAAAAAAAAACCTAATATGCAAAAAAATGATTACAATCGGGACTTACCTCCTCGTCTTGGCGGCATGGTTGAATCTATCGCTATCCAAAAGTCCGATGAGAAATTTTGAGGTGGTATTGAAAGTGTGAGTGAAAAATGTTTAGGAAAATTCGCGGTTTGAAATGAAAAATGAGGAAAATAAGGAGTCGCAGATCAAGCTAAATTTTTCTCGAGTTTCGCGATCACGGTTTATAATCGCTTCTCGTGGTTCTAAACCGCGATCATGGTTTTAGGTTCAGTAGTTATCAACCTAGAATTCAGAACCACGATCGCAGCTTTTAAAACTGCAATCGCAGCGATGTAAACCACGATCGTGGTTCCTTTATTTCGGGTTTTTATGTCCACAGAATTGTCCACCAACTTTGTGCACTCACCCAATTGTTAGAAAAAAATGGGAACCTTATAGCTAAGTGTACCAAGTTAGGGGGCTAGAAAGTGGACCAAAACCTGAAAATGAACGAAACATGATTATCTTTTACAATAACGCAATTGCGTTATGTTTTACTACTCTTGAAATTCACGAAACTAAAACATGTATGTGTTATAATGCATACACGTTTCTATCATCACAAAACACGTACACAATTTTCTCTATATAAATTGTGGAAGGGCGAAAAAACCATATTTAATAAAATAAATGTTAAGTATAATATTTCTTCTATTAAATATATTTTATAAGATGTTAGGGTCACTCTACACCCGATGGAAGTAGTCTCGTAGTTTTGGCAGTTATAATATAGAAGATATTTTTCAAAATCTAATCAGTCAAGTACTTATTCATTTTTAGGATTTCATCATGACCTAAAACTTTCAGGCCATATATATTATAGTTGGTCTTTGTTTTGGGAAAACATATAGTGAATTATTAGGTTTTTGACCTTCCGTATTGTATTCTTGAAATACCATTGCTTGAATTAGTACCAATTTTAAAATTTGGTCCATAATTCACTTTTGTGACCATGAACCAACTCTATGATTCTTGTTTACTTCTTACTAAAATAATATCCTCACTTTCTATATATAGGATTGCTCCCCGAATAGGATTCTTTTCTTATGAAAAATTTTGGTGATTGTAATGTGCCTCATCCTTAAGGTGTGATCACACTAAGTTAGGTGTTGAATGATTTTTTATGAATAATACCAAGTGAATTGCATCAAGTGAACTCAGATGATTGCTCATTCTTAGAAACATGGTGCTCCATATAAAGATCATCCCTTCACCTTTCCTAGCTCTAAAATCATCCTTTCATGAAATCAAATTCAAGATTCTCATGCATGTCTTTTCTCATATGTATTTCATGGAGATAGAAAATTCCTTAATACTTCACACATGACATAGATGATGAGGGATTAGGGTTTAGGATTTAGGGTTTATGATTTAGGGTTTAGGGTTTAGGTTTTTGGATCACGGTTCAAAGTTTCGGGTTTAGGGCTCATGGTATAGGGTTTAAGGTTTAGGGTTTATTTTGTAGGGTTCAAGGTTAAAGCTTTAATCTTCGAGTTAATGGTTTAGGATTTGAGGTTTAGGTTTAGGGTTTAGGGTTTAGGGTTTAGTGTTTCTAATTAGAGTTTAGCTCTCGGGGTTTAGGGTTTAGGGTTTATTGTTTAGGATTTAGTTTTTAGGATTTAGGGCTCGGTTTAAGGGTTAAGGGTTTAGGATGTAGTTTTTAGGGCTTATATTTAATGGTTTAAGGTTCATGGTTTAGGGTTTAGGGTTTATGACTTAGGGTTTAGGATTCAGTATTTAGGGTTTAGGGTTTAGGTGGTGTAGGGGTTCTACATAATTTTTTCTCCTTACTAATATTAATGGTGGATACTTACCTCAACCCTTGTATGAACACTTATACTTTTGGTGGTTATCATCCCAATCCCTTACAAATGAGGACCTTATCTCCAACTTCAACTCTTATACACTTCAATAACAATGTTAGCTCTATACCACTATCACAATGCTTGCTCTCATCTATCCACTATAGGCATGAAACATGAGATTACCTTGTCCTACTTGGTATCTTCATTGTTCTTGCATGCTCATCTCCTTGTTACCATCATCTCTGTAATACTCTTACTGCCCTACATATCCTAATTCATCAAAACATACCTTATTCCTATCACTCAAACCTAGGTCTAGATAGGCCTCTTAGGTCTAGATGCTCAAAACCATAATATAGGATTCTCACCACCCTCAACACTCCTAAGACATTTTTCTATCCTATTACAAGGTGTTTAGACCCAATTCATAGTCATATTCTTCTCTCTCACCTACAATCTCTCCTTGAGGCCTTATTAGCTTGTAGCCTTCTCAACACATAAATCTTTTTTTATCTGACTTTATCATGAACCATCCCCACATGATAATGTTTTGTATCTTACCCATTCTTATTAGTATTGAAAAGAGTATTAAACTGAAAAGGGTTCATTGACTTTGTAGGTAAAACATTCAAAAAGAGTCATCATAATTTGATGTCTTTCATCTATTGATATTTCAAGGAGGGAAATCTCATATTCATGAATGTCAAATCCTTCAACAGACCTCAATAGTCCTCAATCCTCGGATATAGGGAGACATTGTTTCTTGGATTCTATTTATAAAGATAGAGATATTTGTAATTTCATGTTATGACCTCTAAATCAGTATGAATTTCAATTTATTTGGAAATCACATCATACCCTTCACTAGGCTTGATGACTACCCCTATCTTTTTTAAGTTGATTTTTAAAGAATCCATGGGTTTATCATATAATTAATTATCAATGAACGGAAGGTCACTAATTCATAGGCTAGGTGACTCCCATTTAGAACTAAAAAAGAAATATTTACTAGATGATTGATAACCCCTTTATGTTCTTATCCATTCCCCTATTGTTATGCTTATTTTGAACACTTTAGGAAGTTCTGTCAAATTTTCTATCCATTCTAGTAGCAGAAGAGATTTCTCTTTCTCTAGAGGAGAGGATGTGTAAGGAAATTTGGTTATGATCCTATACCTCTGCATTTGTATATTCTCTATGTTTCTTCTATGTCCTTTGATATTAATTTTTGTGTCATGCGATGGTTATTTTTTCTAGCTTTCAATAATTCATATTGGCTTGCATAATACCGTACATGAAAATATGAGAAATGTGAAATTTTTATCGAGTGTGAAGAAAATTACATTCAATAGTGCAAGTATATGTGGGGAGAAACAATTTTGGCATAGATGTGTAATATTCATTACAAGGAACAAGGTAGATCTCATATTCATTTGGTTACTTGTCCCACATCTCATGAACAAGGTAGTTATACAAGAAGACTCAATGATGGTTTTAGGCATGAGACTAGGAAATATTGATGAAATATGATTTAGGGTTTAGGGTTAAGGGTTTAGGGCTCATGGTTCAAGGTATAATGTATATGGTTCGGGGTTTACGCTTCAAGGCTCGGGATTATGGTTTAGGATTTAGGTTTTAGGTTTAAGTTTTAGGGTTTATGGTTTAGGAATCGTGGATTTAGGGTTTAAGGTTCGGATTCGGGTTTAGATTTAACATTTAACACTTAAGGTTTAGGGTTTATGTTTTAAGGCTTGGGGTTTAGGGCTTAGGGTTTAGGGTTTAGGGTTTAGATTTTAGGGTTTAGGGGTTAAGGGTGTAGGGTTTAAGGCTTAGGGTTTATGAGTTAGTGTTTAGGATTTAGTGTTTAAGGTTTAGGGGTCAAGGTTTAGGATTTAGTTTTTGTAGTTTAGGATTTAGCATTTAGGTCTCATGGTTCATGGTTTAGGGTTTAGGATTTAGGGCATAGGGGTACAGGTTTAGGGTTTAGGGTTTAGGGTTTATGGTTTAAGGTTAAGGGCTCAAGGTTTACAAATTAGTGTTTAGGTTTATGGCCTAGGGTTTAGGTTTTAGGGTTTCAATTTTAGAATTTAAACACTAAAAGCTTTAGGTTGAATACTAAAATCCTTTAAATTACCTATCTACTGACCAGATTATGCTATTAAAAAACTAGTATCTCCTAAAATGTGACTCACGGAGATGTGAGAATAGTTCCATAAGGTGCAGAGTGATCAGATTTCTTATATTTACACAATAAAATTTAAATTATAAGAAAACTATACTTAAATTTTTATTTTTGTAAATAAAACCATGCCAAAAATCATACAATATTTATACTATGAAGAACACATACATGTTATAGTGCATATGCGTTATAACTCGTACATGTTTTACCTTTTCACTATTTCCAAGATATGCCTCAAGGCTTGGGATCTAGTTTGGATTCCCAAACCCGAGGCATGGACCTACAAAAAATAGAAAACCACGTGTTTTTGCGAAAAATGCAAAAATATCTCTTCCTCCATCATAAATTGACATAAAATGATCAATTCGTTTATAAACAATTATACCACGACATATAACGTAATATCTACTTTCTAAAATTATAATTTTTCAAATTTTCTCACTAACATAAGTTTTCCATATTATTTATTTCCCGACAATGCCTTTTTATAGCTATTTTTTGAATTTTAAACTTGTTTATCTTTCATCATATAACTTTTCTAGCACATCAAAATTGAAAAAAACTATACTAGTCAAAACTAGGCCAAATTCTATACACATTCAAACAAACAAAAAATTGGAGATTTTTTGAGGTAGTTAGGGGGAATGGTCGAAGATCCATTATGTTTATAAATTTAAATTTTTTTACTCAAAAAATCATTAAAAAAATATATACTCGCTAAAAAAATCTTTTAAAAAATGTAACCCAAACTAGATGCTCCTAGTTATCTTTCTACCAAAGGGTTTTCAAAAACACTAAATGGTGTTAAAAATGGTAGGGTGCACAAAAGTCACTATGTTATGTTTTTTAACAAAATTAGAAGCATGTGCTAGTATTTTAGTTATTTGAACCACTTAAACTTATTTGTTTTCATTAAAATTTAGTATCTTAGAAACTAGACTCAAAATGCTACGATTTATGTTTATACAACATCTTCCAATTTCGAGTGTAACTATTTCAAAAAATTCGTACAAGTTGAAGTTTTTAATTTATCGAAAAAATGTGTCCATTTAAGACCCCCTTTTGGCCGCCCAATGTGGTGCACTTACCCTTATATTAATAAGAAAATTTTAAAACTTATATTTTTAGAAAGTAGATAGTCTTCTCTATGTCATGGTATATATTTTTTGAACTGAATCGGCCACTTTATGTCGATTTATGGTGGTGGAAGAGATATTTTTGCATTTTCCCGCAAAAACACATGGTTTGTTGTGTTTTTGCAAGTCCATGCCTCTCGAGGCTTGGGGATCTAGACCGGATCTAAGCCTTGAGGCATGGCATGGAAAAAAATAAACAACAAAATGCGTATGTATTGTAATGAGTACACATTATAATGCGCATGTGTTATGTTCTATACTTGTTTATTAGGGCCCCCAATTTCTTTTCCCCTTCTTCACAAAGTTTTCTGTCATATTTTTGTCTAGACTACACATTCCTATACATTCTTTGCAAATCTTTAGTACTTCATCTTATCCCCTATGCCACAATATATTACTTGACAATCATGGGTGAAAACAAATGTCGTAAGGATGCAAATAAAGTCAATAACAAGACACCAAAACAATTAGAAGAGTTGAGAATTAAGAAAGTGAAGATCATGAAAAAAATTCATGCGGGGAAAGGTACTTTTTATATATATAATGTATCCGATGTATCCGATAATTATGTTTTTCTTTGAATGTTGATATTGAATTGAATGATAATGTTGGTATGGATGAAGAAATTGATATGAATCCAATGTTAAACTTTTAACTAAGAATCCAATTGTTGAAATTTTACCTGAGAATCCAAATGTTGAAGTTTTACCTGAGAATCCAAGAATTGAACCTTTACCTGAGAATCCAAATGTTGAACCTTTACCTGAGAATCCAAATGTTGAAGCTTTACCTGAGAATCCAAATGTTGAAGTTTTAACTGAGAATCCAAGAATTGAACTTTTACTTGAGAATCCAAATTTAATCCTGAAATTTCTATAGAAACACTAAATGAAGAAAGTAACCCTCTTAATGAATATTCACCTTTTAGAACATCTCCTTCCATTTTCAAAGAAAACCAATTCACTTAATTGAAATTCATGAAAACATTATTAAACCAATGACTAACAAAATTTCTAACATAAATGTAAGAAAAAAATATAGGGAATTTGGGATAATTACTTTGTGAATTTAAATGACACACAAAGATGAAAATTATATGTTACATTGATGAAATTAATTAAGATGAGACCTATAATG